>OY728165.1:1893707574-1894924574 GCA_963277665.1 Viscum album
GGGATTACTACCCTAACGTTATCCTAATATTAATCAGGTTTTGAATTCACAACCCCGACCCTAATATTAATCGGATAGAGTAGTGTTAGATATCTCGTTAACAAGTATCCATTGTTTAAAAATAGTGAAACATTTATTGTTTGAAATAAAGGTTTACAATTAATCCATGTTACAATATTAATTTCTAAATTAAGATTGTATATCAATCATAGCTTCACATTTTCTTCCCATTTTGTTATTTTTATTCCAGTACTTCCCAGATCCAATTGTTATCCATGGAGAAACAACTTCCATTGATTTGCAATGTGCATTGATCCATTTTTTAAAAGCGACTCAAATTCCTCTTATCATCCCATTCCCTGCAACACTAAGACAAGATTGGGACAACGCTAAATTTAAATTGTTGATCATTTCCTTTTTCATATGTAATTTGTTTTCAATTTTCATAATGAGAATTACTCGTTGAATCACTTGATCTTAATCTTTGCTCTTAAAAAAATTTCATTGTAAAATTTTCAGATTGCAAAAATTCTCTCTCAATACTGCAAGAAAACTAATGACAGGATATATCAAACATCTATTTTAAATAATATAAAGGAAAAAAAAAACAGACGCGCACATGAGAAATTCCAATACTCAGATAGGATATCAAGACAACCAATTGATAAAAAATGCATTTATTATCTACTTGAAGACAATTAAACCACATTAATAAATGTAATCAACTCAAATAATAAAACATTTATTATTTAAAATAAATGTTAAACATTAATCCACACCTTGCCCAATGAACCCGCAACCAATTCATCAACTGAATCACCACATCGCTTCTTCAAGACCGCCATCATTTACAAGGTAAAATTACTGTTTCTTTTTATCAATGAAGCTGTCAAACTCCAGTCCTGAAATTCATAGAAGATGAACCCTAAAAACAAAAACAAAAAAAAGTACAAGGATCCATCATCAAACAAAATGAAACATCCTTACCTTCACATATAGGTTACATTCTTCAAACATCTAATATTAGACTCCATCTGTTTTATCACTTGCAATAAATACATTTGCGACATCAGACATCTTATTGAAAAATGTTTTTACTTCTTATTTAAGTGATTTTCTTCAAAAACATAACAAACGCCTATTTTTTTAAATTAATTGTTATAAACAGCACAGAACAGAACAGTAATCAATGAAACTTGGTGTCCTTTCCTGCCAGGCCTTCAAACAATTCTCAAGGAATCATCCAATGGCTTTGATCATAAAAGCATATTCATAAGCCGTCTCCTCGCATACCCCGAACCAACTGTGCCTGCCCAAATGCCCCATGTTCATGTTCGTCTTCAGAAGGATTGAGCATGAACAATCCGGGCACGTCACGTCCCGTGCCCTCGACACCCACTTAGCAGCTTCCCAGACGCCCACCCTGAAAATGCAAGCGCACCAATGAAACATGATCCCGGCATAAGCAGCATGGTGGAACTTGGGGCATGTTTGGTAGAAAAAATGAATTGAAAAAGAAATTGGTTTTGGATATTTGATAGATGAAATTACAATGTTTAATTTTTTATTATATCTCTTTCATTGTCATTCTCATTTCATTTCTCTTTCTCATCTCACATACCAAATGCGACCTTCATGAAACAAGGGCAGATTGAAAGGAAGGAAAATGAATTTTGCCTTGAGTCAAGAAATGACGCGGTGATCAGCAGCGACGGAAGGCAAGCACCCCTGGGAATATTATCGTATGGCGAATAGCAGAGGATGTTGTCAAAGTGGGGCCGCATCCGAGGATCCCCAAACTCTTCATAATCCGATATGGTCAGAGGCAAGCCCGGATCCAACAATGTGTTCAATATATCCAAGAATGGCACCTGATATGTAATACTTCAAAACAACATGCTTGAACAGTTTAATAAACACCACTCATCATCACCAGGGGTGTGTAAATGATACGGTGATGCTTGCAATCTACTGGAACTCAACTCAAACAATTCTTGATTTCAGCTTTATTTTTATCAAGCTTAATCAATTACTAGATATTTAAATATATAAATTTGTATTATTATTTATTTATTATTTATGTAAAAATATTTTTATTGTCATTATATATTATCAGAATCTCCAACTCAATTCCCCTTGGGGAGCTTCTTTGTATGAGAAATAGTTGTGTATCAGAATTACATGTGGGGGGGGGGAGTGTAAGAGTAAGAGAAGATAATCGAGAGAGACCCCAGGTTCTCCCACCCAAGCCAAAGGCCGAACTGAAAGTAGGAAATTGGTTGCAGAGGATAAATTTGTCCACCCACGTCGCCTCCTCCACTGGTCGCCCTTGCCATTTGATTAAACACTACGGCTGTTCACCCCCTGTTGCAAATTGATCCGCTTAGACAACAATGCTTCCCAGTGTAGGCCTGCTAAGTCACCATCCAGATCTACGGGCAGTGTGGCTTGAACCTCCTATTGTCCCGCCATTTTTTTTAACTAGGGGACATGAAACACCAGATGGATGCAGGATGATGGTGGTAGATCCAACTGATATGCCACTGGACTGAAAACGGCCCATAAAAACAGGGTGACAACTTCTGGTTGATCCGCTAAGCGAGTGAATGTTGTTTCTGTGGCCAAAGCTTTAGATATACATAATCTCCCACCTTAAAGGAAATGTTGCACCTGTGACGGTCAGCCTGCTACCGCATGTACTCCTAGGAGCGTATCAGATGGAGTTTGAGCAGCTTTAAAGCCTCATTGTGCTCCAACAAGTGTTGGCCACAACTTCCACCCTGATTTCCGAGGGTAGGAAACTGAAAACTGTAGGGGGGGGTTCTTCCGTACACAGCTTCGAAAGGAGTTGTGTTAATTGAGGTATGCCAAGTGATGTTGTAGCAGAGTTTCGCCCATAGTATCCAATAGGACCACCCCTCGGGTTATTCTCCCGCGAAACAACTCAAGTAGGTTTTGAGACAACAGTTGATCACTTCTGTTTAGCCATCTGTCTTTAAGTGGTATGCTGAATGTAGAATGGGGAAACCCACTTACCTTCAAGGTGAGGTGGGGCTCTTCTTTTATAGAATGAAAAAGCGGAATGTACAAGGGAGTATTCCGATGTGGGACTCGGAAATACCCATAATAATATAAAAGAGGGTTTAACACTCCCCCTCAAGCTGGACAGACCCAGCTTGGACAACGAGTCCCACAAAAAAGAATAAGAAGACGCCACACAAGACTCATAACTACTCCCCCTCAAGCTGGGTGTCAGATGTGGTGGATCCCCAGCTTGGAACTAAGCGAGGCAAGGCGAGCACCAGAGAGGTCTTTGGTGAAGATGTCAGCAAGCTGGTCTGCCGTCGGAATGTGGCTAAAGCTGACATGGTTGTGCTCCAGGTGGTGGCAAAGAAAGTGACAGTCCACCTCAATATGCTTCGTGCGTTCATGGAAGACGGGATTCGAAGCAATTTTAGTGGCTGCCTGATTATCACACCATATGTGAGCAGAAGTCTGCTGAGGAAAGCCAAGCTCCTGGAGGAGTTGCCGAAGCCAAAGGATCTCGGTAGTGACGGTGGCCATGGCACGGTACTCAGACTCGGCACTGGAGCGAGAGACGACTGTCTGTTTCTTGCTGCGCCAAGAAATGAGGTTGCCTGCCAAGAAAATGGCGAACCCAGAGGTAGATTTCCGAGTGGCAAGACAGCCAGCGTAATCAGCATCGCAAAAGGCCTCAATATGCTGATGAGGATGCTGGGAGTAGTGAAGACCACGGGCAGGATCCCGTTTGATGTACTTGGCGATGCGGATGACAGCATCCCACTGAGATGTAGTGGGATGCTCCATAAATTGACTCACTTTGGCTACTGCACAGGAAATGTCGGGTCGAGTCATGGTGAGATAATTGAGTTTTCCCACCAATCGTCGGTACCGCTCGGGATGGGGGTATGGAGCCGAGGAGGCATAAAGAGACCGTTCGCCAGGCTCCAGAGGAGTATCGACCGCAGTGGCCTGAGTCAGCCCAGCATCCTGCAATATATCCAATGCATACTTCCGTTGGCAGAGGGAGATGGTGGCAGAGGAGTAGGAAACCTCGATGCCGAGGAAGTATGTGAGAGGACCAAGATCCTTAGTGTGGAAGTGCTGGTGAAGATGAGCCTTGAGATGGGTGATACCCACAGAGTCGCTGCCGGTGATGACGATATCATCCACATAGACGACCAATAAGATGCAGCCATGTGGAGTCGTCCTGTAGAAGACAGTGTGGTCTTTCATACTGCGGGAAAGCCCAAAGTTGCTGACGACCGTGCTAAAGCGGCCAAACCAAGCACGGGGAGACTGCTTGAGGCCGTAAAGAGAGCGGCGGAGACGGCAGACACGAGATTCAGCGCCGGCGGCACAAAATCCGGGGGGCTGCTGGAGATAGATTTCTTCCTCAAGGAAGCCATGGAGGAATGCATTCTTGACATCCAATTGATGAAGAGGCCACCGATGATGGGCGGCGAGAGAGATGAATAGCCGGACAGAGGCCATCTTGGCAACCGGGGAGAAGGTATCAAAGTAGTCAACTCCGTATGTCTGAGCAAAGCCTTTGGCCACAAGGCGGGCTTTGAGGCGATGGAGAGTACCATCGGGATTCAGCCTGACCGTGTAAATCCATTTGCTGCCCACTGCCTGTTTGCCTGCTGGAAGGGAGACAAAATCCCAAGTATGGTTTTCCTCCAGAGCCTGCAATTCATCCCGCATGGCTGCGAGCCACCCGGGGTGAGATTTGGCCTCACCAACTGTGCGAGGTATAGAAACCGTCTCCAGAGCGGACAAACCCCTGTAAGAAGATGCAAATAGAGGAGTCTGGCAGGAGCGAGTACCTTTCCGTAGGGCGATGGGCAAGTCCGCGGGTGGCGGAGCAGGAGCAGCGGACGAAGCGGGAGCATCCGTGTCACTGGCCGGAACGGGGAAAACAGTCGAAGGACGGCGGGAGTAGACCTGACCAAAATGGGTGTTAACAGGGGTTGACGCCGGTGGAGGATGGAGGAGGAGAGGAGGACAATCATCGAGGACAGGGTCAGGAGGAGGAGAGGTAGGAGGAGGCAAATCCGGAAGAGGCTGGATGATGAGGGGAAGACAGTTATCAATGGCAGAGTCAGGAGGAGGAGAGGGAAAGGAGAATGAAGAACTTTCCACAAAGGAGACATCTGCAGAGATGACATACCAGCGAAGGTCCGGGGAGAAGCAGCGGTATTCGCGCTGAGTGCGGGAATAACCGAGGAATATGCAGCGGAGAGATTTGGGAGAGAGTTTGGTGCGGCCAGGGCGAGTGTCACGAACATAACACAAGCAGCCAAACACTCGAAGAGGGAGGGAATGAAGAGGGAGAGTGGGGAAAAGAGCCCGAAAGGAAGTCTCCCCCTTAAGGATAGAAGAAGGAAGGCGATTGTGGAGGTAGGTAGCAGTGAGAATGGCATCGCCCCAAAAGAGCAGAGGCACCTGTCGGTGGAAGATGAGGGCACGGGCAGTCTCTAGAATATGTCTGTGTTTCCGCTCAGCCACGCCGTTCTGCTGGGGTGTATCAGGACAGGAGGTCTGATGAAGGATGCCATTCTCCCGGAGAAACTGCCAAAAAGAAGTGGAGAGATACTCGCGCCCATTATCCGAGCGGAGACATTTGACCGAGATAGAAAAACGATTCTTAATTTCATGAAAAAAGGTTTGGAAGGTGGAAAACACTTCGGAGCGTTCCCGAAGGAGGTAAAGCCACGTCATTCGCGAATAGTCATCAATGAAGGAGATATAGTATTTATAGCCCAAGTGACTCGGAACGGTACACGGGCCCCAAACATCGGAATGAACCAGAGCAAAGGGTTGGGAGGCCCGTGTATCCGTGCGAGGAATGTAGGAAGAGCGATGATGTTTTGCAAAAGAGCATGACTCACAATGAAAAGTAGGAGTCCTACTGAAGTCCGGAAACATCTGATGAATGGTGGATGCAGGCGGGTGCCCTAATCGGGAATGAAGATCAAGTGCCCGAGAAGAGGTAGACGTGCAAGCAATGGGCGCGGGCCCCTCGAACATGTAGACCCCGTCTCGAAGCCGGCCTCGACCAAGTTCCCGGTTCGTAGCCTGCTCCTGAAACACAACACCAGAGGAGGTAAATATGGCCGCACAGTTATAATCCTTAGTCAGTTTACTGATGGAAAGCAGATTAAAGGGACTGTGGGGCACATGTGCCACAGAGGGTAGGTGTATCGAAGGAGTCAGGGAGCATGCGCCGAAGCCCGCTATGGGGATAGTGGACCCATCAGCGACGGTGATGGCTGAAGAACCGACATATGGGCAATAAGACGTCAACATACCAGCATCACCGGTGAGGTGGTCGGAGGCACCTGAGTCCAGCAGCCATGCAGGGGAGCAATGGCTGACCAAGGCAGTGGGGCAAACAGTACGGGCCAGAGAAGCCGAGGAGGGAGCGGGGCGGACAGAGGCCGGTGGATCATGAGGCCGGTGGATCATGAGGCCGCCTGAGGTCGGTCATAGACAGGGCCAGAGACGGGAAAAGAGAGGCGACAGTCGAGGACACGTCCCGGACCGCGGGTTGTCCCTGCCGCAGGTGCTGAGATGGTCGGCCATGCAGGACCCAACATCGGGCGATCAGGTGGCCAAACTTGCCACAATGGTGACAGAAGGGACGTGGACGACGTGAAGCACGACCACGTCCCGAGGAGTCCGCCATGGAAGCGGCGGGAGCTGAGGCAGCGGGCCGGCGGGATGATCGGGCGCAGGACGTGCGCGTGCTGGAAGGGCTGCCTGAACGAGGGCGCTCTACGGGGATGAGGGCGTGCCGCCGGGAGAAGGGCGCTCTGCCGGGAGGGTCCGTTGGGACAAAGGCCGAGGGCGCGTGCTAGGGTGAAGGTGGCGAAAAGGGAGGGGGGGGGGGGCGGCAGGGCGAGAGGGCGGGGGCGCTCGGGAGGTGCGGGGCAGCGGGAGGCGCTGGAGCTGCGGGAGGCGTCGGGGCAGCGGGAGGCGCTGGAGGCGCGGGAGGCGCCGGGCGAGGGTGAGGGTGCCGGGGCGAAGCGGGGCGAGTCGCCGAGAGCGGGACTTCGAGGGCGGGGCGCCGAGGCGAGTCGCCGAGGGTGAGGCGCCTGGGCGGGAGGCGCCGCAGCGAGGCACCGGAGCGAGGCGCCGGGAGTCGGGGAGCCGGGAGCCGGGACGCCGGTGGAGCCTGGGAGCCGGGACGTCGGGGCGAGCCGGAGACGCCGGGAGCGCGCGGGAGCAGCGGGAGGCGCCGGGAGAATGGAGGGCCGCCGGGAGGTGAGCCGCAGGAGCTGGGCGCGCGCACGGTGGGGGTTGGCCGGGAGCGCCGCTGGGAGGGAGGTCCGCAGAGGCTGGGCGCGCGCACGGTGGGGCTGGCCGGGAGCGCCGCTGGGAGGGAGGTCCGCTGGGAGGAGCCGACGGAGGAGGCGCGGGCCGCGTCGGGGAGAGAGAGGGCCGCCGGGGAGAGGGCGCGGGCGCCGGGCGAAGGCCTGCTGGGACGAGGGCGCACCGCGGGAGGACGGCGGACGCCGGGAGGAGAGGTGCGCCGGGAGGGAGGGCCTGCCGGGAGGGTGCAGGCCGGAGAGGAGCTGGGCAGGGCAGGGCTGCGCCGGGATCGGAGGGGGGGGGCCTGCCGGGAAGGGCTAGGGCAGCAGGGAGAGAGGCGGGGCCGGGAGGACGCCGGGAAGCCGCAGAGGAGGGAGGGTTCGGGATAAAAAAAAAAAATCCCTCTGATACCATGTATAATGGGGAAACCCACTTACCTTCAAGGTGAGGTGGGGCTCTTCTTTTATAGAATGAAAAAGCGGAATGTACAAGGGAGTATTCCGATGTGGGACTCGGAAATACCCATAATAATATAAAAGAGGGTTTAACACTGAACTTAGTTTCAGTGTGGTACCCTGTAGCTTGAATAATTTTGTCCAAAAATGACTGAAAAAAGTGGAATCTCTACACTGACAATTGAGTTTGGCAGGCCATGAAGACGGGCAACCTCCGGCATAAAAACCTCAGCAACCCCTTTAGCCATACAAGGATGCTTTAGAAGGATGAAATGGGCATATTTGGATAGTCTGTCCACCACGAAAATCATATCATACCCCCCACCTCTCGATCTTTGTAAACCCATAATAAAGTCCATGGAAAGATCAGCCCATACAACCAGTAGATGGAAAACCCCCCCTTACCTCAATTTGAGGTGGGGACATTCTTTTATAGATAAGTAAAAAGGAATACACGGTAGAATATTCCGATTTGAGACTCAGAAATACCTAATATAATAAAATTGGGTTTAACACTCCCCATCAAGCTGGACATGTCTAGCTTGGACCAAGAGTCCCACAAAAAAAAGATGACAACAAACAATACCACACACACTCCCCCTCAAGTTGGATTGCTGATTCTGTTGATACCCAGCTTGGTACTGAGAGTCCAGACGAGCTCCCAGGAGGCCTTTTGTGAAGATTTCTGAAAGCGCGGCCGATTGTCGCCTATCGACCGGTCAAGGTTCCAATGCTCTGCTAATGTGTATCGTAGCACTCGGGTCGAATCCTCGGCGATGATACTTTTTAATAGTCGATTGTTTTTAGTTGATTGTATTTTGATTAGAGGGGTTTGTTTGCAGAGTGTTGGAGTCTGCATCCCACATCAGACATGAGGTCCGATGTGGTCTTAATTATTCGTTATAAAAGAACCCCAAGGGCTCCCTGTGCGCGCCTCCAGCCGTTGTGGCTCTATTCTGACGGCACTCCAGACTCCCTCCCAGCGATCCCGAGCGGAATTCCTCCCAGCACGACAGCCCCGCCCTCCCAGCGCACGACGCCCCGCCTCCCTCCCTCCCTCCCGACAGATCTCTCCCCTTGCCGGCTCCAGCAGCCGGCCTCCACCTCTGCCGGCTCCTCCAGCAGCCGGCCTCCACCCCTGCCCGGCGCCTCCAGCAGCCGGCCTCCCCCCCTTGCGTTCCTCCCTGCGGCAACCCCCCCTCCTATTGTGCTCCTCTTCCGGCAGTCGGCTCCAGTTTCTCCCAGCGGCTGCCCTGCTTCCATTTTCGGATCTCCGGCACCTCCTGCGGAATCCCGGCCTCCCGGCATCTCCCGATGACTCCTGGCAGCCGCATCCCTGTTCGTCGGCACGCCCTTGTGCTTCCTCCACCGTGGCGCAGCACTTCGACTGCCTCGGACCGGGCCCTTTGGCGCCGCCAGATCCCGCAACGATTCTGCGGAATCACCGCCTTGTTGGATTGGTGTTGCCCGATCCGGTTGGGCCAAATACTTGTGGCCCGCAACTGTTGCGGGTCGAGCTCCGCGGTGAGCTCGTTGGGGGTTGCAGGGGGCAACGCGCCCCGGCTCCAGGGATCCGGGGGCCGAAGGCCCCCCGGCCCAATTTTTTGGCACTGTAGCAATGCTGACAAATGTAGCAGAGCTGACCGACCGACACCAACAGGCACTGTAGCGGTGCGGACTTCGGAGTCAACTTCACTGTAGCACTTTTGACTTCCAGCCGACAGTCACTGTAAGGCTTTTGACAAAATTGGCCGTCGATCACTGTTGCAACGCAGACTTACTATTCGGAACAGTGGACCGTCTTCTTCATATGTAGCCCATTTCAGGCTAAGGGTTCACTACTGAAATCCTCTGTAATTTTTTGTGCTCCCGATATAGTGAATTTTACCTCTCCCGTGGACGTAAAGATTTTTCCCAAACCACGTAAATCGATGTGTCCTTATTTGCTTTTCGTTCTTTCGTTTTTCTCGCTTCTGTCGTTGTGTCTCCCGACGATTCCGCAACAACTGGTATCAGAGGGTGAGTTCGGAATTCTCCAACAATGGTTCTGGATGAAGGCAAAGTGAAGATCGATCGCTTCGATCGAACTGATTTCAGTTTCTAGAGGATGCAGATCGAGGATTATCTTTATCAGAAAAAGATGCACTTGCCACTTCTAGGTGTGAAGCCAGCGGATATGGAGAAGTTGGAGTGGAAGCTACTAGATAGACAGGTTCTGGGTGTTGTGCGCCTGGCGTTGGCAAAAAACGTAACGTTCAACATCAAAGAGGAGAAAACGACGGTGGACCTGATGAGAAACCTCACAAATATGTACGAGAAGCCTTCTGCGGCAAACAAGGTGCATTTGATACGACGATTGTTCAACCTGAAAATGGTTGAAGGGAGACCTGTTGCAGATCATATCAACGAATTCAATACCATCATAAGTCAGTTGTCATCGGTGGACATTGATCTTGGTGATGAGGTATGTGCTCTGGTTTTACTATCTTCGTTACCAGAGAGTTGGGAAGCAACTGTAACAGCTGTGAGCAGCACTTCGGGGAATACGAAGATGACTCTGAAAGATATACGAGACCTAATCCTTAGTGAGGATGTTCGAAGAAGAGAATCAGGCAGATTCTCTGGTTCTGCTTTGAACGTTGAAAGAAGAGGAAAGTACCCACAACGGGACAATCGCAGAGGACGATCAAAGTCAAGAGGAAAGATCAGAGACAAGGCAAAAGGGTCTGGTCCTACCTGCTGGACATGCGGGAAGAAAGGACATGTCAAGAAGGAGTGCAGAGATAACCGGAAGGGACCTGAAACCAGTGGAGCAAACACTGCAGCTGAAGGAACTGATGACGTGTTGCTACTGAGCGTGGACAGCCCGATGGAGTCTTAGATTTTAGACTCTGGGGCGTCTTTCCATTCTACATCGGAGAAGGGTTTCCTGAACAATTTTGTTTCTGGAAATTTTGGCAAGGTGCGTCTTGCTGATAACGAGCCCTTGCAGATTGTGGGTAAAGGAGATGCACGGATCAAGACCAACAGTGGGAGTTTGCTGGTTCTGGAAAACGTGAGGTATATCCCTGGCTTGAGAAGAAACCTTATTTCTGTTGGACAACTTGATGATGGCGGGTTGAGTACCACATTCACTGGTGGTGCATGGAAGATCACCCGAGGAGCCATGGTCATAGCTCGGGGAGCAAAGAATGACACCCTATACAACATGACATAAACTTGCATGGACATGGCTGCATCACTGGAAGCTGTCAGAGGTTCTCAACTGTGGCACTACAGACTTGGCCACATGAGTGAAAAGGGGATGAAGGTGCTGGCAACAAAAGGGTTGCTACCAGAGCTGAAGTCGGTGGAAGTAGGCTTATATGAAGATTGCATCTTTGGAAAGCAGAAGAAGGTGTCCTTTGCAAAAGGAAGCAGAACACCGAAGGCTGGAAAGCTGGACCTGGTGCATACAGATGTTTGGGGGCCCGCACCAGTATCATCCCTCGGAGGGTCACAATATTATGTGACATTCATCGATGACTCAACAAGGAAGGTATGAGTTTACTTTCTGAAGAATAAATCTGATGTGTTTAAGATGTTTCAGAAGTGGAAAGTCATGGTGGAGAACGAGTCAGGAGCAAAGCTGAAATGTTTGAGGTCTAACAACGGTGGAGAGTATGGCAGTCAGGAGTTCAGGGAATTTTGTTCTGAAAATGAAATTCGGTGAGAGAAGACAATCCCAGGAACACCACAACAGAATGGTGTGGCAGAGAGGATGAATAGGACACTGAATGAACGTGTCAGGAGCATGAGGCTGCACTCAGGATTTCCCAAAACCTTCTGGGCGGATGCAGTGAACATGGCAGCGTATCTGATCAATAGGAGTCCATATGTGCCAATGGGAGAACGCCTACCCAAGGAGCTCTGGTCTGGTAAAGAGGTAAAACTCTCAAATTTAAGAGTCTTTGACAGTTTAGCTTATGTACACATTGATGTTAACTCAAGGGACAAGCTTGATGCTAAGTCTAGGTCATGTTTCTTTATTGACTATAGTGCTGATGAGTTTGGTTACCGGTTTTGGGATGATCACAAGAAGATGGTCATCAGGAGCCAGAACGTGGTATTCAATGAAGGTGTCATTTACAAAGGTCGTCATGAAGCTGAAGATGAAAATGGGAACATTGAATCAGAGTGCAAAGAGCAAGTGGAGCTTGAAGGTGTGTTTGAGTTGGAGAGATCCGAACCGGTGGAACCTACTACTCCAGTGGAGTTGAGGAGATCATCAAGGGTGAGAAGGCCTGTGCAGAGGTATTCACCATCATTGCATTATCTATTATTGACTGACGGTGGAGAACCAGAATGTTTTGAAGAGGCAATGCAGCTGAAGGAGTCAGGCAAGTGAGAGCTGGCAATGAAGGAGGAGATTTCCTCATTGCATGACAACAACACTTGGGAGTTGACATCCCTGCCAGCAGGAAAGAAAGCATTACAGAACAAGTGGGTCTACCGGGTGAAGGAAGAGCATGATGGCAAGAGGAGGTTCAAGGCAAAGCTGGGGGTGAAAGGCTTCCAACAGAAGGAGAAAGTGGATTTCACGGAAATATTCTCACCAGTAGTGAAGCTTACCACCATCCGGGTGGTTCTCAGCATTGTGGTGTCAGAGGACTTGCACCTTGAGCAGCTTGATGTCAAGATTGCATTCCTTCATAGAGATTTGGAAGAAGATATCTACATGCAGCAGCCAGAGGGATATGTAGAGTCTGGAAAGGAAGACCAGGTGTGCAAACTCCAGAAGAGCTTATATGGATTGAAGCAGGCACCGAGGCAGTGGAACAAGAAGTTTGATTCATTTATGTCTAAAAATGAATATAAACGATATGGCATGGATCAGTGTTGCTACATCAAGTCCTTTGGTGATGAATACATTATATTGCTTCTGTATGTGGATGACATGCTCATTGCAGGATCTTGTATGCAGAGAATTAATGAGCTAAAAGGGCAGTTGGCTGAGGAGTTTGAAATGAAAGATCTTGGAGAAGCTGGCAAAATTCTGGGAATGAAGATCAAGAGAGACCGCAGAGCTGGAACGTTGATGTTGTCACAGACTGATTACATTGGAAAGGTTCTGAAAAGATTCAGTATGATGGAAGCAAAGGCAGTCTCTATTCCCCTGGCGAGCCATTTCAAACTATCAAAGGAGCAAACACTGAGGACGACAGAAGAGGTGGAGTACATGGCAAAAGTTCCATACACATCAGCTGTTGGAAGCCTGATGTATGTCATGGTCTGTACCCGACCTGACATCGCTCATGCAGTGGGAGTTGTGAGCAGGTATATGGCTTGTTGTGGAATCACCGGGAGACAGAACGACAGAAAACGAGAAAACGAAAGAAAGAAAAGCAACAAAGAACACGACGATTTACGTGGTTCGGGAAAAATCCCTACGTCCACGGGAGAGGCAGATTTTCACTATGATTCGGGAGCACAGAAATTACAGAGGATTTCCAACTACAAAACCCTAGCCCGAAATGGGCTATAAAACAAATGGAGAAGACGATCACTATTCGAAAAAGTGGTCCGCGTCGCTACAGTGAACGACAACTGGCTTGGTCAAAAGCGCTACAGTAAAGTTGACCCCGAAGTCCGCACCGCTACAGTGCAATACATTCTCCTCTCGCTTTCTTCCTAATTCATCCAAGAAGTTCTTCAGCCAAACCATCTCTTTCCCAGCTTCTGTTACAGCAATGTATTCTGCCTCTGTGGTGGATAAAGCCACCACCTTCTGCAATTGTGATATCCAACTTACCGCAGTCCCTCCACAGGTAAAAACATAACCCGTGGTACTCCTCCTGCTATCGACATCGCCTCCAAGGTCAGCATCCACATACCCCTGCAATGAAGTTCCTTTTCCAAAGCACAGAGATACCTCCTTGCTGCCCTTCAAATACCTCAGTATCCACTTCACAGCTTCCCAATGTTGTTTTCCAGGGCTAGCCATATACCTGCTCACAACTCCCACTGCATGAGCAATGTCAGGTCGAGTACAGACCATGGCATACATCAGGCTTCCCACAGCTGATGCGTATGGAACTTTTGCCATGTACTCCACCTCTTCTGCCGTCTTCGGTGATTGCTCCTTTGATAGTTTGAAGTGGCTCGCCAGGGGAATAGAGACTGCCTTTGCTTCCAGCATGCTGAATCTTCTCAGAACCTTCCCAATGTAATCAGCCTGTGACAACATTAAAGTTCCAGCCGTGCGGTCTCTCTTGATCTTCATTCCCAGAATCTTGCCAGCTTCTCCAAGATCCTTCATTTCAAACTCCTCAGCCAATTGCCCTTTCAGCTCATTAATTCTCTGCATACATGATCCTGCAATAAGCATGTCATCCACATACAGAAGCAATATAATATATTCATCACCGAAAGACTTGATGTAGCAACACTGATCCATGCCACATCGTTTATATTCATTTTTAGACATAAATGAATCAAACTTCTTGTTCCACTGTCTCGGTGCCTGCTTCAGTCCATATAAGCTCTTCTGGAGTTTGCACACCAAGTCTTCCTTTCCAGACTCTACATATCCCTCTGGCTGCTGCATGTAGATATCTTCTTCCAAATCTCCATGAAGGAAAGCAGTCTTGACATCAAGCTGCTCAAGGTGCAAATCCTCTATCGCCACAATGCTGAGAACCACCCGGATGGTGGTAAGCTTTACTACTGGTGAGAAGATTTCAGTGAAATCTACTCCCTCCTGTTGAAAGCCTTTCACTACCAGCCTTGCCTTGAACCTCCTCTTTCCATCATGTTCTTCCTTGACCCGGTAGACCCACTTATTCTGCAATGCTTTCTTTCCTCTTGGCAGAGGTGTCAGCTCCCAAGTGTTGTTCTCATGCAATGAGGAAATCTCCTCCTTCATAGCCAGCTCCCACTTGCTCGACTCCTTCAGCTGCATTGCTTCTTCAAAGCCTTCTGGTTCTCCACCGTCAGTCAATAAAAGGTAATGCAATGATGGTGAATACCTCTGCACGGGCCTTCTCACCTTTGATGATCTCCTCAACTCCACTGGAGTAGTAGGTTCCACTGGTTCGGACTTCTCAAGCTCAGACACACCTTCAAGCTCCACTTGCTTTTTGCATTCTGATTCAATGTTCCCATTTTCATCTTCAACTGCATGGCGATCTTTGTACATGACACCTTCATTGAATACCACATTTTGGCTCCTGATGACCATCCTGTTGACATCATCCCAAAAGCGATACCCAAACTCCTCACCACCATAGCCAATAAAGAAACATTTTTTGGACTTGGCATCAAGCTTGTCCCTTGCATTAGCATCAACATGAACATATGCTAAACTGCCAAAGACTCGTAGATGTGAGAGTTTTACCTCCTTACCAGACCAGAGTTCCTCGGGTAGACATTCCCCCATTGGCACAGAGGGACTCCTGTTTATGAGATATGCTGCCATATTCACTGCATCAGCCCAAAAGGTCTTGGGTAACCCCGAATGCAGCCTCATGCTCCTGGCACGTTCATTCAGTGTTCTATTCATCCTTTCTGCCACACCGTTCTGTTGTGGTGTTCCTGGGATTGTCTTCTCCCACCGAATTCCATTTTCAGAACAGAATTCTCTGAACTCTTGACTGCCATATTCTCCACCATTGTCAGACCTCAAACATTTCAGCTTTACTCCTGACTCGTTCTCCACCATGACTTTCCACTTCTGAAATATCTTAAACACATCAGATTTGTTCTTCAGAAAGTAAACTCATACCTTCCTCGTTGAGTCATCGATGAATGTCACATAATATTGTGACCCTCCGAGAGATGGTACTGGTGCAGGCCCCCAAACATCTGTATGCACCAGGTCCAGCTTTCCGGCCTTCGGTGTTCTGCCTCCTTTTGCAAAGGACACCTTCTTCTGTTTTCCAAAGATGCAATCTTCACAAAAGCCTACTTCCACCGACTTCAGCTCTGGTAGCAATCCTTTTGTTGTCAGCACCTTCATCCCCTTTCCACTCATGTGGCCGAGTCTGTAGTGCCACAGTTGAGAACCTCTGACAGCTTCGAGTGATGCAGCCATGTCCATGCACGTTTCTGTCATGTTGTACAGGGTGCCATTCTTTGCTCCCCGAGCTATGACCATAGCTCCTCGGGTGATCTTCCATGCACCACCAGTGAACATGGTACTCAACCCTGCATCATCAAGCTGTCCCACAGAAATGAGATTTCTTCTTAAACCAGGGATGTACCTCACGTTTTCCAGAACCAGCAAGCTCCCACTGTTGGTCTTGATCCGTGCATCTCCTTTCCCCACAATCTGCAAGGGCTCGTCATCAGCAAGATGCACCTTGCCAAAATTTCCAGAAACAAAATTGTTCAGGAAACCCTTCTCCGATGTAGAATGGAAAGACGCCCCAGAGTCTAAAATCCAAGACTCCATCGGGCTGTCCACGCTAAGCAGTAGCACGTCATCAGTTCCTTCAGCTACCGCGTTTGCTCCACTGGTTTCAGGTCCCTTCCGGTTATCTCTGCACTCCTTCTTGACATGTCCTTTCTTCCCGCATGTCCAGCAGGTAGGACCAGGCCCCTTTGCCTTGTCTCTGCTCTTTCCTCTCGACTTCGATCGTCCTCTGCGATTGTCCCGCTGTGGGTACCTTCCTCTTCCTTCAACGTTCAAAGCAGAACCAGAGAATCTGCCTGATTCTCTTCTTCGAACATCCTCACTAAGGATTAGGTCCCTTATATCCTTCAGAGCCATCTTCGTATTCCCCGAAGTGCTGCTCACAGCTGTTACAGTTGCTTCCCAACTTTCAGGTAATGAAGATAATAAAACCAGAGCACATACCTCATCACCAAGGTCAATGTCCACCGATGACAACTGACTTATGATGGTATTGAACTCGTTGATGTGATCTGCAACAGCTCTCCCTTCAACCATTTTCAGGTTGAACAATCGTCGTATCAAATGCACCTTGTTAGCCGCAGAAGGCTTCTCGTACATATTTGTGAGGGCTTTCATCAGGTCCACCGTCGTCTTCTCTTCTCTGATGTTGAACGCCACGTTTTTGGCCAACGTCAGGCGCACAACACCCAGAACCTGTCGATCCAGTAGCTCCCATTCTGACTTCTCCATTTCCGCTGGCTTCACACCCAGAAGCGGCAAGTGCATCTTTTTCTGATAAAGATAATCATCGATCTGCATCCTCCAGAAACT
The DNA here is from genome assembly GCA_963277665.1 of Viscum album. Taxonomy (NCBI): domain Eukaryota; kingdom Viridiplantae; phylum Streptophyta; class Magnoliopsida; order Santalales; family Viscaceae; genus Viscum; species Viscum album. The sequence goes on from OY728165.1 coordinate 1,893,724,573, forward strand.
AAAATCAGTTCCATCGAAGCGATCGATCTTCACTTTGCCTTCATCCAGAGCCATCGTTGGAGAAATCCGAACTCACCCTTTGATACCAGTTGTTGCGGAATCACCGGGAGACAGAACGACAGAAAACGAGAAAACGAAAGAAAGAAAAGCAACAAAGAACACGGCGATTTACGTGGTTCTGGAAAAATCCCTACGTCCACGGGAGAGGCAGATTTTCACTATGATTCGGGAGCACAGAAATTACAGAGGATTTCCAACTACAAAACCCTAGCCCGAAATGGGCTATAAAACAAATGGAGAAGACGATCACTATTCGAAAAAGTGGTCCGCGTCGCTACAGTGAACGGCGGCTGGCTTTGTCAAAAGCGCTACAGTAAAGTCGACCCGCGAAAGTTGCGGGCCACAAGCATTCGGCCCAACCGGATCGGGCAACACCAATCCAACATGGCTAACCCTGGAAAGCAACATTGGGAAGCTGTGAAGTGGATATTGAGGTATTTGAAGGGCAACAAGGAGGTATCTCTGTGCTTTGAGAAAGGAAATTCATTGCAAGGGTATGTGGATGCTGACCTTGGAGGCGATGTTGACAGCAGGAGGAGTACCACGGGTTATGTATTTACCTGTGGAGGTACTGCGGTAAGTTGGATATCACAATTGCAGAAGGTGGTGGCTTTATCCACCACAGAGGCAGAATACATTGCTGTAACAGAAGCTGGGAAAGAGATGGTTTGGGTGAAGAACTTCTTGGATGAATTGGGAAGAAAGCAAGAGGAGAATGTATTGCACTGTGACAGTCAGAGTGCTATACATCTTGCCAAGAACCCAGTGTTTCATTCCCGGACGAAGCACATTCAGTTGAAGTACTATTTCATCAGAGGTTTGATACAGGATGGGTTGCTGACTTTACAGAAGATTTGTGGAACCAACAATCCGGAAGACATGTTGACAAAGCCTATGGTGATACAGAAGTTGAGGCACTGCTGTGCCTCTGTTGGTCTCCACTGATGAACGGAGGATGAGAGGCAGAATAATAGAGGACATGATGGGAGCACAAGAGGAAAACAGTTTGTATTTCATGAATCTGTGAATGGAAAGCACGCCACTGGTGAGTGAAGAGGAAGAACTTAGATTAAGTAAGTTGTCTTCATCAGTTGCATCGAAGCATAGCAGTGCAGCGGATCAGGCTACAAGTGGGAGATTGTTGGATTGGTGTTGCCAGATCCGGTTGGGCCGAATGCTGACAACTGTAGCAGAGCTGACCGACCGACACCGACAGGCACTGTAGCGCTGCGGACTTCGGAGTCAACTTCACTGTAGCACTTTTGACTTTCAGCCGACAGTCACTGTAGCGCTTTTGACAATGTTGGTCGCCGATCACTGTAGCAACGCGAACTTACTATTCGGAACAGTGGAACGTCTTCTTCATATGTAGCCTATTTCGGGCTAGGGTTTACTACTGAAAATCCTCTGTATTTTTTGTGCTCCCGATATAGTGAATTCTGCCTCTCCCGTGGATGTAGGAATTTTTCCCGAACCACGTAAATCGTTGTGTCCTTATTTGCTTTTCGTTCTTTCGTTTTTCTCGCTTCAGTCGTTGTGTCTCCCGACGATTCCGCAACACACCTCCCATCGCCGGTCCCGCAAGTGCGGATTTCCCGGTGCTAGTGTGTTTTTCCCGGCGTTTCATCGACCGGCCCCACTAGTGCGGCATTCCTGGCGCTCCGTCAACCGGCCCGGTCTATGCGGCTCTTCTGCTGCGCCCGCGACATCATTCATCCATCATCCAGGAGGGGGAGCTGCGATCATGAGGGGAAGCAGCAGCCTTACAGCTTTATCTTTTATTCTACTTTGTCTTGTTTTGTCATCAAGCTGGATATTTCCATCTTGAGGGGGAGTGTGTTTGCAGTCTGTTAATTGCTCTGTCTTCATTGGTTTGGTTTGTTTACATGTCCAAGCTAGGTTTGCCTAGCTTGAGGGGGAGTGTTGGAATCTGCATCCCACATCGGACTTTAGGTCTGGTGTGGTCTTAATTATTCATTATAAAAGAACCTCAAGGGCTCCTTTAGAGAGCACACCTTGGGGGTTCGGGTCTCTTATTTTATCATTCTATACAGAGCTTAATTTGAAATGATTGATTGATTTAACAATTTAATAAAGATTGTGGTGAGTTCATTTTTAGGGAGTTAAACTTGTGATATCATTGAGCTTTGCTTTATATTGCATTTAAATTAACACTTATGTCACAAGTTGACGTTGATTGGAATTCCTAAGTGTTAAGGTTTTAATCCAAGCCTTAACTTAACTAGGATTCTAATCTCATTCAATACTTGATTGTGATAGTATATTTATGGTTCCAATAATCCATGGAATTCATACGTTAAACAAAATATGTTATTAATTCATGACATGTTAAGTTCAACATACACAATGTTAATTCAAATAATACCCATCGAGCAAAAGCTCTCAATCGCTTAACATCCCTAAATTATAACTCATCCCAATGAGAGATTTACTGTAGAGACCCTAAGCTTATCGTACATGGACATTACATTACTTTTGCGGAATACTTAGTACATAACAAAAACACACACACAAGGATCGTAATAGTTTAGTGTCTTTGAAAACTCGGAACGTAATCTTCTAATCGTGGTGAAAGATCTTCAATATCTCCCATAAAGATCTTCCCTTTTTTTTTACCTAAAAACCTTTCTTTATATCCTGGGGAAAAGAAAACATAAAAGGGTGAGCTCAAATGCTCAGTAAGGGTAAACAAAAGAAATATCAATCACATCATATACATAAGAACATAGCTTTTGGAAATCTTAACCTGCAAAAGAGCTCATAATATCATAACATGGGATAAATCATAGAAGTGAAAATGAGATCCCCATAATCATAACATAAAACTTGAAACTTTGTGGCATGCACACATAATCATGGAAAATCATTTCTTGTTAGTCAAGACTCATTGCCAAGACTATCTTAGTGGACAAAGTCCCTTTCTGAATCGAGTAACCCTCGTTTCAGTCCTGTTTCACTGAATCGGTATAACCTACCGTTCCAGCCCTGTCTATCTCATGAGATATAAAATCTTTACCCAATGCATTGGAGGGAGATATAGGTCTCACCCATCTTATAATGAATCTTTTCTTATGTGTGCCACATAATCATAAACCATACATCAAAGCGTAACCCATGTAATAAAAATGGGATTCTTAAACAACATGACATCATAAAACAATTCATATAAGATAAAGGAATTCATAAAAATGTTTTCATCACGACATAATCAAATCCATGTAATAATAGGGATAAAAACAGAATCATTTTATTATCTTATATGGAAAATAATTTTGATAAAATACTTGAACTTCATTCTTGAGGAAAATATCCTTTCTTCTTCAAAAACATTTTTCCTTTCATAACATGTCATATGACTTTAAAATAAAAGAAGTTGATTAAAAATAAACTTGAAAACTTGTAAAGGAAGCTTATTGGAATTAATGTTTTAAAAATCCATTCATGTCGTATAAGTAAAAAAAAACATTCTTCGTACTTTTGTCGGAAAAGTCAAAAAGTACCTCGTACGAAAAACGACAAAAGATTCCTTTCATACATATTACTAAAAACTCACCGAAGGGTAAAAATGGATTTAAACAATTGTAGGTGGATGGAAATAATATTACATATTGAGTAAACATGGATGTGGATGATAAAATACACCCCAGTAAATACTTACGAATAAACAATCTCGGATAAAAATGAGATTGTGATATTTCCCTTACCTTAGGTCCGACTTGCTTTGTAAGTGTCCGAACCTCCTGTATAATGATTTAAATCATGTTATTGACTTATTACAGAATCATATTCATTGTTATGATATCATATATGGTTCACTTATGACATTATATTACCCGTTCTTTTGTAAATTCCATGTTAAAGAAGCGTTTTGGGTAAAATCGTTTCATTTATCGTAGGTGTTTTGACTTGTTGTTCTTGACATCATTATTACTTATATCATGATTTACTCACTTCCAGAATATAAAATATGATTTATATATCATATATATTCAGTATATATATATATATAATAGGTAGATAAATAAAATGAAAAAACACCGTTCATGGAGACGGTAGTCCGTACGTACGCATGAACGCTGTTTTCCTTTCCTTATTGTCTTGAAATGGAAGTAAGTAGATGACATACATATGTATATATATACATAAATCCAGTAGCTTTATAATGTCATATATTTCATTATTATTTCTTATATATACATTATAATCATTCTTAAATGGTTAACATGGAGAATGAATCTCATCGCGTCGTGGAGACGGTAGTCCGTACGTACGCACGAGCGATGATATCATTTCTATAAATATTGAATTGAATTGGAGTGGATCATACAATATATCAGAATCAATATGATGTTGTAATAACTATGTATAGTTATTCTTTACACCATTATACCCATCCATGTAAGGTGGTGGTGGAAAATAGATTACACCACGGCGTGGAGACGGTATTCCGTACGTACGCACGCGCGGTGATTTCTTTTTCCGTAGGATGGATAGATGGTGAAATAGGGTTGTTTCATACTTATAATAACATATCAGTATATGAGTGATACTGATGTTATTACTTCATAATGAAACAACCTAAGAAGAAGAAGTGGAAGAAGAAATAAAGATGAAAGAATTGGTAACGATAATTACCTCTTCTTTGAAGTGCCTCTTTGAGTCCTCCACTTAAGGAACTAAGATTGGTCTTTGGAGAAGACCAGGACCTCTAGGATTATTCTAGGGAAGTGGAGAGGAGAAAATGGCAGGGGTTGGCCGAGCTTGAGTGCTCAAATTGGTGTGAGCAGGAGGGGGAGGAGGTGTCCTTTTATAAGGGAGGAGAGGGGCACCTTAGGAATACCTCAAAATATTATTTTATTTTAAAGTCAAAATCGGTTTATAATGGTTCCAAAGGGTCTTATTTCGAAGATAAAGTGGGGATGGGTCGAAATCCTATCAACCAATAGGATTTAGACAAGTTTAGGGTATTATGTTAACCTTATCAATTAGATTTAACTCTAAGTTAAATAATTTAACTTTTACCGTGTCTTTTTGTTTTCTTTCACTATATGGTTAATACACTTACTATAACATGCCAAACGAACCCCAAATTGTTTATTATTAATATATATATCCTTATCTAAGTCATTTGGCCGAACCTTAGATTTTTAGGAATAAAATAACAATTAATAATATAATATTTGATTTAAAAACTATTTTGTGTCAATTTTGACACTATTTGATATATGATTTTTTTGAAAGTCATAACAGAATTATATGTTCGAACCAAGTTGATTAAATCAACACTAATATATCATAGTAACCTAGAAAATTAGTGGAATTCATAAAAAGTCTCAAATTATATTTATTTTGGTGTTTATAACATCAATTATGTCAATATTTCATTAATAAGATAATTACTGCATCATCATTGTGTCATAAATAAATTAAATTATTTGATGTCTAAAAATTACAAATAAAATACCATCATGTAGTAAATCTTTTTAGCTTTCTAATGAATATTTACAATTGAATTTATCTTATGTATAACCCCATATTAAAAATGATTTACTTATTAAACTTTGATTTTAACTATTTTAACCCTTCTTTAAATAAATTAATAATAAATGTCCTAATCTAATCCAAGTGGGCCTAAATGGTCATATTTTATTCCTAAGTTTGTTTTTGGTCGAATTACACTTGTCCAATAGAATTAGGACATGTGTTAGGGTAATATTAATATCATATTTACCCTTAGTTACCCTATTTACTATTAACCGCGGTAAAAAAAAGTAAAAAGTTACTATTCACCAAAAATTATTTTCATCTCATTGAACCACATTTTACTTACTGACATCAACCGTGTCTCTCGGATTTTTGAAATTCCATTCACAGAAGCGGTAAAATTAAGTTTTATGAAAAATTCAGTTTTTTTAACTACCACTTAGTAGTTTCACTATTCATCAAAAATTGATGTTTTTCAGAACAATGCCAAAATTTCATCCCAAGCTATATTTCATATTCCGAATTCAAAAATGAAGTCTATTTTACCAAATTCATTACATAAAAGTTGCATTAATTAATTTTATAATTAAATCCCGCTGTTAAAACAAATAGCGTGTTTTTAAGAAACAATATCTATCAAAAGATTGACACTTGTTTATGTCTAGTTTAAATGTGAAATTACATCCAATGACCAACATTGTATTAAATTGTAAAAATATATTCTAAATATACTTTAAAACCACTCAAATTAATAATTTATCACTATTAATTATTTCGATTAAAAAAGTTGTTTTTAATTAAAATTTAGTAATTTTCACTATTCATCAGAATATGAAAGTTATCCGAAAAGTACCAAAATTTCACCTTAGGCTAAATTCGATACTCCGAATCCAAAAATGAAATCCATTTTGAAAAATAAAATTTACAAAATTTCAAAAAGTGGTTATTACTATTCATAACGGCTAGTTTTAATAACATTTTAATAGCATATCGCTGTTTAGTGAAACTCGTTATTGCGTACTACACACGCTATCGAGGAAGGTTGCGATTGCGTGTAATGAAAGGCAAGTCAAGGATGCGTGTTGTGCAAGCTCCTTTTGGTGTAGCGTACAACACAAGACATTAGTGAAATAAAAATAATATTTTTCATAAAATCTCGGGCTGTTACATTCTACCCCCCTTAAAATGAATTTCGCCCTCGAAATTCGTCGGGGTTATAAATGGTTTACTATTCGAAAGTTTCTTTAATAGAATCCCACATCGTAAAGAGGAATACCAAAACTTGGCTTTAAAAACTAAGGTATGAAATGTAACGATTACCCAAATAAACTAATCACTGGGTTTCCACATAGGTGAAAATATGGATATGGAAGAGAAATCTAACCATCATGTTCTGATGGAGAGTGGTAGAGAACATGGCTATAGAAAAGCCAGTAATCACAAATCCATAAATTTGTGACGATCTAAGGTACCATCTGATTCATCAGGTATAAGAGAACTAGGACAACATTTTTGGTTTTCAAGATCATTTCCCTAAAGTTAAAGAATTTGAATTAGAATAAATACTTACTTTATTTTGGTACAATCTCACTGTTGTTCGTGCCTTTAACAATTTCCACTTCATCTCTTAAATAAATGAAGTTGAATTTGTTATTCGTGAAGTGTTAGCAGATCATGTGATAGAATGACGGGTCATTCCATCTGTCTCAAAAGGTTAGCAAAATTTATATACATAAGTCGATCTATAGTGGGATTAATCATATATGGTTCCTAAAATGGGCTTATACCTCATATATCATACTGCTTAATATAATAACACTAGTTTCTACTAAACAGGGACTTCCTGTAGGTCAGTGGTAGGCGATAAAGGCCAGTCGTACTTCGGTTGTGGGTTCGATTCCTACAGCCTTGTCCGAAGCGATGGGCTGTCGCCCGTCCTGCAGGTTGTCCTTTTTCTAAAACTACGTTACTATAACATCCCATCAATAATATCGAAAATCTTCTATCCTTAAACAATACTAACTTATGTCCAACATAATCCAGTCTAATCTTTAGGCTTATACATAATACTGCAGTGAGTGCTTACGAGCTGACCGTAGGTTGGAAAACTTTAGTGAACAGAGATGCGCTGAGGCAGCGACTGATGTCATGGGTTGAACATTTTACTTCTCTTCTAACACTACAGCATTACAAGCAAGGTGCTGAAAAGAAAACATTTTTGGTCAGCAAGGAAGTGGAGCGAGTTTTGGCTCAAATGGGAACAGGTAGACTTGCTGGTAGGTCTTCCTCTAAAAACATTGAAAGGAATCTAGGAGCTGCAATCCATGTTAAGCTGGTAGATGCTGGCAGTGGCCATAATGTAACATCAGGCTTGCATTTTTTTGTAAGGCGGATGTTGTTGTCCTCAAAGGTGATTTTAACAAAAGAGATTTGCAAGGATGGCCACAAGAAGCTTTTGAACACCAAGAGGTGAAAGCGCGCAAAAGGAAAAGACCACTTTTGCAGGGTCGCTTGCAAGTTGTGTTTAAAGGAGGGAGTTGGAACACTGGGTAAGGTTACATTTATTGAAAACTCTAGTTGTATATGACGTTGGAAATTCAGGCTTGGGTATATGGTTCCTCCCATATTTAATGAGGGAGTCCTCATACGCGACGCCGAGACAATAGTCTCTGTTGTTAAAGCTTACATAGGAGACTTATTCTGGAAACGTTATCCACCTACGTTCAATGGAAACCTACAAATCGGAATGCTCGTTGAGCAGCACTCCACGACGAAGCTTATTTCCCTGAGGAAGTTCAAGGATGGAGCACCAGTTTCCAGTGCCTTATATTTTAGTGACAATTTTGATTCTGTTAACCGAGGTGGTATTGCAGGTTGACTTGGTTTGACAAGGCTGCAAGTTTGAGTTTTGACTTATTCCCCCAACCCTCAAATTCTTCCAATGTCTGAAGTTTTTTGGCAACTACTGGAAATTCAATGTCACACCATGCTTGTTTTTAGTTGCTTCCAGCAGAAGGTTTTTGAACCTGCGGGCTCTAATGGCAGAAGGAATGATTGTCGGGTGAAGATTGCTAGGCATGAGACAATTCATTCCTTAGTGGTCCCAATGTTGTTCCAAACTTCAAGTCTCACTGCTGGTATATTGAGGTACGTTGGATTAGGCATTGAGGATGGCCTTTACACTGTGACTCTCCGGTTGGCTGAACAAGAAATTGAAGTGAAAACCTCTTGGTAGAGCCTTGGACGGCCTATTTATGTAATTTTGGTCCAGGGCAATCTGTTGTTTAAAGACTTTGATTTTAGAAAAGCAGCAGGGGTGCTCTTTGGACTGTTCAACCACAGTTTATGGGTCGGGTGTGAGGAAACTACCTAGTTGACTATCACTTTTGGGCCAGAAATGGTTCTGCAGGAGAAGCTGTCATAGATGCAGGAAGCGTTGCTGTTATAAGCTGGGGTTGTTGGGGGTGAGGGCAGTCGTGGAAGCCCAAGGCTTGGCACAACACTTCGCGCTCATCAGCTGTGTTGGCGGTCTGGTGGATGCTGCAGAATCAGGTGGTATTTTCTACCAATCAAGATAAGGTCATTGGCTTCACTGCATACACAGAACAAGCTGATTTCAAGCAGCAAATTGGCAGCATGTGATTAGTATTAGAAAATATAATTTCTTTGGAACCTAGGCCACCGCCAAAGCCACCAGGGGTTTCCATTCCGGAGCTTAAGAAGAGTCTGTGGAGCTGCCATTCCAGTGCTAAAACAGCCGAGCAGAGCTATTCGTGGTCCACCTTGGGAACAAGGTGGTTTTTAAGGGAAGGAAATGTTAGGTCTGTGGAGCTATTGGTGGTCCACTAGGGCTGTCTGTGCGGAGTGAGTGCTGTAGCATGGGGGGCAGTGTTGTATTTTGGTTGTTTGGGCCAGCTGTCAGAGGGTTGCAGTCTGAGTAGAGGGGCGGTTTTGTATTTTTGTTCTTCGTTAGTTGTTAGGGCTGGTAAAGGCAGGTAAGTGGTTGTTAATTGTTGGCTGAGTAATAAATAGGGGAGATGATACATAGGAAGGGGGGGTGGAATCATTCTTTTGGCTTGGTAGCAGCTAGGGTTGGACCTTGGGAGGTGTTGACCATCATCCTCGGGAGAGTGGTCTTCTTCCTGGTGGAGTTCTATCTTCTTCACCTTCTTCCTTCTTCACCTTCTTCCTTCTACTGTAACTGTTTTCTACTCTCGATTCCACTGCTACTAAATAGCAATACTTCTCTTCTTCCTTTTTCCTCTCTCGCACAAATTGTCCTGACACTGGGTGCGCTCGCGTGAACAGAGACACGGGAGGGGTGTAGAAATTCTGGACGTAGTAGAGGCGTACACATTGAGAAAACCATGACTGGGGCTGCCGTGCGAGGTCAGGACTCGCGCACAGGGGAGCATGCAGAAGCGGGAGGCATGCAGGGCGCATGCAGAGACTGGAAAGCGGAAGAGGCGGTCACGCGCATAGGATGCATACCAGGATGGGGCAGCCGCATGATTGATAGGGCACATGCCTGGAAAGAGGCGCAGGAGGCGGAAGGGACTCGTGGGGGTGACGCAGCAGGGGGCGGCATTGCAGCAGGAGGCGGAGGTGCAGGGGACACGCTGGACAAAGAGGTGGCAAGGGGTGGCGCGGATGTTTCAATGGACTTTCACCAGTGGGGCGCCACCACCCAAAGAGGGGAATATCAGAGGGAGAGAGGAGGATGGGGGCTTAGGGTTGGAACACACTTTGATACCATGTAGAAGGAGAGACCAAGAAACTGTGATTCTCAAGTGAGCCCGGTGACCTTATTTATAGGAAAACTAATACAAAAGATAAGAGAAGATTTGAAATTTAAAATACATCAGATAAATCTAACGCAATCAAACCTAACCTAAATATTTAAATACTCAAACAACTATTATATTTTTAATATTTTATATTTTTATTATATTTTTAATCGAGTTACACGGATCAAACGGGTTAGGATAGGTCAACCCAAACCTGACCTGAATATTATTCGTGTCATGGTACTTGACCAAATTATAACTCAAACCCATGTATGTCTGACCCAAACCTGTTTAACTCGTGTCGGGTTCGGAATTGCCACCTGTTGGAGTCTGCATCCCACATCGGACTTAAGGTCCGGTGTGGTCTTTAATATTCATTATAAATTAACCCCAAGGGCTCCTTTAGAGAGAACACCTTGGGGGGTTCGGATCTCTCTCATTTCTCAACCAACACGGTATCAAAGGGAAATTAATCCCGAACCCTCCTCCCATTTCATTTCCCCCCCTATCTAGGGTTTCTCATATCCTCTCCCCCGAGGGGGGCGACGGCCCCTATGTAGGGTTAGGTTAATCTTCTGCCGCCGCTCCTCCTGTATCATTTCTCAGGCGGCCCCTCTGCCGGATCTCCTCCCGACGGATCTCCCAGGCAGCGGATATCCCTCCCTGCCGGCACCATCTTCCACGGAGTCCCCTTCCGCGGCGGCTCCTTCCGCCTCGACGAAGGCACGCGGCTCCCTCTGCGCCGCTTCCCCACACGACGACCTTCCTGCACCCCTCCCTGCTGCGCGCGACGGACGCTGGCTCCCCCAATCCCGGCGAAACTCCTCTACGCGCGTAGCCCTCTTGGTGCGACGGGCTCCAGCCGTGACGGCTCCCTGCGCGCGACGGATCCCAGCCTCCCGATCTCGCCTATTGCGGCTCTTTCTGGCAGCCCGCCTCCTGCGGCGTCTCCCGGCAGCACTCCCCTCCGACGACTCACGGCTGCCCTCCCGCGCGACGGGCTCCAGTCGTCTCTGCCCTACGCGGGGGGCTCCTCCGCCTCGCCTCCTCCGCAGCGCCGCCCTCCCGGCGCCCCTGCCGTCGCGTGCGCCCCTACCGTCGCGCCTCCAGATCCCGACGGCGGTCTGATGTTGTCTGGCGGCTCCTTCCGCCCTCCCGCGCGACTCTCTCCCGGCGGATCTCCCCCTGCCGGCATCTCCCTGCGCCTCTCCTGCGGTTTCCGATTCTGTCCGGCCCGCCTCTCCCTGCCCTAGCAGATCGGCCCGCCTCCGTCAGAGCGGCTCTCCGACGTCTGCCCCTCTCCGTCCGGCTGCTCCCTTCCCGGCGGATCCCTCGCGTCGGCCCCTCTCCGTCCGATTGCTCCCTTCCCGGCGGATCCCTCGCGCCGGCCCCGCTCCGTCCGGTGCTCCCTTCCCGGCGGATCCCTCGCGTCGGCGCCCGCCTGTCCGGTTTCTTCCCTTCCAGAACTGGCTCCCTCCTGGCGAACCGGTCCAGGCGAACCGGTCCTTTAGAGAGAACACCTTGGGGGGTTCGGATCTCTCACATTTCTCAACCAACACCACCTATAGAATTTTTCAAGTTCGACACAATTCATCTTGTTGACAATACCCTTGGATCGGACAAAGGACCCTCTAAGCCAATGAAAGAATTCCTTTCAGTTTTGAACCCATTGGCCAAAGAAAAACAGGCCAGTAAACAGTAGGGAACCATTTCAACCAGTCCATTAAATTAACAGACAAAAAAACATCAATATAAAGCACATACTCTTAAAACGGCTGCACCAAACAGGCCTGGGTACATATTCAATGTTGCACCCACCAGGAGACACCCTGCACTACATGCCATGGCACCAAGCCTATCTCTGTGAACATAATCCTCGTCCATCAGATACTCCCCACATGAAACAAAATCATATATAGAATTCAGCTTCTGCAATCCTGTACCAGATTTATGCCATGAAGGACCACCCCCACCACCACCCCTGCACCCACAGAAACACCAACCCAACAAAATGACATTTTTACTCTCAAAACGAACACGATCATGTTATTTTTCTGGGTTGGGAATGAAACCATGCAGCAGTATTTACATTGGAAATAATAAGCCTGCATTTGATTTTAGAAAATATTTTTTTGTTTTATAGAATATTCGAAGTGTTTTCATTTTCTTGAAAACATAAAAATTTTCTTTTTTCAAAAAGACAAACATTTTCATTTTCATTTTCATTTTCATTTTCTAAAAAATGCTTTCCATTTACATAATCCAATACATTTGTTAGAAAATCAAAATGGGAAGTGTTTTCCCAAACGAAAATCAGTAGACATGACCTCACATGGGCAAATGCAACCACCCAACCACGATCAAGTAAGCTCAGACGCTCAGCACGCCAGTCCGTGTCCAGAACTTCTCCATAAGCACCATATACTTGCAAAATGCCGGGGGATCGACCCTTCCGCCAGGCCTCTCGAGAGTACAATATGGTGAGAGGGACCTTAGCGCCATCATGAGAAACAACTTCCTTCCTCTCACATGAATATGCTCCACCAAAGTCCTTCCCACTCAGCTCTTCAATGTCGTTCTTTTGGGTGGTGCCACAATGAGAAATGTTTGGAACCTCATCTTGATGCACGGCTGAGAACGCATGCTGTGACATATCGTAATCAATGACAAGATCGGGCATCTGCTCAAAACAAGAAGAATTCAAAGAATTAATTTAAAACCATTGAGAATAAATTTCAATAAAAAGAGTTATGCAGCTATTCCATCCCTGAATTGTCATAGAAAATTTGAAGTTGCATTTGCAAACTTCCAGAGATGCCAACTTTGTTTACTTCACTAGAAATGCACCAGTTAACAATTCCAAACCAAAAAGCAGTAAAGTTCAGATTGTGTTGGATAATAATGATTGAAAAATATTTGTAAAACTTATCACTTAGGATAAGTGATTTTTTTTTTTTTTTTGCGTGTGTAAGGTTGTGTTCGACAACACCTATTGAAAAGTGCTTATAACAATTATCACTTAAAATAATGGTGTTGGACCCCATTTTAGTATAATGGGTATTTCCGAGTCCCACATCGGAATATCCTGCTTTGTAATTATTTTTACTCATCTATAAAAAAATATCTCCGCCTCACATTGAGGTAAGGGGAATTTGCCACCTACATGGTATCAAATGTGTACTTTCTAACCTGATCTCTCTCTCCCTTTTTTTTTCTCTCCCGTCTAGAGTTGCGAGAAAATCCCCTACGGATTCCCGGTTCTGTCCGGCCCCGCCTCTGCCCTCCTCCCGGTACTATCCGGTTCCGGCCCTCCTCCCTGCGCTTTGTGCGCCTGACCGTCCGTCCGGCCCTCCTCCCTGCGGGATTCCCGATTCTGTCCGGCCCTTCTCCCTGCGCCTGACCGAACGACCCCCTCTCCCCCCCCGCATCCAGCACGACGCGTCCCGTCGCCCTCCTCCGCTGTCCGCAGCGACTCGCGGCTCCCGACTGCGCCCCTCTGTCACGACGAAACCAGGCAACCCCCGTCCCTCCCGCTCCAGCCGCGACTCCGCTTCGACCTCCATCCCGGCGGATTTCCCCTGCGGGCATCTCCCTCAGCCCCGACGGCTCTCCCGCAGCACTCCAGGCGGACTCCTCCGCCTCCCATCCCAGGCCCGGCGCCCCTGTTCTTCCCGGCGGAACCTCCACCTCTAGGCGGACACCCCCCCCCTCCCGACCCAGGCCACCTCCATTCCCCGTGTAGCCCTCCCTGCGGTCCTCCGCTGTCATCCGACCTCGCCCTTATCCGCAGCACCCTTCCGGCAGACTCCCGATTCTGCCCAACACTTGCCCTCCCAGCTCTATCCGTTGTTCTCCCGTCAGCCAGCGCCTCCTCCCTCGTGAAGATCGGCCCGCCCTCCCGGCACCTCCCGATCCCGACGCGGCTCTCTCCAGACGCCGCACGGCCCGCCTGTCCCGACGGCTCCTTCTCGAAGCTCCCACGGCACGTCCCGACCTACTTCAGAAGCAGCCACCAGGCACCGCCCCCCCCCCCCCCTACGCGGAAAACACCCGGCCCACCGACACTTCAATGGTTGGCTTGTCCACCCGCAGCCCTTCGACACCACCTCTGGTCGCCAACTTTCCTGCAAGGACGCACCCTCACTTCCATTATCGGCCTTCTCGTGCGTCTGTACGATCGCTCGAGCAGTTGTCCCATCCTCCGTCATCGGCTCTACCGCAAGACGGTCCCCCTTCATCCAGTGACCGTTACAGAACGACGCTCTCGCCGGAAGAGATTGCTTTGACACACTCCTGTGCCACCATCCTCTTCTTCAGCTCCCATTGCTCAGACTGGCAGCTCTACCGCCTGTGTTTCTCATCAACAGACAGCTTGGATGTTTGACTCGGGTGCGTTAGAGCATTTCACAGGGGACTCTGGTATATTCACTACCTATCATCCGTACACAGGTGTCTCTACAATTACTGTTGCTAATTGCTCAAAAATCCCTATTATTGGATTTGGCACATGTCCTTTGACCCCGTCTATTCACCTGACGTCGGTCGCTCATGTTCCTCAAAGCCCATTTAATCTTATCTCTGTCAGCAAACTCACCATAGACTTAAATTGTGTTGTGACTTTTACCACATCTAGTGTTGTTTTTCAGGAGCGGAAGACGAATCGGGAACTCGGTCGAAGTTATCTTCGGAATGGGGTTTACATGTTTGACACTCCACCATCTCTTGCTTGCTCATCCACCTCAACCCGTGCTCTTGACCTACATTCTCGCCTTAGTCATCCACCGGTTTCCACCCTACATAAACTTTGTCCTCAATTCAATTTTCATCTATCCTTCCATTGGGAATCCTGCAAGTTTGTCAAACATCATCGGGCGACGTATGTTCCTCGACCGGAACCACGTACAGCGAATCCTTTCGATCTTGTTCATTCCGATGTCTGGGGTCCTTGTAGGGTTCCTAATCAGTCTAGGTATAGTTATTATATCACCTTTATTGATGACTACTCCCGCGTGACATGGCTTTACCTGCTTCGTGATCGGTCTGAAGTTTTTTCTACCTTTCAGACCTTTTATAATAAAATTCATACTCAATTCTCCACATCCCTTAAATGTCTCCACTTCGACAATGGACGAGAATATTTATCCACTTCCTTTCAGCAGTTTCTCAAGGATAAAAGCATCATTCATCAGACTTCCTGGCCTGACACACCTCAGCGGAATGGAGTGGCTGAGCGGAAACATTGTCATATTCTGGAGACTGCTTGTGCCCTCCTCTTCCACATGAAGGTGTCTCGCCTTTTTTGGCCTGATGTCATCCTGACTGCTACCTACCTCCTAAATCGTCTTCCTTCTTCTATCCTTCAGGAGAAGACTCCCTTTCGGACTCCTCCTCTCTCCCTCCTCACTTACTTCCTCTTCGAGTGTTTGGGTGTCTGTGTTATGTTCGGGACACTCGCCCCAACCTCTCTAAACTTTCTCCCAAATCCCTCCGGTGTATTTTTCTCGACTATTCCCGCACTCAGCGTGGATACCGATGCTTCTCTCCAGACTTACGGCGCTATATCATCTCTGTCGATATGTCGTTTATTGAGAGCTCTCCTTTCACTTCTCCCTCTCCTCATCCAGACACTACCATCGATGAGTGTCTTCCTTTCATCATTCACCCTCTTCTGGTGTCTCCCCCTACTGGTCATCGCTTTGGGACAGTCTACTCCCGTCGCCCATCGACTGCCCCCCCTCGTCCAGGCCGAGGACATCATCGTTCCCACTTCATCCGATGCTCCTGCCACAACACCAGATGACTTGCCTATTGCACTACGGAAAGGTACTCGCTCTTGTCAGAATACTCCTCTTTTTTCCTCTTCATACAGAGGTTTTTCAGCATTGGAGACGATATTTATCCCCTGCACGGTTGGTGATGCCAAATCCCACCCGGGGTGGCTACAGGCGATGCGGGATGAACTGCAGGCTCTAGATGACAACCATACATGGGATCCAGTCCCCCTCCCTGCAGGCAAACAGGCAGTTGGCTGCAAATGGATTTATACGATCCGTCTCAATACCGATGGCACTCTCCATCGACTCAAAGTCCGCCTTGTGGCGAAGGGATTTGCTCAGACATATAGCATCGACTACTTTGAGACCTTCTCTCAGGTTGCCAAGATGGCATATGTCCGCCGATCCATATCTCCGGTTGCTCATCAGCATTGGTCGCTTCATCAACTGAATGTCAAGAATGTCTTTCTCCATGGTTTTCTTGACGAAGTCAACTTGCAGCAAGCCCCCGGATTTCGTGCCTCTGGAGCCGACTCCCATGTCTGTCGCCTCTGTCGATCCCTATATGGCCTCAAGCAGTCTCCTCGTGCTTGGTTTGGCAGCTTCAGCACTGTCGTCACAGCCTTTGGCCTCTCTCGCAGTATGAAGGATCACACCGTCTTATTTCGTACGACGTCAAACGGTTGTATTTTGCTGGTGGTATATGTTGATTATTTCATCATCACAGGGAGTGACTCCACTAGAATCGCTCAACTCAAGGCGCACCTTCACCACCACTTCCACACCAAGGATCTTAGACCTCTCACCTACTTCCTTGGCATCGAGGTCTCTCGTTCTGAGGGCACTATCTCTCTCTGCCAAAGAAAATATGTCCTTGATATCTTACAGGATGCAGGGTTGAGTCAGGCGACTGTAGTGGACACTCCTCTTGAGCCTGGGGAACGCTCTCTCTATGCCGACTCGGCACCCTTCCCTCACCCAAAGAGTTATCATCGTCTGGTGGAAAAACTCAACTACCTCACCATGACACGACCCGACATTGTCTGCGCTGTTGGCAAAGTGAGTCAGTTCATGGAGCATCCAACCAGATCTCAGTGGGATGTTGTCCTCTGCATTGCCAAATACATAAAGAAAGACTCTGCACATGGCATTCGGTACTCACATCATGCTCATTTGGATGTTCAGGCCTTCTGTGATGCGGACTATGCAGGTTGTCTTGCTACCCGCAAGTCTACTTCTGGATTTGTCGTGTTCTTGGCCGATAACCTCATCTCATGGCGCAGCAATAATCAAACTGTCGTCTCCAGATCTAGTGCAGAGGCAGAATATCGTGTCATGGCCACGGTCACCACTGAGATCTTTTGGCTTCGTCATCTCCTCCATGAGCTTGGTTTCCCAGCGCAGACATCTGCTCATATCTGGTGTGACAATCAGGTAGCCACAAAAATTGCATCGAATCCCGTCTTCCATGAACGGACAAAGCATATCGAGGTGGACTGCCACTTTCTTCACCACCATCTGGAGCAGAACCCTATCAGTTTTGGCCATATTCCGACGGCGGATCAGCTTGCCGACATCTTCACAAAAGGACTCTCAGGAGCTCGCCTGGACTCTCTCACTACCAAGCTGGGTATTCACAGCCTCCACGGCCCAGCTTGAGGGGAAGTATGTCTGGCCTTGTTCGATGTCGCCTTTTTTCTTTTTGTGGAACTCTCAGTCCAAGCTGAGCATGTCCAGCTTGAGGGGGAGTGTTGGACCCCATTTTAGTATAATGGGTATTTCCGAGTCCCACATCAGAATATCCTGCCTTGTAATTATTTTTACTCATCTATAAAAGAAATATCTCCGCCTCACATTGAGGTAAGGGGAATTCACCACCTACAAATTGTTTCTGTACAAGTGTTTCCATATTGCTCATTAAAAAAATACTAATCTCCCACTTATTTAAGTGGTTTTCTTCAGGAATTTAAGTGTAAGTGCTTTTTCAGAAACAGAACACCGCTTATTTTTTCAAACTACTTAAAGTGATAAGTGTCATAAGCACTGATGAGACACCAATATTTCCCATTTTAATTCTTGCAATTCAATGTAAATAACCCCATTTATGTCATAAAACCTGAGCATACATTTCATTTTCAACAATATTGGAAATCGTGGACTTAAATGCAAAACCGGCCTAAAAGTGTAAATTTTATTGGTTTATCTATGATTCTGTGATTAAATGATGATGGTTGAACTTTGATTGAGCGTTTTAGATGTTAAAGAGGTTGAAGAGGCTGAGCTGAGACGAGGAAATGATGAAAATCAAGGGTCTGTGAAAGAGACAGGCATGTCGTATTCAACGACATGGAGTGTATGTCGCGACGCATTTTTCTTAAGGAACCATGATATCGCAAGCAACGACAATGCCATGTCGCTATCCACGAGATATCCCCATAGAGTGCCAATGCCTGTCACTAACTACGATAAAAGTTGCACCTTCCGATTGAAGCATATCGATGGCTACAATTGAGGAAATGAACTGGGTGCAGGCCAATCGTATTTGACAACATACCCAAGTCAACGCCAATGATCTCATCGCATAATGCGCTATCAAGATATCTAAAGGTTCTGGACGCAGCGAAAGCGCCGGATGGGACATGTCCAGTTCGTCTTTTTGTCGCAATCGATGATTAATCCAAGATATATGTAGAAATGGAAGAGAGGTGAACTCAATACCCAAGATGTCTCACGGGAGGCCTTGGTGTTTATTTATAATGAATAATAAAGATGACATGATACCTAGAGTCTGATGTGGGACTCGACACAACTTAACCTCTAACACTCCCCCTCAAGCTAGGTGTGTCTAGCTTGGATATATAAGAAAACAAAAATAAACATCCTTGACACTCCCCCTCAAGCTAGACATGCCCAGCTTGAATGCATTAAAAGGACTACAAAGAAGAGCATCTTCGGATGCATTGCCCGCTTGTTTTGCTCCTCCTGTTGCGCTCCCGCCCATGACGGCAAAAGAAAAAAATGACCATCGTAACTCTCATGCTCCCTTACTGAGGACGACCCTTGCTTCAAGATGTCGGATGAAACGGCGACCGACAAAGGGCCTCAAAACGACCGGGTGAAAAGGTGCCCGACTTTGCGGACCCAGATTGCCAAAGTGAAACAACGTCCGAATTTGCGGACCCTAAAATGCCGAGGTGAAACGGCATCCGAATTTGCGGACCCTAAATTCTGGTTGACACCAAAGATCTGCAGTAGGGAGCAGCGGAGAACATGATAGAAGCAAAGAATTTATTTTGCAGCAGCAGGATGTATGCGATCAAGGAGCAGATTTGAAAGAGCCGATCAGAAAGAGGTGACGCTAGGTTCGTCGCGCGGGAGGGTTGTCACGGCTGGAGATGAGGGCGTCGCACAGAAGGTGCGAACACACAGGGAGTCGTCGCGACTGTGCGCAGGGGTTTGGGGGGGGACGTCCGCCGGAGATGGGGTGTTGTTGCGCAGGAGCATCGTGCCAGGAGGGGTCGTCGCACAAAGAGTCGTCGCGCACAGGGAGGTGTCACGGGCGGGCGGGGCGGGGGGGTCGCGCAGCAGCAGGGGGCAGGGAGGGGTTGCGCACAAAAGGTCGTCGCGCACAGAGGGGCAACAGGAGGGAGGTGTTGCGCGGGTAAGGGTCGCGCAAGGGGGCGCGCGCAGGAGCCGCTCGCGATGGGGCTCGTCCGGCAGGGAGGAGTTGCGCACAAGGGGCACATCCGGCAGGGAGGGGCTATCGCGCACGGAGGAGGAGTCGCGCAGGGAGGGCGACACGCAGGAGGTGCTCGCAATGGGGCTCATCCGTCGGGAATGGACGCAGGGGCGCTCGCCATCGACAAAGGGGGGGCTGGGAGGCGTCGTCGCATAGGGTGACGCATAAGAGTCGGAGGGAGGGGCGACGACAGATGACTTATGGCTCCCAGGCCATGGAGGCCGCCGCCCCCCTTCAAGGGAAAATCGTAGGTTTTCTCCGAGATAAAAGAGGGGAGGGTGAGCTTGGGTTAGAGAACCGGCTCTGATACCATGTAGAAATTGAAGAGAGGCGAACTCAATACCCAAGATGCCTCACTAAGGGAGGCCTTGGTATTTATTTATATTGAATAATAAAGATGACATGATACCTAGAGTTCAATGTGGGACTCGACACAACTTAACCTCTAACAATATACATCGACGATAAACATCGTAACCAACGAAATTGAATCAAAGATTAATTGACGAGAGAACATCGAAACCAAAACGCAGGATCATCGCATATTATTTATAATTAATTTAAACAATTAAATAATTATCTTGTGATGAATTCTTTATTCGTTGATGAATCTGACAACGTCTTTATGTCATATCGTCATTGTGTTGTAGGAATCAAGTGCAGATTTCCTTCAGCGATGATCCACACGTGCTCCACGAACCTCTGAACGTCGTCGTAGGAATCTTTGAATGCTAGTATGGTAGATCATAACGTTTGCGTTGTTCGTCTTTGATCGCTTCGAGAATCGCTTCAAGAAGGATTTTCTTTGATCTCTCTAGAATCGAGAGTAGTGGTGGAGGAGGATCACTCTCTGCTCTTGAGAGCGTTCTTGGATAAGGGAGCTCTCTAGAGCCTTGAGAGAATTCTCCGGATGTTGTTGTGCACAACAAAACTGTTGGAGTGTGTGTCTCGTATCAGAATTGGGTGTTTTGTTATCATTATAATTCTCTATAAATAAACTTCAAGGCCTCTCTTAATAGGTATCTTGGGTATTGGGTTACTTGATCCTCCATTCTAACGTGATATCAAAGGAGGTTCTCTAAACCTAGCCCTCCCTCCCATCTCTTCTTTTTCTTGGAGGAAGCCTACGTTTTTCTCCCCCAAAGGGCGCAGCGGCACCCAGCGAACAGCCACCATTTTAGTCGGCCGCCCCCTGCGACGTCTCCCTTACGCATTGCGCCCTGTGCGACTGCTCTGGCCCGCCCCAAATCCCTGCGCGACGGTATGTTCCCCTGCGCGGTCGCCCCTTCCGCCCAGAAGCTCCGACACCGCACTCCTTCCCCAGCGCGGTCGCCTCCACCGTGTTGATCCGCTTCACCGCCGGCCTCCGCTCGTCGTCCCCTCCTCGTGCATCCTTTGTCTCCTAGCAGCTGCAATGAAGCCTATCGCGTCGCCCCTCCCGCTTCCCCCTTCCGGCGTCTCTGGCCAACGTCGACCCTAGTGCGCGCCCCCCCTTCCCTGCTTCACCCTCCTTTCACGTGGGTCTCCTACTTCTGCTTCCCCACAAACTTGCTCCTGTCTGACCGTCGGGCCTCTCCTTCATCCATCCCACATTACCCCTGCTGTCATCTTGTTGCACCTGCACCATTAATGTGATCCGGCTAATCCTGACTGACGTTCAATTAGTGTCTCATCGCATCGCGTGTTGTGCCTGCACGTCGTGTGCTCCTAACCCGACTATTCATATCGAGCCTTGATCCGACTATTCCTGTCGTTGCAATCCATTTCCAGTTATTTCCGCTGGTTCCGCATAATGGGCGTTGATTCATGGTCGGCACATCTTTTTCAGTATCATTATCCATCATTTTTCTTCTCAGGGGAGCAGCCATGACAGGTTTATATTTTCTTATGTTTTGTCTTGTTATGTATTCAAGTTGGGTATGTCCAGCTTGAGGGGGAGTGTTAGCAGTGTTTTTTGTTTGCGTTGTTTTCTTTGCTTTATTTTTTTTAATTATGTATCCAAGCTAGGTAGACCTAGCTTGAGGGGGAGTGTTGGAGTGTGTGTGTCCCACATCGGAATTGGGTGTTTTGTTATTATTATAATTCTCTATAAATAAGCTCCAACGCCTCACTTAAGAGGTATCTTGGGTACTGGGTTACTTGATCCTCCATTCTAACATCGTATCAAATGAGGTTCTCTAAACCTAGCCCTCCCTCCCATCTCTTCTTTTTCTTGGAGGACGCCTATGTTTTCCCCCCAAAGGGGGCGGCGGCTCCCGGCAAACAGCCACCATTTTAGTCGGTCGCCCCCTGCGACGTCTCCCTTACGCCTTGTACCTTGTGCAACTTCTTCGGCCCGCCCCAAATCCCTGCGCGACAGCTTGTTCCCCTGCGTGGTCGCCCCTTCCGCCTAGAAGCTCCGACACCGCACTCCTTCCCCTGCGTGGTCGCCTCCGCCGTGTTGATCCGCTTCACCATCGGCCTCCGCTCGTCGTCCCCTCCTCATGCATCCTTCGTCTCCTAGCAGTGGCGATGAAGCCTATCGCGCCGCCCCTCCCACTTCCCCCTTCTGGCGTCTCTGGCCAATGTCGTCCCTGGTGCGCCCCCCCTGCTTCACCCTCCTCCTTTCACGTGGGTCTCCTACCTCTACTTCCACACAAACCTACTCCCGTCTGACCGTCGGGTCTCTCCTCCGTCCATCCCACATCGCCCCTGTTGTCATTTCGTTGCACCTGCACCATTAATGTGACCCGGCTAATCCTAACTGACGTTCGATCAGTGTCCCGTCGCATCGTGTGTTGTTCCTGCACGTCATGTGCTCCTAACCCGACTATTCCTGTCGAGCCTCGATCCGGTTATTCCTGCCGTTGCAATCCATGTTCAGTTATTCCCACTAGTTCCGCATGACGGGCACTGATCCTTGGTCGGCACATCTTTTACAGTATCATCATCCATCATTTTTCTTCACGGGAGGAGCAGCCATGACGAGTTTATATTTTCTTATGTTTTGTCTTGTTATGTATTCAAGTTGGGTATGTCCAGCTTGAGGGGGAGTGTTAGCAGTGTTTTTTGTTTGCATTGTTTTCCTTTATTTTTTTTTAATTATGTATCCAAGCTTGATAGACGCTTGAGGGGGAGTGTTGGAGTGTGAGTCCCACATCGGAATTGGGTGTTTTGTTATTATTATAATTCTCTATAAATAAACTCTAAGGGCTGAATTAAGAGGTATCTTGGGTATTGGGTTACTTGATCCGACATTCTAACAAAAACAAATGGCAACCCACTTTAGAAATAATAAAATTGGATTATATAGTAGGGTTAGAAAATAATAATTGCGCATGCGCCCTTATTATTTTTCTTAATCAATGCAGAACTCCATGTCTATAATAATAATAATATTATTATTATTTCTTAACATGCGCAAAACTCGCGAATTAATTAAATATTATTTATTCAAATAATATTCAATATATATTATTTATCATTGGACCATTAAACTCGATCTATCATTCCTCTACATTATTTATCGTAATTTGAATAGTAACTATTTATTTAATAAATAAACATCACGGCATTATTCAAAAATAAATAAATAAATATTATATTCAATAAATAGAAAATAAATATTTATTAAATATTTTGGTCACAAAATATTCTATTGAATAACCAGTGACAAAATATATGCGATCAAACAGACATGAATAGTTATTAAACCACATACGAGGATAATATTAAATCAACTTGTTGATTGATAAATAGTAGAGGTTCTGGATACACTTAGCATGTGACCCTCTATGCCTCCTCCTCAATGGCATTAGGTGAAGCATCCCAAAATTTAAGTCTAATGTCTCACAACACGCCAAGACACCCATAGAAAAAGAAATTAATGTCGTAACAACATAAAAACTCATACAGACACTTCCTATGTAATATAATCTTTTTATCGCAATATCTCTAATCAAGCGAGTTGCATGCTGGTGTCATCAACCTATGTGTTCGATGTCATTTTCTTTGAATGTCGGAAAATGAATTTGCTCAAAGAACATCATGGTCATGAATTTATTTAAGTTATATCATTTCTATCAAAGGACCTGAGATATCAACTTCCATTAAAGAACGGAAGGGACAAATCATTTCTCGCATTATTCATTAATGAAATATTACTCGTGACGCACCTAACATATCTTACTTCGCTACGAACATAAAACGTCACGGTTTTCGTCAATACATCAAAGTAAGCGACTCATAATATCCATTAATAATAATCTTGAAGTTTAAGGATCAATACACACATCCGCAGATAGGAACATTCAATGACACATGTAAATGTGGATTTCCTTCCGATGGGTCTCGTTCTCATAATCTCCTACACTGGAAATAAACCAAGGGCGTACACCGTAATAAGGTGTCTCAAAGTCCTATGAGTCTCCACCTCTAATAGCCTGTATCATTTCTGTGCCTCAAATGATTTCATCCGGCTATAAAACATATATTTAAGAATATTGTCATTGCACTTATGGGTTCTTATTATAGCAAAGAACTGCTATGACATTTCCATGTGACAGCTACTCTTAGATCATTATCACATACTATGTCACGCAAAAAAACATTCATGATGTGATAAGAAGTTTATTAATATTCAAAACTATGAATACAGGTAATCATAAAGTACACAGAAGTTTGTTTTAGGGCACCAACTCCAACAAACTCTCACTTGCACTAGAGTCAACAACTAACAACCTTCAATCCGTTAACTCTCACATGATACTCATGCTTTCACTGAGATAATGTTTTAGTCAAGAGGTCTGCCACGTTTTCTTCCGTGGAAACTCTGGGTACTACAACCTCACCCCTCTGAGAAAAATCCTTCAAGAGGTGATACTTCCGGAGTATGTGATTTGTCCGTTTGTCTGACCTCGGCTCTTTTGCAAGAGTCACCACTGCAGTATTATCACGATATAATGTGATAGGGTCTTTACTGTTAAGTATCACATCAAGTTTTGGGACAAAGTTTCATATCCAAACAGCTTCTTTAACTAATCAAAAACTGTTATATACTCGGATTCCGTTGTAGAATCGACGACAACTGACTGCATTGAACTCTTCCAGCTCACAGCTCCTCTGTTGTGACTGAAAACATATCATGACTGCGACTTCAAATCATTGTGATTTGTTTGAAAACTAGCATCAGTATAACCTCTAATGACTAGCTTCTCATCTCCTCCATACACCAGGAACATATCATTAGTTCTCATATACTTAAGGATAGTCTTAACAATAGACCAATGTTGTTCACCTAGATCAGATTGATATCTGCCTACCATGCTCAATGCATAAGCAGCATCAAGTCTGATACATAACATGACATACATGATCGATCCTATCGCCGAAGCGTATGAGATCTTACTCATTCTTTCTTTTGTTGTAACTGAGAACACATTTTCTTGGAAAGATATATACCATGTGACACTAGAACTGATCCCCTGTTGAATTGTTCTATACTAAATCTCTTTAGTATCTGATCAATGTATGTACCATGACTTAGTCCAAGCAGCTTTTGGGATCTATCACGAATGATCTTGATCCCTAGAGTGTAGGTTGTTTCACCTATGTCCTTCAGGGAGAAACACTTGTTTAGTCAGTCCTTAACAAACTATAAGACTAGTATGTCATTTTCAACAAGTAATACGTCATCAACATATACTACTAGGATAACAACTGCATTCCCACTAAACCGCTTGTAAACACATGGCCCACATTCATTCTTAATGAAATCAAATTATTTTATGCCTTCATCGAATTGAATGTTTCATGACCTGGATTCTTGATTTAATCCATAAATGGATCTCTGTAACTTGCATATCTTTTTGGCATCGTCAAGAGTCAAAAACCCTTCTGGTTGTGTCATATAGACATCTTCCAGAAGGTTCCCATTAAGAAAAATTGTTTTGACATCCATCTGTCAAATTTCGTAGTCATGGTAAGCTGTTATAGCAAGTAGAATTTTGATGGATTTAAACGTGGCAACTAGAGAAAAGGTTTCGTCGTACTCAGTGCTTTGACGTTATTTAAACCCTTCAGCTACTAGTCTTGCTTTATAGGTACTTTATCTTTCATGTCCAGTTTTCTCTTGAATACTCATTTACACCCAACAGGAGTTACATCAACAGGTGGATCGACTGAAACTCAAACATGGTTCTGATACATGAAATCCATTTCAGAATTCATGGCTTTTGTCATCTTGCAGCTTCTGAGCCTTCTACTACCTCTTTGTAGGAGAGAGATTCATTATTGTCAACCAATAATGAGTCACCATCTTCAATGACTAGAAAACCATATCTCTCTGGTGCTCCTATACAATACTTGTGTTTCAAGAATTCTTCCACGGGGACCTATGGAATTTGTTCATGTACAAACTCATGTATATCTTAAGCATCAACTCCATCAAAGTCAATCTTGTTTCCATTATCCTTCTTGAGGATGTGCTCCCTCTCAAGAGACGGTTTGTCTAGAAACAGTCACTTTTTTGTCTGGGGAGTTGTATAGGTAGTATCCCCTTGTTTTCTGAGGATGCCCTATAAAGATATTTTTTGTGCCCCAAGGTGCTAGTTTGTTGCCTAAGATGGCCTTAACAAACATCTCGCAACCCCATACACGTGTATGTGACAAACCGGGTTTCTTTCCACTCCATAACTCAAAGGGGATTCTGTTTGCCGTTTTAGTTGGTACTCGGTTTAGTGTGTATACCGTAGTTTGTAATGCATATCCCCAAAAAGATAATGGAATATCTGCAGGACTCATCATCGACCTTACCATGACTAGTGACAGAGCAAATTTACATGCATTTTTTTTATCAAATAATGAGTATTTGTTACTGTTTTTCAATGACAAAACCCATGTATTTCATTGTTTTATAAAAATAATGGGTAATTTGAGTTTTAGAATGAAAAGGAGCAAAATTGTGAAAAATGACTAATTCGGGATTTTTGACAGATTTTTACGTCAAGGGTATTTTGGTCATTTCATGAAAAATACAATTCCAAATTTTCTGATTCAAATTTTGTTAGAATCCTTATTTTATTTCCTTCATTTTTGTCTTCTGGACCAGGAGCTGATTCGGCCATCTAGTGGTCCTAAAAATTCATTGAAGTTTGACATTTTTCCAGGCGGACAACGTGGACAACACCACTGTAACGGAACCACAACTCGGCCTAAACATCTTCAAATCCGTTGATTCCACTTGGGGAGGAAAGAGGACTCAAAGAGGCGTTCACAAAATAAATTACATGGAGTTTGGAATCCATTAAGGCGGCTATTGAACGACATATGCTTAAAGGAACCTTCATGGAAGCTTCGTCCAGAAACAGAAGCCTTCAATGAAAAATTCATAACTTCTTCATCCGGTGTCCAAATGCTCTGAAATTTTGAGGGTGAACGGCCAACACATTTATGAACAACATTGAAGAAGGGGTCCACGCATGAAGCATCCATTTAATGGTCCAACAACGCGCAATCTTTCGGAGGACATAAATCTGCCTATAAAAGGAGAGGAGTTCCTGCCTCTCAATTCATTCCTTCACATCCCATTCCAGCCAGCGACAAGCATCGAAGAGGAGGAGAGCATCCTCCTAATTGTTCTTCATTCATAATTCCTTCCTCCATGTTTATTTTTTATTTTTATTCAATGACCCCACCTTGCATGGAGGGTTAGAATATTTTGTGATTGGGTGAAGGGAAGGGGGACCCCATTTTGTGATGTTTGAGTTTCTGAAGTTTAATTCAAATGATTTCTTTTCTTTTAATTGAATGATTATCAATTTAATTTATTTTTGAATTTAAATTAAATACGATTCTATTTTGATTTATTCTTAAATATTAAATTGCTTTGATTTAAATATTATTCTACCCTTGCTTGATCTATTCATTTTTACACCGTTTGGTTAATCTATGAAGAAAATCAACTAAGGGAGTAATTTGGTTATTGCTAAATCACGTGGAGAAATTAAGATAGATTAATTTAATTATTTAGGGAAGTAAATACCAGATTTGGTATTTCCTAAGTAATTAATATTAGTCCATTAAGATTTCTACACTTTGATAAATAATTAAATCAAAGGTGAAACGAAGAAACAATTGTTATTCAATTCACTTAATTATTTTTTCTAAAACCAAAGATTCATCTTATCTTAAAAACTATGATGACATCACAAATGGGAAAACCCAACCTAAATCCAATCACTTCTCTCTCATATTAAATTCACAAACCTTTTTAAGAAAACCTCTTGCTTTCTTAAATCATTCAAAGTTGTTATTTTTTAAGTGACACCAAGATTAAAACACTGCTCCTTGGAGAACGACATTCTGGTTATCATTCATACTACACCCTTAGGGGGATTTAATTGTTTTTGCCACACCTCACGACAAGCGTGTGTCAAAACTGGCGCCGCTGCCGGGGAGCAAGTGTAAATCTGCATGACCAGGACCTCTAACGAGGAACTACTTGATTTCGACCCTGAGATAGAAAGAACATTGTTTTCTAGGATTAGAAATCTAAATATTGAAATCAATTTTGAAGAAATAAGTTTAGAAGATTCAATTGTCCAATTAGAACCACCAATAATGGCACAAAACCCACGACAAACTTTGAGGGACCTCTGTGCCCCACAATTTGCTAACCAGCAGAATCGGTTAAACATGCCTGAACAACCAAATGATTTTGAGTTAAGAGTAAACATGATTCCCGTGCTACCTAAATTTCATGGCCTTGCAAGTGAGGATCCCAATCGGCACATTCAAGAATTTAGTCATGTGTGTTCAAGCTTCAAACCAAGAGAAGTAGCGGAGGAGCAAGTGAAGTGGAAAACATTCCCTTTTTCAATTGAGGGAGCAGCGAAGGAGTGGTTGTATACCTTACAACCTGGAGAAATCCAAGACTGGGATGATCTCCAACAAAGATTCATGCAAAGATTCTTCCCAGCCTCCCGGAGTACAGCAATCAGGAAGGAGATATACGCCATTCGACAAGCTACCGGTGAGACTCTTTACAAGTATTGGGAACGATTCAAGAAGCTTAGTGCGATTTGCCCACACCAAGCAATAGAGGAGCACCACTTCCTTGTCTTTTTCTACCAAGGACTCCTAGACAGTGATAGGAACCTTTTGGATGCATCCTCTGGAGGAGCATTGATTGACAAATTACCCGGAGAAGCCCGAAGCCTGATTGAGAAGATTGCCCAGAATTCACAACAATTCGGGACAAAAAGCACTGGTACAAGAGGGATGCATGAGGTAAGAACTTCTGACACATCTCCTCTTCTTACAACACAAATTCAAGAACTAACAAGCCTTGTGAGGCAAATGGCCATCAAGCAGGTGAATGAGAATCCATCTCCACCTCAGGTATGTGGGTTATGTTCATCACCAAATCATTACACTGATCAATGTGTTGAGATACAAGATACAGAAAGTTGTGCAGCTGCATTCCAGCAAAGGCAATTCCCACAAAATCAACAATGGAGAGAAGGTCAAACCCAACAAGGATACGAAGGACAACAAAACTAGGCCAGACCACCATTTCAACAGCAATTTCAGAACCAGACACCGTACAAGCAGCCCTTTCAACCACAACAATCATTTCAACCACCACCATTCCAACGAAGGAATTTTGAACAGCCTCCAACAAGTTCTGAGAAGTTCCACCAAGAAACAGAGATTGAAGAGTTGAAGAAGACTGTGAAAAATTTGGACAACAAGTTTGATAACCTTATGGATCTTTTAACTAGGAATCAAGGCAAACTCTCGGCCCAAACTATCCCAAATCCAAAGGAGAATATTAGTGCAATTACAACTCGGAGCGGTAAGGAGCTTCCACCACCTGAGCCAAGTAAGTTTGATGATTCCAAACAAAAACCTGAAGAAAAACTCCCCAAGAAGAAGGCAGAAACAAAAATTCAAAGGCAACAAAGAGAGAAAGGAGGAAACAAAGTATCATTCACTTCTGCACTAACTCGATCATCAAAGGCTGAAGAAGAAAAAATTCAAAAGGAGATCCATGAAACCTTTCGAAAAGTGGAAATCAACATTCCCTTACTGGATGCAATCCGCCAAATACCCAAATATGCAAAGTTTCTAAAGGAAATATGCACCAAGAAAAAGAAGCGTGATGAGGATGATAAAATTAGTTTCAGAAAGAGTGTCTCAGCCGTTTCACCCCACCTTTACCCAAAAAATGTCAAGATCCAGGGACATTCTCTATTCCCTGTACAATGGATTCTTTAGATTTTTCTAATGCTTTGTGTGACCTTGGTGCATCCATAAATGTAATGTCTAATTATGTTTTCTCTTCTTTGAAAATAGGTGAGCTGAAGCCCACAAGAGTGGTTATCCAACTCGCAAATGGATCCACTGTTTATCCAGCTGGAGTTGTGGAAGACGTGCTAGTAAGAGTTAGAGAACTCATTTTCCCAGCAAACTTTTATGTACTCACCATGGAGGAGGACAATGCACCAAAACATTCACCCATAATTTTGGGAAGACCATTCCTTAAAATGGCAAAAACAGTCATCAATGTACATGAAGGAACTCTGGCCATGGAGCTAGGAGATAGCAAGGTCAACTTCAATGTCCTTGACTCAAAAAGAAGTCCGTCAAGCGACCATTCCCTCTGCAATTTCCCACAGAGAAGCTAGTGATCCCATTAATGATTCAGAGAGAAAACTATCGTTACAGGAGCTGAAAGAAATCAGAATAGAATCTTTTGGAAATTCGAGGACTTACAAAGGAAGAACCAGGGTGGAACAAGATAGACTGATCCAACCAAATACCTTTCAACCAGGAGACCAAATTCTACCATACAATTCCAGATTGAAGCAAATTCCAGGTAAGCATCGTTCTAGGTGGGATGGTCCATTTCTTATTACTAATATATATCCTTTTGGTACCATTCAGGTTGAGAAGAAAGGAGGAAACTCATTCACAATAAAAAGGAAAAGGCTGAAGAAGTTATTTGGAAGTTTACCTCAAGAACCGGTGGAGGAGGTCAATGTTCTCCAACCCATATACTGATTTCTTTTCATGAGGTAAGATCGAGCCAACGACATTAAACAAAGGCGCTTCCGGAAGGCAACCCGAGTTTCACTGTTTTCATAGGATTTAGTAGTCAGTTACCTCTTACATCACCCAATTGAGCTATAATGGAATGGTTCTTACACTGGTATGAGTGGTTTTAATTTTTCAAGAACCATCATGGAAGGAAACCACAAGGCAGACCCAAGAACAAGAGGAAGAGGAACAAAAGATTTATGTCAAAAGGGAGTTCACTTTTCATGATTATCATTTAAACTCCCTACATTTTTTTTCATCAAAATCATGTTTTGAGCTTTAAAGTTGAAATTGCATGCCCATACTTGAATTCATATTTTACTCGACTTATCTAGGAGACATGAGTTTCTTAGGAACCCAGTGATGCCATGTTTTAGGTTTCAATGTTTATATGATTAAATGATTGAAATGGAGAATTGAATTTTTAAATATGAAGCATAGATATTGAAATAATGACTCATTATTGGAAGGAATTAATTGATTCATGTAAATGAAATTTCCCTACCATCTTTCATGCTTTGAATTTCTGAAATTTATGTGAATTGATTTATTATTATTATTCATGCCATGAGTGATTGTCCAATATTATATTTCTTATTCCCGAGAGGATTTCTAGACCAAGTACTTCCTATTTATTCTTGAGCATATTTCTTGAGTGATCTTGGGACATGTAACCGATCAGAACTTGTATTGAAACTTGTCAAAACTATGACTGTGCAAAAACACATTTAAAATGATTGAGGCATCCGTTGAAAAGCCACTTATCCTTAAAAGACCACCTTTACATCAATCCTTCTTTTAGCCTATAGAGACCATGAATGACCTTTATAGGGATGAGCCATGTTTCAAGCCATTTTTATCCATTCCTACCCTACTCTTGGAATTTGCATGATATTTTAATGTTAAGTGTGGGGGTAAAGGGAATCATAGTGGATGGGATAATAAACACTATAAGGAAGAAGTGTGGGGGTGTTATTGTGAGAAATGTAAAAGGTTGTGAAATCATTCATTATAATTTATTGTTTGCCCCTCTTGAATTAAAAAAATGACAATAAATGACAAAAAGAAAAAAAATATAGAAAAATGGGTTTTGATTTTGGAGAACCAAAAATCACCATTTTCCAGACCGACGACCTTATGATCGTATGTGGTTAGGTGATGGATGTGAGGTTTGATCTAATCATAACGTTCGAAAAATGAAAAAAAAATTACAAAATAAAAAAAATCAAGAGGGTGCACAAATCATCCATTATGCTTACATGATCATAACCTTTTCTTTGAGTTTTGGGAAGTGGGTGTTGCTATTTTTGAAGGGGAGAATTTCATTACACTTTTAATTTTAATATCATGCATTTTACTTCAAAGATTAGCCTCCTCCTTGAGCCTTAATTTTTAAAGCATCAAATCCTACCAACCTTAAGCCTCAGAGTCATTTGATCCTTTATTTCAAGTCCTCATGATTTTATGTGTCTTTTGTCTTTACAAAGTGGAGAAAGTAGTTCATTTATAAGTCTATGGATAAGGAGCATGTCCTCATGATATGAGCATAACTCTACTTGAATTGTATCATGAGTGATAAGAGAAAAAAGTGAGATAAATCATGACATGTTATGTTTAATAATGATGAATAAAGGAGCTTGAATGAATGAAAGGATAAGTTCCATCAATTTTCGAATGGGAAAAGTAAAATATGTGAATTATTGGTTTCTTTGAAAAATGGGGACTTAAATTGATATTTTATGCAGTTTTTTGAAAGTTTGATTTTACAATGAAAATTGTTTGATTTTATTTCATTGGAATTTGAATATTGGTAACATTGGTGTCCTCTGATTTCCATGTTGAGATTTAATGCTTGAGGACAAGCATGGTTTAAGTGTGGGGGTATTTGACAGAGCAAACTTACATGCATTTTTTTTATCAAATAATGAGTATTTGTTACTGTTTTTCAATGATAAAACTCATGTATTTCATTGTTTTATAAAAATAATGGGTAATTTGAGTTTTAGAATGAAAAGGAGCAAAATTGTGAAAAATGACTAATTCTGGATTTTTGACAGATTTTTACGTCAAGGGTATTTTGGTCATTTCATGAAAAATACAATTCCAAATTTTTTTATTCAAATTTTGTTAGAATCCTTATTTTATTTCCTTCATTTTTGTCTTCTGGACCAGGAGCTGATTCGGCCATCTAGTGGTCCTAAAAATTCATTGAAGTTTGACATTTTTCCGGGCGGACAGCGTGGACAACACCACTGTAACGGAACCACAACTCGGCCTAAACATCTTCAAATCCGTTGATTCCACTTGGGGAGGAAAGAGGACTCAAAGAGGCGTTCACAAAATAAATTACATGGAGTTTGGAATCCATTAAGGCGGCTATTGAACGACATATGCTTAAAGGAACCTTCCTGGAAGTTTCGTCCAGAAACAGAAGCCTTCAATGAAAAATTCATAACTTCTTCATCCGGTGTCCAAATGCTCTGAAATTTTGAGGGTGAACGGCCAACACATTTATGAACAACATTGAAGAAGGGGTCCACGCGTGAAGCAGCCATTTAATGGTCCAACAACGCGCAATCTTTCGGAGGACAGAAATCTGCCTATAAAAGGAGAGGAGCTCCTGCCTCTCAATTCATTCCTTCACATCCCATTCCAGCCAGCGACAAGCATCAAAGAGGAGGAGAGCATCCTCCTAATCGTTCTTCATTCATAATTTCTTCCTTCATGTTTATTTTTTATTTTTATTCAATGACCCCACCTTGCATGGAGGGTTAGAATATTTTGTGATTGGGTGAAGGGAAGGGGGACCCCATTTTGTGATGTTTGAGTTTCTGAAGTTTAATTCAAATGATTTCTTTTCTTTTAATTGAATGATTATCAATTTAATTTATTTTTGAATTTAAATTAAATACGATTGTATTTTGATTTATTCTTAAATATTAAATTGCTTTCATTTAAATATTATTCTACCCTTGCTTGATCTATTCATTTTTACACCGATTGGTTAATCTATGAAGAAAATCAACTAAGGGAGTGATTTGGTGATTGCTAAATCACGTGGAGAAATTAAGATAGATTAATTTAATTATTTAGGGAAGTAAATACCAGATTTGGTATTTCCTAAGTAATTAATATTAATCCATTAAGATTTCTACACTTTGATAAATAATTAAATCAAAGGTGAAACGAAGAAACAATTGTTATTCAATTCACTTAATTATTTTTTCTAAAACCAAAGATTCATCTTATCTTAAAAACTATGATGACATCACAAATGGGAAAACTCAACCTAAATCCAATCACTTCTCTCTCATATTAAATTCACAAACCTTTTTAAGAAAACCTCTTGCTTTCTTAAATCATTCGAACTTGTTATTTTTTAAGTGACACCAAGATTAAAACACTGCTCCTTGAAGAACGACATTCTGGTTACCATTCATACTACACCCTTAGGGGGATTTAATTGTTTTTGCCACACCTCACGACAAGTGTGTGTCAACTAGCAAGGTACGGCTTCTGTTGCGAAAACGTCGAGAGTGACAACAACAAAATAGGTTTGCAGGTGAAGAAAAGACAGAAGAAAGAATCACACAAGACACAGAGATTTACGTGATTTGGGAAAAAATCCCCACGTCCACGAAGAGACAGAAATATCACTAAATTGGGAGCACAAATTATAGGGAGTATCTTAGAGTTTCAAGCACGAGAAACCTTAACCCGTCCTGAATTCACCATGTACCGACTAACTGCTTTCACTGTATGTGCAATGTCTGGTCTAGTACAAACCATAGCGAACATCAGACTACCCACTGCTTACGCATACGGTACTCGAGCTCTCGGCTTCACTGCTAGGAATCATTATAGAGGATAATTTGAAAATAATAGGAAGTGGGATGGAGATTAGCTTACGGTCTTGCATGTTGAAGCCTTTTGTAGTTGGGTGAATTCCCCTTACCTCAATGTGAGGTGAGGACATCCTTTTATAGATTAGGAAACAAATGTACAGGATGGGTAAGTCCGATGTGGGACTCACCCATTTACACTTAAATGGGTTCCAACACTCCCCCTCAAGCTGGACATGCCCAGATTGGATAGAGTCCCACAAATAGAAAAAGACAACAAAGACACAGGACCATCTCAGACTCCCCCTCAAGCTGGGCCTGGGAGGCTGTGAATACCCAGCCGGGTAGTGAGAGACTCAAGGCGAGCTCCGGGAAGACCCTTGGTGAAGAGATCGGCAAGCTGATCGGCCGTCGGGATATGGCCGAAGCCGATATGGTGCTGCTCCAGATGGTGGCGGAGAAAGTGACAGTCCACCTCGATATGCTTCGTCCGTTCATGGAAGACGGGATTCGATGCAATCTTCGTGGCGGCCTGATTGTCACACCAGATATGAGCAGGAGTCGATGCGGGGAAACCGAGCTCATGGAGGAGATGACGAAGCCAGAGGATCTCAGTAGTGACGGTGGCCATGGCCCGATACTCGGCCTCGGCACTCGACCGGGAGACGACAGTCTGCTTCTTGCTGCGCCAAGAGATGAGATTGTCGGCAAAGAACACGGCGAAACCCGAAGTAGACCTGCGGGTAGCGAGGCAGCCGGCATAGTCCGCATCACAGAAGGCCTCAACATCCATGTGAGCCTGATGGGAGTACTGAAGGCCACGGGCAGGGTCTTTCTTGATGTATTTGGCAATGCGAAGGACAGCATCCCACTGAGAGCGGGTGGGATGTTCCATGAACTGGCTGACTTTGCCAACGGCACATGCAATGTCAGGACGTGTCATGGTGAGGTAGTTGAGTTTACCGACCAGGCGGCGATAGCTCTCGGGATGAGGAAAGGGTTCCGAGTCAGAATGAAGGGAGCGTTCCTCAGGCTCAAGGGGAGTGTCCACTGCAGTGGCGGTGCTCAACCCGGCATCCTGCAAGATATCAAGAGCATACTTGCGCTGACAGAGAGAAATAGTGTCCGCAGTCCGGGAGACCTCGATGCCAAGGAAGTAAGTGAGGGGACCAAGATCCTTGGTGTGAAAATGCTGGTGAAGATGCGCCTTAAGACTGGCGATGCCTCTGGAGTCGCTCCCTGTGATGATGATGTCATCCACATAAACCACAAGCAAGATACAGCCATGCGCCGTCGTACGGAAGAAGACGGTGTGATCCTTCATACTGCGAGATAGGCCAAAGGCTGTGACGACCGTGCTGAAGCGGCCAAACCAAGCCCGAGGAGACTGCTTGAGGCCGTAGAGGGAGCGACGGAGACGGCAGACATGGCGGTCGGCACCAGAGGCCGAAAAACCAGGAGGCTGCTGGAGGTAGACCTCTTCATCAAGAAAGCCATGGAGAAAAGCATTTTTAACATCCAGTTGATGAAGCGGCCAATGATGATGAGCAGCTAGCGAAAGGAAAAGGCGGACCGAGGCCATCTTGGCGACTGGAGAGAAGGTCTCAAAGTAGTCGATGCCATACGTCTGAGCAAAGCCCTTGGCGACAAGCCGGGCTTTGAGGCGGCAAAGAGAGCCATCGGGATTGAGACGGATAGTGAAAATCCATTTACAACCGACCGCCTGTTTGCCCACCGGAAGTGGAACAAGATCCCATGTATGGTTGGCATCCAGAGCCTGCAATTCATCCCTCATGGCGGCAAGCCACCCGGGGTGAGATTTTGCTTCACCGACTGTCCGAGGAAGCGATACGGTCTCCAAGGCTGACAGACCCCTGTAGGAAGATACAAAGAGAGGAGTAGTCTGACAGGAGCGAGTACCTTTCCGAAGCGCAATCGGCTCGTCCGCGGGAGCGGGGACAGGAGCAGCAGACGAAGCAGGAACAAGGTGGTCCTCGGCCGGGATGGGAGGTACAACCGATGGACGACGGGAGTAGGTCTGGCCAAAGAGATGACCGGGAGGGGGAGATATGAGAGGTGGGTGAACGAAGAGCGGAAGACAGTCATCGATGGTAGAGTCAGGAGAAGGAGAAGGAGAGGGGAGAGTGAACGAAGAAGTCTCGACAAACGATACGTCGGCAGAGGTGATATACCGGCGGAGGTCTGGAGAGAAGCAGCGGTACCCGCACTGAGTGCGGGAATATCCAAGAAAAATACAGCGAAGAGATTTGGGAGAAAGTTTGGAGAGATTGGGGCGAGTGTCCCGGACATAACATAGACATCCGAAGACGCAGAGTGGAAGGGAGTGAGGAGGAACAGAGGGAAACAGGGTATGAAAAGGAGTCTCCCCCTGAAGTAAGGAGGAGGGAAGACGATTCAGAAGGTAAGTAGCAGTGAGGATGGCATCCCCCCAGAAGAGAAGAGGGACCTGGCGGTGGAAGAGGAGGGCACGAGCGGTTTCCAAAATATGCCGGTGTTTCCGCTCGGCCACCCCATTCTGCTGAGGGGTATCAGGACAAGAGGTCTGGTGGATGATGCCGTGGGCGCGGAGAAACTGCTGAAAGTGAGTGGATAAGTACTCCCGCCCATTGTCAGATCGAAGACATTTGACAGGGATAGAAAACTGTGTTTGGATCTCATGAAAAAATGTCTGGAAGGTGGAGAAAACCTCTGTCCGATCCCGAAGAAGATAAAGCCATGTCATCCGGGAATAATCATCAATGAAGGAAATGTAATATTTATACCCAGATTGACTCGAGGTAGCACAGGGACCCCATACATCAGAATGAACCAAATCAAAGGGTTTGGCGGCCCGTGTGTCAACTCGAGGAGGATAGGAGGTGCGATGATGTTTCGCAAAGCGACACGACTCACAAGGAAAGGAAAAACGGGGACTAATATCGGGGTAGAGCCGATGAAGTGCAGAGGCGGAAGGGTGGCCCAACCGGGAATGGAGGTCAACGGCATGAGCAGGGAGAGACGCGCAGGCGATGGAAGACGGGCCAGCGAACATGTACACTCCATCCCGAAGCTGGCCTCTACCAAGTTCCCGGTTCGTCGTCCG
Organism: Viscum album; assembly: GCA_963277665.1. NCBI lineage: Eukaryota > Viridiplantae > Streptophyta > Magnoliopsida > Santalales > Viscaceae > Viscum > Viscum album. The sequence continues at coordinate 1,893,762,462 of OY728165.1, forward strand.
CTCCTGAAACAAAACAGAAGACGAGGAAAAGAGAGCAGTGCAATTGAGATCCTTGGTCAGTTTGCTGATGGAAAGCAGGTTAAAAGGACTCCGGGGTACATGAGCCACCGAGGAGAGGTGAAGGGAGGAGGTGAGGGAACAGGAGCCAAAGCCGGCTATGGGGAGAGTGGACCCATCAGCAACAGTGATGGCAGAGGATCCACTATAGGGACGGTAGTGGGAGAGCATACCTGCATCCCCGGTGAGGTGGTCGGACGCACCAGAGTCAAGCATCCAAGCCGGAGAACGATGACTGACAAGGGCAGTGTGACCACCGGAATGGGCAAGAGAAGCCGACGAAGAGCCCGCGATGGAGGTGGACCGGTAGTCGTGAATCAGCTGGAGCTCAGCCAGGGAGAGATCCAAGGACGAGGGAAGAGAAGCAGCAGGGGAGGGCGCATCACGGAGCGCAGTCTGGCCCCGGCGGGGGTGCGACTCAGGACGACCATGCAGGACCCAGCAACGGTCCACCAGATGGCCGAGCTTGCCGCAATGCTGGCAGAGGGGGCGAGGTCGGCCGTCCCCACGGCCGCGCCCACGAGGGCTGGGAGGACGACCACCGCCACGTCCGAGGAGCGCAGTGTGATCAGGAAGGGGGACGGGTGGTGCAAGGGCCCGATGTGCCTTCTGCAGGCGATGATAGACCTGCGGGATATCCAGTGTAGATGGGCTAGCAAGCATCTCGGTGGCCGTCGTGGCATAGTCCGGTGCGAGGCCATTCAGGAGGTTGAAGAGGCAGAGCTGGTCCCGCTGAGTCTGCGCTTCGGCCGGAGTTTGAGGAATCGGCCAAAGTTCCTGTAGTTCATCGCGGAGACCCTTCCATTCCATGAAGTAGGTGGGGAAGGTCCGATCCTGCTGGCGGATATGCGAGAGACGTTGTAGAACGTCAGAGACCCGGGCCAAGTTATTGGTCTCGGAGAACATGACAATCAAGGAGTCCCAGAGCTCCTTGACGGTGTTGGCAGTCCGGGTGACATCCTTCACGGAGCGGTCCATGGAGTTGACCAGTAGGGCGAATATTTTGCTGTCTGCCAGCTGCCAAGAGTCGAACTTAGGATCATTGAGTTCAGGTGGGGGTTTCTCAAGATGAGAATGAAGCCCCATGCCGCGGAGGGACATCAAGACCGTCTTCCGCCAGACAGAAAAATTAGTGGCATCCAGCCGGTCATCGACAAGCCGGGAGGAGGTCGTGATGAGGGACGGAAGAACGGAGGATGCGTCCATGGAGGGCGGGCGCTGGACCCGTGCGCCGGGAGGCGGGTGGTGGAAGGGAAGCAGCCCGGAGATGCGGCCGGAGGGAGCAGCGACAGGTGGTCGCGCTCAGGATGGTGCGGCCGGGCAGGGGCGGCGCGAGTGCTGGGGCAGGAGCGCCGCAGGGCCGAGAGCAAGGCTGGACCGGGGCGCGCCGGGCGCCGGAAGGCCGAACCGGGAGCAACGCCGGGAACGGGCAGCGGGTAGGGAGCTGCTGGGGGGGGGCGAGGGTGCAGCGCCGGGGCGAGGCCGAGGGCGAGACGCCGGGAGGCGGTGCGCCGGGATGGCGGGGCGAGCCGGGAGCCGGGAGCCGGGGAGCCGGGAGTCAGGAGAAGCCGCCGGGAGCCGGGAGAGGCTGCTGGAGCAGAGGGAGGCGCGGGAGGCGCGGGGAGCAGCGGGAGGCGCCGGCGGGGGAGCAGCGGGAGGCCGCTGGCGGGGCGCGCGGGTGATGGCGTCGGGAGCAGCGGGAGGCCGCGGGGAGTAGCGGGAGGCCGGCGAGAGCGCTGGAGCAGCGGGAGGCGCCGGAGGGAGGAGATCCGTCGGGAGGGCCGGCGCGGGCAGTGGAGGTCCGGCGACGGGATGGGCTGCGACGGCGAGAGGGAGGCGCGGTGGGAACCGCGGCGGACCGGAGGGCCGGGAGGCGCGCTGGAGCCGCGCGAGAGGAGGGAGGTTCGTCGGGAGGGCCGGGAGCCGCGGGGAGCCGCGGGGAGGGAGCGGCGTCGGGGAGGAACTCCGCAGGAAGGAGCCGGCGCAGGCAGCGTCGGGGGGAGAGAGGGCCGTCGGGTGAGGGCGAGGGAGCCGCGCGGGCGAGGGTGCGGGGGCGCTGGGGAGGGAGGGCCTGCCGGGAGGGAGGGCCTGCCGGGAGCAGAGGAGCGCCGGGAGGGAGGGCCGGAGAGGAGAGGTGCGGGGCCGGGAGAATGCCGGGAATCCGCAAGGGAGGGAGGATGTGGGATAAAAATCCCTCTGATACCATGTAGTTGGGTGAATTCCCCTTACCTCAATGTGAGGTGAGGACATCCTTTTATAGATTAGGAAACAAATGTACAGGATGGGTAAGTCCGATGTGGGACTCACCCATTTACACTTAAATGGGTTCCAACACCTTTCAAGACTTTTCGTAAGTAATTCTTGTGTGATAGTCAAATCCTCTCATTATCTTTGTCTCGGTAAATCTGCAGCCCTAGAATCTTGTTTGCTAGTCCCAAGTCCTTCATATCAAACTCCCTAGCCAACTGTGTCTTAGTCTCTTGGATCTGATCTTTGTTGGGGTCTGCAACCAACATGTCATCCACATACAACAAAAGAATGATAAAATCATTACCATCCGAACCCCTGAAATATGCACAATGATCTGAATGAAGTCTGTTATATCCAAGACTCATAATATAGGAATCAAATCTCTTGTACCAACACCTTGGCATCTGCTTGAGACCGTACAGAGATTTGTTCAACCTTCAAAGCAAGTTCTCTTTGCCTTCTTCTGCAAAACTTTCTGGTTGGAGCATATAGATCTCTCCATCAAGATCACTATGGAGAAAAGCAGTTTTCACATCCAACTGCTCTAGATGCAAACTGTATGTAGCACACATCACCAGAACTATCCGAACAGTCATCAGTCTAATAACAGGAAAAAATATATTTCATTGAATTCAATACTTTCCTTCTGAGCATATCTTTTGACCACTAATCTTGCACGGTATCTTTCCACCTGGTCCTTTCCATCCCGCTTGATCTTAAAGACCCATTTGTTTTCAATAGCCTTCATTCCAAGAGGTAATGGAACAAGATCTCAAGTCTTGCTCTTGTGCAGGGCTTCAAGTTCCTCCTGCATTGCCGTCATCCATGAGAATACATCTGGACTCTTGTTCACCTCAACAAAAGAAGATGACTCTCCACCCTCCGTCAATAAGCAGTACGCAATATTGCTATCAGTCATAGTCCGAGTGTCATACTGGTGTTATTTTCTCCCGAGTTGACCATCGTGGTCCAAACTCAATCGGTACTTGATCATCGTGCTCTGGTAATGTCTCAGAGAAAACTGGTTTTTCCTTGGATTTGTCATCTACCGTGACTGTTGTACTTTTTTGTATTCTCTTTCTCCATGTCTCGATTGGTTGTCATTTGCACCTTGTCTTCTACAAAATTGACATCTCTGCTGATGATAAGTTTGCAGGCACTGGGGTCCCACAAACAATACCCCTTCACACCATCAGCGTACCCCAAGAAGATACATTTCCTAGATCTCGAATCCAACTTCGATCTTTCATGGTCATTAAGCAATGCATATGCAGGACTTCCAAAAGTATGTAACCGAGAATAGTCGGCGGGTTTATCAGTCCACATCTCCATCGATGTCTTCAAATCAATCGTCAGTGAAGGAGATCTGTTGATCACATAACATGCGGTATTCACTGCTTCTGCCCAAAAAGTTTTTGCAATTCCTGCAGTCCTCAAACATCGCCCTTGTTTTATCCAACAGGGTTCTGTTCATCCGCTCTGCCACTCTATTCTGCTGAGTGTACGCCACCGTGAATTGTCTCTTGATTCCTTCTCGTTGACAAAAAGTATCAAACTTCTCGCTTGTATATTCTCCACCATTGTCGGTTCTCAAAACACTTGATCTTCTTTCCAGATTCAAGTTCCTTCCGCCCTTTGAATGTTTTGAAGACTTCAAAAACATTCGCTTTCCTCTTGATTGGGTACACCCAACATCTCCTGGAATAATCATCAATGAATGATAAAAAGTACCTTGCTCCTCCCAGAGATATAACCGGTGATTGCCAAACGTCGGAATAGATCAACTCTAAGATCTCATTACTTCTTGTTGTTGATGTTCCGAACTTTAACCTGTCTTGCTTACTCAAAACACAATGCTCACAAAATGGTAAAGATACCTTTGTAAGCCCAGGCAGCAACTTCTTATCCGCAAAAATCTTCAGGTCTCGTTCTGACATATGGCCAAGCTTCTGATGTCATAACGCCGTCAAGGCTTCTGTTGAGGTAGTTGATGCAACAACTATCTCCGCCTCCTTGTACGTTTCACCCATAAACACGTATAGGTTCTTTGAGATCTTCTCTGCTTTCATCACCACAAGCGTGCCCTTCACAATTCTTATCACCCCATTCTCGGTGCGAGTCTTGCATTTGATGTCATCAAATTATCCCAAAGACAATATGTTCTTCTTCAAGCCCTTCACATGACGTACTCCTTGGATGGTTCGAACTATGTCATCATGCATCTTCAATTTGACGGTACTGACTCCAACGACCTTCAGGGTGTGATCGTTCCCCATGTACACAAGTCCTTTCGAAATTATTTCATACTGATCAAACCATTCTCGTCTAGACGTCATGTGTCATGTTTCTCCCGAGTCGATTATTCATACATCGTAGAGATGCTTCCTACTTCCAGCAGTCATCGCTACTTCACTGACTAGTATATCTCCACTTCCAGAAGTACACACCATTTTTCCGTCCATGTCACGATTTTGGCTCCCACTGGAACCACGCTTCATCATCACATATGTCGGTCTTCTGCCAATTGTTAGTCGACAATTATCATTCCGCAACACTATTTGCATCTTCATTTCCCACAATGGAAACTTATCCTTGTTGAATTTCACAATCTCGAATTTCGACACCATCTGGACACGCCGTCAGTCCAGAACCTCCTCCGTTTAACAACGGTGTATTAAATAATTTCAATAATTTTTTTCTGATGTGAAAGATCAACTGGAGTTGCAATTACAGAGCATACTCAAATTTATGAGAATTATTAATACCCGAAAACATGAACAGCACCAGGGCAGAACCTGCCCTTTGATACCACTTGTTGGGATCAAAAATGATTGGCCCACCGATGCAGCGATAATCACGAGATAAAATAAAGTGCAAAAATACAGAAATAAATAGATACGAGATGTAACGTGGAAAACCCCCCAAAATGAAAGGGGTAAAAAACCATGGGTAAATAGAAGAATGGCTATGGGTAAAAGTGGGTACACACTCCCTCAATATTACAAGGAGAAGACCCTCGTAATATCTCTCTTGAATAATGGAGAAAACCACCTCACAAATACCGCACACAAATAGGATCTGATGATAGATGGGATACTCGGTGAAGCTCATACTGGAAACATAGGGGAGGCTCTCCATTTATAGGTTGTCTCTCCCCCCTCTTACTCTTCTCCGCTGCTAGGTTCGGTGGGTTTGGCCACCCACCACATCTACCACCGCCAACCCCCTTTGACAAAAACAGGGGGCGGTGTCGTCCGTCGAATAAACTGCCAACATCAATCATATCAGGCATGCAATAACCTAATGTGTAAAGGTAAATAAGGCGAGGATATGCAATTCTCATGTAAGATCCCAGATTTCGTTGTAAGGTATGTTTTACTTACGTTTCAATTAAGCCCTTTTATTTTGGTCAAGTAAGTGCTTTCCAAAGTCCTTAAGGAGGCTCGGGGGTGTTCCGGGGGTTCGAGACACAAAAAGGGGGAGAAATGAGTTTTTTGGGCTAGCCGCACGGTCTGCACACGGTTAGTGCTAACCGTGCGGGCAGCCCAGGTAAACCGTGCAAGGGGAAGATTTTCAGACAGTAGCCTCCGCACGGTTTGGAAAACCGTGTGGGTAAACCGTGCGAAGGGGCTCTTTGGGACAGAAGCATCTGCACGATTTGCGCACGGTTTGACAAATCGTGCGGGCAAGCCGTGCGGCCTAGAAACCTTTAAAAAATTACAAAAATGTCACTCCGGGATTTTATATCCCACTCGAGATTTTCCTCCTCTCTTGCAACCCTAGGAACAAACCAAAGGGACCAAAAGCTCCCAAGGATCAATCTCCTTCGTTCCTAAGCCGTTTGGAGCGCCGTCAGTTGCGGATTGAAGATCCGAGTAAGGCTAACCTCCCTCTTGCTTTTCTTTTTGGTTTAGGGTTTCTATTCCTTTCCCCTCTCCATCTGAAGCTCTCAAACCCTACTTTTTCGGTGAGCTTTAGGGTAAAGCTTGAAGGGTTGGTTGAGTCGAGATCTAAGGCTTCGGTTGGGAGTGCGTTCGCCAACGGATTCAAGGTAGGTGGTCTGCAAGTTATATCCCTTGGGTTTTGTGTAGATTTGTGCATGTAGGGTTTTTATTCTTGCCTCCTTTTGATGAGTTCTTGGTGCTTTTGACTTAAGGTGGGGTAATGGGTGTCTAAATGGTTAAATTAACCCCTCTTGATCCCCATGGGATGCAAGAAGGATGACTCAACCAAATTAGGGTCACCCGTGGGGTGTGCCGATATTTTTCGGACTTAGAATTAGCTAAAGTAGTGTAAGATCGTTGTGCAAGAACGTAGAGCCCCTGATGAATACGTTAATATGCTTAAATGGATTGATGGAAAATGCTAGGTGACTAGCTTATATTTGAATATGCTTAGTGATATAGGCATGGGAAATGGGAAATGGGAAATGGGAAATGGGAAATGGGAAATGGGGTTAAAGGGTTAGGTAATTAAAATGATGAATGTGTTAATGGATTGAGGCAATAATGTTATTTTTCCATTGATTGAGATTATTGTGATGTTGTAAATGATGTTGGCTATGTTGTTGTGATATGGTTATTTGTGGTGAATGATAAATAAACATGTGCACATGGCTTGGTAGAGTGGGGTATCGACTTGAGGTTCTACGCCCACGGGTTGAGTTGGACCGAGATTCTAGCTCCTCCCCTAAATGCACGGATTAGGGAAGGGGACGGAGTTCTATTCCCTTAATGGTTGCATTCCACCCGGACTAAGGCTTCGAGGTGAGGATATTGGGAATTGTTGTGATATGATGCCTAGTGAGATAGGGCTGGCTTAATTCTCACATGTTGGAAACGTTGATCATGCTTAATCCATCGAACACATTAAAAGGGTGACATGATAAATGAAATGTCTTAGTAATAAACATGGGTTAATTGGTAGGTTAACTTGAAGGAACGTAGATAAAGATAGCCTCTTGAACTGTTTACCTTAATTTGCCTTTATTTATCTTTTGCATGCACTATCTGCCTTGCTGGATATTTTGTAGACACCGTTGGTGGTGGCCTACTGAGTTATACTCACACCCTGCTCGGGCCGTCGTTGGGTACCCAAGCAGATTTCATGCTTGCGGGTCAAGACAAGGGCAAAGGCCCTATGCTAGGGAGATGAGTTGGACATGGGACATGTTTGGGTGAGGTTCCAGACTTGAAGTCCAAACCATTTTGGGGATTCTACTATTTTTTTTCTTTTGGGGTTTGTTCACTTGACATTGTAACATGGCATGGCATATTTATTGTTGTTTATGATTGTCATGTTGGATTGGTGTAGCCCGATCCGGTTGGGCTGAATGCTTGTGGCCCGCAACTGTCGCGGGTCGAGCTTCGCGGTGAGCTCGTTGGGGGTTGCAAGGGGCAACGCGCCCCTGCTCTGGGGTCCGGGGGCCGAAGGCCGCAGGCCCAATTTCTCGGCACTGTGGCATCTCTGACCACTGTAGCGGAGCTAACCGACCGACACCGACAGACACTGTAGCAGTGCGGACTTCGAAGTCAACAGTACTGTAGCACTTTTGACTTCCAGCCGGCAGCCACTGTAGCACTTTTGACAAAGGTGGCCGCCGTTCACTATAGCGAATTGGTGCTCCCGAATTGGTGAAGTTCTACCTCTTCGTGGACGTAGGGATTATTCCCGAACCACGTAAATATTGTGTGTTCTGTGTGTTGCTTTCTTCTGCATTTTCCTTCGTTTCTCGTTTCTGCCGTTGCGACTCCCGACGATTCCGCAACATGTACCCATATTTGGGATTTGGTTATTTATGCATGTTATGGATTGCTCTCTTTTGTTTCCGTTATTTCAATTATTATCTGTTGTGGCTTACTTTGGTATTGAGGGTATAGTCTCTCCATGTGACCTATTGGATCCTCGCTGCTAGTCGGCAACCTCTAGCGTACGGGGAGGCGCGCTTGAGGTCATGTAACTACCCGGCTCGGAGCACCGGTTCAGTGGCTCCCGGATCAGGGACGTTAAAAAGTGGTATCAGAGGAGTTCTTTTCTCTTTCTTACTATTTGGGGATGGTAGACAGGAGATTAGGAATGTATCGGGCATTGGTAATGAGCTCGTGCTTGGGAGTAGTTAACCCATGTACGGGGAAAAACCCGAGTCACCCTGGGAGGGGATTGTTGTTCTAGTTGTGTGTTGTTACATTTGATGATATTTCACCATTGGGTGATGCACTTGTTGTGTGATTTGACAGTTTTGTGATATTTCTATCGTGACCAGAAAGGTACGAGGTTGTGCATTCATGCATCATTCTAGGCACCTATGTAGGAAAGTGACATACATCATGATAGGCACACACACGGGATGGGTGTGCGGGATGTAAATGTTAGGATGCATATGTTCTTTTAAAAGTAGTGAATTATGCCTAAGAAGATGGTATGAATGAGTAAAAAGGGGAAGTGAAAATATCTAGTAGTAATTAGAAAATGGTTTTTGATAAAGAAGTGAAAGTGGAATAATTGTTGTAAGGGTAAATTGGAATATGAAAATGGTTCGAATGGGAGTAAAAGATAAGGCTTGTAACCCTGATAATTAGATATTGGGTTGGCCATGGACTTAGGAAGATGGCCGAGTGTAGTAACCCGGCTGCGAGTGGGCTCTTTTTGGTAGTGTATGCGAACTGGTGTGGTTATTACAAGTGATGAGCCTATCTATACCCCTTCCTTCTCATAAAGCTTTATAGTTGCGTTCTAAAGCTCATGTTTGGCATGGTAGAGAAATGTCACCTCGAAGACGTGCGCCGGTTGGGCAACATGAGGACGTTGCCGAGAACGCTCCTCCAGTAGTGGAGCAAGAGAACGTGGTGATCCAAGGAGATAGGGAAGAGCAATTCCGGGAGAACTTTGCTCGTTTTATGCAGATGATGGAACAAGACCCAGGGCGGGTTGCACCGAGTATGTTTGAGCTGACCGGGGAGTTTCAGCTACAGCACCCTCCTACCTTTACCGGAGAGGGTGGGCCAGAAGCAGCAGAGTTCTGAATAGAGTCCATCCAAACTATTCTCGACCATCTAGAGACTCCTCTCGAGAAGCGAGTCAAGTTAGCGGCCTATATGCTGAGGGGGCAAGCAAAACGTTGGTGGGACATTATGGTTCAGACAAAGCAGGCTGAGGGAATGATGTGGAAGGATTTTCAGGAGAAGTTTCTTGAGCACTTCTATCCAGAAACCTTGAGGCAGGAGAAGGCTGCAGATTTTATGAGGTTGACCCAGGAGACAATGTCGGTGATGGACTATGCTAGTCGTTTCACCGATTTGAGACGCTTCGTTCCGACGTTAACGGGAGATGAGGCAGCTGTGGCGAAACGCTTCCAGGACGGGCTGAGACACGAGATCAGGTCTCAAGTGAATATATTTTGTCTGAAAAGGTTTGTTGGAGTGGTGGATCAAGCCCTTATCTCATAAGGAAACCTGAAGGGAGCTTCAGGTAGTGAACTTGTGGCGTCAGCTGGGCGAGCAAGTAGTGCAGCTTCAGATAGTAGGAAATGCCACTTTAGAACCTTTCAGCAGGGTGGAAGCGAACAGAGCAGCAAGAAGAGGGAGCCAGCTTCTCAGGGTGGCAACCAGGTCTTCTGTTTTCAGTGTGGCGGGTCGGGGCACAAGCGTGACCAGTGTCCCCGCCCACCAGTTGAGTGTCGAGCGTGCGGCAGGCTAGGCCACGCGCAGAGATTCTACAGGAACCCGCGGCAGTTGGGGAATGATGGAGGTCAGAGGCAGATGCCGAGTGTAGGCAGGGGGTCGGTTACCCCGTATCAGGCAAGCAGTTGGAGCTCCACGGGTTGTACTGGTAGGGGCGGTGGACGTGGGACTCCGGGGCGAGATCACCCTTACCAACAGAGCAGTGCAGTGCAGGGTACTCAGGCTGGAACCCGGGGTAAGGGGGCAGGTTATCTCCATGCAGTTCAGGCTATACCTGAGGGTGGTGGGGCGGGATCGTCTACTGTTCGAGGTATGATTCTTGTAGCTTCCACGTTTGCTAGTGCTTTATTCGATACAGGTGCTACGCATTCCTTAATTTCTGCTCAGTTTGTAGTTGTGTTGGGCTTAATCGTAGAGACCGCATGTGGGGTAATATCGCTTATACTCCGCTAGGGGTGCGAGTCGAGGACATCAAGCAGTGTAAGGGTTGTGCTTTGGAGGTTGGTGGGTATCGTTTCCTGTGGGATCTGTTTGTCCTAGAGATGTCAGGTTTTGACCTCATCTTGGGAATGGATTGGTTGGTGTTACATCAAGCCCATATCGACTATCGACTGTTACCGACGTCGAGTAACATTCACATCTCTCGATGGGAGCACTCATGTCCTTCGTGGTGAGTGGGATACTCGAGCGGGCCGCGCAGGGCCGCTACGCCATCAGATGGGGGAGCTCACAGCCCAAGTGGCATGCCTTATGATAGATGATGAGGAGAAAGGACAGTCAGTCTTCCCTTTTGTTGTGGACCAGTTTCAGGATGTGTTTCCTGAAGACTTCTCGGGGTTACCACCCGAAAGAGATGTTGAGTTTACGATCGAATTGCTGCCTGGAGCGGAGCCAATTTCCATTCCACCTTACCAAATGGCGCCAGCAGAGCTCCAAGAACTAAAGGTTCAGATCAGATGGGGGAGCTCACAGCCCAAGTGACATGCCTTATGATAGATGATGAAGAGAAAGGACAGTCAGTCTTCCCTTTTGTTGTGGACCAGTTTCAGGATGTGTTTCCTGAAGACTTCTCGGGGTTACCACCCGAAAGAGATGTTGAGTTTACGATCGAATTGCTGCCTGGAGCGGAGCCAATTTCCATTCCACCTTACCAAATGGCGCCAACAGAGCTCCAAGAACTGAAGGTTCAGTTAGAGGAATTGGAGCGTAAGGGGATTATACGTCCTAGCACATCACCTTGGGGATCTCCTGTGTTATTTGCTAAGAAGGCTGATGGATCACTGAGGCTATGCGTCGATTATAGGAAGTTGAACCAGATGACAGTTAAAAACCGATACCCTCTTCCTAGAATTGATGACCTGTTTGATCAGCTTCGAGGTGCCTCAGTGTTTTCCAAGATTGATTTGAGATCGGGATACCATCAGTTGAGGGTGAGACCTTCTGACAAACCCCGGACGGCTTTTCGAAGCAAGTACGGGTTGTATGAATTCCTGGTAATGCCGTTTGGTTTGACCAATGCACCAGTTGTGTTCATGGCCTTGATGAACCGGATATTCCACCCGTATCTGGATCAATTTGTAGTTGTTTTCGTTGATGACATCTTGGTATACTCCAGAAATCATGACGATCATGCCAAACACCTTGACATCGTCTTGAGTACACTAATAGAGCATAGGCTTTACGCCAAGCTATCAAAATGTCAGTTTTGGATTGATGAGGTGCACTTTTTGGGACATATCATATCTAAGTCAAGCGTATCGGTGGATCCAGAAAAGGTAAAAGTTGTGGTGTCTCCGGAGCAGCCCAAGAACGTCACTGATATTCGGAGTTTTCTGGGTTTGACCAGTTATTACCGAAGGTTTATTAGAGATTTCTCTCGTTTGGCAGCGCCGCTCACAGGCCTAACCAAGAAGGGGGTTAAGTTCGATTGGTCAGAAACTTGTGAGGATGCTTTCCAGAAGCTGAAGAAGCGGTTGACCACCGCACCGATTTTGATCTTACGTGAACCAGGTAAAAAGTATACCTTGTTCTGTGATGCGTCCGGTGTTGGACTTGGGGCAGTGTTGATGAAGGATGATCGGGTTGTGGCTTATGGGTCGAGGCAGTTGAGGCCACATGAAAGAAAAATTATCCTACTCATGACCTAGAGCTAGCTGTTGTGGTACATGCCTTGTGTTGGAGGCATTATTTGTTGGGAGGACTCTTTACGGTGTTTACCGACCCTAAAAGTCTCAAATACATCTTCTCTCAGCGAGATTTGAATCTTCGACAGAGACGGTGGATTGAGTACCTGCAGTCTTTTGATTTTGAATTGGTTTACACACTGGGAAAAAGGAATAGTGTCGCTGATGCTCTGAGTCGGAAGACTCAGAATCAAGTAGTCCAGGAATCCAATTCAGAGTGGGTGATGATGGCCTTGTTTGCGGAGATGCATTTGGAGGTACAGGAGGGGCACGAGCAGATGACCCTTGCATCTATAGCAGTGGAGTCCGCGCTTTTGAGCCGAGTTAAAGAGAGTTAGTTGGTAGATTCGGAGTGTTTGGCTATGAAGAAAAGTCTTAAAGGTGGGGAGTCACCTTCTGGTTGGACCTTCGGCACTGATAGAGTTGCTTATGTTCATGGTCGTGTTGTGGTGCCGGCAGATGTACGGGAAGAGTTGATGCGCGAGTTCCACACATCAAAGTGGGCAGTGCATCTGGGCTTGACTAAGATGTATCGTGATCTTCGTAGACAGTTTTGGTGGTTGGGAATGAAGAGAGAAGTTAGGGGTTTTGCGGCACGATGCCTTATTTGTCAGCAGGTAAAGGCTGAACATCAGTGTCCGGGTGGGTTGTTGCAGTCGTTGCCTATTCCAGAGTGGAAGTGGAATGACGTCACGATGGACTTCTTAGTGGGTCTTCCGAGGACACCTCGGAAGAATGATGCCATTTAGGTGGTGGTAGATCGGCTGACCAAAGTGGCCCATTTCTCGTCGATTCAGGAAACCTATACAGTCGACCACTTGGGGGAGTTGTATGTTCAGAAAATAGTGCGGTTACATGGTGTGCCGAAAACCGTAGTTTCAGATCGTGATCTGCGTTTCACCTCTCGCTTCTGGAAGGGACTACAGAAGGCACTTAGTACCTAGGTGTTTCTGAGTACGGCTTACCACCCACAGACTGATAGGCAGTCGGAGCGTACAATTCAGGTATTAGAAGACATGTTGAGAGCATGTGTTCTGGATTTCGGTGGTTCGTGGGAAAAGCACTTGTCGCTTGTTGAGTTTGCTTATAACAACAGTTTTCAGGCTACAGTTCAGATGACACCTTTTGAGACACTATGGGAAACCGTGTAGATCACCGTTGTGTTGGTTAGAGGTCGGAGAGTCTGAGTTGTTAGGGCCGAGTCTTGTGCAGGAGACGTCGGAGAAGATTCGTTTGATTCGAAAGCGTATGGCAACAGCTCAGAGTAGGCAGAAATCATATGCAGATCAGCGTCGTAGACCACTTGAGTTCGTTGTGGGTGATAGTGTGTTTCTTCGGGTGTCGCCAAGGTTGGGTCACCGTCGAACTCGGAAACAGGGCAAGTTGACGCCTAGATATATGTGGGGCCATTTGAGATTGTGGAGAGAATCGGATCAATGGCTAACCGATTGGCTCTTCCACAGCAGTATAGTGGGATGCATGACGTTTTCCATGTTTCACAACTCCGACAGTATCACCCTGACCCATCTCGTGTGATAAATGCCGAGGATGTCGAGCTTGAGGCTGATGCATCCTTTGAGGAGCACCCGGTTCGTATTGCGGATCATAGCGAGAAAGTTTTGCGAGGTAAGGTTGTGCCCCTGGTTTGTGTTCTATGGCAACATGGAAACGTTCAGGAGGAAACTTGGGAGCGAGAATCAGACATGCCGTTATAAGGTGGGGAGGTTGTAAGATCCCGGATTTCTCCGTAAGGTATGTTTTACTTACGTTTCACCTGCTGCCAATTAGTTTGGGGGTATTTTTGTCATTGTAAGGGGGTGGGTTTGTTAGAGTTTGTTATGGGAGAATATTCTTAGTTAGTGGGGTGAGTTTGTTAGAGTTTGTTATGGGGGAATATTCTTAGTTAGTGGGGTGAGTTTGTTAGAGTTTGTTATGGGGGAATATTCTTAGTTTGTTAGGGAGGGAGATTATAAATAAGGATGGAGGGTTAAGGTGAGGGCATCCTGAAATTTATAGTTTAGTGCATCCTGAAATTTATAGTTTAGTGGGCTGCTTTGAGCAAATCGGCCGATAGGCTTGGGCAGGTTGAGGGTGAGTCTCCTTCATGAGGTTCTCTTCCTCCCACTGTTTCTTTGTTCTTCCCCTTTTTCTGTTGTTATTTCCTCCTTTCTGCTGTATTTCTGCTCCCTTGGTACTTGGTTCTTATCAATTGGTCCGACCTGCCGTTGCTCCTTGTTGCTAGAGCCACTGTCGTTACTCCCTTGGACTTTCGATCCTCTGTTGCTGGTCGCATGAGCAGTTCCGCAACGAGGTACTGGATCAGGGCCTTGTACAGTACCGCATCGAAGCCTCACACAAAGGACGCACGCCTCTGCTGTTCGTTTTTGAGGAGTCGCGCTAGAGGCGCGTGGGCGTTTCTTCCCCTCCAGCGTCCACGGACACAATAGCAGCAGCCGCAGCGCACTGTTTTTTTTCTTTCTCCGCTCCCTCGGATGCTCGAGCTGCTGTTGCGGCATAAGCACCTTTCGTTTCTTCCTCTGTCGCCGAAACAGACGCGCGACACCATTCGTCCAGTGTAGGCGCACTACTTTTCTCCCGCGGGCTTTCATCCAATACGACGAGGTGTCCTGCCTCGCTCAGTCGACGCCTCCCCCAGCCAGTTTGTCTTCACCGCGAGTCGCGCTCCGCACCGGTCCGCTCTTCTGCCATGTACTACAGTCGTCTCCTGCACCAGTTGACGCACGCACCAGAGGCGCGCACCGTCCACTCCATCGTGTCCACCGACCACTGCTCTAGCAGTGCGGCAAATTTTACCAGGTCGCGCGGACCGCACGGGCTTCTGCGAGCAGCTGCTCCGACGACCGGCCAAGTTCGTTTTTCAGATATCTCAAAAAAAAAAGGGGCTAGGGGCGGCCCGGTGTTCTGACTCGGGAGGAAAACGCGGGCACAAAGGAAAAAAAGGGGGGGGTTGTGTCCGACTTTGTAAAAAAAAAGTGCAACTTGTTTTCAGACACAGCCCTTGGACAACCGACGCCGCTATGGACCAACGCCTCGAAGCAATCGGCCAACAACTCAGGAGCGCCTCGTTTAGGTTATTGCAGGGGCAAGCAGAATTTCGGGTCAATCTCAAACTTCTGGAGCAGCGTCTTGAGACTCTACTGCCGCAAGAGGAGGCGACTCTACCTTATCACATAACCACACTGCCTACTGCACATACTGCGAGGTCTGGCACTCTGACTGCAAACCCGAGCCAACCTGAAGGGACAGTTTCATGCATGAGTTTCATCAATGCCGGCATGCCGCATCTGACGACCAAATTGGAAGATCCCCCTCTGCACCAAGACCAATGTGATCCGAAGCAGCACTAGAGGGCACCCGCGCTGCCTTTGTTGCAGCAGCCAGAGTACATTACACATGAGCAAGGGCACATTACACCCGTTCCAATTCTATCGGATGGGTTGCCAAATGAGGGTACCGTTCAATCCACAATGATCATGGGAGCAACACTTTGCGCTGCAGCAACTCTGCCTAACACCACTGATGACACTCCCACCAACCAGTTTGTGAGAGACTTCCCGCATATTGAGGAGTCGGACACTTCGAAGTTCGTCATGCTGTTGCCCGAGCCGCAGCAGATTGAGTCGACTCATACATGGGCTCTTGTTATTTCACCACCAGTTGTACAGGTCTCACCTGCGATCTCAGAATGGGGTCTCCAGGTTCATGAAGGAGGTTCTCCCATTTTTTCCACCCCGCAGTCGGGTGGTACCAGTTGTACTTGCGGCCCAGCTTAGACATTAGGGCGAGCGACACTCTCACCCTCGTCTCGCCATCCCTGATCTATGACGACTGTCGACGTGTTTGGGAGATTGCGTGGCGAACACTTGCGGCACATACACTTTATACAGGACTGCAGCGGAGGATATGGAAGATTGCTTGGCATAATGGCGAGATCCACCACCTTGAGGACAAAGTGGTTTTTCGGGACGGTGGCAGTGATAGAGACCTGCTGCCAATTAGTTTGGGGGTATTATTGTCTTTGTAAGGGGGTGGGTTTGTTAAAGTTTGTTATGGGGGAATATTCTTAGTTAGTGGGGTGAGTTTGTTAGAGTTTGTTATGGGGGAATATTCTTAGTTTGTTAGGGAGGGAGATTATAAATAAGGGTGGAGGGTTAAGGTGAGGGCATCCTGGAATTTATAGTTTAGTGGGCTGCTTTGAGTAGATCGGCCGATAGGCTTGGGCAGGTTGAGGGTGAGTCCCCTTCCTAAGGTTCTCTTCCTCCCACTGTTTCTCTGTTCTTCCCCTTTTTCTGCTGTTATTTCCTCCTTTCTGTTGTATTTCTGCTCCCTTAGTGCTTGGTTCTTATCATAAGTGCTTTCCAAAGTCCTTAAGGAGGCCCGGGGGTATTCCGGGGGTTCGGGACACAAAAAGGGGGGAAAATGAGTTTTCTGGGCTAGCTGCACGGTCTGCGCACGGTTAGTGCTAACCGTGCGGGTAACCCAGGTAAACCGTGCAAGGGGAAGATTTTCGGACAGTAGCATCCGCACAGTTTGCGCACAAGTTGGCAAACCGTGCGAGTAAACCGTGCGAGGGGGCTCTTTGGGACGAAGCATCAGCACGATTTGCGCACGGTTTGACAAACCGTGCGGCCCAGAAACCTTTAAAAAATTACAAAAATGTCACTCCGGGATTTTATATCCCACTCGGGATTTTCCTCCTCTCTTGCAACCCTAGGAACGAACCAAAGGGACCAAGAGCTCCCAAGGATCAATCTCTTTCGTTCCTAAGCCGTTTGGAGTGTCGTCATTTGCGGATTGAAGATCCGGGTAAGGCTAACATCCCTCTTGCTTTTCTTTTTGGTTTAGGGTTTCTATTCCTTTCCCCACTCCATCTGAAGCTCTCAAGGGTAAAGCTTCAAGGGTTGGTTGAGTCAAGATCTAAGGCTTCGGTTGGGAGTGCGTTCGCCAACGGATTCAAAGTAGGTGGTCTACAAGTTATATCTCTTGGGTTTTGTGTAGATTTGTGCATGTAGGGTTTTTATTCTTACCTCATTTTGATGAGTTTTTTGTGCTTTTGACTTAAGATGGGGTAATGGGTGTCTAAATGGTTAAATTAACCCCTCTTGATCCCCATGGGATGCAAGGAGGATGACTCGGCCAAATTAAGGCCACCCGTGGGTGTGCCGATATTTTCCGGAGTTAGAATTAGCTAAGTAGTGTAAGATCGTTGAGCAAGAACGTAGAGCCCTTGATGAATACGTTAATATGCTTAAATGGATTGATGGGAAATGCTAAGTTGAATATGCTTAGTGAGATAGGCATGGGAAATGGGAAATGGAAAATGGGAAATGGGAAATGGGGCGAAAGGGTTAGGTAATTAAAATGATGAATGTGTTAATGGATTGAGGCAATAATGTTATTTTTCCATTGATTGAGATTATTGTGATGTTGTAAATGATGTTGTAAATGATGTTGGCTATGTTGATATGGTGATTTGTGGTGAATGATAAATAAGCATGTGCACATGGCTTGGTAGAGTGGGGTATCGACTTGAGGTTCTACGCCCACGGGTTGAGTTGGACCGAGGTTCTAGCTCCTCCCCTAAATGCACGGGTTAGGGAAGGGGACGGAGTTCTATTCCCCTAACGGTTGCATTCCACTCGGACAGGGGCTTCGAGGTGAGGATATTGGGAATTGTTGTGATATGATGCCTAGTGAGATAGGACTGGTTTAATTCTCACATGTTGGAAACGTTGATCATGCCTAATCCATCGAACACATTAAAAGGGTGACATGATAAATGAAATGTCTTAGTAATAATAAACATGGGTTAATTGGTAGGTTAACTTGAAGGAACGTAGATAAAGATATCATATTGAACTGTTTACCTTAACTTGCCTTTATTTATCTTTTGCATGCACTATCTGCCTTGCTGGATATTTTGTAGACACCGTTGGTGGTGGCCTACTGAGTTATACTCACACCCTGTTCGGGCCGCCGTTTGGTACCAGAGTAGATTTCATGATTGCAGGTCTGGACAAGGGCAACGGCCCTATGCTAGGAAGATGAGTTGGACATGGGACATGTTTGGGTGAGGTTCCAGACTTCGAGTCCGGACCATTTTGGGGATTCTACTATTTTCTTTCTTTTGGGTTTTGTTCACTTGACATTGTAGCATGACATGGCATATTTATTGTTGTTTATGATTGTACCAAGTTTTGGGATTTGGTTATTTATGCATGTTATGGATTGCTCTCTTTTGTTTCTGCTATTTCAATTATTATCTGTTGTTGCTTACTCTGGTATTGAGGGTATAGTCTCCCCACGTGACCTATTGGACCCTCGCTGCTAGTTGGCAACCTTTGGCGTACGGGAAGGCGCGCTTAAGGTCATGTAACTACCTGGCTCGGAGCACCGGTTCAGTGGCTCCCAGGTCGGAGACGTTGCACCTCAACTATCTCTCTCACCTAATGTGAATGCTAGAAAAAAAGTCATCCAAACAACCAAACAATCATGATCGAGCATCATGAAAATTTTGTGTTCTAAAGATGAACAGCCAACAAATGGCACAACAGAAAAAATTAACAATATTGATGTGTGTAGAGGAGGAATTCTCCTTACCTCAAGGTGAGGCGGAGGCCTTCTTTTATAGATTGAGAAAAGGGAATACATTATGGAGTATTCCGATGTGGGACTCGGAAATACCCAAAATAATAAAAACAGGGTTTAACACTCCCCTCAAGCTGGACATGCCCAGCTTGGACCACAAGTGCCACAAAAGAAAGATGACATCAGACAAGACCATACACACTCCCCCTCAAGATGGGTCGCAGATGCTGTGGATGCCCAGCTTGGAACTGAGCGAAGCTAGACGAGCCCCTGGGAGGCCTTTGGTGAAGATGTCGACAAGCTGATCTGTCGTCAGGATGTGACTAAAGCTGACATGGTTGTGCTCGAGGTGGTGGCGAAAAAAATGACGGTTCACCTCAATATGCTTCGTGCGTTCATGGAAGACGGGATTTGAAGCAATCTTAGTGGTTGCCTGATAGTCACACCAGATATGTGTTGCGGAATCACCGGGAGACAGAACGACAGAAAACGAGAAAACGAAAGAAAGAAAAAAGCAACAATGAACACGGCGATTTACGTGGTTCGGGAAAAATCCCTACGTCCACGGGAGAGGCAGAATTTCACTATGATTCGGGAGCACAGAAATTACAGAGAATTTCCAACATAAAACCCTAGCCCAAAAAATGGGCTACATATGAAGAAGACGGTCTACTGTTCTGAATAGTAGTCCGCGTTGCAACAGTGATCGGCGGCTCACTTTGTCCAAAGTGCTACAGTGTCTGCCGGCTGGAAGTCAAAAGCGCTACAGTACTGTTGACCCCGAAGTCCGCACCGCTACAGTACATTCGGCCCAACCGGATCGGGCAATACCAATCCAACAATATGAGCAGATGTCTACGGAGAAAAGCCAAACTCCTGAAGAAGATGACGAAGCCAAAGGATCTTCGTAGTGACGGTGGTCATGGCACGGTACTCAGACTCTGCACTGGATCTGGAGACGGCACTCTGTTTCTTGTTGCGCCAAGAGATGAGGTTGCCTGCCAAAAAAATGGCAAACCCAAAAGCAGACTTCCGGGTAGCAAGGCAACCAGCATAGTCAGCATCACAGAAGGTCTCAATATTCAGATGAGCGTGGTGGGAGTAGCGAAGACCACGGGCAGGGTCTCTCTGGATGTATTTGGCGATGCGGAGGACAGCATCCCATTGAGAGGTGGTCGGATGCTCCATGAATTGGCTCACTTTTTCCAACAGCGCAAGCAATGTCTGGACGAGTCATGGTGAGATAATTGAGTTTGTCCACCAGTTGACGGTACCTCTCTAGGTGTGAATACGGTTCTGAGGAGTCATAGAGAGACCGTTCCCCAAGCTCAAGAGGAGTGTCAACGGCGGTGGTCTGTGTCAGCCCAGCATCCTGCAAAATGTCCAACACATATCTCCGTTGGCAGAGGAAGATGGTGTCCGGAGAACGGGGGACCTCGATGCCAAGGAAGTATGCGAGAGGGCCGAGATCTTTGGTGTGGAAGTGATGATGAAGATGCCCCTTGAGGTGGGCGATTCCAGTGGAGTCGCTCCCGGTGATGATGATATCGTCCACATATACTACTGACAGGATGCAATCGGTGGATGTCGTCTTGTAGAACATGGTGTGGTAATGCGAGAGAGCCCAAAGTCGGTGACGACGGTGCTGAATCAGTCAAACCAAGTATGAGGAGACTGCTTGAGACCATATAGAAAACGGCGAAGTCAACAGACTTGGGAGTCAGCGTCGGAGGCACAAAATCCGGGAGGCTGCTGCAGATAAACCTCTTCCTCAAGAAATCCATGAAGGAAAGTATTATTGACATCCAGTTGATGAAGGGGTCAATGATGATGAGCGGCCAGAGAGATGGATAATCGAACGGAGGTCATCTTGGCAACTGGATAGAAGGTATCAAAATAGTCAGTACCATATGTCTGAGCAAAACCCTTTGCCACAAGGCGGGCTTTGAGGCGATGGAGAGTGTCATCGGCATTAAGGCGGACTGTAAAAATCCATTTGTTGTCAACCGTCTGTTTGCCTGGTGAAAGGGGGGTGAGATCCCAAGTACGGTTGTCTTTGTTGGGACCACTTTGTATATAAGGTTGTATTTGTCGTCAAAAGTTGTCAATGAAGATCAAAATGAAGAAGGAGATGACGAAGAACTCCAAAGTTATTGAGAGTGGAAATTCAAACGATTGTTGAACTGATCTCAAGTACAAAATACAAGTATCAAAGGTGATACATTGTATACAACAATGAAACCATATCAGAGAGTGTTGAAGGGCTTCAAGTTATAAAGTGATCAAATGATCATACAAAGCTGAGAAGTTGATGTCAGTCATATTCAGTGTTGACTGGAAAGACTGATGTTGCAGGAAGACAGAGAAGTTGCAGTACTTTCCCTGGACAAATCTGATGATGCATGGGTGATCGATCAAAGATTATATATCACAACAGATAAGGTTCATGATGAAAGCAGATGATTGTTGAAAAAGAAATATGACAATGAATTAGCATAGGTGTTTTTGCCGAAGCAGATATTTAAGGTGGTGTCATTTTCCAGTGTTTGCCAAATTATTGGACCTCAAAATCAGGATTTTGTTTTTGGCAATGGAAGGATTTCTGCATAGGAGTGAACGAGATGCGGAACGGCGAAGGAAATCGACAAAGGAAGCAAACTGCGTACCTCGAAACATGGACCGTGTACCATGTCCCGGGAATGGTTCGCGGTCGCGTACCTGGCAGCGGAAACGGTACGCGAAGCGGTGCGCAGAACCAAAAACAGTTCGCAGCGACGGTACGCGGTGAAGACATGCGGTACGCGGAATGCTGTCGAAAACGGTTCGCAGCGACAGTACGCGGTGAAGGCGTGTGGTACGCGGAATGTTGATGGTTCGCCACGTTGCGAGATGCAGTACGCGGACCGACAGACTTACGGTGCGCGGAAGGTTAACGGTACGTGATAAAGGTTCACAGTTCCAAGGATTGCAGTACGCAGTGGAGGCTTACAGTACGCGGATAGAGTTCAGTATGCGCTGAAGTTTGTCTCACATTGAAAATTTGGGTAAAACGGATTAGCGAAATTTGCGGATTTATTTGTCTATATAAGGAGTGTTAATCCCATCATTAAGGGCGAGCGAATTTAGATAAGAAAATATCATAGCTATAGAAGAACTCGGCTACGTCCGAAAGTGATACGCATGAGAGATTCTGCGAAGGACAAAGTGGTACGCGAAAGACGAAACGGTTCGCGAAATTGGAAGGAGCAGTCCGCGGAAGAGATTTTGCGTACGAAAAAGGGGTATGTGGGAGATGAAATAATACGCAGAATTTGAATAAGAAGTCCGCGGAAGGAAGAAACAGTACGCCAAGGCGGTACGCGAAGGCGGTACGCGAAGGCGGTACGCGAAGGCGGTACGCGAAGGCGGTACGCAGAGGCGGTACGCAGAGGCGGTACGTGAAGGCAAACAGAGGGTTGACAGCAAATGGATTTTTATACCCTAAATGACTCGAGATGGCACAGGGACCCCAAACGTCTGAATGAACCAGATCAAAAGGTTTTGAGGCCCATGTATCCACTCGAGCAATGTATGAAGTGCGATGATGTTTCACAAATTTACAAGACTCACAATGAAAAGATACATGGTGACTAATATTTGGAAATAGTCGATGAATGGTGGAGGCAGGTGGATAGAGCAGGCGCGGCGCGCGGAGCCGGCGCGGTACGCGGAGCGGGCGAGGTACGCGGAGCGGGCGCGGTACGCGGAGCGGGCGCGGTACGCGGAGCAGGCGCGGTACGCGGAGCAGGCGCGGTACGCGGAGCAGGCGCGATACGTAGATCAGAGACAGTTCATAGAATCAGGGACAGTTTGCAGAAGCGAAAACATCATAAAGGGAGTTTGTGATTCTAGCGAATAAAAAAGGGAAGAAGTTCTAGTGCATTCAGTAATTGCACTAAAGGAGAAAACTGAATATAAAGAGCATCAATTCGAAACTTCGATGCAAGCAGTGTCTCGTGCTGAATAGAGACAAAGACTTCTCATGTCAATCTGTTGAAGCGACCTTCAAGTCGATAAACTGAGTGAGACCTCTCCCAAGGCAGTGAGCCAGGGGGAGTCAACAGAAGTGATCTGAAGGGAAGCAGTGGGCTATCCCTGAACTTCTGTAAAGGCAGTGTGTCTGGGACAGAATGACTGTGCCCGAACCTTTGTAATCCACAGCTAGTGAAGATTAGTAGAATTTGGTACGACCGGCAACCTGTCGGCGTATGCTCTTTGGACGTAACCCTTAGTGGTCAACCAAGTAAAAAGTGTTGTGTTGTCCTTCTGCATGTGAATGTTTTAATTACTGCACATATCCATCATACAGGTTTAAATAAGTTCCTACCAACGTGGGAACAAGATCCGGTAAAGAAGAGAAAAAATTGACACCCTCATTCACCCCCCCTCTCAGGGTGGTCTAGGGTCCTTCAGTCTTCCAGAGCCTGTAATTCATCCCGCATCGCTTGTAGCCACCCCGGGTGAGATTTTGCATCGCCAACTATGCGGGGAATAGATACCGTGACAGACTCATGTATGAAGATGTAAATAGAGGAATACTCTGGCAAGAGTGAGTACATTTCCGGAATGCAATGGGCAAGTCGTCTGGTGTCGGGACAGGAGCCTCGAACAAAGCGGGAACGATGGTGTCGTTGGCCGGGACAAGGGATACAGTCGATGGGCGACGAGAGTAGACCGTACCAAAACAGAGATCAGCAGGGGGAGACACCAGAGGAGGGTGGATGATGAGAGGAAGGCAATCATCAATGGCAGTGTCGAGATGGGGAGAGGGAAGGGAGAACGGAAAGCTCTCAACAAACGAGACGTCAGCAGAGATGACATACCTCCGTAGGTCTGGTGAGAAGCAGCGATATCCGCGTTGAGTGCGTGAATAGCCGAGGAAGATGCAACGGAGGGATTTGGGAGAGAGTTTGGAGAGACCGGGACGAGTGCCACGAACATAACAGAGGCATCCAAACACCTGAAGTGGAAGTTAGTGAGGAAGGAGAGAGGATAACAGAGTCTGAAAAGGAGTCTCCCCCTGAAGGATAGAAGAAGGAAGGCGGTTGATAAGGTATGTAGCAGTAAGGATCGCATCTCCCCAAAATGGCAGAGGCACCTGGCGGTGAAAGAGGAGGGCACGAGCAGTCTCCAGAATATGTCGGTGTTTCCGCTCGGCCACTCCATTCTGCTGGGGTGTCTCAGGACAGGAGGTCTGATAAATGATGTTTTCCGCCTGAAAAAACTGCTGAAAGGGAGTGGATAGATACTCGCGCCCATTGTCCGAGCGGAGACATTTAACAAAGATGGAAAACTGTGCATGAATCTCAGTGTAAAAAGACTGGAAAGTAGAAAACACTTTAGACCGTTCTCGAAATAGGTACAGCCAAGTCATTCGTGAAAAATCATAAATATATATAATATTTATACCCTAAATGACTCGAGATGGCACAGGGACCCCAAACGTCTGAATGAACCAGATCAAAAGGTTTTGAGGCCCGTGTATCCACTCGAGCAATGTATGAAGTGCGATGATATTTCGCAAATTTACAAGACTCACAATGAAGACACATGGTGACTAATATCTGGAAATAGTCGATGAATGGTGGAGGCAGGTGGATGGAGCAGGCTCGGCGCGCGGAGCAGGCGCGGTACGCGAAGCGGGCGCAGTACGCGGAGCAAACGCGGTACGCAGATCAGAGACAGTCCATAGAATCAGGGACAGTTTGCAGAAGCGAAAACATCATAAAGGGAGTTTGTGATTCTAGCGAATAAAAATGGGAAAAAGTTATAGTGCATTCAGTAATTGCACTAAAGGAGAAAACTGAATATAAAGAGCATCAATTCGGAACTTCGATGCAAGCAGTGTCTCGTGCTGAATAGAGACAAAGACTTTTCATGCCAATCTGTTGAAGCGACCTTCAAGTCGATAAATTGAGTGAGACCTCTCCCAAGGCAGTGAGCCAGGGGGAGTCAACGGAAGTGATCTGAAGGGAAGCAGTGGGCTATCCCTGAACTTTTGTAAAGGCAGTGTGTCTAGGACAGAATGATTGTACCCGAACCTTTGTAATCCACAGCTAGTGAAGATTAGTAGAATTTGGTACGACCAGCAACCTGTCGGCGTATGCTCCTTGGACGTAACCCTTAGTGGTGAACCAAGTAAAAAGAGTTGTGTTGTCCTTCTGCATGTGAATGTTTCAATTACTGCACATATCCATCATACAGGTTTAAATAAGTTCCTACCAACGTGGGAACAAGATCCAGTAAAGAAGAGAAAAAATTGACACCCTGATTCACCCCCCCTCTCAGGGTGGTCTAGGGTTCTTCAGTCTTCCAGAGCCTGTAATTCATCCCGCATCGCTTGTAACCACCCCGGGTGAGATTTTGCATCGCCAACTATGCGGGGAATAGATACCGTGACAGACTCATGTATAAAGATGTAAATAAAGGAGTACTCTGGCAAGAGCGAGTACATTTCCGGAATGCAATGGGCAAGTCGTCTGGTGCCGAAGCAGGAGCCTCGGACAAAGCGGGAACGATGGTGTCGTTGGCCGGGACAAGGGATACAGTCGATGGGCGACGAGAGTAGACCGTACCAAAACGGAGATCAGCAGGGGGAGACACCAGAGGAGGGTGGATGATGAGAGGAAGACAATCATCAATGGCAGTGTCGGGATGGGGAGAGGGAAGGGAGAACGGAAAGCTCTCAACAAACGAGACGTCAGCAAAGATGACATACCTCCGTAGGTCTGGTGAGAAGCAGCGATATCCACGTTGAGTGCGTGAATAGCCGAGGAAGATGCAACGGAGGGATTTGGGAGAGAGTTTGGAGAGACCGGGACGAGTGTCACGAACATAACAGAGGCATCCAAACACCCGAAGTGGAAGTTAGTGAGGAAGGAGAGAGGATAACAGAGTCTGAAAAGGAGTCTCCCCCTGAAGGATAGAAGAAGGAAGGCGGTTGATAAGGTATGTAGCAGTAAGGATCGCATCTCCCCAAAATGGCAGAGGCACCTGTCGGTGAAAGAGGAGGGCACGAGCAGTCTCCAGAATATGTCGGTGTTTCCGCTCGGCCACTCCATTCTGCTGGGGTGTATCAGGACAGGAGGTCTGATAAATGATGTTTTCCACCTGAAAAAGGGAGTGGATAGATACTCGCGCCCATTGTCCGAGCGGAGACATTTAACAGAGATGGAAAACTGTGCATGAATCTCAGTGTAAAAAGACTGGAAAGTAGAAAACACTTTAGACCATTCTCGAAATAGGTACACCCAAGTCATTCGTGAAAAATCATAAATGAATGATATATAATATTTATACTCTAAATGACTCGAGATGGCACAGGGACCCCAAACATCTGAATGAACCAGATCAAAAGGTTTTGAGGCCCGTGTATCCACTCGAGCAATGTATGAAGTGCGATGATGTTTCGCAAATTTATAAGACTCACAATGAAAAGACACATGGTGACTAATATATGGAAATAGTCGATGAATGGTGGAGGCAGGTGGATGTCCCAACTAGAAATGAAGGTCCAATGCACTGGCAAAGGCAGACGTGCAGGCGACGGATGTCGGTCCATCGAAAATGTAGACCCCGTCCTGAAGCTGGTCTCTACCAAGTTCCTGGTTCGTCGTCCGCTCCTGAAAGACAACAGCAGAGGATGTAAATATTGCAGCACAGTTGAAATCTTTTGTAAGCTTACTAATGGATATAAGGTTAAAAGGACTTCAAGGCACATGTGCCACAGAGGGCAGGTGGATAGATGAAGTCGGAGAGCATGCACCAAAAAGCCCGCAATGGGGATAGTGGAGTCATCAGCTACAATGATAGCCGAGAAACCAGCATAAGGACAATTGGAGGACAACATACCAGCATCACCGGTGAGGTGGTCGGAGGCACCTGAGTCTAGCATCCAGGCAGGGGAGCTACGGCCGACGAAGGCATCGGAACCACCAGAATGGGCAAGAGAAGCCGAAGACGGACCCGGTTAGAGGGAGTCTGAGGATCGTGAAGCATTCGGAGGTCCTCCATGGAAAGGTCCAGAGATGGAGGAAGAGTTGCGGCTGACGAGGAAGCATCCTGGATCGCTGTCTGACTCTGTCGCGGTTGGTGAGATGGGCGTCCATGAAGAGCCCAATAGCGGTCGATCAGGTGGCTGAGCTTGCCACAGTGCTGACAAAGGGGACGAGGACGGCCCTCCCCACAGCCATGTCCACGAGTGCCCGAGGAGCGTCCACTGCCAC
Organism: Viscum album; assembly: GCA_963277665.1. NCBI lineage: Eukaryota > Viridiplantae > Streptophyta > Magnoliopsida > Santalales > Viscaceae > Viscum > Viscum album. Next base: position 1,893,789,504 of record OY728165.1, read on the forward strand.
GACCGAAGAGGGTAGAATGATCGATGATGGGGGTGGGCGGGGGAAGAGCCCGATGGGCCTTGCCCGGGCGATGGTACAACAATGGGATCTCCAGCGTAGATGGGCTGGCGAGCATCTCAGTAGTCGTCATCGCATACTCAAGAGTGAGGTCATTGAGAAGACTAAAGATGCACAGTTCGTCCCACTGGGCCCTAACTACCTCCGGTGTCTGGAGAATGGGCCACAACTCAAGCAACTCATCCCGAAGAGCTTTCCATTCCATGAAGTACGCCTGGAAGGAACGGTACTACTGTCAGATAAGCGACAGGCGCTGAAAGACATCGGAGACCCGAGCCAAATTATTGGTCTCGAAATGAGGTTTAGGGAATCTCAGAGTTCCTTGACCGTATTTGCAGTCCGAGTGATGTCCTTGACGGAGCGATCCATGGAATTTACTAGCAAGGCAAAGATCTTGCTATCAGCAAGCTTTCAAGAATGGTATTTGGGATCAGTAGATGCTGGTGGAGGATCCTCGACGTGAGAATAAAGGTCCATGTCTGTCAGAGACATCAAGACGATCTTCCGCCAGACCAAGAAGTTGGCGGAGTTGAGCCGCTCATCAACGAGGCGGGTGGAGGCTGTGATCATTTGTGGCAGAACAGAAGAGGCTGCCATTGGAGCGTCAGACATCTGCATAGGAGGGTATGATCAGCGGTGCGTCGTGGAGAGCGGGACCGATATGTGGCAGCGGAGGTCGGGATGTCGCAAGGGATGTCGAGTCGGACGAAGCAGCGCCGGGATCTGGCGTAGGAACCGGGAGGCGTCGAGAGAGGCGGTCGGTCGGCAGATGGAGGGCGCCACGATTGTCGGGACTAGGCGAGCGACGGCGACTGGAGTGGGAGGTCGACGGAGGGCATCGTGAGTCAGGAGCGCCGCTGAGAGCGGGGCACGCTAGCAAGCGGGGCCGGGAATCGCCAAGAGGAGGCGGGCCGGGATTCGTCGGGATGTGTCGTGGGTGCCGGGAGCTGCGTCTGGAAGCGGGGTTGTCGGGATGTGCAGCGAGAGCTGCGTCACGCGGGAGCTGGGAGGGGCGCCGCGTAGGGCGGGAGTCGCGTAGGGCGGGAGCCGCGTAGGGCGGGAGCCGGGAACCGCACCAAAAGCGGGATAAGAGGGACGCCGGAATGCACCGCGGGAATCGCCGGGGGCCAGAGGGCCGCTGGAGGCGAAAATACGGGAGGCGCGATGGAGGCCGTGTGCAGCGTCGGGCGGGAGCCGAAAGGAGCGCCGGGGGGGGGGGAGTCGGGAGCCGCACCAGGAGGAGAGGCGCGTAGGGCAGGAGCCGGGAGGGGCGCCGCGTAGGGCAGGAGCCGGGAGGGGCGCCGGTTTGGGAGTCCACCGGAAAAAAAATAACGGGATTTTCCTTCTAATACCATGTAGAGGAGGAATTCTCCTTACCTCAATGTGAGGCAAAGGCCTTCTTTTATAGATTGAGAAAAAAGAATACATGATGGAGTATTTCGATGGGGGACTCAAAAATACCCAGAATAATAAAAACAGGGTTTAACAATGTTTAAAAGAAAATCCATATGAAAAGGCTAAATAAATGCAAAATAACGGAAAATAAAAATTATACCGTACCACAGGAGACGAAAGCACCACACGATACACAGAAGTCATGAAGTCGTGGTTTGAACCTGGAGCCATACTGCACAGATTTGAGGGCACCGGAAAATACCATGGATTAAGATTATCAACTTCCAAAAGATCCTAAAAGCAAAGTACAGATGAATAAACCTTGTTTGTTAGCATCATGCATTTCCCATTGATTTATAGTACAGATGGATGAGTAAATCATGATTTCCATTACCTTGCTACCGGCATCAATGGGCATATCAATGGAGCATATCAAGGAGGAATCATTCTTATTAAGAGTAAGCACTAGATGTCTATCAAACATGTCCATGTCTTCCAAGCTGATATCTTCACCTGGTAGTAAGATACTCTAAGAATGAAGCAGGATACGGTTACAAGTATGTCGAAAAAAATACAAAAAACAAACCTGGGAAAAAAGGCAAAGAGGGAACAAGATATAAAATGACACTACTGACCTCCCACCCATCCTGATCTACATCATCAACTGGACATCTGGCTAAGTAAAAATCTCTTTGATTTGACCTCTTATCCTCCGTCAAAGGAGCATTTGTAAGAATATAGAAAAACCCATGATGATGTTCCAAAAAATACTGCACACCACCAACTCGCTTTCGTACTCTCTTCAAACCATCTTGGGGTTTCATTGCATCTATTAGATAAACCTGTAGCAAAGGTAACAGGGTAATAAACCAACTGAAGAAGATATTCGACAGCCCTATTTGGTAAGGAATGGTAAGATTGAAATAATACTGATTCCTCAAGTAACAAAAATTTAAAAATAATAAAAAAAAGGATAAAGGATAAAATAAATAATAAAATTATGAAAAGATAATTATTTTAATTTATTATAAATAATTATTAATTAATAATATTGTTAACAAAAATAGTAATTTAATTGATAAATAATAATTAATTAATTTACTAAAATATTATTATAATTATTAATTTTAATATTTATTTTAATTTTTATTAGGCACCAAACATCATTCTTCTACATTCCATTCCATTCTACCCCATCACATTCTATTATACTATTAAATTCATACCAAAAAGGTCCTAAAATAGGGTTATAAATTATGTACTGAGAATCAAAGAAGAAAAAAGGTAGGCAAATTCCTTCCTCTGATGAAGTTCTTGAGTTGGAATTCACGGTTATAAATTGTCCGTCCTTTGTGCTCGCAATGTCCACGCAGAACCTGGAGTCAATTTCTGTGAATATGGAGATCTCATCCAAGGAATCCAACTCCACTCTTCTGCAGAGTACCCTGCCAACATAGAAACAAGTAAGAGATCATCACCTTCGAAGTAAGGCTATGTTTGATGGCACTTATTAAAAACTGCTTATAGCACTTGTAACTTATGATAAGTGGTATGAAAGAATAAGCAGTGTATGTTTTGTCTCTGAAAAAACACTTATATTTTATTTTTCAGAAGAAAGCCATGTAAATAAGTGGCGGAAAAGCATTTTTTCAGTAAACAGCGCTATATAAACGGTTTTCAATAAGTGATGTCAAACAGGGCCTAAAGGCTCAATAAAGAAGATAGAAGCATCTTCCTGTTAGGGCGCTGATTCTCATCTGACAGGGTATAGAATAAAGAAGAACCATCTAGGGCCCATGCCAAGCTAACAACACCATCAGCGCTTGATTTTGGAAGATCAAATCCATTCCTGAGGTCCCTGATTTTAAGCATGAACCGTTCACTGCCAGTAACATCAAATGTGTATGCAAGAAAGTTGTGGTCCCGTGAAACTCGACATTCACCCACATGTACAGAACCTACCACAACACAAACAAGGTAACCAAATTATAAAATTATAAGCAAACATTAAAACAATATTTACATAGCAAATGATCCAAAGCAAAGATTGTATAACTTGTGTTTTATAAACAATCAAGATTTAGACATTGACCGATTTAAAGAAAATATAATTTTGGGGTATACAAACCCGTCTTGAAAGGAGATATCTCACCTTTTGAATAATTTTGTAATTAGTACAATCAGAAAAAGGAAAAATAAAAGAAACACTTCCATGTAAGGCGAAGGCTCCGTTTGTCAACACTTATGAAAACTGCTTATAGCACATATCACTTATGATAAACAATTTGAAAATAAAAATAAAAGGTGCCTGCTCTGTTCCTGAAATTTCCAAAGAAAACCATTTTAAAAGGTTGCAGAAAATTATCTTTTCAATATGTGATAAGTGCTATAAGCAATTTTCAATAAATGCTATCAAAAGGGACCAAACTCATAAGTTACCACACTTCTCCACAACGATCAAAATCAACCTCAATGTTAAAAATATCATGTTAAGAAATCAAATAGATGCCCACCATATCGTTCTGCAATCGCATTCCAGTCAAGTAAAACCTCCTCCTCTCCATGTCCTCCCAAAGAATTGAGCACAGGCTTCTTCAAACCCTTTTGGTCCACTACTAACTTTCTACAGAGAAATGGGTACTCTTTTCCTTCTGGAATGTATTCATGGTACAGCCTAATCAACCAGAGAAAAAAACCACAATTCAGCAAAGCTAGAACTTCTTCACAGTCCATTTTTTCCGCTCACGAAGCAGCTCAAAAAATTAAAGGTTTACATCCTCTGATGAATTTACAAAATTTCCCACCAAAATCCATATGAGGCTTCCGCTTGAGTTGCTCGTATGTTAAGATTTCATTAATAATACAGCTAATGAAGCCCGGTTTCATTCCAGATGAAAAAGCTACAGCAATGAGAAGCCAGCAGGGGGGAAACCTGTTGGGTTATCCCACGTCCAAATGTGGGAAGGGTGGTCTTCAATGTAAGTGTGAGGGAAACCCTTAACACTAGAGACTTTTGGGGTGAGAAGGCTCAATAGCATCTACAAAGTGGTATCACAACCCGGGTTATAACATCTCTGCCCATAAAGATGTTGAACGGGCAAGGCCTCCGATATAAGTATGAGGCAAACTTACAGCTAGCTCTCTTTTGGGGTGAAAAGATCAATACCACTAACAAAAACAAGATTAAAAATTTCAAATATTTTGAGGAAATTGAACAAACCATGGTCCCCAGCGTTCAGGGGGGGTGGCGATATGAGGAGCCATCCGACTTGTCATCTCAGAAAACAGCGTCCGTTGCAGGTCGTGGGTGTCGCCCATGAAAGCTTCGGTGTACGCGTTTTCCCGCTCAAGGTACTGAGTAAGGTCTGGGTCGCTGGTATCGGACATCCAGTGGTAGGGATCTTGCCAGGCTCTCCCATGAGCAGAGAGTATGAACGGGGCTTTCTTGGCCGAGGGAGGGCTCTGCGAAGGAAAGGAGAAGGGGCGGGAGCGATTTTTTCCGCAGAGGGTAGAGAATAAAGGGGAGGAAGACGGATGTGAATGCAAGTGGGGGGCGAGGGACGAAGAGGAGTGTTTGATAAAACTCCTTGCCTTGGACGCGGCTAGGGATGCCATCGGAGAAACGGAAGGAGCTCAGAGAGTTGAGGTTTCAGCGGCGGAGGAACGGCTGCGCCGCCGCCGCCGCCTCGTCTAGAACCAATTTAGACATTTGATCACAATTAAAGACCAAACATCCATACAATACAATCAACTCAAACTCACACTGTATGTTGTAGTTAACCCATGTGTTCTACATTAAATGGAAGTGAGACACCAGTTATTCTTCACATTTAATGATAGTGAGGTCACTTCTTCCATTCATATTTGGTTATGGTGAAGTCACTTGAAAAAGTTTGACATTAATGAAGTCACTCAAACTTTTCATATTTAGCGGCAATAAAGTCGTATGAACTCTTCACTTTTGACCGTAGAGAAAACACTTGGTCTCTTCGCACTTTGATAGTCATCAAGTCACTGAATATCTCCATGTTCAATGACAGTGAATCCGCTTAATCACCATGCATTTAGTAATAGTGAAGTCACCCGAATAAGTCTTCTCACTATGTGGTAGTGAAACACCTGTTTGCAAAAAGAAAAAAAAACAAAAGAACACTCGGAATCACTCCTAAAAAGAACATGGGGTTTACAAAAGTGTCATAACCTAACTCCAGTTGGACTCCTCGAAAGTTAACAACGCGATCGCAAAAGTGCCCCTATAAGGGTTTGGATTTCCCCAAGCCCTTCCTTCTATTGGTCAGAGTGGACACCTCAAGATGAGGTTGAATTGAGTTTCCGATTAAAATATCCATTTAAAAACAATTAAAAAGAAAATCCCCCAATTTGAAAAATAACTCAATTAATTAATATAGGGGTATATCTTATTCAATGCTTTTAAATACCCCCTTAGAAGTTTGATCAAAACCCAGTAAGAACAATCCTATGATTATTCCAAGCTTTTGAGATTATTCTACTTGCACCAAATAGAAGAAATATCACTTGTAAAAACTAACTATCAAAGTGGAATTCCATAAAACAAATTTAAAAAACAGTTTGAAAAACAGAGTAAACAAAACTTTGAAATAAAGTGGAGTATTAAAATACAAGAGGTTCAGTCTCAAGTCAAGACTTAATCATCTTCACTTAGCAATCATCCGCTTTTAAGCACATTTATTAATAAATCAATCAATCCATAACCTGGATCGAGTTTTACAAACAACCGTACACAGACAGTCCAGGCCACACAAAACCTCTTCCACAGTTTTTCATGGGATAGGATATATAAATGAAAAGGTAGATGGAGTATCAGAGTGCTCTCTAATACAGTACAGGAGATTGTGCTCAAAAATGAAACAGTTATAAAGTGTAACTCGTATGTAAGAAAAATAGAGACAGAGAAGAGAAAATGATTTTAGTGCAACGAAGAATGTAGTTATGTGGATGATTATTCTCTTCTCGATGTTCATCATTTGGTTAGGCCCTGAGATGCGAAGACACAATTATATTATATGATCCAGCGATGAAATTCTGATCAAAACAGAGTATCGTGTGTTTTCACGTTCGTAAAAATACCGTTGTCACACGTATGTGTCTATCGTGTATATCCCTCACTTCTTCTTTGTCTTCAGGCTTCTATATAAGGAAGACTTCCTCTAAAAAGTGAAGGTTTCTAGCGTAGCAAAAGCACCTGGTGGGTGAAATGACCATAAAGGTTTTGTCGATTCGACGGATCATTCGAAAATTGTGCATAACGTAAATACCACAACCAACAAAATTTTTTCATTGAATATTGACATAAGAGAACATGAGACCCGAAAAATATCTTTGCATGGTAAATTTATGATTAATTTATATTAGATTTGAAGAAATAACACCTGATATGAGGATCTTTCTATGATGAAGTTGTTGATCATCTGAAAAAACCCTTTTCGGATTACCGTCATTGCACTGGTAGGATCCAAGTATAGAATCTCTCTAACGATGATCCACACGTGCTCCTTTGATCTCCGAGCAACACCGATAGACATCAGGTACAAGCACAACAGATTTATCATCTTGTATTGTTCATCTTGATCACTTGTAGTTCCTTCGGGCTTGAAAGATTCTCTATTGTGCTTCATGTTATTAAGAGGAGAGGATAAAAGGGAATTTGAGAGAGAAGTTTATTGTGCACAATGATTCTCAATTCTCAATTAACCCTACACAATAAACATAACAATTTATTTATAGATCTAGGGTTTAGATTAAAATATTATGTAATTGTGTATTGACCCTTAAATAATATATGAATCCCTATCAAACCTCAAACCATAATAATAATAATAATATTATTATTATTTTATGGCTTGCGCTAACTAGCGTAGTGATAAATATTATTTTATCGGCTTGTAAATTAATATTTACTACCATAAACAATTTTGGTCTGCTTGAACTCCTCGACATTTATTGAATTCCCAAATAAATATTTAATAAAATATTTTATTCATAAATAAATATCTTATCCATAATCCAGTGAATAAATATTTATTAAATATTTATTAAATATTAAATAAATATTTTTGATCGATAAAACATGAATAAATTATTCTTTATTCTTGATAATAATATTTATTCCACTAATTAAACTCAAATAGAATTCAATCGAGATCAACAGAAACATTAAGTGTCTCTAGGATTCTTTCTCGTGGCATTAAGCACGCTTATCTAAAGTCCAAGATTACTGTCTAGCAACAGATCAAGGCACCCAAGAGAAAGAACTTAATATCACAATTTCAACAACCACATATGAACGCTCTATAATATATAATCCTTTTGTCACAATATCTCATCAAACAAGTTACACATCTGTGTCATCAACCTATATGCTCGATACGTATTTCTTTAACTGTCTAAAATAAACGTCCTTACACCATGACCATAGAATTTAATATGATAGTTATATTCCAATCAAAGGGCTGAGATATCAACTTCTATGAAGATAAAAGGTACAAATCCTTCCTTACCTTATTAATTAATGACATGTCATTCCTGATGCACCCAATGTACCCTACTTCCCATAACTATAGTGTAATAATGTCCTAGAGTATTTGTCACATTGACAAGGTCATAATGGTTCCTCGCTATGATGAGAACCTTGAAGTGCTATGACAGTATTCTTAAATATAGTTCTGTAGTTGGATGACATACTATAATGGGACACATGGTATATATACCGTTAAGTGCGAGTACTCGTAAGTATATGAGACTTCCTCTCATGAAGTTCATACTTGGTAATCTCCAAGACGAGAGATTATGAGAACAGACCCACCAGTAGAAATTCTACATGTTTTGGCGTCATCAGATATTCCTATCTACGAGCATGTGTAACTGTAGTACCCCAGTTTGAAATATGTAGCCTGTATTTATGCCTTTTATGTTTTTAAAGTGTTTGGAATGAGTTGGGAAGAGGTTGGGAGAGTTTGGAATAGTTTTGAATGAGTTTGGAGGCTTTTCTAAGGGCACACGGTTTGAGCATGGTTAGGGGAAACCGTGCAGGTTCTTCAAGAAACCGTGTAGGGGGAGATAGTAGGCTTCACACGGCCTGCGCACGGTTTTCCAAACCATGTGAGGCAACCGTGCAGACCCCTTCTCTCGAGATAGTGGTGTGCGCACGGTTTTTCAAACCGTGCGGTCACTTAAAAAGTGGGGTTTTAAATCCGGGCTCCCTCAGGCTTGACCTAAAACACACCAAATCCTCTCCCACTCGAGCCTCACTCGGGATTTTGGGTTCTTAGTGGTTTGAGGTGCTCTCTCACTCATTTTGGAAGTGATTCAAAGGGGTTTCAATGTGGTTTCTCCCGGGTAAGTCTCTCCTTTTGGTTTCTTTGTGGTTTCCTCTAGATATACATATCCCTCTCTCTCGTTTTTTTAGATCTACACTCTTTATGTGTAGATCCAGGGTTTTGGTTGCCTTGGATGTTAATTTTAAGGCTTGTGGATGTTAGAGAAGGGGATCTAGAGAGGTTTCGGTGGTGCGTTCGCTGTATTTGAGGCGCGATTGCTTGTGGGTCGATTTCGCTGGAATCCTAAAGTTAGGTGGCTTCTCTCTCGACTCCACTTGGTTAGAACTAGTGTTTTTTGGTTACAATTAATTTTTTTTGCTTAAAATTAATTGTGTTTTGATGTGCAAAATTGGTTGGAAATTATTTGGTAATGTTTTGGGGATTTTTGGGAAAAAGAGGTGTTGTGGTGAAATGCTCTTGTTGTGGATTTTAAAATGGGTTGTCGGGATTGATTGGTGGAAATGGTTGATGAAAATGGTTTTCAATAAAGATGTTGTTTTATTGAAATGTGGTTTGGCATGGAAATGATTTAATGGTGGTTTCAATAAATGGGTGATTTAGTGAAGTGGTTTGGCATGTTATGGAAATGGTTATTTGCATGTTGTTGTGGCCTTGGTGGGTTATATGCTTGGTTGTGGATTGTTGGAATGTTGTGTGGAAGTGGGCGGAAAGTACCACTATAAAAAGGGGATGGATAGTGGATGGAAGGACCACTATCAAAAGATAAGTGGGCAGGAAGTGCCACTAGTAGGAATGAGTGAACGGGTTGGACGGAAGTTCCACCGTTTTGGTTTCCTTGTTGTGCATTGCTTTGCAAGATGGAAATTGTTGTGCTAATGTGTAAATGATGAAATAGATTGTGGCATGTTTGTTTGGATTTCCCTTGGTTTCTTGGTTTGGGTGAGATGGCTTGGTAAGGGTGTGTTCGGCATATGGTAATGGTTGCACTTGTGATTATTTTATATAAACTGCTTTATATAAATGTGCTAACGGTTTATCCTAGTGGCGTGTGTAGGGAAGTTATTTGAGGAAAACCTACTGAGTATTAGTACTCACCCCCTGCTTTGGCACTTTGGTGCTTTTGCAGATGTTGTATTCCGAGACATAGGTAAAGGTAATGCATCTCCTTGCTAGTGGTTCATGGTGATGCTTGGGAGATGTGGTGGTGCTTGGAGCATGGAGCTTGGTGTGGAGCCGTGGAGTGTGTCTTGGTTTATTTTTGGTCTTTTGTTTAGTCTTCTGCATAGTACTCTGATATCGTGTTGTATTGTATTGGTTTTGGTTTGTATTGTGGAACAACTTGGTTGTATTTTGGGAATACATGCTTGAATGTTTTATTGACATGCATCATATAGTGGTTGTTAGTGGATGGTTTGGTTGGTTTTTTCTTAAGGGAAAATCGTTCTCCAATTTGTTCTCGAAGCCCTCGACATTTATTACCATCCTTTGGCGCCTTAGGAACGTCGCTTAAGGCCAAGTAACATTCCCCCGCCCTCTCAAGCCAATGGGATTGGGCAGGATGTTACAAGTGGTATCAGTTTGTTCGGTCCTTAGCTTTCAAGTGAGAGCAGTTATTCGATCCTTGGTGTTGATCATTGGTCTTGGTGTTGAAATTCATTCTTGGCCTATTCCTTGAGTCAGGATGGTAGTAGGGTGTAGGATTTTCGGAACTTGGAATGTATAGCATAAAAGGACGTAGCTAACCCTTTTATGCTAAACTTCAAATTACTAGGGAGTTGGGTACATAAGTGGTTAGAGACACTTATAGGCACTGAATATCTCATTGTCGTGGGTGTAGCTAATGAGATGATCATGGCATGCATGGTAGAAATGACTTCCCACTAGCATACATATTTCATTGGGGTATAATGATTTATGGTGTGATATGAATGTGTGGATTTTGGAAAATCTAAATTGGGTTTCAAAACGGAAGGATTTGAAACATGGAAACTGGCGGTATTTTGAAAATGGGTTGATTTTCAAAACATGGTGGATATTTCAAAATAGTGCAATATGGGAAATGTAAACTTGTGGAAATCCTAGTTCTGATAGTTGTAGTGTAATTTAATGGGAATTTGTGAATCATGTGTTGCTAAAATAGAAGGACTTATGATTGTTTTTGTATTCATAGAAATGGCACCGGGTGGGCGTCGTAGAGACCAGCTGGAGGAGGTTGCTGAAAATGTGGTTGCACCTGAGCCTCAGGTGAACCAGCAGTTAGTGAAAAGTATAGTGCAAGCTTTCCAAGCTGTAGAAAGTGGAAATAAAGCGGATGAACCAAGGCATTTGGATCATGCAGTTCAGTTTCAAAAGCAAAATCCACCAAACTTCAGGGGTGATTCAGAGCCAGAGAGGGAAGAAGCATGGTTGAATAGAATGAACAAGATCTTCGAATTCTTGGGAACACTGGTAGAGTTGAAAGTGAAGTTGGCCACGTATATGTTGGAATATCTTGCCCTTTAGTGGTGGGAGTTGGCAGTCCAAGCTAGAACGAACCAAAGCATGACATAGGACGAATTCGAGGAATTGTTTAACAATCAATTCTACCCTCATACATTCATAATTCAACGCACAATGGGTTTCTTCTATTTCAAACAAGAAAACCTTTTGGTAACGGAGTATGCAGCTAAGTTTATGAACTTAGTGAGATTTGCACCCGAGGTGGCGGGTAGTACATCATTGAAAGATCATATCTTCGAAGCTGGTTTGAGGAAATACATTCGTTCCCAGATAGTGGTGTTGTGTATAGATGATTATATAGAGATGGTGAATAGAGCCTCGGTGGCTGAAAGGGATCTCTTGGGGGATGCGAGCAGAGGAAGTGTATTAGTGCCCGTGGGGAATAGTGGGAACTCGAACGCTGGGTTCAAGTGGAAGAGGAACACTTATTTCCAGGGTGGGAGTATTCCTCAGAATCCAACTATAGGATCGATGAATCTTCCTATGAAGCCTCAGAGTAAGCTAGAATGTTTTCAGTGTGGTTCTACGAGCCACATAAAGAGGGATTGTATGACACAACCTTGAGCATGTCATAATTGTAAGCAGATGGGGCATCTGTAGTGTTATTGTCGGAATGATCTAAGGTCGGGTGTCTGTGACACTCCTCAGGGGTCGTAGGGGTCTTATGCCTCGATAGGATGGGGGCAGCAGCATACCCCTCGGCAGTAGAGTAAATTGGGTCATGGTGATTCTCGGAATTCCACAACGCCTCAGCAGAGCAATAAAGAGCAGAGTGTGGCAAGCAAACAGTTGTTTAGAGCTGAGCAGGTTGTGGTGGATGATCAGTCGGGACCATCCATGGTGCGAGGTACGGTTCTTTTAAATTCCATGTTGATGCAAGTGTTGTTTGATACGAGTGCTTCAAATTCTTTTATTTCTTCTTGCATCGTTGATTTGCTGGGTTTAACGGTAGAAATGATGCCTATGGTTCTTAAACTTCAAACTTCTCTGGATGAAAAAGAGTGTTAAGCCTTCCTGTGTAGAGCATGTCGTGTAGTGTTGGGTGAGGTTGAGTTAGCGTGGGACTTCTCAGTGATTGAGATAGATATGTATGATATAATCCTGGGAATGGATTAGTTGACAATGTTTAAGGCCCACATTGACTGTTATGCACGCACGATTAGTTTTGTGATAGAGGATGGTGTGAGACATCTCATTAAAGGGGAGAAGAATGAGAAGCAAGGTACAATAGGTTTGTTGGCACCGACTGTTGGAACGCTCTCATATCGATTGGATACCTTGTTATTGGCATTGGTGGAAGATGTTGAGCAGAGCATTTTTCCAGTGGTTGTGGATCAGTTTATGGATATATTTTCCGAAGAATTCTCATGGTTGCCACCCGTGAGAGAATTGGAGTTTACAATTGATCTCCTTACAGGGACCAGTATTATCTCACTTCCATCTTACCGAATGGAACCAGTAGAATTTCAGGAATTGAAGGTGGAGTTGGAATAGTTAGAAAACAAAGGGTTCATCCGGCCTAGCACGTCTCCGTGGGCAACACCGATTTTGTTTGTTAAAAATGCAGATCAAACCTTGTGGCTCTGTGTTGATTATTGTAGACTTAATCAGGTTACAATAAAGAACTGATATACACTTCCACGCATTGATGACTTGTTTGACTAGTTTAGGGGATCTCAGTGGTTCTCCAATATTGACTTGCGATCAGGGTATCATCAGTTGCGGGTGCAAAAGGAGGATATTCCAAAAACAGCTTTCAGAAGTAGATATAGCCATTATGAGTATGTGGTTATGCCCTTTGGTCTAACGAATGCACCAGCGGTGTTCATGGCATTGATGAATAGGATATTTCAGAGATATCTGGATGCTTTTTTGGTGGTATTTGTCAATGATATACTGGTTTATTCGAGGAAAAGGGTGGAGCATGAGCAGCACTTGGCGATCGTATTGGGATCCTGAGGGATCATCGGTTGTATGTTAAATTTTCAAAGTGTGACTTTTGGATATAGGAGGTTCATTTCCTTGTCCATGTTATTTCTGAGATGGGTGTTTCTATTGATCCAGAAAAGATAGTGGCAGTTATCTCCTGGAAACCGCTACAGAACATTTTCGAGATAAGAAGCTTCCTTGGTCTAGCTGGGTATTATCGACGTTTTGTTCGTGATTTTTCATGATTTGCTTCACCAATAAAATCTTTGAAAAGGAAGAACATCCCATTTCAATGGGATGGGAAGTGTCAGAAATGTTTTCAAGAGCTAAAGGGTTGCCTTACATCGACACCAGTCTTGGTTTTTCCAGAACCAGGGAAAGGGTACGTGGTGTATTATGACGCATCGAGATCGGGGTTGGGGTGTGTTCTCATGCAGGTGGATCATGTGGTTGCATATGGCTCATAGTATTTGAGGTTACATGAGAAGAACTACCCAACACATGATTTAGAGTTGGCAGCAGTGGTTCATGCTTTAAAAATATAGCATCATTATCTCTTTGGTGAGAAATTTACAGTATTTACCGATCACAAGAACTTAAAGCATATATTCTCACAAATAGATTTGAACATTAGGCAAAGGATATAGATGGAATATCTCTAGATGTTTAATTTCAACTTAATGTACACACCGGGTAAGGGAAATTCGGTGGCGGGTGCATTAAGTAGGAAATCATATGCTCAAGTGGTGAAACAAGCATCGGATCAGTGGCAATTGATGTCGGTCATAGTCAACATGCGGTTGGAATGTGAGGACCGGGGTGACAGAGTGGTCTTCTTTTTAGTTTTTTTGGTTCCTGACATGGCTGGTTTGGTTAAAGAGGCACAAACATCTGATTCTGAGTGAATGGCGATGAGGTCAAAACTCAATGGCGGGGAGACCACTGAGAACTGGGAACTGAATAGGAATTCAGTATTGTGTTTTTGAAATTGGATGGTGGTACCAGTGGCTTGTTGGGAGGAACTTCTCAGGGCTTATCATCATTTCAGGTGGGTTGTCTATCCTGAAATTCAGAAAATGCATAAGGCATTGAAGGCATAGTTTTGGTGGTTAGGTATGAAAAGGGATGTGGCCGAGTTTGTTTCAAAATGTTTGACTTGTCAAGAACTCAAGGCAGAGTATCAATGGCCAACAGACATATTGAAATCTTTACCCATCCCAGTGTGAAAATAGGAGCAAATAACAATGGATTTTATGACGGGTCTCCCAAGAATGGTCAGGAAGCATGATGCCATATGGGTGATTGTGGATCGGCTCACAAAGTCGTACCATTTCATCCTGATTTGTGAATCTCATACGGTGGAGGATCTGTCTAAAATCTATATCCGGGAGGTGGTAAAGAGGCATGGTGTTCCTTTTTTGATTGTATCAGATAGAGATCTGAGGTTCACATCTCGTTTTTGGAAATCCTTGCAACAATCCCTTGGGACACAATTGACTATGAGCACAACATATCATCCTCATATGGATGGCCAATCTGAGAGGACGATACAAACCATGGAGGATATGTTAAGGGCTTGTGTGATATATTTTTCTGGTTCATGGGAGGATCACTTACCGTTGGTGGAGTTATCCTAAAATAACAGTTATCAGGATTCGATACATATGGATTTGTTTGAGGCTTTGTATGGGCATCCTTGTCGTTCTCCACTATGTTGGGTGGAAACGGGCGAGACTTCGATGATCAGACCAAGCCTTGTCCAAGAAACTATGGAAAAGATCAATTTGATCAGGAAGAGTATGGAGACGACTCAAAGTCTTCAAAAACTGTATGCAGACTATCGTCGACGACCATTTTCGTTCGAGGTGGGTGATCATGTGTTTTTGAGAATCTCTCCTAGGTTAGGACATCATCGGTTTGGGAAGCGGGATAAGTTATCTCCGAGGTATATTGGGAATTTTGAGACACTTGAGAGGATTAGAGAGTTTGCTTATCATTTGGATTTTCCACCTCGATTTAGTGCGGTGTGCAATGTGTTTTATGTGTCATAGTTTAAAAATTATCAGCTGGATCGTGACCATGTGATTCGTTGGGATCATGTTGAGCTAGAACTGGATGCTTCCTTGGTGCATGTTCCAGTGCGGATTATGGATAGGCAAGAGAAAGTCTTGCATGGTAAAAGCATCAGTTTAGTTCATGTTTTGTGGCAGCATGGTTAGATTCAAGAGGATACTTGGGAGTGGGAGAAAGTGATGGTCGAGCAATGGCCTGAGCTCTTTCGGCAAAGAAATGCTTTCCTACTTTCCGAGGACGGGAAGTCCAATGGTGGAGAGAATTTAGCACCCCCAGTTTGAAGTATGTAGCCCATATTTATGACTTTTTATGTGTTTAAAGTGTTTGGGATGAGTTGGGAAGAGGTTGGGAGAGTTTGGAATGGTTTTGAATGAGTTTGGAGGCTTTTATAAGGGCACACAGTTTGAGCACGGTTAGGGGAAACCATGAAGGTTCTCCAGGAAATTGTGCAGGGGGAGATAGTAGGCTTCGCACAACCTGCACACGGTTTTCCAAACTGTGCGAGGCAACCGTGCAGACCCCTTCTCTCGAGACAGTGGTGTGCACACGGTTAGCGCACGGTTTTCCAAACTGTGCGGCCACTTAAAAAGTGGGGTTTTAAATCCAGGCTCCCTCAGGCTTGACCTAAAACACTCAAAATCCTCTCCCACTTGAGCCTCACTCGGTATTTTGGGTTCTCAAGGGTTGGAGGTGCTCTCCCACTCATTTTGGAAGCGATTCAAAGGGGTTTCAATGTAGTTTCTCCCGGGTAAGTCTCTCCTTTTGGTTTCTTTGTGGTTTTTTCTAGATATACATCTCCCTCTCTCGTTTTTCTATATCTACACTCTTTGTGTGTAGATCTAGGGTTTTGGTTGCCTTGGATGTTAATTTTAAGGCTTGTGGATGTTAGGGAAGGGGATCTAGAGAGGTTTTGGTGGTGCGTTTGCCGGATTTGAGGTGCGATTGCTTGTAGGTCGATTTCGTAGGAACCCTAAAGGTAGGTGGCTTCTCTCTCGACTCCACTTGGTTAGAAATAGTGGTTTTTGGTTAAAATTAATTTGTTTTTCTTAAAATTAATTGTGTTTTGATGTGCGAAATTGGTTGGAAATTCTTTGGTAATGTTTTGGGTATTTTTGGGAAAAAGAGGTGTTGTGGTGAAATGCTCTTGTTCTGGATTTTAAAATGGGTTGTTGGGATTGATTGGTGGAAATGGTTGATGAAAATGGTTTTCAATAAAGATGTTGTTTGATTGAAATGTGGTTTGGCATGGAAAATGATTTAAGGGTGGTTTCAATAAATGGGTGATTTAGTGAAGTGGTTTGGCATGTTATGGAAATGGTTATTTGCATGTTGTTGTGGCCTTGGTGGGTTACATGCTTGGTTATGGCTTGTTGGAATTTTGTGTGGAAGTGGGAGGGAAGTAACACTATAAAAAGGGGATGGATAGTGGATGGAAGGACCACCATCAAAAGATAAGTGGGCAGGAAGTACCACTAGTAGGAATGGGTGAACGGGTTGGACAGAAGTTCCACCGTTTTGGTTGTCTTGTTGTGCATTGATTTGTAATATGGAAATTGTTGTACTAATGTGTAAATGATGAAATGACTTGTGGCATGTTTGTTTGGATTTCCCTTGGTTGCTTGGTTTGGGTGAGATGTCTTGGTAAGGGTGTGTTTGGCTTTTGGTAATGGTTTCACTTGTGATTATTTTATATAAACTGCTTTATATAAATGTGCTAACAGTTTATCCTAGTGGCTTGTGTAGGGAAGTCATTTGGGGAAAACCTACTGAGTATTATTACTCACCCCTGCTTTGGCACTTTGGTACTTTTGCAGATGTTGTATTCCGAGACACAGGTAAAGGTAAGACATCTCATTGCTAGTGGTTCGTGGTGATGCTTGGGAGATGTGGTGGTGCTTGGATCCTGGATCTTGGTGTGGAGATGTGGAGTGTGTCTTGGTTTATTTTGGTTCTCTTGTTTAGTCTTCTGCATAGTAGTCTAATATCGTGTTGGATTGTGTTGGTTTTGGGTTGTATTGTGGAACAACTTGGTTGTCTTTGGGGAATACATGCTTGAATGTTTTATTGACATGCATCATATAGTGGTTGTTAGTGGATGGTTTGGTTGGTTTTTTCTTAAGGGAAAATCATTCCCCAATTTGTTCTTGAAGCCCTCGACATTTATTTCCATCCTTTGGCACTTTGGGAATGTCGCTTAAGGCCAAGTAACATTCCCCCGCCCTCTCAAGCCAATGGGATGGGGCAAGATGTTACAGTAATGATCCTTATACTTTAAGATTATCATTAATACGGGTCACAACTCACACACTTTGATTTACTGACGAAAACCGTCACGCAGACAGTTGGCGGGAAGTAGGGTACGTTGGGTGCGTCACGAGTGACATGTTATTAATGGATAAGTTAGGGAAGGATTTGTCCCTTCTATTTATGGAAGTTGATATCTCGACCCTTTGACTGAAATAGAACCGTTGCACGAAATTCCTTGGACATGGTGTAACGACGAGTTTATTTCATGTAGTCAAAGAACGACGTATCAAGCATAAATGTTGATCACACTATCATGCAACCAGTTTGACGAGATATTGAGACAAAGAGATTATATTACACAGTGAGTGTTCGTATGTGGATGTCGTTGTTGCGACTTTAAGTTCTTTCTATTGGGTGCCTTTTTACCCATTTCTAGACAGTACTCTTGGACTTTAGGTAAGCCCGCCTAACGCCAACGAAAAAGAATCCTAGAGGGTCACACACTAAGTGTTTTTTGTGGTCTCGATTAAATTCTATTTGAATTTAATTAATAAATATTATTATCAAGACAGTGGAATACTTTTATTCAAGTTAAAATGATTGCATAAATTAGATAAATATTTATTCACCGGATTGTGGGTAAAATATATTTATTTATTTTATTGAACATTTAATAAATATTTATTTATTAGTTTGTAAATAAAATATTTATTTAAGATAATAAAATATTTATTTATTTATTCGGGTGTTCAATAAATGGAAGTGGAGTTTGAGTGGACCAAGGCCGGTCCAATAGTAAAATAATTATTTGTAAGATGGTGAATAATTATTTAACAAGTTGGAAAAAATTAAAATAATAATAATAACACTGCTATTATTTTGTGATGCAGAATTTTATTTATTCTGTTTTTTGCAAGTTGACACACCATAAATAATGACGCAATATTATTATTAAAATCATGATTTTTCTCTAAGGTTATGAATGTATTTAATTGTTGTTACATAATTAAATATTGTAACCGAAGCCCCAGGTTAATAAATAGACATGTATGTCTATTATGCCATGTACCGAACTGCACGCCTGGTGAATTGAGAATTGTTGAACTAACAATCTCTCTCTCAATCCTCTTCCCGCCCCTCTCAAGAACGAGAGACATTCTTCAAGGCCAAAGAACAAGCGATCAAGAACGACCGACACAAGACACTCGCTTCACCGCACTAGCACCCAAAGAACAAGAGGTGTCGATCGAAGGCCATCAGAGCACGTGTGGGTCACCGCTAGAAGGATTCTAGTTTGGATCCTCACAAACACAATGAGATAATCCAGAATGGTCATTTCATACAATCAACAACATCAACGAAGAAAATACTGAAGATCTAGATATTCTTTTCTTTATGAAATTAATTAAATTAATTATAAAAATGATGTGTAAGATCCTCTCTAAAGGTTTCAAGCCACTTCCTTCTTTATCTAAATCTTTGATTCTATTTTGTAGAGACTAACGTTCATCGTCGTATTGATTCCAGAATAATCATTGATCATGGTAAAAATTAAAGTTGGGTGTCGGCCCAACCACGCTTCCACTACGCCCAAAACCTTCAAGTGGTATTAGAGTGGTTACATCATAGTTTATAATTATTTAAATAATTTGTTGATGGTTTACGGGTTAATAATTTAGTTTTTTAATTCAAGTTAACTATTATACAAATATGAATATTGAGATCTGTTCCTCCTCTTTTGTTTCTTGTTCACCTTACAAAAATGATATTTTCTTTTAATTTTGGTTAAAATAAAATAGTGGATCTCATCCAGAGGTGCCAAAGGTTCCTGGCCGTACAACACTAGAATACATGGTGTGTAGATGGATTCACATGCCATGTATCAAGGTTCAATGCATCGAGACTAGTCCACCAAACCAAGCCGTGTCATTGGAGTTTGTCTAAGTCTTAAAGACTTCGTGTGTTGACTAGGAATAGGTGGTACACAGTTTCCAGACTACACACCGTGTGGCCCACTGGACACGATGTGTAGTCCCTTTGGGTTAGGGTTGGACTGTGTACCCCATACACGACTTGCCCGATTAGAGACCATGTAACATGGATACTACACGACATGTGGCCCACTGGACACACCGTGTACTCTGAGGATTTCTGAAATACATATACATGCCGTATCCCTAGACACGTACTTCAGATGGATGGTGAATGATAGTACACACTGTGTAGTAGGAACTACACGTCATGTACTCATCCAAATTACATAGATTTATTAAAATTTATTGTTATATTATACAAACCCTTGAGACATGTACCATGGTGCAGGTGTAAAGCTGGGGCACAACATGTGATATGTGTTTTTTATATATATGTGTTTAATTTAACATCTGCGTAATGTTCATTCCTACTCATTGGGTAGTTATGAACAAGAATTCACTGGGTTTCCTCCAAGGTACAAGTTACATACAAAGATAATTTTAAATAAATTTATTTGTTTAAAATTATGATGGATGAGAATCTCAAGGAAATTCAGACAAAGGGTTTAAAATAAAAGGATTGATTAATTAAAGATGATAATTAATTGATTCGAGCGTGATTTATCTTAAACAAGAATGATTAAATAATTTAATGCTAGTTTTATTAAATGTGTAACTCGTTGCATATATGTGGGTGATCATGAGATAGACCAAGACCTTTTTATGTGATTGGTTTCCTTTTAATTTATTTATTAAATTAATTATTGGCCTGTGATCCATCTCTCCTCATTAATATATAGGGCATGTGTGCCCATGGTTTCTTTTATGTAACCCCCATTTTTTACCCCTCACCTGCATGTGAGTTTAAAAGCATATGTAATGGATGGAACTCCCAAGATAGTGGAGATGGTTCAAGCTAGAGATGAGATGAAACCAATCCCAAGAGATACAGAGGTGGACAGGTGGAAATCTGTAAACATGAACCCAAAAGGTTCAAGGTGTTTCTCCCCTAGGTCAGGGTTAGTTTAACAATCTCTAGATAAACTAACCAATAAAAAATCTCATGATCATTCCATTTTCTTTATTTTATTTCTGTCAGTTTCATGGTTTTTTATTATGGATGTGTTGTCACGATCACATAATTAATGAATTAAACAAGCAAGCAATACTGAACTAAAATAAACTAGGCTTATGCGTAAATATTATCAAGACATGGTTAATCACTTAAGTAAGTTCCACTTAATATTAACAAGCATGTGATAATGATAATAACCAATTCACACATAAGAGATAAAATCCCTCAAATAAAATATTAAGTCAGACCAAGCCTTTTGTTACTTGATTAAGGAAAAAACTCAATAAAACTATGTGTTTGACCAACCATTGTTGGGACACTTACTTTTATACAGGAATCCCTTATGAAAGGTTTCAGGCTGACTTAATCATATTACATCAAGAGTAGTATCCCTTGCTAGACTTGGTGTAACATTGGAGGCAGAAGTTGAGGAAATCCAAAGTCAGGATTTCAGGATTGTGGAGTCTACTCAACGGATCAAGGAGCTGCAATCCCATAGTTGGCAAAGACCTGCCTACCTAAATACCTCCAAATAGCTTGACCAACACTTGTTGGGGTTATGTGAAGGGGAATATGGATCCTTGCCACTAGAATGTCATGACAACTGTACATTTTGAGTTCAATAGTGAGGGCCATTGGGACTTGATAAAATAGTGGGAGACTTAATAAAATTAATTTATTATTTTTTATAAAATGTAATCAAGAAATTACTAATGATCTGATCTTTTAATTTTATAATAAAAATGACAATCTCTTCAACCACACTATCCCTGCGATCAATTCTCTATAAAGAAAAAATCCTCACCAACAGTAACTTCTAAGAATGGTTTAGATGCCTTTGGGTTATCCCATGCCATGAACGGAAGTCTTATATGTTGGAGCCAACATTACCTGATTTTCCTTCCAAATAGGCGAGTGATGAGGATTTTCTGGTCTATGAGAAACATATGAACGATGTGGTCAACATTCAATGGTTGATGCTATCATCAATGTCTAGTGAGCTCATGAAGTCTCACTAAAACTTGGATGCTTATAGCATGTTCAAGCACCTACATGGTCTTTACCAAGAGAGAAAAAGACAAGAAATGTTTGAGATCTCCAAGGAACTCTTTCAGAGTAAGCTTGGAGAGGGTGCCTCAGCTGGGCCTCATGTAGTCAAGCTCATTGGCTACATTGAGTTCCTGGTGGTTCTAGGGTTTAAACTCCCTGAAGAACTGGGCACCGATCTCATTCTTGCATCACTCCCTCAGAGCTTCTCCATCTTTATTGTTAATTTTAATATGAACAACATTGAGAAGTCTCTATCTGATCTTCTTATCCTCATTCACCAAGTGGAAAAAGATATGAAGTGTGAAAAGCCTTATATCCTTATGGTGAATAAGAGGGAAGGGAAGACAAAGTGATTTAAGCCCAAAGATTATTTACGCCCTTCCAAGAAAAGGAAGATCAAAGGGGAGGCAAGGGGCCAGGAAGCTATTTGTTTCGCATGTGGCAAGAAGGGCCACTGGAAAAAGAACTACACCTAGCCTAAGAAGTAAGAGGAAACTTCAGGAACATTTGTTATCAAATGTAATCTATCTATTTCTAAAAATTTGGTATTATATACAGCTTGTGGTGATCACATATGTATCCAAATATAGGAACCAAGTAGATTCAGGAAGATTGACCGAGGGGAGGTAGATCTACGAGCAGCCAATGGAGCCAGACTCACTGCTGTAGCTATTGGGGACTACCACCTCACGTTGCCAACTGGGATGATACCAGTGTTAAAGGGTTGTTATTATGTGTCGTCTTTTACTAAAAACATTATTTCTGTATCCAGATTAGATACATATGGATTTATTTTTAAGTTTGGAAATGAATGTTGCTTCTTTTACAAAGATAGCATTTGTTTTGGTAGGAAACATTTATACAACGGTCTTTACATGTTGGATCACACAAACCAAGTAATGGAAATTGATAACAAAGATAATTCACATGACTCATACCACACCCAACTTTGGTATCAATGTCCAGGTCATGTAAACAAAAAATGCTTGACAAAGTTACATAAAGATGTATATTTATATTATTTCAAACTAAAACCACTTGGCGCATGTCATGAATGTTTACAAGGAAAAATGATCAAATCCCCATTTAATGGGAAAGGTGAAAGGGCTAAAGAGCTTCTTGAATTGTTTCATACCGATGTGTGTGGATCATTTCCAGTTGAATTAAAATGAGGGTACTCATACTTCATAACTTTTACTAATGATTTTAGTAGATATGAATATATCTACTTAATGAGGTATAAGTCAGATTCTTTTGATAAGTTCAAAGAATACAAGAATGAAGTTGAGAACTAGCTTGGTAAGAAGATTAAGAAACTTCGCTCATACCAAGGTGAAGAATATCTTAATCAATACTTCATTGATTACTTACGGGAGTTTGGGATCTTATCCCAACTCACTCATTACATGCCCTAGTGGAATGATGTGAGCGAAAGGAGGAACTACACCTTGTTGGACATAGTGAGATCAATGACGAGTCATGCGAGTCTTTCATTATCCTTTTGGGGATATGCGTTACAAACAAAGACACACATACTAAACCAAGTACCAACTAAATCGATAAATGATATTCCATATGAGTTCTGGAGTGGAAAGAAAGCCATGTTATCGAATTTAAATGTGTGGGGAAGTGATGCATTTGTTAAGGCCTCTTTAGGTAACAAACTTGCACCCCGAGGCACAAAGTGTACCTTTATAGGATACCCCAAGGCAATAAGGGGATATTACCTATAAAACTACTCAGACAAAAAGGTTATAGTGGCAAGACATGCCATATTCCTTAAGAGAGAACACATATCCAAAAGATATAGTGGGAGCAAGATAGAATTCTATGAAGTTAAGGTTCATGGTACACAAGAGTTGGTACAAGAATAGATTCCACAAATCCCCATGGAAGAAATAACTATTTGAGAAACACAAGAACTACGTAAGAGTACAAGAGAGTTTAGAGAATTGGAACGGTACAATTTTCTAGTTACCAAGGATGGTGAATCATTATTAGTTGATAATAACGATCCTCTAATCTATAAGGAAGCAGTAAGTGGCACAGATGTTGCCAAGTGGCAAGAAGCCATGAATTCTGAAATGAATTCCATATACCAAAACCAAGTATGGATTTTGGTAGATCCTCTAGTTGATGTAAATCCTGTTGGTTGAAAATGGGTATTCAAGAAAAAATTGGACATGGAAGGACAAGTTAGTACCTATAAGGCATGACTGGTTGCAAAAGGGTTCAAGCAGCGTCAAGGTATTGACTACGATGAAACCTTCTCACCAGTTGCAATACTGAAATCCATCAGAATTATATTGGTCATTTCTTTTTACCATGACTATGAGATTTGTAAAATGGATGTCAAAACATCCTTCCTTAATGAGAACCTTCAGGAAGATGTCTACATGACACAACCTGAAGGGTTTATGACTCCAAAGGTTGGAAATAAGGTATGCAAGTTGAATAAATACATTTATGGATTAAAGAAAGAATCCGGGTCATGGAACATTCGTTTTGACGAATCCATGATGAAATTTGGTTTTATTAAGAACAAATCTGAGCCTTGTGTCTACAAATGGTTTAGTGGGAGTGCAGTCGTTTTCCTAATAGTATATGTTGATAACATATTACTTATTAGAAATGAGATACCGGTCTTACATGATGTTAAGGCATGGTTAAATCAATGATTCTCCATGAAGGACTTGGGTGAGGTAGCGTATATTCTTGGGATCAAGATCCGTCATGATAGATCCAAGAGATTGTTGGGCCTAAGTCAAAGTACATACATTGATAAGATACTGAAGAGATTCAGTATGCAACAATCCAAGAGAGGAATATTTCCAGCATCACATGGCATTCATCTTTCCAAGAAAATGTGTCCTCAAATACATGAGGAAAGAAATATAATGGCAAGGACTCCATACACATAAGCGATTGGGTCAGTCATGTATGTCATGCTATGTGCTAGGCTGGATGTTGCCTATGCATTGAGTGTGGTAAGCAAATATCAAGCTGAACTAGGTGACCTCCATTTGATGACAATCAAGATTATCCTAACGTATCAGAGTCATACTAAGGATATGTTCTTGGTTTATAGAGTATATGAGGAACTAGTCATCATAGGATATGCAGATGCTAGTTTCCAGACTGATCAAGATGACATGAAGTCGCAAACGGGATACATATTCACTTTGAGTGAAGGTGTAGTGAGCTAGAAGAGCTCAAAGTATAGCATGGTCACATATTATACAATAGAGTCTGAGTATATTGTAGATTTTGAGGTAGCTAAAGAAGCAGTTTGGATGTGAAGCTTCATCCAAGAGCTGTATGTGATACCTAGCAGTAAAGATCCCATCACACTGTACTGTGATAATACTGCAGCAGTGGCTCTCATAAAAGATCCAAGGTCACATTAGCAGACAAAACACATACTTTGTAAGTATCATATATTGAGATATTTTTATGAGAGAGGTGAAGTTTCAATGAGAAATATTTCCACAAAAGACAATGTGTCGGACCCCTTGACTAAAGCCTTGACTCAGCAGAAACATGATCATCATGTGAGGTCCAACAGACTGAAAGTCGTAGGTAGTTGGCTCTAGTCCAAGTGGGAGTTTGTAAGATTTTGTGTCCTAGAACCAACTGTATGTACTTTGATTATGTGAATATTTAATATATTTAAATATTAAACATCTTATTACTTATTTTTCATTGTTCTGCATGACTATAGTGTAATAATTTCCTAGTGTATTTGTCGCATTGACAAGGTCATAGTAGTTCCTCACTATGATGAGAACCTTGAAGTGCTATGACAATATTCTTAAATATATTTTTGAGGTTGGATGACATACTATAATGGGACACATGGTATACATACCATCAGGTGAGAGTACTCATAAGCAGATGAAACTTCCTCTCATGAAGTTCGTACTTGGTAATCTCCAAGATAAGAGATTATGAGAATAGGCCCGCCAATAAGAATTCCACATGTTTTGGTGTAATTAGATATTCCTATCTGCGAGCGTGTGTAATGATCCTTATACTTTAATATTATCATTAATACGTGTCACAACTCGCACACTTTGATTTACTGACGAAAACTGTCACGCAGATAGTTGGCGGGAAGTAGGGTGCGTTGGGTGCGTCACGAGTGGCATGTTATTAATGGATAAGTCGGGGAAGGATTTTTCCCTTCCATTTATGGAAGTTGATATCTCGGCCCTTTGATTAAAATAGAACCGTCGTGCAAAATTCCATGGCCATGGTGTAACGATGAGTTTATTTCAGGTAATCAAAGAACGACGTATCAAGCATAAAGGTTGATGACACTATCATGAAACCAACTTGATGAGATATTGAGACAAATGAATTATATTACATAGTGAGTGTTCGTATGTGGATGTCATTGTTTCAACTTTAAGTTCTTTCTCTTGGGTGACTTAACCCATTGTTAGATAGTACTCTTGTACTTTAGGCAAGCCCGCCTAATGCCAATGAGAAAGAATCCTAGAGGGTCACACACTAAGTGTTTTTGGTGGTCTCAGTTAAATTATATTTTAATTTAATTAATAAATATTATTCTCAAGATAGTGGAATAATTTTATTCAAGTTAAAATGATTGCATAAATTAAATAAATATTTATTCACCGGATTGTGGGTAAAATATATTTATTTATTTTATTGAACATTTAATAAATATTTATTTACTAGTTTGTAAATAAAATATTTATTTAAGAGAATAAATTATTTATTTATTTATTCAGGTGTTCAATAAATAGAAGTGGAGTTCGAGCGAACCAAGCCTGGTCCTGTAGTAAAATAATCATTTGCAAGACGATGAATAATTATTTAACTAGTTGTCACAAGTTAAAATAATAATAATGTTGCTATTATTTTGTGATGAAGAATTTTATTTATTTTGTTTTGCGCAAGTTGGTGCACCATAAATAATAACACGGTATTATTATTAAAAGCATGGGTTTTCTCTAAGGATATGAATGTATTTAATTGCTGTTACGCAATTAAATATTGTAACCAAAGCCCCATGTTAATAAATAGACATGTACATTTATTGTGTCATGTATCAAACTGCACGCCTGGTGAATTGATAATTGTTGAGCTAAAAAATTTCTCTCTCAAATCCTCTTCCCTCCCCTCTCAAGAACTAGAGACGTTCTTCAAGGCCGAAGAACAAGCGATGAAGAACAACTGACACAAGACACTCGCTTCACCATGCTAGCACTCAGAGAACGAGAGGTGTCAATCAGAGGGAATTGGAGGATGTGTGGATCACCATTAGAGGGATTCTAGTTTGGATCCTCATAAGCACAATGAGATAATTCAGAAGGGTCATTCTGTACAATCAACAACATCAACAAAGAAAATACCTAAGATCCAGGCATTCTTTTCTTTATGAAATTAATTAAATTAATTATAAACATGATGTACAAGATCCTCTCTAAAGGTTTCAAGACTCTTCCTTATTTATATAAATCTTTGATTTTATTCTGTGGAGATTGACATTCATCGTCATATTGATCTTGGAATAATCATTGATCATAGTAAAAATAAAATTTGGGTGTCGGCCCAACCACGATTCCACTGCACCCAGAACCTTCAAGTGGTATCAGAGCAGTTACATAATAGTTTATAATTATTTAAATAATTCATTGATGATTTATGGTTTAATAATTTAGTTTTTAAATTCAAGTTAATCGTTATGCAAATCTGAATCTCGATATATGTTCCCCCTCTTTCATTTCTCATTCACCTTACAGAAATTATCTTTTCTTTTAATTTTGATTAAAATAAAATAGAGGATCTCATTCGGAGGTTCCAAAGGTCCTGGACATACAACACCATAATACATGGTGTGTAGATGGATTCACACGCCGTGTATCAAGGTTCAATGCATCGGGTATGGTCCGCCAAACCAAGACGTGTCATTGGAGTTTGTCTAAGTCTTAAAGACTTTGTGTGTTGACTAAGAATAGGTGGAACACGGTTTCCAGATTACACACCGTGTGACCCACTGGACACGACGTGTAGTCTCTTTGGGTTAGGGTGGGACTGTGTACCCCGTACACGACTTTCCTAGCTATAGACCGTGTAACGCGGATACTACACGACATGTGGCCCACTGGACACACCGTGTAATCCGAGGATTTCAAAAGTACATATACACGCCGTATCCTCAAGCGCATACTTTGGATGGATGGTGAATGATAGTACACGCCATGCAGTAGGAACTACACGATGTGTACTCATCCAAATTATGTAGATTTATTAAAATTTATTATTATATTATACAAACCCTTGAGACATGTACCATGGTGTAGGCGTAAAGCTGGGGTACAACACGTGATATGTGTTATATATATATATGTATGTATTTAATTTAACATTTGCGTAATGTTCATTCATACTCATTTGGTAGTTATGAACGGGAATTCACTGGGTTTCCTCCAAGGTACAAGTTACGTACAAAGATAATTTTAAATGAATTTATTTATTTAAAATTACAATGGATTATAATCTCAAGGAAATTCATAAAAAGGGTTTAAGATAAAAGGATTGATTAATTAAAGATGATAATTAATTGATTTGAGCATGATTTATCTTAAACAAGAACAATTAAAGAATTGAATGATAGTTTTATTAAATGCTTAACTTGTTGCATGTATGTGGGTGATCATGAGATAGACCAATACCTTTATTTGTGATTGGTTTCCTTTTAATTTATTTATTAAATTAATTATTGGCCTGCGATCCATCTCTCCTCATTAATATGTAGGGCCTGCATGCCCATGGTTTCTTTTATGCAAACCCCCTTTTTACCCTCACATACGCGTGATTTTAAAAGCATATGTAATGGATGAAACTCCCAAGCTAGTGGAGACAATTCAAGCTAGAGCTGAGATGAAACCAATCCTAGGAGATGCAGAGGTGGAAAGGTGGAAAGCTGTAAACATGAACCCAAAAAGGTTCAAGGTGTTTCTTCCCTAGGTCAGGGTTAGTTTATCAACTGCTAGATAAAATAACCATTAGAAAAGATCATAATCATTCCCTTTACTTTATTTTATTTCTATCAGTTACATGGTTTATTATTATGGATGTGTTGGCGCGATCACATAATTAATGAATTAAACAAGCAAACAAGATGGAACTAAAATAAACCAGGATTATGCATAAATATTATCAAGAAATGGTTAATCACTTAAGTAAGTTCCACTTAATATTAATAAATGTGATAATGATAATAATCAATTCACACATAAGAGATAAAACCCCTCAAATAAAATATCAAGGCAGACCAAGCCTTCTGTTACTTGATTAAGGGAAAAACTCAATAAAACTATGTGTTTGAACAACCCTTGTTGGGACACTTACTTTTATACAAGAAGCCCTTATTAAAGGTTTCAAATTGACTTAAACATATTAAATCAAGAGGAGTATCCCTTTCTAGACTTGATGTAATATTGTAGGCAAGAGTTGAGGAAATCCAAAGTCAGGATTTTAGGATTGGGGAGTCCACTCAATAGATCAAGGAGCTGCAAGACCACATTTGGCAAAGACCTGCCTACCTAAATACCTTCAAATAGATTGACCAACCCTTGTTGGGGTTATGCGAAGGGGAATATGGATCCTTTCCAATAGAATGTCACGACAACTGGACATTCTGAGTTCAATGGTGAGAGCCATTGGGACTTGATAAAATAGTGGGAGACTTAATAAAATTAATTTATTATTTCTTATAAAATGCAGTCAAGAAAGTACTAATGATCTTCTCTTTTAATTGTAGAATAAAAATGAAAATCTCGTCAACCACACTATCCCTGTGATCAATTTTGGACAAAGACAACATCCTCACCGGCGGTAACTTCCAATAACGGTTTAGATGCCTTTGGGTTATCCTATACCATGAACAGAAGTCTTATGTGTTGGAGTCAGCATTACCTAATCCTCCTACCAAAAAGTTAAGTGATGAAGATTTCTTGGTCTATGAGAAACATATGAACGATGCGGTCAACATTCAATGTTTGATGCTATCATCAATGTCTATTGAGATCATGAAGTCTCACAAAAACATGGATGCTTATAGCATGTTCGAGCACCCTCGTGGTCTTTACCAGGAGAGAGAAAGACATGAAAGGTTTGATATCTCCAAGGCACTCTTTCAGAGTAAGCTTGGAGAGGGTGCCGGAGCTAGGCCTCATGTAGTCAAGCTCATTGGCTACATTGAGCGCCTAAAGGTTCTAGGGTTTAAACTCCCTGAAGAACTGGGGGCCGATCTCATTCTCGCATCACTCCCTTAGAGATTCTCTATCTTTGTTGTTAATTTTAATATGAACAACATTGTGAAGTCTCTATATGATCTTCTTATCCTCATTTTCCAAGTGGAAAAAGATATGAAGTGTGACAAGCCTTCTGTCCTTATGGTGAATAAGAGGAAAGGGAAGGAAAATAGCTTTAAGCCCAAAGCTTCTTCACGCCCTTCCAAGAAAAGGAAGATCAAAGGGGAGGCAAGGGAATAAGAAGATGTTTGTTTCTAATGTGGCAAAAAGGGCCACTGAAAGAAGAATTGTACCCAACCAAAGAAGCAAGGGGAAGCTTCATGTGCGTTTGTTATTGAATGTAATCTATATGTTTCTACAAATTGGGTATTCGATATAACTTGTGGTGATCAAATATGTATCAAAATACAAAAACCAAGTATATTTAGGAATATTGACCGAGGGGAGGTAGATCTAAGAGTATCCAATGGATCCAGACTCACTGTTGTAGCTGTCAGGGACTACCACCTCACATTTCCAACTGGGATGATCTTGGTGTTAAAGGGTTGTTATTATGTACTATTTTTTTTTCTAAAAACAATATTTATGTATCCAGATTAGATACAGATGGGTTCATTTTCAAGTTTGTAAATGAATGTTGCTTCTTTTACAAAGATAACATTTTTTTTGGTAAGGCACATTTATACAACGGTCTTTACGTGTTGGATTACACAAACCAAGTAATGGAAATCGATAACAAAGATGCTTTACATGACTCATACCACACCCAACTTTGGCAACACCATCTAGGTCATGTAAATGAGAAACACTTTAAAAAGTTACATGAAGATGGATATTTAGATTCTTTCGAACTAAAACCACTTGGCGTATGTCATGCATGTTTACAAGGTAAAATGATCAAAGCCCCATTTAATGGGAAAGGTAAAAGGGCTAAAGAGCTTCTTGAATTGTTTCATACTAATGTGTGTAGACCATTTCCAGTTGAAACAAGAGGAGGATACTCATACTTCATAACTTTTACTGATTATTTTAGTAGATATGAATATATCTACTTAATGAGGTATAAGTCGGATTATTTTGATAAGTTCAAAGAATACAAGAATGAAGTTGAGAAACATCTTGGTAAGAAGATTAAGAAACTCTTCTGAGACCGAGGTGGAGAATATCTTAATCAAGACTTCATTGATTACTTACAGGAGTTTGGTATCCTATCCCAACTCATTCCTCCTTACACACCCCAGTGGAATGGTGTGAGAAAAAGGAGGAACCTAACCTTGTTAGACACAGTGAGATCAATGATGAGTCGTGCGAGTCTTCCATTATCCTTTTGGGGATATACGTTACAAACAGCGACACACATACTAAACCAAGTACCAACTAAATCAATAAATGGTATTCCATACGAGTTCTGGAGTGGAAAGAAAGCCATGTTATCGAATTTAAATGTGTGGGGAAGTGATTCATTTGTTAAGTCCTCTTCAGGTAACAAACTTACACCCAGAGGCACAAAGTGTACCTTTATAGGATACCCCAAGGCAATAAGGGGATATTACCTATACAACCCCTCAGAAAAAAGGTTACAATGGAAATACATGCCATATTCCTTGAGAGGGAGCACATATCCAAAAGATATAGTGGGAGAGAGATGGTCTTCGATGAAGTCAAATCTCAAGGTACACAAGAGTTGGTACAGGAACAGATTCCACAAAGCCCCATGGAAGAAAGAACTGTTCCAAAAACACACGAACTACGTAGGAGTATAAGAGAGGTTATACAACTGGAACAGTACATGTTTCTAGTTACCAAGTATGGTGACTCGTTATTAGTTGATAATAATGATCCTCTAACCTACAAGGAAGCAGTAAGTGGAATAGATGTTGCCAAGTGGCAAGAAACCATGAATTCTGAAATGGATTCCATGTACCAAAAACAAGTCTGGATTTTGTTAGATCCTCCAGTTGATGTAAATTACTGTTCATTTCAAATGGGTATTCAAGAAGAAACTAGACATGGAAGGACAAGTAAGTACCTATAAGGCATTCCTGGTTGAAAAGGGGTTCAAGAATCACCAAGGCATTTACTACGACAAAAACCTTTTCACTAGTTGCAATGCTGAAATCCATTAGAATTCTATTGGCCATTGTCGCTTACCATGACTATGAGATTTGGAAAATGGATGTCAAAACATCCTTCCTTAATGGTAACCTTTGGGAATATTTATACATGACACAACCTTAAGGGTTTATGACTCCAAAGGATACCAATAAGGTATGAAAGTTGCAGAAATATATTTATTGATTAAAGAAAGCATCCAAGTCATAGAACATTAATTTTGATGAATCCATAATGAAATTTGGTTTTATTAAGAATGAATGTGAGACTTGTGTCTAAAAATGGTTTAGTGGGAGTGCAATAATTTTCTTAATAGTATATGTTTATGACATATTACTTATTGGAAACAAGATACCAGTATTACAGTCTGTTAAGGCACAGTTGAATCAATGTTTCTCCATGAAGGACTTGGGTGAGGCAGCATATATTCTTGGGATCAAGATCCATCATGATAGATCCAAGAGATTGTTGGGCCTAAGTCAAAGTATATACATTAATAAGACACTGAAGAGATTCAATATGCAATAATCCAAGAGGGGATTGTTGCTATCATCACATGTCATTCATCTTTCCAAGAAAATGTGTCCTCAGACACATGAGGAAAGAAATATAATGGAAAGTACTCCATACACATCAATGATTGGGTCATTATTGTATGCCATGCTATGTACTAGGTTGGATGTTGCCTATACATTGAGTGTGGTAGGCAGATATCAAGCTAATTCAGGTGACCTCCATTGGATGACAGTCAAGGCTATCCTAAAGTATCTGAGGCATACTGAGGATATATTCTTAGTTTATGGAGGAGATGAGGAACTAGTCATAATAGGATATGAAGATTATAGTTTCCAAACTTATAAAGATTACATGAAGTTACAAACGGGATACATCTTCACTTTGAATGGAGGTGTAGTGAGCTGGAAGAGCTCAAAGTAGAGTGTGGTTTCAGATTCTATAGCAAAGTCCGAGTATATCATAGCTTTTAAGGAATCTAAAGAAGTAGCTTGGATATGAAGATTCTTCGAGGAGATGGATGTGATACCTAGCAGTAAAGATCCCATCACACTATATTGTGATAATACTACAGCGGTGGCTCTCGCAAAAGAGCCAAGGTCACATCAGCGGATAAAGCACATACTTTGGAAGTATCATCTCTTGAGGGATTTTTCTCAGAGAGGTGAATTTGTAGTGAGAAATATTTTTATAGAAGAAAAAGTGTAGGACCCCTTGACTAAAGCCTTGACTCAGTAGAAACATGATTATCATGTGAGGTCTAGCGGACCGAAAGTCGTAGGCAGTTGGCTCTAGTCCAAGTGGGAGTTTGTAAGAGTTGGTGTCCTAGAACCAATTGGTTATACTTTGATTACATGAATAATTAATATATTTAAATATTAAATATATTATTATATATTGTTCATTGTTCTTCATGACTATAATGTAATAATGTCCTGGAGTATTTGTCATATTGACAAGGTTATAGCAGTTCCCTACTATAATGAGAACCTTGAAGTGCTATGAAAATATTATTAAATATAGTTCTGTAGTTGGATGATATACTATAATGGGACACATAGTATACAGACTGTCAGGTGCAAGTACTCGTAAGAATATGAGACTTCCTCTCATGAAGTTCGTACTTGGTAATCTCCAAGATAAGAGATTATGATAACAGAACCGCTAGTAGGAATTCCACATGTTTTGGTGTCATCATATATTCCTATCTACGCGCATGTGTAATGATCCTTAGACTTTAATATTATCATTAATATGTGTCATAACTCACACACTTTGATTTACTGATGAAAACCGTCACACAGACAGTTGGCGGGAAGTAGGGTATGTTGGGTGCATCATGAGTGGCATGTTATTAATGGATAAGTTGGGGAAGGATTTGTCCCTTCCATTTATGGAAGTTGATATCTTGTCCCTTTGATTGAAATATAAACGTCGCACGAAATTCCATGTCCATGGTGTAACGACAAGTTTACTTCAGGTAGTCAAAGAACGACATATCAAGCATAAAGGTTGATAACACTATCATGAAACCAGCTTGATGAGATATTGAGATAAAGGGATTATATTACACAGTGGGTGTTCGTATGTGTATGTCATTATTGTGACTTTATGTTCTTTCTCTTGGGTGCCTTGACTCGTTGCTAGACAGTACTCTTGGATTTTAGGCAAGCCCGCCTAATGCCAATGAGAAAGAATCCTAGAGGGTCACAAACTAAGTGTTTTTAGTCGTATCAGTTAAATTATATTTGAATTTAATTAATAAATATTATTCTCAAGATAGTGGAATAATTTTATTCAAGTTAAAATGATTTCATAAATTAAATAAATATTTATTCACCAGATTGTGGGTAAAATATATTTATTTATTTTATTTAACATTTAATAAATATTTATTTACTAGTTTGTAAATAAAATATTTATTTAAGATAATAAACTATTTATTTATTTATTCAGGTGTTCAATAAATGGAAGTGAAGTTCGAGCAGACCAAGGCTGGTCCGGTAGTAAAATAATTATTTGCGAGATGGTGAATAATTATTTAACTAGTTGGCACAAATTAAAATAATAATAACACTGTTATTATTTTGTGATGCAAAATTTTATTTATTCCATTTTGCACAAGTTGGCACACCATAAATAATGATGCAATATTATTATTAAAATCACGAGTCTTCTTTAAGGTTATGAATGTATTTAATTGTTGTTATGCAATTAAATATTGTAACCTAAGCCCCATGTCAATAAATAGACATGTATGTCTATTGTGCCATGTACCGAACTGCATGCCCAGTGAATTGAGAATTGTTGAGCTAAACAATTTCTCTCTCGAATCCTCTCTCCACCCCTCTTAAGAACGAGAGACGTTATTCAAGGCCGAAGAACAAGCGATCAAGAACGACCGACACAAGACACTCACTTTTCTGCGCTAGCACCCGAAGAATGAGAGGTGTCGATCGGAGGCCATCGGAGCACGTGTGGATCACCACTAAAGGGATTCTAGTTTGGATCCTCTCAAGCGCAACAAGATAATACTAAAGGGTTATTCCAGATAATCAACAACATCAATGAAGAAAATACCCAAGATCCAGGTATTCTTTTCTTTATGAAATTAATTAAATTAATTATAAACATGATGTGCAAGATCCTCTCTAAAGGTTTCGGGCCTCTTCCTTCTTTATCTAAATATTTGATTCTATTTTGTAGAGACTAAATTTCATCATCGTATTGATCCCAGAATATTCATTGATCATGATAAAAATTAAAGTTGGCTACCGGCCCAACAGCGCTTCCGCTACTCCCAAAACCTTAATGCACATGTCCGTAGATAGGAACATATGATGACACATAAACATGCATAATTTTTACTGGTGGGTCTATTCTCATTATCTTCCTTCTCGAAGATTACTAGGTGCAAACTTAGTGAGAGGTAGTTTCATCTGCTTATGAGTACTCTCACCTGATAGTCGACATACTATACGCCCCATCATAGAATGTTATCTAACTATAGAACTATATTTAAGAATATCATAACGGCATTTCAAGGTTCTCATCATAGCGGGGAACTACTATGACTTTATCAATGCAACATATACTTTAAGACATTATCACATCAATGTTATTAAAAAGAACAATCAATATGTAATAAGATATTTAAATTAATATTCATTTCTTTGAATATGCATGTAATCTCAAGTACCAAGTAGTTGGTTCTAGGGTACCAACTCTAATAGACTCTCACTTTCACTAGATCCAATTGCTAACAATTGGTTAGTTCTGACATTTTAAACATGCTTCTACTGAGTATGGCTATAGCTACTGGGCCTATCGTGTTTCCATGACTAGGGTTGGTAAAGACACATGTCTATGTGGTGAATCAATTCATTAAAACATTACAACCTTTTAAAAAACCCCTCAAGAAGTGATAAAATTGAGTATCCACCTTTTTTCCCATGTCAAAATCTTGAAATCCTGACTAAGTCCATAGTCAAAGCTTATCATGATAATGATAAAAACAATTTCTTTTGGTATAATCCAAAAATAAAAACATAACGTTGTTAAACCGCTCCTTAAGCTACAACAGAAGTTTCAACATACTCAAATATCAAAGATATAACAAACAATGCTTGTAATAAGTTTTTATTATACATTACCTTATCATTTTCTATGATACTAGATCAAATTGAGATAAATAAAGACAAGTGTTCAATTCACTTGATCACTAGTATTCCTACTTCTCCAAACACCAGGAACTCGTCCAATTATACTTTTTAAATTATTTTCAGATAGTTATAAATACAATTTGATGAAGTTATGTTGAATCTATTTTCTATTAAACTACTATGAACTATGCATCAATAATATCAAACTTTTATACATATCATGGGATATGAGATAAATTCCCATCACTTAAGCTTGTGAAATTATTTTAATCTAAATAATCTCTTCTTATTCCCATGCATGCATCACTAGAAGTATTATATGCTAGCAACAATTCGGTCTTGAATTGTTTTAACTTGTATTTTTTCAATACTTTGTTAATATATATATTATGACTAGATTTAGAAAACTCATGGATTTATTTTTCAGATCTTGTTCCCTAGAGCATGGTTTCTACTTTAAGTCGTTCTAGGAGAAATTTAATTTATTAGTCTTAACATACTTGTATGACACAATAATTTTCTTCCATATGTTATCAACATATTTAACATGAAAAATTATAGTGGTCCCACTAACTTGTCAGGGACACATGTCACTCATTCGTTCAAAATGAATATTATATTGTCACTATGCATGATTTATTTATAAATGAGTTTATGTAATCTGTATATCTTATCGGTATTTAATGATGTCACTAGACCTTCCTAGATACCTTATAAACATATAGCATAGGTCCTCCTTTTGGTCATGTCATATAGACATCCTCCATAAGGATTCCTCTAAAAGAGGTGGCCTTGACAACCAATAACCCACTATTATGATTATAGAAATATGCTTTGATAAGTATAATTCAAAATGTATTTTAGTCATGATGGATGGTGTATAGTTTTTTTCATAGAAAAAACCTTTCAATAATAAATCATGCTTTATTGGTACCGTCTTGTACCATCCATGTCAAGTTTCTCTTGAATACTCACTAGCAGTGTCAAGTCTTAGAAACATTCAAAATACAAAGTCCCTGAATCTGATGCATGGAGTCCATTACTTGAATTTATACATATTTTTCAACCTTATCACATTGTCATTTATTGATTATTTGTAAGAATA
Organism: Viscum album; assembly: GCA_963277665.1. Lineage (NCBI taxonomy): Eukaryota > Viridiplantae > Streptophyta > Magnoliopsida > Santalales > Viscaceae > Viscum > Viscum album. The sequence goes on from OY728165.1 coordinate 1,893,826,798, forward strand.
TTTATTCTAAAAGAACAATATATGTATCACCCTTTATGGTGAACATAAACCACCTCCTTGGTTTTAACTTCCTATGTAGTATGTGTCACTGGAACTACTCCTCTCACTGGAGTCTAGTATTCCTATGCCAACTTCATGTGCATATAGAGACTAAATCCATAAAATTTAAGTCTTCTCCCACTATCTTTAAATATATGGTCTTCCTTTATTAAAATATAGTTGGTCTTGACTAGATGTTAATATCCTTAGTGGCTATAGGATTATTAACTCAGCTGCACCTTAGTGTTTAAAGTTCATTTGTAGATAAAGCCAACCTTTAACAAACAGTTTTCAATAAACACTTGTGGTAGTGTACTAATATATCCTTATCATATTTCAATTGATATGATATCCATTATATAATATAGTTGGAACATGGTTTGTTGTTGTACTTCTATTTGTAAAACATGTATTGAAAGAGATAATGGAAGATTTACAATATATATAAGACTCATCATTGATCTTCCTTTCACTACCATCATGACATTGATGTGTATAAGGAAATGCGAGTTTGGGATTACCTTTACCTCACATGGATGCTCAATGAATACTTGGATAAGTTTTTATATGACAATCTACCTCAGAAATTCCTCAATCTTTATCAAGTGCACTCATTTACTTCACTGATCATTTCTAAAATTTCTTAAAGGAATCACATGAAGTATATGAAGTTTCCTTTAGATTTAGAATAGTTCGTGTGGTTATATTTAACTAACTATAAAATATTCCTAACATAACTTTATCTAAAACATGATAATTAGTTTGTTTTTATATCCAATATCTAAACTCAATTGTGATTAGAACACTTTTATAGTATAAACAAGTCAACTATTTTTTTTGTTTTATTTTAAAATAATTATGTTTCCATAATTATGTAAAATTATTATATTTTATATTCACCATTCACTACAATGGATATCTTTGATTCAAGATTCACTAAACATTTAGTTTGGTATTAAAACACCAAAACAAAATTTACTCTAAATATGAAATAATGTTTTGTTGTGTCTAGCTAGACACTGAGATAACTGTTTTGGTAACACTTATTACAAACTTGAATCAATTCATTTGGAAGTGAGAAGTAGTGATCTCCCCTTGATTGACATTGGAATCTCCCTTTCTCATCTCCTTTTTGATTTCACTCTATAACCTTTTTATTCTTTCTCATTTCCTATATTTGAATACATGTATGTTGTAATCATATTGCCTTTAATACACAAGTAGTGAATAAAACAAGATGAGATAGCATCCATGTCTTTATGTTGTATCATCAACTCTCCATAAATAGTTGATAATATAATACAACATACTTAGGAAGCATCCTTTACATATATCTGGTAGTCATCCTTGTCACTTTCGCTCATTAGCTGGTGTGGAAGAATAAGAATAGGGAATTACAACACATAATACAATTTTTCTGATAACAATGCATCACATAAAAAAATGTACTATATATTTAAATTTGTATTTGTAAGGATATAACCTAAGTTAAGGAATGATCATAGTGGTTTCATGGTTTTTCTTGCCATTTCCCACAACAATTAAAACAAATGATAAATAATTTACTTGATCACAAATTATGTGAGACATAATAATATAATTTTATTAAATATCCCACTATTTTATCAAGTCCTAATAGCCCTCACCATTGAACTCATAATGTCTAGTTTCTATGACATTATAGTGTCAAAGATCTATATTCCCCTTCATATAACCCTAATGAGGGTTGGCCAAGCTAATTGAAGGTATTTAGGTAAGAAAGTACTTACCAGTCATAGGCTTGCTACTCCTTGATCCATTGAGTAGATTCCCCAATTCAGAAATCCTAACTTAGATTTGCTCAACACTTACCTCTAAGTTGCATCAAGTCTAACAAGGGTTACTTCTCTTGATATAAGATGGTTCAGTCAACCCATAATCTTAATAAGAAATCCAAGATAAAAGTAAGTGTCCCAATGAGGGTTGGTCAAAACACTTAGTTCTATGGATTTCATTCCCAACCATGTAGTGGAAGACCAAGTTTGACTTAATACATGTTTTAGGGATTTTATTTATTCTGCATAAAATTTATCTTATTTTATCCTTTACATGTCTTTTTAATATTAAGTGGACTTTACTTAAGTGATTAACCGTGATATGATAAAAAATTTGTGCATAATCCATTTATTTAAATTCCATCTTTTCATTTTAGTCCATTTATTTATGTGATCTCGGTTTTGCATCCATTAAATAAATAATGAAAAAGAAAAAAATAGATAAATAAATAAATAACCCAATCATGAGATTATCTAACCATCGATTTATTGAGAGAAAAATAAATCAAACTAAGACCTGGGGGAAAATCATTATGTTGGTCTTGACATGAGTTACAACATTCCACCTATCCACCTATGTATCACCTAGGTTTGTATCATCTTAGTTTCATCTTGAACTATCTTCACATGCCTTGGGATACTCCATTTATTACATGTATTTATAACACACATGCAGATGAGGTGAATCAGAGGATTGGTTATGGAGAATTACATAAACAACATTAGACACGTATGTCTTACATAATAAAAGAGGGAGAGATGACTTTAATACCATCATATTTAATTTAATAAATAATAATTTCAAAACCATGAAATAAATTAAATTAAATAAAACTTACACATACACAGGTCTTGGTCAATCTCATGATTGGTCATACACATGCATCAAATATGCAAAAGTACACTACCTAACATTAATTTCTATTCATTCTATATTATTAAGATAAATGTGATTTCATTAATTAATTAATTAATTATATTTATCTTAATGATCATCCAAATTCTCTTGAAGATACCAATCATAAATACAATAATGGAAAATAAAGAGTATAACCAATAATTATAGACAATTACAATAAATTAATTGAGTATTTTTAATTCTTTAAAACCTTTATTAAATTTCCAAACACAATATATTTCAATCAATGTAAAATGGTTTTAATACATTAATTAGCGATTTAATGTAATTTAATTCCATCCTTTATTGGGAGACTACACGACGCGTACTTACGAGCTATACATTGTGTATCTCGATTGTCGTGTACTAAGGATAAACACTTGGAGATTTTGCACATACCTAAGATGGACTACACAACATGTACTAGCCAGCTACATTCTATGTATTTCACTTTTCATGTGTCTGTGCAACCCACTAAAAGACTCGACATGTTCTTCGGATATGAGACCACGTGACGTGTACTCCAGCTACACCACACCGTGTGTTCTGCTTGTTGTGTCACGACCCGACCCTACCCGGGCTCGAGCCACAACTACCCCAAGACCGACTCCATAGGCCAGGGGCTGGTGACCAGCGCCGAAGGAACAACAACTCAGGGAGGCCTTTTCCTAAGCACCTATACACACACACACACAACAAACTCAATGCAAAAGTGCAGAGTAAAAAAGAAAAGTAAAGGGCAACTGCTATATATATACCAAAAATGTGCATCGACCTCTAAACAGTACAAGTAAAGTACTGAAAAGGAAAAAGGGTAAAAACACGCGCCCAACCAGAAAAGGTGCCACAACCGGGCAACAGGTAAACAAAAATAAACAGTTGACGAGTCTCCCACCTGGAACCCGGCTACGACCACGACACGCAGTCCAAGCTCCCGAACTCCTAAGCTCCTCTGAAGTCACGACCAACCTTTCCATCGTCTGTAAGGGCACACCAAGTGCGGGCAAATCCTAAGTAGGGGTGAGTATAAAAATACTCAGTAGGATACCCCGAAGGCTTGAGGGAGCAACAAAGGAGGTACCAAAGGGTGAGCAGTAGAGCGAACAGGAAAATTAAAGGAGTACAACAGAGAGTCTAGTAAAGAGTAACAACTCAACCCAACAAGAGAAATGTAGAAGACTCATCCTAACACAAGGAGCTAGGAACGGTGATAAGATGAACTTCTCATTGAGCTTTTGCTACCTATAGCAGGAGATTAGACTCATCCAACCACGAGAAGCTAGACGCGGAAAGCACATGGCATACCCCGCGCATCTTCGCCTCTCCTGGAAGGAGAGCAACCAAACCCAAGAAGTGGGTACCAGAACATGGTATATACAAATCCATATGCTCTGTCAAGAAGCCCGAACAAGACCATAAGGGGATCTCCATCTCGTAGCTCAGACCAAGAAAACGAGTAGCCAACAGTCCCAGAGGTAAACTCCATCGATGCCCAGCATCCCGCACGTCTGCCCCGAACCGCAAGCCAAGGGGCTCAATCACCACACTTCGACACTATCCGCTTTGGGAGGCACAGACTCGCCCGCACGGTTTTAGATCGCGTCACATGAACGCATCTCGGTGGGGAAAACGCCCCTCGTACTTGAGAGTTCTAGGGAAAATCAAACCACACCTCATCACTACCCTGCAGTCGAGAGGTCTTCTCAAAGTCAAAGCCGTCACAACACTAACCCGTATAACCAAGGGTCCCGCTTCGGTAATCACGGAGGAAAGCCACAGTCTAGCCTAGTAGAAAGGACTGAGCCTGGAATGCCAACGGATGACCCACTGCCTAGCCCTGCTGGAGGGTAATTCATAATATGATATCAGGTGACCCATTGCCCAGCCCTACTGGAGGGTAAACCATAATACATCATCAGGCGACCCACTGCCCAGCCCCGCTGGATGGTAGACCTTAATACAACATTAGGCAACCCACTGCCCATCCCAGCTAGAGGGTAGACCTAGAATAAGTCGACAGGCGACCCACTGCCCAGCCTTACTGGAGGGTAGACCTGGAACTAGATGACGGGCGACCCACTGCCCAGCCCTGCTGGAGGGTAGACCCTAAGAGGTCGTCGGGTGACCCACTGCCCAGTCTCTGCTGGAGGGTAGACCCTAAGTGCGTCAGGTGACCCACTGCCCAGTCTCTGCTGGAGGGTAGACCCTAAGTGCTCCGGGTGACCCACTGCCCAGTCTCTGCTGGAGGGTAGACCCTAAGTGTGTCGGGTGACCCACTACCCAGTCTCTACTGGAGGGTAAACCCTAGAAGTCGATGAGTAACCCACTTCCCAGCCCCGCTGGAGGGTAAAACTCAGAACTGCTCTGGCCATCTCCACTGGAGGGTACAACACTGGACAACCGAACACAGAGAGGGTATCGCCCAACCACCCAACTTCAGAACAACTCAACCAAAATAGGTTCAGGTCCTGTTCCATCACTAGGTGTCACTAGCACCACTACCAACCGATCCATCGAGAATGAAACCAGGGGGAGACCACTCAACCCTGCTGGTCAAAAAAACGAGCACAGAGCCAGGGGAAAAACTCCACCCTGCTAGTCAACAAATAAGAACCGAGGGACCCTCTACATCGCGAGAGGTCAAAGGTATGCAAAGCAGAACACGACATGCACATGGGGCCCACACGACGTGTGGCCCTAATTCAAACCCCAACCAAGCACGCAAATAGTCTCAGGTACAAACCACATGTACCTCTAAGCGCTCCCGTATACTACTAGAGTATACCTCATTTTCAGCCCAAGGGCTATCGTGCACACGACACCCAACGTCAACGCGAAGGCGTGATGTAACATCTCCAAATTGTCGCCTCAACGACTGGGGCACGGCCCACCACATCTGTTCAAGCATCACTTCACTCACACGGGAGTGCACGCGATCACACGCCAATGGTCCGCTACAAACATAGTAGAAGAACCGCCCCCGGGGCACCTTCACATTTACACATTTAATAATATTGATTATAAGGCTCTGCACCACCAAACGGATTGCACCGTTGTAATCCTTGTGGAAAAACACGTGAGATAGACTACTCACTCGCCTCAAACAGATATCCGACGGAAAAGTCGCCAACACCGCCTCACGCCCGAACGACGTCCTGTGATCCCGAGCCTCGGCCCCAAAAACAGTCGGGCGCATCACACCATTGCAATCCCCTCATGAAAACACGTCAAAAGCACTACTCACTTGAGTGCAACGGATATCCGGAGAAAAAGATGCATTCCGGCGCACCGCATGCGAGCGGTGCTTCATGGGACCCGTAACCCGGTCCCGAAACTCAATGAACTTTTCACACCGTTGCGATCCTCTCGAAAAAGCATACAAGATAGACTATTCACTTGTCCAAAACGGTCGCCCGGTGATAAAGATGGAAAATCACCGTCGACGCCCAAACGACCCTCATGGGCCCCACACCATCATGCCAAATTAGAGTGGGCGGATTGCACCATTGCAATCCCCTCAGAAAAACATCCAGAAGCGACTGCTCGCACGCCCTGAACGGACATCCGATGAAAAAGTCGTGAAACGCTGCACGCCGCTCAAAAGACGGGTCGTGGGGCCCGCGCCTCAACTTCGACCTCAACACCTGAAACCACCCTAGAAAGCTCCGCCTTGGTGCCAGGGTCCCAACGCCACTGACAGCGCTTAAATCGGATGTCGGACGCGTCCGCGCCGTCCAAAACAAGTTCCCTCGGAAAAACCACAATCCCCTCGACGTACGTGTCGTGCCACCGAGCCCCCTCGTTTTGGGAATTAAAAATTCTCAAAACCATATCAAAAAGCTCGCCTCGATTCGAGAAAGGCGTCGCCGCAGACGGCGCCCAAATTGGGCGCCCTGCGAATGATTTATCAAAATAAATCATTTCCATAATAATAATAATAATAATATTATTATTATTATTATTATAGACTAATATATATATATATTTTTAATTTTATTTTTATTTTATTTTTTCGAAATCCAGACCGACCATTTGTCCGGTCTCTTTTTTCCAACAGGACTCGCAGCGTGCAGGTCCTTGTTGGCCAGTCGGGGTCCAACGACCCCGGCCCCCTCCCGCTGCACGCCGACCGGCAAGGCCGGTCGGCCTGGTCTCCGCGCCTCGCTGGCGCGACTCCTCCGCAGGTGCCACTGGAGACCGGCGCCTCCCAACCGACGCCGCCCAGCCTGCTTCGCTCGACCGCAAGCCCCGGCCACCAGCCACCCGCACGCCCTCAGCCGGACCGCCTCAGCCTGGAGTCGCCGCTGCCTGGAAGACCCGCCTGAGGCCGCCGCCTTGCGCCGCCTGGAACTCAGCCGAACCACCGCGCCACCCTGCTAAAGCCCGCCGGAAAACACCCACAACACCGAGAATTCCCGCAAACTTCGACGAACGACCGCAACACCATCGGAGCCCAGATTTCAAATCTGAAACGAGCGTTGGAAAGAGTAGAATTTGTACTACAGGACCATGGGATTTGTTCGAATATTTAATAGCAAACCGACGTATAAAATTGGATCCAAAGGAAGGTTCAGAAATGAAAACGCAACCAAAACCTCCTACCTCTTGGGCGTTGCCCAGAGCTTCACGGAGGATCCGCTGCCGCGCCACCGCCTTGCCGGATCTGCCTTGCTGGAGCTGGAGGAGGAGAGGGAGCTTGAAGGGCTGCCTTGAGGGGGGGGGGGGGGGTCACCAGGGGAGAATAAGGGAGGAAGGGGTTTAAATAAATTAAAAAGAAATTTTAATTAATTTAAACCCATAATTTCCTCGCATCCGAAACCTTTGGCGAGATCAAAATTAAACCTCCCCTAGGGTAAACACCACCCCCCGAGCACAACGGTGGTCTCGTAATTAGATTTCGAGCTTCCTTTTGAAAGTTATTAAACTTAGCGTCCGAGGCCGCCAAATTACGAAAACGCCCTTGGGGCCATTTTTCACAGACGGCCCGCGCCCGCAAAACTTATACCCCTCCTAGGGTAAACGGCACGCTACGAACTCAACGGTGCCCTCATTTTTCTAACCCAAGCCACCATTTAAGAGATACTTGCATTTCAACATTAAACGAATTAATTAATTAATTAATTTGTCCGTTTAACATTCCGGAAGCGAGCGAGGGGTCCAAACATCCCGCGCCGACAAGTTTTATTTCACTCCTAGGGTAAAAACCCCATTACAGACTTATCCGTACACTCGAATCTCTGATCCGGATCACCGTTTAGGAGTTATCCCATTTATTTGGCGTTTCTAGTGTGAACGCACTGAAAATTTAATTCCAGCCACTCCGGGGCTCAGAATCGCACGCCGTCTGAAGGTGCTGCTCTGGAATATCATCAAGAATATTCCAAAGTATTTAAAAGAAAAACTGGGTTCTTAAATCATTCCCTACTTCAAGATTTTCATCCCGAAAAAGCAAAACTAGGGAGAAACACAGGGTACTAAGCCCACACCCGGCTCTTCCGTACCCAGAAGAACTCTTGCACAACTCTGCACCACCGCACACAGACCAAAGGATTGATCTGTTCACGCGAGGTCGCTACTTGCCAATGTCATGCACCCACTCTAGACTTTGGGGTTAGGGCAAGGCAGCAGGGAACCTCGCCATCCCTTTTCACGGTCTCAAATGGTCCGAAGGCTCTCGGGGGTAGCTCACCTCCTCGGTCAAACCCTTACGTCGCATGCCGCGACTGGAATCACTGCCTGCACCTGGAACGAGGACCGATGATTCCCTCCTTCAGAATATCCATATGGTGAAACACCCAAGGATATCTGGTCATGCAAGATTTCACCGTCGATGTCTCGCAACCAAGACTCTCTTACACGCTCGGAGAGCGATGGAGTCAACACCATCGACTAAAGAAAAAGGTCCCATGCCTTTTTACCGTACCAACACAGGGTTAAACCGACGCCCCACGCCACCCTAGTAACAACCCAAGAAAGGAGAAGGGATAAAAGCATTCCACACACAGAGTATAACAATTATACTGCAAGAAGTAGAAGAGTCGCAAGGGATACCTCCCATCATCCCATGCTCTGCAGGATCGTAGACATCCAAAGCTCACAGCTATCCGCGGTCCCGACTGTCAGCTCCCAGAGTCTGACGTGGGCCACCTAGTGGTGATGGGAAGACCTCGTAAGGTCATCTCCCACTACCAGCTCCTCTTGCTCCTCTACTAGCTCCACCTCTCTGGGTACTACTCCGATCACGGCGCTGCCTCCGTCGTGGTGGTACACCTGCTGCCTGCCCGAAGCTCTCCACATACCTGGTTGGGCAGTCTCGTGCCAAGTGACCTCGCCCGTCGCAAGCATAGCACCGACTCTCTTCGGGCTGGACTGGTGCCCTCTGGCGCCACTGTGGTGTATGACCACGCCCCCGAGTCCCGTTGTCATAAAGCCACCTGCGTCGAGGTTCTGCTTGCCGGCGCCCGCTAGCTGTGGCAGACGTCTCGGTTCCAACGTGCCTGCTACCACCACCAACTCTAGAACGTGACAAGAAGCTCTCTGTCACCAGCACCTGCTCTAGCACCCCGACATATGTGGAAATGACCAAGGGTGCTATGACAACATGAATCTCTCGGCGGAGACCCTGCTCAAACTTCCGCGCTCGGAGGTTGTCGTCATGGACCAAGTCCGGGTAAAAGCGTGCACGGTCTGCGAAACTAGACGCGTACTCGGCCACCGTTATCCCTCCCTACTGAAACTGCAGGATCTACTGAATCCAAACGGAGTGCAAGCAGGAGGGGCAAAAATCCTCATGGGACAACAACTGAAAGTCGCCCCACGAAAGCGATGACTTGTCAAGAAACTGAGTCACCAGACTCCACCAACATCAAGCTGCTCCACAAAAAAGGTTGGCTTCCAAAGCCACTCTCTGATCTATCGGCGTCTGCACAACCCTGAAAAGGCGAACCACTACCTCTAGCCAAACCTCTACTGCCTGAGGGTCTGGCTCACCACTAAACCTCAGTGGTCTCTGCCACTGGAACTCACGGAGTGTGCTCAACCTACGCTCAAGCTCAGCCTGCTCTGCTGAAACTACCTGCTGCTCAACAGGTGAGGGTGCTGCTACCGGCCCACCCGGAGAAAGGGGCTCGCACCATGGGTCCTGGACTATGGCCTCATAGCTCATAGGGTCGTCGTCACGAACCAAAGCTGGTATCTTGGATGACTGTCTTCGCGGAGACATCCTGAATATTATCAAGGAGTAACGCAATCAGATGAGCATATATGCATATACCAATATCAACGATGGAGAGATGACTCAAGAAGGACAGTCAAAGACTCAATCCTATGTGATGCACAAACCAATTTTCCCTACAACAAGTGTCTCATCATGACGAGTCGACAAGCGGGTTATCAAGGTCATGGTGAATGGATACGTAGGCCGCCGCACCGTCACTGGACTCCCTGGCCTGAGAGCCGCTCTCGAGACACGTTAACACTGTTGCCCTAAATCCCAACTAATTATTTTTATATTAGGGACGTCTGAACAACGTCCCAAGGAACGAACCACCTCTGATACTACTTTGTCACGACCCGACCCTACCCGGGCTCGAGCCGCAACTACCCCAAGCCCGCCTCCATAGGCCAAGGGCTGACGACCAATGCCGAAGGCACAACAACTCGGGGAGGCCTTTGCCTAAGCACCTGTACACACACACACGCATCACACTCAATGAAAAAGTGCAGAGTAAAAAGAAAAATAAAGGGTAACTGCTATATATATACCACAAATGTGCATCGACCTCTAAACAGTACAAGTAAAGTGCTGAAAAGGAAAAAGGGGAAAAACACGCGCCCAACCAGAAAAGGTGCCACAACCCGGCAACAACTAAACAAAAAGAAACAGCTGACGGGTCTCCCACCTAGAACCTGGCTACGACCACGACACGCGGTCCAAGATCCTGAAATCCTAAGCTCCTCTAAAGTCACAACCAACCTGTCCGTCGTCTGCAAGGGCACACCAAGTGCGGGCAAAGCCCAAGCAGGGGTGAGTATAAAAATACTCAGTAGGATACCCCGAAGGCTCGATGGAGCAACAAAGGAGGTACCGAAGGGTGAGCAGTAGAACGGATAGGAAAAGTAAAGGAGTACAACAGAGAGTGCAGTAAAGAGTAACAACTCAACCCAACAAGAGAAAGGTAGAAGACTCGTCCTAACACAAGGAACTAGGAATGGTGAGAAGATGAACTTCTCATCAAGCTTTAGCTGCCTATAGCAGGAGAGTAGACTCATCCAACCACGAGAAGCTATACGCAGAAAGCATGTGGCATACCCCGCGCGTATTCGCCTATCCTGGAAGGAGAGAAACCAAACCCAAGAAGAGGGTACCAGAACATGGTATATACAAATCCATATGCTCTGTCAAGAAGTCCGACCAAGACCATAAGGGGATCTCCATCCCATAGCCCAGCCCAAGAAAACGAGTATCCAACAGTCCCAGAGGTAAAATCCATCGATGCCCAGCATCCCGCACTTCTGCCCCGAACGCAAGCCAAGGGTCTCAATCACCGCACTTTGACACTATCCGCTTTGGGCGGCACTGACTCGCCCACACAGTTTTAGATCGAGTTACAAAAACGCATCTCGGTGGGGAAAGTTCCCCTCGTACTTGAGAGTTCTAGGGAAAGTCAAACCACACCTCGTCACTGCCCTACAGTCGAGAGGTCTTCTCAAAGTCAAAGCCGTCACAACACTGACCCATATAACCATGGGTCCCGCTCTGGTAATCATGGAGGAAAGCCACATGCTAGCCTAGTAGAAAGGACTGAGCTTGGAATGCTAACAGATTACCCACTGCCCAGCCCTGTTGGAGGGTAATTCATAATATGATATCGGGTGACCCACTGCCCAGCCCTGCTGGAGGGTAAACCATAATACATCATCAGGTGACCCACTGCCCAACCCCGCTGGAGGGTAGACCTTAATACAACATCAGGAGACCCACTTACCGGCCTCGCTGGAGGGTAGACCTAGAATAAGTCAACAGACGACCCACTGCCCAGCCTTGCTGGAGGGTAGACCTCGAACTAGATGACGAGCGACCCACTGCCCAGCCCTGCTGGAGGGTAGACCCTAAGAGGTCGTCGGGTGACCCACTGCCCAGTCTCTGCTGTAGGGTAGACCCTAAGTGCATCAGGTGACCCACTGCCCAGTCTCTGCTGGAGGGTAGACCCTAAGTGCGTTGGGTGACCCACTACCCAGTCTCTGTTGGAGGGTAGACCCTAAGTGCGTCTGGTGACCCACTGCCCAGTCTCTGCTAGAGGGTAAACCCTAGAAGTCGATGAGTAACCCACTGCCCAGCCCCGCTGGAGGGTAAAACTCAGAACTGCTCTGGCCATCTCTACTGGAGGGTACAACACTGGCCAACCGAACACGGAGAGGGTATCGCGCAACCACCCAACTCCAGAACAACTCACCCAAAGGAGGTTCAGCGCCTGTTCCATCACTGGGTGTCACTAGCACCGCTACCGGCCGATCCATCGAGAATGAAACCAGGGGGAGACCACTCAACCCTTCTGGTCAAACAAACGAGCACAGAGCCAGAGGAAAAACTCCACCATGCTAGTCAACAAACGAGAACTGAGGGACCCTCTACATTGTGAGAGGTCAAAGGTACGCAAATCAGAACACGACACGCACATGGGGCCCACACGACGTGTGTCCCTAATCAAACCCCAACCAAGCACGCAAATAGTCTTAGGTACAAACCACACGTACCTCCAAGCGCTCCCGTATAATCCCAGAGTATACCTCATTTTTAGCCCAAGGGCTATCGTGCACACGACACCCAACGTCAACACGAAGGCGTGACGTAACATCTCCAACTTTCCCCCTCAACGACTGGGGAACAACCCACCACATCTGTTCAAGCATCACTTCACTCACACAGGAGTGCATGCGATCACACGCCAAGGGTCCGCTACAAACACAGTAGAAGAACCTCCCCCGGGGCACCTTCACATTTCTACATTTAATAAGATCGCGTATAAGGCTACGCACCACCAAATAGATCGCACCGTTGTAATCCTCGCAGAAAAACACGTGAGATAGACTACTCACTCGCCTCAAACGGATATCCAACAGAAAAGTCGCCAACACCGCCTCACGCTCGAACGACGTCCCGTGATCCTGAGCCTCATCCCCGAAAACAGTCGGGCGCATTGCACCATTATGACCCCCCCCCCCGAGAAAACACGTCAAAAGCACTACTCACTTGAGTGCAACAGATATCTAGAGAAAAAGATGCATTCCGGCGCACCGGACGCGAGCAGTGCTTCCTAGGACCCGCAACCCGGTCCCGAAACTCAACGAACGGATCACACCATTGCGATCCTCTCAAAAAAGCACACAAGATGGACTAATCACTTTTCCAAAACGGTCGCCCGGTGATAAAGATGGAAAATCACCGTCGACGCCCAAACAAACCTCATGGGCCCCGCACCATCGTGCCGAATTAGAGCGGGCAGATTGCACCATTGCAATCCCCTCAGAAAAACATCCAGAAACGACTGCACCCACGCCCCGAACGGACGTCCGATGAAAAAGTCTTGAAACGCTGCACGCAGCTCAAAAGACGGGCCGTGGGGCCCGCACCTCAACTTCAGCCTCAACGCCTGAAACCACCCTGGAAATCTCCGCCTCGGTGTCAGGGTCCCAACGCCACTGACGACGCTTAAATCAGACGTCGGACGCGTCCGCGCCGTCCAAAACAAGTTCCCCCGGAAAAATGACAATCCCCTCAATGTACGTGTCACGCCACCGAGGCCCCTCGTTTCGGGAATTAAAAATACCCGAAACCATCTCAAAAAGCTCTCTTTGATTCGAGAAAGGCGTCGCCGCAGACGGCGCCCAAATTGAGCACCCTGCGAATGATTTATCAAAATAAATCATTTCCATAATAATAATAATAATAATAATAATAATATTATTATTATTATTATAAACTAATATATATATATATATATTTTCCCAAAGTCAGACCGGCCATTTGGCCGGTCTCCTTTTTCCAACAGGACCCGCAGCGTGCGGGTCCTTGTTGGCCAGCCGGGGTCCGACAACCCCGACCCCCTCCCGCTGCACGCCGACCGGCAAGGCCGGTCGGCCTGGTCTCCGCGCCTCGCTGGCGCGGCTCCTCCGTAGGCACCGCTGGAGACCGTCTTCTCCCATCCGACGCCGCCCAGCCTGCTTCGCTCGACCACAATCCCGGGCCACCAGCCACCCGCATGCCCTCAGCCAGACCGCCTCAGCCCGGAGCCGCCACTGCCTGGAAGACCCGCCTGAGGCCGCCGCCTCGCGCCGCCTGGAACTCGGCCGAACCACCGCGCCACCCTGCTAAAGCCCGCCGGAAAACACCCACAACACCGGGAATTCCCGCAAACTTCGACGAACGACCGCGACACCATCCGAGCCCAGATTTCAAATCTGAAACAAGCGTCGAAAAGAGTATAATTTTTACTAAATGACCATGGGATTTGTTCGAAGATTTAACAGCAAATCGACGTATAAAATTGGATCCAAAGGAAGGTTTAGAAATGAAAACGCAACCAAAACCTCCTACCTCTTGGGCGTTGCCCGGAGCTTCACGGAGGATCCGCCGCCGTGCCACCGCCTTGCCGGATCTGCCTCGCCGGAGCTGGAGGAGGAAAGGGAGCTTGAAGGGCTGCCTTAAGGGGGGGGGGGGGGGTCGCCAGGGGAGAATAAGGGAGGAAGGGGGAAGGAGTTTAAATAAATTAAAAAGAAATTTTAATTAATTTAAACCCATAATTTCCTCGCATCCGAAACCTTTAGAGAGATCAAAATTAAACCTCCCCTAGGGTAAACACCACCCCCCGAGCACAACGGTGTTCTCGGAAATGGATTCCGAGCTTCCGTTTGAAAGTTATTAAACTTATCGCCCAAGACCGCCAAATTACGAAAACACCCCTGGGCCATTTTTCACAGATGACCCGCGCCCGCAAAACTTATACCCCTCCTAGGGTAAACGGAACACTCCAAACTCAATGGTGCCCTTGGTTTTCCAGCCCAAGCCACCGTTTAAGAGATACTTTCATTTCAACATTAAACGAATAAATAAATAAATTAATTTATCCGTTTAACATTCCGGAAGCGAGCAAGGGGTCCAAACGTCCCGCGCCGACAAGTTTTATATCGCTCCTAGGGTAAAAAACCCATTTTGGACCCATACATACACTCGGATCTCTGATCCAGATCACCGTTTAGGAGTTATACCATTTATTTTGCGTTTCTAGTGTGAACGCACTGAAAATTTAATTCCGGGCACTCCGGGGCTCGGAATCGCATGCCGTCTAAAGGCGCTGCTCTGGAATATCATCAAGAATATTCCAAAGTCTTTCACAACAAAACCGGGTTCTTACATCATTCCCTCCTTTAAGATTTTCGTCCCTGAAAAGCAAAACTAGGGAGCAACACAGGGTACTAAGCCCACACCCGGCTCTTCCTTACCCAGAAGAACTCTTGCACAGCTCTGCACCACCGCACACAGACCAAAGGATTGATCTGTTCATGCGAGGTTGCTCCTTGCTGATGTCGTGCACCCACTCCAGACTTTGGGGTTAGGGCAAGGCGGTAGGGAACCTCGCCATCCCTTTTCATGGTCTCAAATTGTCTGAAGGCTCTCGGGGGTAGCTCACCTCCTCAGTCAAACCCTTATGTCGCACGCCGCGACTGGAATCACCGCCCGCACCTGGAACAAGGCCCGGTGATTCCTTCCTTGAGAATATCCATATGGTGAAACACCCAAGGATATCTAGTCATGCAAGATTTCACTGTTGATGTCTCGTAACCAAGACTCTCTTACACGCTCGGAGAGCGATGGAGTCAACACCATCGACTAAAGAAAAAGGTCCCATGCCTTTTTACCGTACCAACACAGGGTTGCACCCGACGCCCCGCGCCACCCTAGTAACAACCCAAGCAAGGAGAAGTGAGAAAATCATTCCACACACAGAGTCTAATAATTCTACTGCAAGAAGTAGAAGAGTCGCAAGGGATACCTACCATCATCCCATGCTCTGCAGGATCGTAGACATCCAAAGCTCGCGGCTGTCTGCGGTCCCGACTGTCAACTCCCGGAGTCTGACGTAGGCCGCCTAGTGGTGATGGGAAGAACTCATAAGGTCGTCTCCCACTACCATCTCCTCCCGCTCCTCTGCTAGAACCACCTCTCTGGGTACTACTCCGATCACGACGCTACCTCCGTCGTAGTGGTACACCTGCTGCCTGCCCAAAGCTCTCCGCATGCCTGGTCGGGCAGTCTCATGCCAAGTGACCTCGCCCGTCACAAGCATAGCACCGAATCTCTTCGGGCTGGACTGGTGCCCTCCGACGCCACTGTGGTGTACGACCACACCCCTGAGTCCTGTTGTCATAAAGCCACCTGCATCGAGGTTCTGCTTGCCGGCGCCCGCTAGCTGCGGCAGACGTCTCGGCTCCAACGTGCCTGCTGCCACCACCAACTCTAGTACGTGACAAGAATCTCTCTGTCACCAGCGCCTACTCTAGCACCCCGGAAAATGTGGAAATGCCCAAGGGTACTATGACAGCATGAATCTCTCGGCGGAGACCCTGCTCAAACTTCCGCGCTCGGAGGTTGTCGTCATGAACCAAGTCCGGGTAAAAGCGTGCACGGTTTGCGAAACTAGCCGCGTACTCGACCACCATTATCCCTCCCTGCTGAAACTGCAGGAGCTCTTGAATCCGAACGGAGCGCAAGAAGGAGGGGAAAAACTCCTCACGGGACAACAACTAAAAGTTTCCCCATGAAAGCGACGAATCGTCAAGAAACCGAGTCACCAGACTCCACCTACGTCAAGCTACTCCACGAAAAAGGTTGGCTTCCAAAGCCACTCTCTGATCTGTCGGCGTCTGCACAAGCCTGAAAAGGTGAACCACTGCCTCTAGCCAAACCTTTGCTGCCTGAGGGTCTGGCTCACCACTGAACCTCAGCGGTCTCTGCCACTGGAACTCACAGAGCGCGCTCAACCTGCGCTCAAGCTCAGCCTGCTCTGCTGAAACCGCCTACTGCTCAACAGGTGGGGGTGCTGCTACCAGCCCACCCAGAGAAAGGGGCTCGCACGATGGGTCCTGGACTGTGGCCTCATAGCTCACAGGGTCGTCGTCATGAACCAAAGTTGGTATCTTGGATGACTGTCTTCGTAGAGACATCCTGAATATTATCAAGGAGTTCCGCAATCAGATGATCATATATGTATATACCAATATCAACGATGTGGAGATGACTCAAGAAGTAAAGTCAAAGACTCGATCCTATGTGATGCACAAACCAATTTTCCCTGCAAGAAGTGTCTCAACATGCCGAGTCGACAAGCGGGTTATCAAGGTCCTGGTGAATGGATATGTCAGCCGTCACACCGTCACTGGACTCCCTGGCCTGAGAGCCGCTCTCAAGACACGTTAACACCGTTGCCCTAAATCCCAACCAATTCCTTTTATTTTAGGGACGTCTGAACAACGTCCCAAGGAACAAACCACCTCTGATACCACTTTGTCATGACCCGACCCTACCCGGGATCAATCCGCAACTACCCCAAGCCTGCCTCCATAGGCCAGGGGCTGGCGACCAACGCCGAAGGCATAACAACTCAGGGAGGCTTTTGCCTAAGCACCTGTACACACACACACGCAGCACACTCAATGAAAAAGTGCAGAGTAAAAAGAAAATTAAAGGGCAACTGCTATATATATACCACAAATGTGCATCGACCTCTAAACAGTACAAGTAAAGTGCTGAAAAGGAAAAAGGGGAAAAACACGCACCCAACTAGAAAAGGTGCCACAACCCGGCGATAGGTAAACAAAAAGAAACAACTGATGGGTCTCCCACCTAGAACCTGGCCACGACCACGGCACGTGGTCCAAGATCCCGAACTCCTAAGATCCTCTGAAGTCACGACCAACCTGTCCGTCATCTGCAAGGGCACACCAAGTGCGGGCAAAGCCCAAGCAGGGGTGAGTATAAAAATACTCAGTAGGATACCCCGAAGGCTCGAGGGAGCAACAAAGGAGGTACCGAAGGGTGAGCAGTAGAGCGAACAGGAAAGGTAAAGGAGTACAACAGAGAGTGCAGTAAAGAGTAACAGATCAACCCAACAAGAGAAAGGTAGAATACTTGTCATAACACAAGGAGCTAGGAATAGTGAGAATATGAACTTCTCGTCAAGATTTCACTGCCTATAGCAGGAGAGTAGACTCATCCAACCACGAGAAGATAGACGCAGGAAGCACGTGGCATACCCCGCGCGTCTTCGCCTTTCCTGGAAGGAGAGAAACCAAACCCAAGAAGTGGGTACCAGAACATGGTATATACAAATCCATATGCTCTGTCAAGAAGCCCGAACAAGACCATAAGGGTATCTCCATCCTGTAGCTCAGCCCAAGAAAACGAGTAGCCAACAGTCCTAGAGGTAAACTCCATCGATGTCCAGAATCCCGCACATCTTCCCCAAACCGCAATCCAAGGGGCTCAATCACCGCACTTAGACACTATCTGCTTTGAGCGACACTGACTCGACCGCACGATTTTAGATCGCGTCATAAGAACGCGTCTCGGTGGGGAAAGAGCTCCTCGTACTTGAGAGTTATAGGGAAAGTCAAACCACACCTCGTCACTGCCCTACAGTCGAGAGGTCTTCTCAAAGTCAAATCCGTCACAACACTGACCCATATAACCAAGGGTCCCACTTCAGTAATCATGGAGGAATGCCACAGGATAGCCTAGTAGAAAGTACTGATCCTGGAATGCCAACAGATGAC
The DNA here is from genome assembly GCA_963277665.1 of Viscum album. Classification (NCBI taxonomy): domain Eukaryota; kingdom Viridiplantae; phylum Streptophyta; class Magnoliopsida; order Santalales; family Viscaceae; genus Viscum; species Viscum album. The sequence continues at coordinate 1,893,845,380 of OY728165.1, forward strand.
CCACTGCCTAGCCCTACTAGAGGGTAAACCATAATACATCATCAGACGACCCACTACCCAGCCCCGTTGGAGGGTAGACCTTAATACAACATCAGGAGACCCACTGCCGAGCCCCGCTGGAGGGTAGACCTGGAATAAGTCGACAGACGGCCCACTGCCCAGCCTTACTGGAGGGTAGACCTAGAACTAGACGACGAGCGACCCACTGCCCAGCCCTGCTCGAGGGTAGACCCTAAGAGGTCATCAGGTGACCCACTGCCCAGTCTCTGCTGGAGGGTATACCCTAAGTGCGTCAGGTGACCCACTGCCCAGTCTCTGCTGGAGGGTAGACCCCTAGTACGTCGGGTGACCCACTGCCCAGTCTCTACTGGAGGGTAGACCCTAAGTGTGTCAGGTGACTCACTGCCCAGTCTCTGCTGGAGGGTAAACCCTAGAAGTCGATGAGTAACCCACTGCCCAGCCCCACTGGAGGGTGAAACTTAGAACTGCTCTGGCCATCTCTACTGGTGAGTACAACACTGGAAAACCGAACACGGAGAGGGTATCGTGCAACCACCCAACTCCAGAACAACTCACCCAAAAGAGGTTCAGTGCCTGTTCCATCACTGGGTGTCACTAGCACCGCTACCGGCCGATCCATCGAGAACGAAACCAGGGGGAGACCACTCAACCCTGCTGGTCAAACAAACGAGCACAGAGCCAGGGGAAAAACTCTACTCTACTAGTCAACAAACGAGAACCGAGGGACCCTCTACATCGCGAGAGGTCAAAGGTACGCAAATCAGAATATGACACGCACATGGGGCCCACAAGACGTGTGAACCCAAGTCAAACCCCAACCAAGAGTGCAAACAGTCTCAGGTACATACCACACGTACCTCCAAGTTCTCCCGTATACTCCCAGAGTATACCTCATTTTCAGCCCAAGGGCTATCGTGCACACGACACCCAAAGTCAACGCGAAGGCGTGATGTAACATCTCCAACTTGCCACCTCAACGACTAGGGCACGACCCACCACATCTGTTCAAGCATCACTTCACTCACACAGGAGTGCACGCGATCACACGCCAAGGGTCCGTTACAAACACAGTAGAAGAACCTCCCCCAAGGAACCTTCACATTTCCACATTTAATAAGATCGCGTATAAGGCTCCGCACCACCAAATGGATTGCACCATTATAATCCTCGCAGAAAAACATGTGAGATAGGCTACTCACTCACCTCAAACGGATATCCGATGGAAAAGTCTCCAACACCGCCTCACGCCTGAACGACGCCCCGTGATCCCGAGCCTCGGCCTCGAAAATAGTCGGGCACATCGCACCATTGTGATCCCCTTGGGAAAACACATCAAAAGCACTACTCACTTGAGTGCAACGGATATCCGGAGAAAAATATGCATTCCGGCGCACCGCACACGAGCGGTGCTTCATGGGACCTGCAACCCGGTCCCGAAACTCAACGAACGGATCGCACCGTTGTGATCCTCTCGAAAAAGCACACAAGATGGACTATTCACTTGTCCAAAATGGTCACCCAGTGATAAAGATGGAAAATCACCGTCGACGCCCAAACACCCCTTGTGGGCCTCGCACCATCGTGCTGAATTAGAGCGGGCGGATTGCACCTTTACAATCCCCTCAGAAAAACATCCAGAAAGGACTACTCACACACCCCGAACGGACGTCCAATGAAAAAGTCGTGAAACGCTGCATGCAGCTCAAATGACGGGTCGTGGGGCCCGCATCTCAACTTCGGCCTCAACGCTTGAAACCACCCTGGAAAGCTCCGCCTCGGTGCCAGAGTCCCAACACCACTGACGACACTTAAATCGGATTTCGGACGCGTCCGTGCCGTCCAAAACAAGTTCCCTCAGAAAAACGACAATCCCCTCGACATATGTGTCGCACCACCGAGGACCCTCGTTTCGGGAATTAAAAATTCCCGAAACCATCTCAAAAAGCTCGCCTCTATTCGAGAAAGGCGTCGCCGTAGACGACACCCAAATTGGGCGCCCTGCGAATGATTTATCAAAATAAATCATTTCCATAATAATAATAATAATAATAATAATAATAATAATATTATTATTATTATAAACTAATATATATATATATTCCCAAAGCCAGACCGACCATTCGGTCGGTCTCCTTTTTCCAACAGGACCCGCAGCGTGCGGGTCCTTGTTGGCCAGCTGGGGTCCGACGACCCCGGCCCCCTCCCGCTGCACGCCGACCAGCAAGGCCGGTCGGCCTGGTCTCCGCGTCTCGCTGGCGCGGCTCCTCCGCAGGCGCCGCTGGAGACCGGCGCCTCCCAACCGACGCCGCCCAGCCCGCTTCGCTTGACCGCAAGCCCCGACCACCAGCCACCCGCACGCCCTCAGCCGGACCGCCTCAGCCTGGAGCTGCCGCTTCCTAGAAGACCCGCCTGAGGTCGCCGCCTCGCGCCGCCTGAAACTCGGCCGAATCACCGCGCCACCCTGCTAAAGCCCGCCGGAAAACACCCACAACACCGGGAATTCCAGCAAACTTCGACGAACGACCGCGACACCATCCGAGCCCGGATTTCAAATCCAAAACGAGTGTCGGAAAGAGTAGAATTTTTACTAAACGACCATGGAATTTTTTCGAAGATTTAACATCAAATCGACGTATAAAATTGGATCTAAAGGAAGGTTTAGAAATGAAAACGCAACCAAAACCACCTACCTCTTGGGCGTTGCCCGGAGCTTCACGGAGGATCCGCCGCCGCGCCACCGCCTTGCCGGATCTGCCTCGCCGGAGCTGGAGGAGGATAGGGAGCTTGAAGGGATTTCTTGAGGGGGGGGGGGGGGGTTCTCCAGGGGAGAATAAGGGAGGAAGGGGGAAGGGGGTTAAATAAATTAAAAAGAAATTTTAATTAATTTAAACCCATAATTTCCTCGCATCTGAAACCTTTGGCGAGATCAAAATTAAACCTCCCCTAGGGTAAAGACCACCCCTCGAGCACAACGGTGGTCTCAGAATTATATTCCGAGCTTCCTTTTGAAAGTTATTAAACTTAGCGCCCGAGGCCGCCAAATTACGAAAACGCCCCTGGGGCCATTTTTCACAGACGACCCACGCCCGCAAAATTTATACCCCTCCTAGGGTAAACGGAACGCTCTGAACTCAATGGTGCCCTCGGTTTTCTAACCTGAGCCACCATTTAAGAGATACTTGCATTTCAACATTAAACGAATAAATTAATTAATTAATTTATCTGTTTAACATTTCGGAAGTGAGCGATGGGTCCAAACGTCCCGTGCCGACAAGTTTTATGTCACTCCTAAGGAAACACCCCATTCCAGACCCATCCATACACTCAGATCTCTGATCTGGATCACCGTTTAGGAGTTATCCCATTTATTTGGTGTTTCCAGTGTGAACGCACTGAAAATTTAATTCCGGCCACTCTGGGGCTCGGAATCGCACGCCGTCTGAAGGCGCTGCTCTGGAATACCATCAAGAATATTCCAAAGTCTTTAAAAGAAAAACTGGGTTCTTACATGTTGTGTGTCTTCCTGACTCACCAAATAACTCAATGTGTACTTAGGACATATAAAATAATGAACTATATGTTGTGTACATCAGCTACACATCATGAATTTCATTAATACTCTAGTATGCCAGTCTCACATGGGGTTTGACTTTGTATTTAACATTACAATTAATGAAAATTTCACCACCAAACTGTGGATACTACATGACATGTATGCTAGATACACGTTATGTAATGTGAAAAGTCATGTTCCAGGTTGGCCTAGTCTACACATGATGTACAATAAATGCCTTGCGTGAAGTTACTTCTTGCCATACCGTGTATCTCGCAGTATGTCTGGGTAAAATGCACTTGGTTACACGACGTGTACTTCAGTTGCAAGCCACATAACCTAGTCTTATCAGCCAAAATTTCTTAGCACTTCTTGATAGAATCTTTGGTCATTCTTCATGTGTTCTTTAGAGACTTAAGAAAAATATGTTCTTTAAACCCTTAAGAAAAATATGAATCCTGAATGATGAAATTTAATGTCGAAATCATGTTAATTAAACACCAGATTAAATAATTAATAGTATGAAATGAAATATCTAACACCTATAATGTATAATAGATCTAAAATCAAATAAATAATTATAAATTTAAAACATTACTCCCTCTGATAAAGATTAAATGTTCTGAGATCAGCGAAAGTGCTTACTGGGTGAGATGACCATAAAGGTTTTGTCGATTCAATGGATTATTCAAAAATTGTGTATAACATGAACACCATAAAAAACAAAAAAATTCCACCGAATATTGACATAAAAGAATCTGAAATCTAGAGAGGATTTTTTGACAATAAATTTATAATTAATTTATATTAGATATGAAGAAGGAATGCATGATCTGAGGATCTTTTTACGATTAAGTTGTTGATTGTCTGAAAAACGGTCACACATGAACTTTTAAAATAATATTATGTTATTATTTTATCAGAATTTGAAACTTTCTATCGAGATGCGGGCCAATCCTATTTGAAATTTTTTCATTTTGTTGATGAATGAATGCTTTTCCCTTGATAGCGTCCGATGCATGGGCAGAGCGTATTCAAAGCTGCGCGGCTTTGCCCGGGCCACTGTGCGGCCTACCTCATGTTCAAAAAAAATAAATAAAATGAGTTATAATGATGTATTTTAATAATTATAATAATAGTAATTATTATTATTATGTTCACCACGTTTATTAATATAGGGTTATTATTATTAAGTTAGTATCATTAACATTCTATTAATTTTGTTAAGTATATTAGGTTTATTAATATTATATTAAGTTTATTATAATTTTTATTATGATGATTATTAATAATATCAATATTTTTATTATTAATTTATTTAAAATTATTTTTATCTTATTATTATTATTATTATTATGGTTAATAATATTTTTATTATCAAGTTTATTATAATTATTATTAAGTTATTATGAACATTATTATTATTATTATTGGAGTTTATTAAAATTCTTATTATGTTTATTATTATTTGTTAATGTTTTATTTATTTTATATTCTTTTCTTTTATTTCCTTATTTTCTATTTTATTTATTTTTTTCTTTTATTTTTCTTTTTTTTATTTTTTTTCAAACCCTAAGTCCCCCTTACCCCTTACCCCTTACCCTCACGCGGACAACCCCCCTACCAATCCTCTCCCGCTCGCGCTACCCCCACCGGCGAGGGCCCTCCGACGCACCTCCCTCCCTTCATCCGCTCTCCCTCCCGCGGCCTCACTTCGGCAAGCCCTCCCTTAAGCCACACGGTGCTCCCTCCGGCGAGCGACCTCCCTCCTTTCGGTCGATTCTCTTGCCGTCGCGCCCCCCCTCCCTCCGGCGAGCAGCGTTCCCTCTGGCGAGCGACCTTCCTCCGGCCGAACCCTCTTCTTTCCTCCGATAGCCCCTTTTCCTCTTAGTTAGGGTTTTGGTTCATTTTTATTTGGGGTTTAGGTTTCAGGTGGGTATGATATTAGATTTAGCATTAATTCTTGATAATTTTTGATTCTGTTGTTTGTTTTAGACCCCTTGTGGTGCGATTGTCATGCGATGGGAGTTTTGTGCCAATTTTGCGAAGTTTTCTATACCAAGGTTGGTGGTTTCACATTCAAATATTATTTGAGGAATTACTTTACTTGTTTAAATAATTTATCATGTTCTTTAATTTATTTGTTTTGTTCAAATTTGGTTTTCCTTGAAGTTATCATGTGTTGGATTTTTTTAGTTGCTTGTTCATATGGAATAGAGTGTGTTCATGATGAAAACCCATGTTTAGTATTTTGTTAGTGTTTTATTATGTTGCGCAAGCACTGTAAATTCTGTTTGGTCATGTTATTGGTGTGCATTTGGATTTAGAAGAAGTTTTTGAGTGAGTGTTTGTGTTCAAAACCTTGTGATACCTATTAGAGTTGTTTCATAAAATTTTTATGTGGTTTATTAAATATTTTAATGGGAATTTGGTTTAAAATTGAGGTGCGGTCTCAAATGTATTAAAAATTGGGTTTTCAATTTTATTTCAAATGGTGGGTTGAAATGTGTGAGTAGCTTATCTCTTGTGGATATGCCCGGTTGACCTCTTTGAAAGTGGTATGATGGAAATGGGATTGATTCATTCTTTATGTTTGATAAAAAAAATTATTATGATAAATGTTTTCATTGTGAAATGAACTTGATTATTGGACTTTAGGACAAATGAGTTTTAGCGTGGTCTGTCTTCGTGTTCAATGGGTTTCCTTAATTTAAAAAGGGTGTTTGATTTTTATAAATGGAAATGGTGTTTGCCTTGATTTATGTGGTTATACTTGGGACTGTTTAGGCCTTCCTTTGAAGTTGTGTTTGAAATTTCAGATTGTTTTGGAAATGGATTTTCAAGTATTTAGGAAATGGGTGAAGGCCCGTTTGGCACTTGTGATGTGATATTGATTGCCCTTGTTGAACCCTCTTGTTGTAGATGACGATTACGATTTATGCGATTGATTCTTGGGTTATGATAAATGGGTGTGTGATTGTTGAAAACCCTTGATGTATTATTTTGAAACATTTTAGGGATAGTTTAAGTGTTTAATTGATTTATTGAATTATATGTGCAGTGCGCTGGGCCTTGCTTCGATGGTTTTGGGCCGCGGGTGTCGAGGTATCCTACATGTACATGCATAGGGTAAGGCATATATATAAATATGCCCTCTTTGTACATATTCCCTCATGGCGCGAGGAATATGTGCAATGCAGCTAGGGGTGTGTATATATATATGTATAAATGCATGTGTGTGTATGCGCCAAGTGTCGGTTTGAGTGGTCATCGACAAATAGCGACAAGTTCAAGGTAGGTACTCTATGCCTATGCCTTTAACTTGAATTTCATAAATGATTTATTGTTTTAAAAATATGTTTTACATTTATTCTATATACACATGCTATGAAATTTGGTTGTAGTTTCTTGAAATGATTATGCCTTTGTTTTAGAAATTGAAATGTATTTCTAATGCCATTGGTCTTAAGTGACTTTTCTTAAAAATTGATTTCCTAAGTGGTTTTGAATTGTTAATGTGTATTTCCAAAGGTGTTTGGCCTTTTGGCTAGTTAATTGTAAAAAAATGCTCCCTCTATGTAATTAAGCCCATTTGGCATCTTAAGAATTCTTTATGAAAAAGAAAAACCTCTCTTGAGGCACACCCCCTTTGGTCTTAGAAAAAATGATTTTTAAGTTTAATATGTTATTATGTGCCTAATTTGATGCTTATGCATTGTGTGACGTGAAAGAGGGGGAATGCGCTTAAGGAGGGAGAGTGGTGGTGAGAGGTTGAATGAGTTTTAGATAAAGAAAGTGTTATGTACATATATGTTTGCTTGATAAGGAAAACTCACCACACTTTAAATAGAGCATAATGGAAAACCTGAGTATCTAGGTGGGTGACCAGGACTAGTATGCTAGATGAAACAACAGAGGTTCATCCTGGTTCTTCTAGCAAGATTGACACAACAACACTAACCAAACATATGAATTTCTAAGGGTAGTGGTCTTCTAAGCCACGTTTTCTGAGGGTCGTGGTCTTCTAAGCCACATTTTCTGAGGGTCGTGGTTTCTAAGCCATGTTTCACTGAGGTATGAGGTATCTAGGGTCCCACTTGTGCTAGCTACCTATAGGGATTACCCATGGTGCTCATTTACGACATGCTGCTTGTGATGAAATTTTCATTTCAATTGTTTCATACTTAATGTATTATTTGTGAAAACCATATTTGAATCCAAACTGGATTTTTTTTGTTTTGAAACGTTAATGCATGCTTGGAACCTATTTTGAAAATGTAGTGGGAGTGAAATGATTTACTTGAAAATTCAAACTCGTTACTTGAATTTGAAAAGAAAAAAAAACATTATTTTATTATATCTTATTTTCAAACTGGCATGATTGGATTTCTTACTAAAGGTAGGGGTATAGGATGTGGTTATATTTTGGCATTCCTACTGAGCATCTCGGTGCTCATGCCTGCTTTACTTTTCAGTTGCAGGTTTTCGTCATGGATTTCTTTTGGGGAGTGAGTGTAGTTTACGTTCCATGGTGACCCACGAGGTCACCTGAGGTATGTCTCATTGCTTCTTTTATTCCTTTTTCCGCTGCCAAGTTGTTTGGTTTATTTTTATTTATTTATCTGCTTGTTCAGTTTATGTTTATTTATCTTTGTTATGGGCCAAATCGTTCTCAACTAGTTTATTTTGGTTCCCGACACTAGTTTCCAGCCCATGGGGATCGGGAACGCCCTTCGGGCCATGTTGCGGACTGGATCGGGTGACCGGTTCAGGGTCAACCTGAGTTGGTTCATGACAAAAACCCTTTTCGAATTACCATCATTACGCTGGTAGGATCCAAATATAGAATCCCTCAGCGGTGATCCACATGTTATCCTTTGATCTTAGAGAAACATCAATAGAACACTGGGTGCTAGCGCAGTGGATTTATTATCCTACGTTGTTCATCTTGATCGCTTATAGTTCCTTTAGGCTTGAAGGATTCTTTCTTACGCTTCCCATTCTTGAGATGAGTAGATAAAGAAGAATTCGAGAGAGAAGTCCATTGCGTACTACGATTCTCAATTCTCAATTAACCCTGCACAATATACATAACCATCTATTTATAGAGTTATAGTTTAGATTAAAATATTATTTAATTATGCACCGACCCTTAAATAATATAATAATACATATCAAACCCCATGTCATATAATAATAATAATATTATTTTATGAAGTGCGCTAACTAGCGCGATGATAATTATTATTCTACCAGCTTGTAAATTAATATTTATCACGAGACACAATCTTGGTCCACTCGAACTCCTAAACATTTATTAAATACCTAAATAAATATTTAATAAAATATTTTATTCATAAATTAAATATTTTATCCATAATATAGTGAATAAATATTTATTAAATATTCAATAAAATATTTGTGATTGATAAAACATGAATAAATTATTCCTCAGTCCTAATAATAATAAGTATTCCATTAATTAAACTCAAATATAATTTAATCGAGATCAACAGAAACACTTAGTATGTGACCCTATAAGATTGTTTCTCATTGACATTAGGCTAGTTTTCCAAAAGTCCAAGATTACTATATAGAAATAAGTCAAGGAACCCAATAGAAATAACTTATGTCACAATTTTGACAATCATATACAAACACTCATTGTTTAATATAATCCCTTTATCACAATATCTCATCAATCAGGTTACACATATGTGTCATCAATCTATATTCTCGACATGTATTTCTTTGAATATCTAAAATAAATGTCATTACACCCTATCCATGAAATTTAATGCAATAGTTATATTCCAATCAAAGGGTCGAGATATCAAATCTCATGAAGATGAAATGAAAAAATCCTTCCTCGACTTATTAATTAATGATATGTCATTCATGACACACACAACGTACCCTACTTCTCACAAACATAAAATGTCATAGTTTTGGTCAATTAATCTAAGTTAATGAGTTATAACATATATTAATAATAATATTAATGTCAAAGTACCATTACACATACTCGCAGATAGAAATATTTGATGACACGTAAACATGCAGAATTCCTATTGGCGGGTCTGTTATCATAATCTTTCATTTTGGAGATTACCAAGTGATAAATTCATAAGATGGAGTATTATCCACTTATGAGTAATCACACCTAATAACCCTATCATAAAATTTTATCTGACTACAAAACAATATTTAAGAATATTTTCATGGAATTTCAAGGTTCTCATTATAGTGGGGAACTACTATGAACTTATTGATGCAAAAGATACTCGAGGACATTATCACATCAATGGTATATAGAAGGATAATAAATGTGTGATAATATATTTAAATTAATATTCAATTCTTTGAATATACATTTAATCTTAAGTATAAAGTAATTGGTTCTTAGGCACTAACTCTAACAAAAAGAGTTGCTGAAAACTCATCATTAAAAATCCTTATACTCAGATTGAAATCTAGGATCATTAAATGCCTCTAACCATCATTTAATTATGCACAAAAAGTGGTTAGGATATTATATTTAATAAATATAATACCCAAAAAATTAGATATTACCACTTTAAAGTGTGGCACGTTATCTTCCATCGTAGATTTGATACTTTTAAAGAATTCTGACAGGATTCCTTAAAGAAGTCATATAGTCGATCATCTTGAACTTAAGGTTGATCAAGTACTTATTCAAATTCTGACTACTTTCCATGGCCGCTTCACCTAGTCATGAAATCACTTCATTATTTTTCCAAAAGTCTAATTTTCTCATACAGTCAATTTATTTCAACATGTGTTCAATAGGAAACTTTACAGAAGCTCAATCAGTTTGTCAAAACCCGTATTGTCATATAACTGCTCTGATTTTGTCATGCGGTCAATTCAATTATTTGTAATATTTATGATTGACATTCAGTTCCTTCAAAATATATTTTTAATCACAAGGTTGTTTATATGGTCGATCGAAGAGTTGGAAAGAAAATAACAATGGTTGATCTAACAGGCGTGGGGTTGATCCACTAGTCATGCAGTCAATTCATGCCTTTGTGAAAATCTTGATCACTGTGGTCGCTTGAGACATAATGTGTGGTCGCTCAATTTGTCTTGTGGTTGCTTGATTCCTTTGTGATTTCTACCATAGTCAATGCACTTATCGTGCTATCAATATGATATTTTTTCAAAATTTCCACTTTTGATTCACGTTCGATGGAATCTTCATGTAGTCGATAGTCTAGCTAAGCTTTACAGTCGATTCAAGACTTAGAAAAATTTACAATGAGATCTAGAGAAATATTTATCTTTAATAAAATATATAATTGATTATAAATAACATAAACATGATTTATGATAATTAAAATGATGAATTTATGGACTACACCAACAATCTTCCCCTTTTGATGATCACTAATCATGACATAAATATCAATACATAATGCATTAAAAAAATTTAACTAATTACAATCTTATATAATATTCAATGTTCTATATAACATAACATTCCACACTTTACTAATATGTAGAGCTAATCATAGATTACATATTTTCTTCCCCTCTTGAGATTATCAAAAAGAAAGAGCAGAAAGGGTGAGAGTAAAAAGAAAATTAATAAGTAAAATATAATGATGAAAATCAAGATACATAAAAAATAATAAATAGATTTCAATAATGTTAAAAAAGTTACAATTAATCTATCATAAACTCTAATAAATATTTTAATTTGAAAGAGTAGAATAGCCAATGATATCTTTTCCTTTTCCAAATACAGTAGTAGGAGGAAGATAAGGTCTAGGAGTAACAACAACTCCTAGAATGGTAAGTGACTTGGAAATTGGTCTTATCCGGTGTAGGGCATGAGAAAGAGTGAGACTGAAAGGACATTTAAGAGGTATTATAGGAGTATAAGTGGTTGAAGTAGAGGTAGATTCATAAATTAAAGCCGAAATAGATGTTGAAACCAGGGAAGAAGAAGAAGTGGTAACGCTAGGCAATAATAAAGTTAGAGGTGCTAGGATTGGAGCATTTGAAAAATACATATATGGATCCAATATATATCCAATACCCAGCACATCCTTGGACCCATTCTCTATAATATGAATAAATTTGTTCTTCTATAACATAAATTTGTCCAAAAAAGGTGCCATAATTAATAAATTTTCCATAATATCTTTAGAAACAACAATGAGTGGAGGCATCTTAAGGTCTCTAGATAGAGATAAAAAATGAGTCCTTAGGTATACCTTGGTGTAAATTTGTTTTAAATAGTACTTGATAGCACACTTGATTACACTTTTTTCCTTGGAAGCCTTGACTGATTTGGATTTAATCATATCATACAACTTATCTCCATGTGAAACAATATCCATTTTCACCTGATTCCGAATATACTTCACATTATCATCCACAATATGAATTTCCTCATGTATGAGTCTTCTAATAAGATCCTCATTAATAGAGAAAGATATAGGATGAACCGAGGTAGAGGTAGGATTGGTAATCACTGGTAGGTACCTTCTGTCTAAAGTTTCTAGCATGACTATTAAATCATCTTGAAGGGCTCCAATATAAATTCTAAAATCCTCCATATGAGTTCTAAAATTCATAATATCATGGTACAAATGATCTACCTTGAGGAACAACTTTGTTTGTATATGAGAAACTAAACTCTCAATAGTGTAAGCTACATCTTATTATATTTCATAGTCATTATCCTAATTAATACTTAGAAACACTTCTTTAAACACTTGGAAAAGTTCATTCCTAAAATATATGAAGTATGTATAAGTGATCACTGAAGGTGTAGATGAGGTTGCAACTTTTTAAGCGGGAGCAGGAATAAATTTTGGAGTTACATGAACTACCTGAGAAGAGGAGGAAGAACTAGAGTCACTGAACTCATAATACAAAGGTATTCTCCAAGGTTTTTCTTTAGGAGAGAAGATACTAAGAGGTATCTCTAATTATTTAATTAAGGTATTTGATTCTGCCTCTAATTCTTTCATAACCACCATTTCTATCATTGGTGAAGAATCATAAACTAGTTCTCCTTGAAAAAGATTTTCTGAGTTAGGTCCAGGAGAATAAGGCATGGCTATAACTCTCAAGATATCATCAGAAGGCTCAAGTTTGATATAATATTTTGGAACTGGAGAAGAAATCCTAGGCACAATGAAATATATAACTCTTGAAGAAAATTTAATGGAATCACCTTCTAGCCTAGGTGACCTATCATTATGATCATAATCCTTGCCACTTTTATCACCATTACTAGCTGGAGCAGACATATCCTTGTCAAAGAAGGGATTATATGGAGGAGAATCATCTATAGGAGGTTTGGAGTCAAATATGAGAGCTCCTCATATTTAGAACATGGGAGGACTCTCTTCAATAGTATCATATCCTTTTTTTACTCTCATAATCAGTGATAACATGTCCAAATAACAAATATGTAGGAGTTCTCTCCCCCTTGGAAGATACTACTTCTCTAATAAGTTTTGCCTCAATAGGAACCTCAAATTCCTTTGGATGCTTAGGAATAGGAGATCCATCCAATATCTCTTCATACGCTAGTCTAGATTATTTATCTATATTAACCAAAGATTTAGATCCATATTCATTAAAAGAGTAATTTTTTTAACAATATGATTTGAATCCAATCCTAGATCAATAATATCCTTTTATTTGGTCAGATTCTTCTCTGGATTGAATCACTCATACAATATATCTTCATCAACTACCCACATCCTCTTCCATGGATTCCAATTGATACTCATTATTTTTCAAGTGGTTTGGTTTAAACAAATACCACTAGAATATACTGATCTTTCAACTCCCTAATGAATTATATAAATGAACTTGGGGTATGGTAGAGTATCGAATTGAGAAGAAGGTTTACTTAACTCTTACATGCACCCCATCAAAAATCTCAGCAAAATTATCTGTATACCATAAACCATAAGGTATAAAAAGAAAATATCTTGATGCCTAATTGTGAAAAAATATCTCTTTAGAGGGAAAATAGTGTATTGAATGAACTTTAACAACAATCTATATTCTCCACTTAACTCATTAGCACTAGACCTTTGATGGGTTCTATCACTAGTCAAATATTCTAAGGCATTATCGATTTCAAAATATGGATGGTTCAGAGGATAATAACTATGATAACCCTCAAATTCACCCAAATGTGGAACTATTAAATAGTCATCTCAAAAGGTTGAAGAGAACTCACACTCGTGACTATCAATAAGAGTCCTAATCACGTCCTCATGTTCTCCATATCCAAAAACCATATTTAAGTAAAAATATTTTCCCAAAAATGGATATAAATGGTGATTCTCATCCAGAAACCAACTTATCCATCCTTGATGAAGAACAACTCTCTAGACTAAAGTAAAACTTGTCCTGAACCACTTTATATCCTTTTCTTTTTTTAGGATGACTTCATGAGATAGAAGACGTGACTTCATAAGCTATCTAGAGTCACTCACACTCACCTTATCTTTCTTGGGAGCATTATAGGATTCCAAAATATCCCCCTCAAATGATCTCTTCATCTTGAAAACTTGCACTGAGATTCTCAGATTCAAATGGATAGGGTTTTGGTGAAAGAAGGTTCAAAGGAGGGATCCGTTTGAGTTAGAAGGAAACATGATGATTTCAATTCCACTTTTGAGATATTACAATCATTTAGGGATTTAATGTACAATAACATACATGAAAAGATAAAATTTAATAAAATGAAACTTAATATAAAATATCATATGATATCTTTAACTGAAAAATTAATTATAAGACTATTCTTAATAACCTAAACTTATATATGTAAAGACATTAAAAATAATATTAAATGAAAAAAAAGGTTTAAAAAAAATAAATCATTCCTATTTCATGTATGATTTAATTTAATCTCTCATAATTTATAGTATTTTTAAATATGTTAGCAAGATAATGTTGTGTGCCAATGAATTCAAGAGTAATATCTACTTTTTTGAAAATGATCTCTTAAAAAGAGATGTTTTATATCAATGTGTTTTGTCCTAGAATGGGATATTGTATACTTGAAAATGTTAATAACACTTATGTTTTTGCAGTTTATAGGAATATGTATGATTTAATAATCATAGTATAGTAAAGTGTGATTCATCCACAAAATTTGTGTACAAAAACTACCTGAATCTATGCACTCAGCTTCAACAGTAGATAATGTAACAAAATTTATTTCTTACTACACCATGAAACTAGAGACTTTCCCAAAAAATGAAATGTTCCAGAGGTGTTTCATATATATAACTTACAACCATAAAAGTCAATATTAGAATAACTAATTAAATAAAAATCATGTCCTCTAGAATAGAACAATCCCAAATTGGTGGTACATTTGAGGTATTTGAAAATTCTTTTACAGTAGTTAAATGAGATTTTTTTGGATTTGCTTGAAATTATGAAAACATGAACACACTAAACATAATATATGGTTGGATTACTGTTAAGTAAAGTAAACTCTCAATCATACCTTTGTAAATGGTTTAATCAAATAAATTACCAGTTTCATCAACATCTAATTCATAGGCGGTACTCATTGGAGTATCACTTCATTTAGAGTTATCCAAGACAAAACATTTTAGAAAATATTTAGTGTACTTTATTTGGTTTAAAATAATACCTTCCTTGTTTTGAAATATTTTAAAACCAAGAAATAATTTTAGTTCACCCATCAAACTCATTTTTAATTCATTTTACATTAGTTTTGAAAATTCAATACATAAATAATTTCTTGAAGAACCAAAAATAATATCATCATCATATATTTGTACAACTAAAATATATTTTTAAATTATTTTAATAAATAAAGTAGTACCAAAAACACCTTTTATAAAACCATTTGAAATAAGAAAAGTGTTGAGCTTATCATACCAAGCTCTAGGTGCTTTTTTTAAACCATAAAGTGGTTTTGTTAGTTGGAAAATATGATTTGGAAAATATGGATTTAAAAATCCAGGGGGATTTTCAACAAAAACATCCTCAAAAATATAACCATTAAGGAAAACACTCTTAACACCCATTCGATATAATTTGAAATTTAGGCATGCTGTATAAGAAAACAATATTCTAATAGATTCAAGTCTTGCTACCGGAGAAAATGTTTCTTCATAGTTGATGCCTTCTTCTTAACTATAACCTTATACCACTAGTCTATATTTATTTATAATAATATTTATAGATTCATAAACCTTGTTTATATATACCCATTTAGTACCAATGTTTAAATAATCTTTAAGTCTCTCAACTAGTTCTTAACCTTTATTCCTTAAAAACTGATTCAATTATTATTTCATATAAATTATCCAATTTTCATCACTAATTGAATCATTGATTTATTTGGGTTTAAACTATGATAATAATGATCGATGTTCAACCTAGTTTATAAGAGAATCTTGAGTTTGAGTTCCTCTATTTAGATCTATAACTACAGTATCTAAAGGATGGTATTTATGTTTTAGAATGGTTCTAGTTATACTATATTCTTATAAGTTTTCATTAGGATCTAGTTAAACTAAAAGGTCCTTGCTAGGTTATTTTCAATTAAATCAGTAGCAATATTTTTGTTCATAAAAGTGTTATTGATATTTAAATTTGATACATCATACTCTAGGTTTTCTAAGGAAACTATAGGTTCATGTGGATCAGTTTAATCAAATTTGAAATTAATAGATTCTTCTAAAAGCTTTATTATTTTATTAAAGGATCTATAATCTTTAATGGATGTAGAACATCCAAGAAAAATTTTGTCATCGCTCTTGGCTGAAAATTTATCCAGATTACTCTTTGTATTGAGAATGTAAACTTTACAGCCAAAAACCTTGAAATAATTTACCTTAAGTTTTCTTCCATTCCATTATTAATATGTATAATTCTTTAAAATAGATCTTATTAAGGCTCTGTTAATTACATAACAAGTTTTACTTACATATTCAGCAAAAAAATAGATCGGAAATTCATATTCACTAAGCATAGTTCAGGATATATATTAAAGAGTTATATTTCTTCTTTCAACCACCTCATTCTATTGAGGTGTTCGAGGAGCAAAGAAATTATGATTATATCTATGTTATGAGCATAAGTATTCAAAATCTTGATTCTTAAACTCATGATCATAATCAATTTTCACACTCTTAATGATAATCCCACTAAGGTTTACTACTGATTTTGCATACATTACAAAACATTTTCAAGATTCACTCTTGCAAGTCGAGAAATATACCCATGTAAACCTTTAATAGTAATCAACAATTATATAATCATAAAGTTTTCCTACCAAATTAAAAACTATAGAAGTTCTAAAAAACTCAATGCGAACGAATTCTAGTGGTTGAGAAGTTGAAACTTCTTTCTTTGGTTAGAAAAAAACTTTAAGTTGATTTTCCTTTTGAAAGGGATTGCACACTTTGTCTTTAATAAAATACAGCTTAGGTGAATATTTGACTAAACCCTTTTTAGATAACTTTCTAAGTGATTATATATTATAGTGGCCTAGTCTCTCATGTCACAACCAAGATTCATGATGAAAATCATTTAAATAATAATTTTTTTAGAAAATAATGAATTTAAATCTACTTTATAAACACTATAATTCCTTAAGGTAGTGAATACTAAATTAAATTTAGAACCATAAATCTTACATGCATTATTTTCTAATTTTACATGAAATCTATCATCACACAATTGAGATACACTAAGAATATTGTACTTTAAACCATCAACAAACAAAACTTTAGAAATTAAGAAATTTTTAGAGTCATCAACTTGACCGAGGATGATAATCTCACCTTTTTCATTTTCACTAAAAGTGACATGACCACCATCCACTCTGGTTAGATTTTAGAATCATGAGAAGTCTCTTTTCATATATTTAGAACACCCACTATACATATACCATAGTTTTGTATAAGATATTTTAAAACATATTTCCTATAATTAATTAAACACACACTGACTTTGGTACCCATATTAACTTGGGTCCAGATAGGTTAGCAATTAAATATTTGAGAATCCATATTTGTCTAACAGATTTGTTCCCATATATATATGAATAAACTTACAAGAATTAGAAAAATAAGATTTCTTAGGTCCAAATTGGATTGATACCAATCTTGAAATTCCAGATGTGTGATTTACTATAGGTTTACTTATATCATTAGAGCTAGGAATAAAATAAATCTTATAAAGTTTATTTTTCTATTTGGGTTTATAAACAAAACCAACTCTTGGTTTAGGTATAACATGATTACCCAAAATTTTGTTAAGGGTTTCTATTCTTGTAGTAAAACCATCAATATCCCTTTTTAA
Source organism: Viscum album (assembly GCA_963277665.1). Lineage (NCBI taxonomy): Eukaryota > Viridiplantae > Streptophyta > Magnoliopsida > Santalales > Viscaceae > Viscum > Viscum album. The sequence goes on from OY728165.1 coordinate 1,893,863,306, forward strand.
TTGCTCATTTACTAATTTTAAGTCATTATTTTCTTTAAGAATCAGTTGATCTTTTTCTTTTTATACAACAAGATCAAATTTGATATAAATTGATAAAGCATATTTTTTATTTAAATTTTTATACTTATATTTAAGTTCATTAAAATTTTCTTCCATAATATTACAATATTCAAATAAATATTCACTGGTTATATTTTCATCATTATCTTTATTTTTAGAGATATTATAAATATGACCAGAAGATGAAAAGACAATATTTATTACCTATGATGTGTTTGACATAAAAAAATATATTGTCCCACTCATTGTTGTCTTCCATGATCAAATCATATTCACTGGAGCTATCCTTAGAAGCACTCTAGGTTTCTTTCATTTCCTTATTGTATTTCTTCCCTTTATCCATACATGTTTTCTTGTATTTTAGTTTTGGACAACCAACTTTTATATGTCCTTTTCTTTTACACTCATATGAGGTTATCTTAAAGTTTCCATCTTTCTTATAATATACTTTCTTGTCATAATTTTATTTTAAGTTAGACTTCCTGAAGAAATTTTTCTTCTTATGTAATTTCTTAAATCTTCTAGCTAGATAAGCCATCTCCTAACCACAATTAGATTCAACATCACTTCCACTGGTGTTATTTTATTTTATTATTTATTTAATCTTTGACTGAGATTTCTTGAATGTAGTTTATTTTTGGGTTCAATAACATCATAATTTACCTTGATATATTCTTCACATAACATGAGTTTTCCTATTAACTCCTTTATTGGTATCTTGCTTACATCACAAGATTCTAGGATGGATACAACAATGCCTCTCCATCTATCAGGTTAACATATTATAATTCTAGCACTTGAGATTTTCCATCAATGGTCTTTACCAGTGCATGCATCGTATTTGTGATCTCATTAAACTTGAGATAAATTTGAGAAATAGATTCACCAGGTTTCATATTAAATGTATCATTTTTAATAATATAAGTATTTATTCTCATTTATTTGAAATTTTATGTCCCTTACTGAGACACAGATAATGTATCCAAAATTTTGAAAGTAGTAAAACATGCAGAAATTCTATTAAATTCATGTTCTCTTAATGCATAATATAACACATTCATAACTTTATAATTAAAATCATAAGAAACCTTAGTGGTATCACACCAATCAGCTCTAGAAGCCTTAAGTTTCTCATGCTGATATTTAATTACAGTCCATATATCAAAACCCAAACTTTCTAGATGTATTTTTATTTTAATTTTCCACCGAGAATAATTTGTACTATTAAAGTAAGGAGGTATGTTAATAGTAGTCTCCTCAATCCTACTGGTATCCATAAAGATAAAAATTTAGAAATGATAGAAATTTTTAGATCTTTTGGTAAAAACAAACTTGATCAGTTAAAAGAAATAAAACCCACCTCTAATACAAAATGTTGGTTTGAGTGGAAAACTCAAGAGGAGGGTGAATTGAGCTTCTAATTAATTTTTTGTTTAAAAATAATTAAAAAAATACCTGAATTTGAAAAACAAACTAGTTAATTAATACAATAGGTATATATTATTCAATGATTTTAAGTAACCCCTTATAAGTTTGACAAAAACTTAGAAAGATAAGTCATAGTATCATTCCAATCTTTTGAGATTATTCTACTTGCACTAAATAGAAGAAATATCACTTGTGAGAACTAATAATCAAAGTTCAGTTTTGTAAATCATATTTTAAAAATAGTTTGAAAAATAAATAAATAAAAACATTGAAACATAGAAGAGTATAAAAATATAAGAGGCTCAGTCTCAAGCTGAGACCCAATCCTCTTCACTTAGAAATCACCCGCTACCAAGACCATTTAATAAGAAATAAACTGATCCATAACCTGGATCGAGTTTTACACAAAACTGTACAAATATAGTCCATGAAACAAGTAGTGTCTTCCATAGTTATTAATGAGATAGTATATATAAATGAAAAGGTAGATAGAGTATCAGTGTACAATCCAATATAGTACATGGGATTATTCTTAAGAAATAAAACATTTATAGAAAACACAACTCATGTGTAATAAAAACATATATAGAGAAGATAAAATAATTTTAGTTAAGTGAAGAATGTAGTTCTATTGTTCTATGGATGATTCATCTCTTCTTGATGTACATCTTTTGGTTAGGAATTAATATGTGAATATATGATGAAATTATTTGATATAGTGATGAAGTTCTGATCAAAATAATTCATTGTGTGTTTTTCATGTTCATAAAAATCTTGTTGTTGTGATTATGTGTCTATTATGTATATCTATCATTTTTATCTAACTTCAGGCTTATATATAAGGAATAATTCCTCTTAAAAAATACATTGAAACTCATCATTATAAATCCTTGTATTCAGTATGGAATATGGGATCATTAAATTCCTCTGACCAGTGTTTAATTCTATGTATAAAGTGGTTGGAATATTATATTTAATAAAAATAATACCCAAAAAATTTGATACAATTGCTTTAAAGTGTGCCACATTAGATTCTATGATAGCTTTGATACTTTTTGAGAATTTTGATCAAATTCCTTGAATAATTAATACGGTTGATCATCTTGATCTTAGGGTTGATCCAATACTTTGTCAAATTTTGACTACTTTCCATGGTCACTTCACCTAGTCATGCATTCGCTTTATTACTTTTCTAAAAGTCTAATTTTCCCATACGGCCATTTTATTTCAACATGCGTTCAATTAAAAACTTTATAGAGACTTGGTCAATTTGTAAAAATATGCATTGTCACAAAGGTCACTCTGATTTTATCGCATGGTTAATTCAATGATTTATGATATTTCTAACTTGCATGTGGTCACTTAAAACTATCTTTGCAGTCGCAAGGTTTCTTGTGTGGTCAATCAAAGAGTTGCTGAGAAGATAACCAAAGTCAATTTGATAGGCGTGCTATCAATCATCTGGTCATGCGGTCGATTCTTGCCTTTGTGAAAATTTTGATTATTGTAGTTTTTTGAGATACAACATGTGGTTACTTGGTTCGTTTTGTGGTCTCTTGAGTCCTTTGTGATGTCTTTCATGGTCGATGCACCCGTCGTGCAACTGATTTGATACTTTGAAAAAAATTTACCTTTGACTCACGGTCGATGGACTCTTTATGTGGTTGATAGTCTGGATAAGCTTCATGACTGGTTCAGGACTTTGAAAAATTTCCTATGTGATCCAGTAAAATATTTATCTTTCATAAAACATATAATTCATTAGAAATAACATAAAAATTATTTATAATAATTAAAATAAGGAATTTCTAGACTAATCCAACACCTTTTTCATTATGGGGTGTCTAGTGGTTCAGGAGTGGTTACATAAAATTTAGAATTTTTTTAAATGTTATTATAATTTATAAAGTGATTTTAAAATGGTTTTAAAAATTTAGAAGTAATTTCAGAGTTTTAAAAGTTTATTGGGAAATTAAAGTGGGAGTTTTGTAAATTATTTAACTATTTTTAGAAGTGTTTTAGGATTCTATTGGTGATAATAAATCCTTTACATTATTATTATAAGTTTATTTAATTAAAAATGTAATATTTTTAAGAAAATACTCAACTTTATTCATGATTTTGAAGTTTCGTAAAGGTAAGGAGAGTTTTTTATAAGCTATGTAAGGGTAATTGGTGTTTTCTATGTGTTGTTTAAGGGTGATATCATTTTTCTCCTTCATTCATAAAGGTTATTTTCTTCCTATGCAAGGGTATGTTCGAATTTTCTAACACCACGTAAAGGTATCTTGTATTTTGAAATAACTACGTAAGGGTAGCTCCACTATTATGTAAAGTTGTTTGTGAGTTTCTTCTATGTATGTAAAGGTAAAACCTTCAATTTTTCTCTTGTATGGGTAGTATCCTATTTACATAATGGTAATATGCAATCCCTTAAGGCTTTTTAATGGTCATCCGTGAGTTATGAAGCTTGCGTAAGGAAAACTAGCTACGTAAGGGTATAACCATGTTACCCTTACGCAACATATGTCTCATGCGTATGGGTGGCAAAAATTTCTAAAAAACTCTATTTTACTTTCTAGATTTTTTTGTAACACCTTTTTAATGAAAATTAATGGAAATAAATGTGAAAATCAATAGTTTTTAATTTATTAGATGTTTTAAACATAGTCCATGGAATTTCTTAAATATAGAAGATTTAAATGAGTTTTATGGAACCAATTTTAATAAAGATTTAATGAGAAATAAATTTTTTCATGGGAATATATCTACATTATTCATGGAGGGATATATGTGAATATTAAAAAAGAGTTTATTTCTATCCTTTGAGTCTTTCCTTATTTATCTTGAGTTTCAGCGATCCAAAACCTTGACGTTTGAGTTTTTTACATCTTTTGTAAATTTTATAAGGTTCCTCCTACTTCCATTCTGCATGCATAGCCTTTTTCTATCTTCTATTTTTAGTGTTAAAGCGTTTAAATCCTTCTTCTCTAGGTAGGGGATCTGTGACTTCTCCAAAATTTACACTACGCTAGTGTGAAATTAACATGCATTAGACTCATCTGTTTAGATGAATGTGATTAACTATAATCAGATAAAAATTTGTAAAATAATCACATTACGGAAGATCATATGATAATTTGTGAATTCTAAAGGATGAAGATTAAATAAATATATTGAAATATTAATAATAACATATAATTATTAAGAAATGAGAGAATTATCTCAGGTTGAAATTATCTTGAAATATTCAAGTGAGAGAAATTTATATTTCATGCTGCAAATAAATAATTATCTTGAAAATATTGTAACATGTTTTAGAAGTATTATTCTATATTTTAAATGATTATCACATGATTTTTATAAATTCTTAAAATATAAATATTATTGCATGCGGAAATATTAATATTCATGTTTGAAATATTTCGGGTGTATGATCACATGCTTTTGAGATATATATTTTTGTTGCCTCTAAGATTTACTAGATAGTGTGCTATATATTTTTATAGTTTTTAATCATGTCTAATATTCTTAGATATTAAATAATAACTTAATGATGGTAATGATTTATTTACAATAAAATAGGCATTTTGAAATAATGATCATTGAGTTTGTTCATTTATAAAAAAGTAGTTTAAGACAAAATTCTAGATTGAATATATAATATTTTAGCCTTGGTAATTTGTATGGCTAGTGCTGTTGGGATTTATTCATTATTAATAAGTTAATTAAATAAGGTAATGAGAATTTAATATTTTCTTAAAACATTACTTTTGGGATGAGCGATCCCATTGTTGTTTGATAAGGGCTAAAATGCCTTGTTTGATTTCACCATGGTTTCACTTGTAATTATGTATGGAACAATACATTTATTATGTATTTATACTCTATGGATTGAGAGTATTGATGTGATTAATTTATAAACTTATGTGGTTATAATATTTGATGACTAATGCGTGGTGATGCCCGAGGTTGTAATGATGGTACGAGGTGTCGGTTATAATGATGTTGATGCAACAGGGTTCTAGTTATGATGATGGTGGTGGCATGGGGTGATAGATATGATGATGATATTAGAATGTGATATTTTATATGATATTATGTGCAATGGTGTGGGACACCGGGCGGCCAAGATGATTTCAAAACAAAGATTTATCATCGATGTTCACAATTCACGCTTGATGCCTGCTTGATGGATGATGGCCGAATGTTATTTATATGACCAATTTCGAACCATGAGAAACAGTTTGATGCTATGTACTAAGAGTTCATCTTTTAAGTGATAGCTTAGGCTAATTCCTAGAGTACCTGGATGTGTATTAATGATAAGTGAATTAATAAATGAACGAGGTTGGTTCATGTTTTTCTCAGACTATGGTGACATACTTGAGAATACAAGAAAAAATTTAATAGAGTCACCGACACTTTTCATAGAAAATTAAAAAGTTTATCTTGGAAATGATAATGAAAATAATTAATTAATGGCTAATTAATTGATTGATTAATATGAATCTTGATGATTGTATGTTTATTTGATACCTATACCTTAGTAAAAGCAGTCAAGAGTCATGTGTGACATTAGAGGAAAATGAGTCTAAGGATAGGTATTTTCCCATAGTGTGGTTGTGATATATATGTATATTTATATGTTATGTGTTTTCATATTCTCCCCCACCCATGTTTCTGGGGTGAATAACATCCATTGGACTTTGGGAGGGTGTTTTCCCCAACATCCAGGTTGATGAGGAATAGATGGCTGACTACCCCCTCTTTCCCTATTCTCTTCTCCTGATAGTATTATTTTTTAATATACAGTGTTTATATTTCCCTATATATGTGTGTAGATGGATGTAATGGATTGTGGTTATTTCACACACATGTTTCTCAAGATATAACATCCTAAGTAGTATTATATGTATGTTGTGTATGAACTGTGATGGTTTGAGGTATAATACATGATGTATGAAATGCGGTGGCTCCCGTAAACTACTTAGTTACCATTTGGAGATATGGGATTTTGATTAAAAGATGTTGTGATACATGGGGTGCATGGTTTGATACAGTTTCTTAGGTGTCTTCTGGAAGACTTCTTATTTTGGAGAGAGATGGATCATGACATGTGATATTGGGGTAAATCATCGAACCAATGGGGAAGTGGTAGTGATGCACCTTCACTTTTATATTACGTTGGATATTATATTACACTTGTGTGCGATACTTGGTGAGATCCATGGTGAGGATGATAACTTATCATACCTTTTTAGGTAACAAGTTAGTTTCATTTATTTACTTACTAGGTTTTAGTATGATTCTTTCACATTTTTCATGAGAGCTTTCAGGGAGGATACTACCGAGTATACATTTTATTCTCACTATATGAATATATAAACAATTTTTTCTTGTTATCAGGGGATGTTTGGTGATTGGACTAGACATTAATATCTTATAGGAGTTGTTCAGCAGCTATCAGAGTTTTTGGTGTTCATGGTCACTTCCTTAGAATGTATTTTGGTTTTATTTTAGTTATATCTAGTTATGTATGATATAGTATCATGTATTGATATTTCTTATTCTTTTATTTTGAGAAGAAGTTGTTTGGTGTTTTTTCTTATCTTATCTCTTATTCCTTAAATCTATATAGAGGGTAATGTTTCCTATATGCATGATTTATATACTTTCAGTGCTAGTTGGAAACCTATAGCCTATTGAAGGCAGGTTTTAGGTGTCATTTCTCTATTTCTCCATTGTCGGTCTAGGAGGGGTACCTTGGGGGGGTAGGGGGTTGTGAAAGAGTAGTATCAAATGTGATATTTGAGATATGGTAAGAAGTTTGGAGTTAGGCACTGGTGAGGATGCATGGGTTGGTAGGGAGATAGTATTAACCATGCTTAGTATGTGCTATAAAAAAAGGAGATTGGCTAGGACATGAGATTTTAGGCACCCCTGTGATCCAATGTAAGGACCTTCAAGTTTATTGAACATGATAAGTGAAGTGATGCTGATTGTATGGTAGAGACATAAGAAAGGATCATGCATCATGCTTATATAGGTCTATGTTTGAATTGGGTAGAAAATGGAAAATAGGTTAAAAATAAATGATTTAATTAACCTTAAATGATCTATGTTCCGAGTTAGGAGTCCCTTAATTTGTAGGAGTGGACCATATCAACATGTATGTTATCAAGATGTGCCAAAAATCACTAGATAGTAGAGGTCAATGATGAAAATACTTGGAGGAGGAAATTTTGAGAGTTTCAATGCTAGAATCTATAGAAGTATGAGGGCTCTGTTCCAGATCACGAGATAGAGATTTGGTTGGAGGAGGCAGTGATATCCTTTATTTCTAATTGTTCTCAGAGAGAGAACTATTTATTTAGGTATAGTGATACTACTTAGGACAACATGACAATATTGGTTCTTATTTCTCAGGTTTGTGAAGAGTTGGCTATTTTATTGGGGATGTTTCAAGATCAATCATCAGGATGAGTTTCTTTCTTCAATTGTAAATACGAATTTTTGATCGGTGATGTTTTCATTCCATTATGGGATTTATTATCTTGATATTGATATATAATGAGACCTTTGAATCTATTTATTGATCCTAGAACCCTTTAATTATTATCCCATTAAAGTGAATGACTAGAATTATTGTCATTCTTTGATTTATATCCCTTCAGAATGAGTTCAGGGAAACCACCTCATTCACTTGATTAAAAACCACCTACTAAATCCTTGATACATGATTATTATTACCACTTCAACCTTTTAGTTTCCAAACCACACCTAATTTCCTTCAGAGAGGGTAATCATACATCATTCCTCAAGTCGAGTCTTCAGATGGAGGTATGGTTTGGGGAAAGGGTTTCTCTGACTTTTTCCATATCATTCTTTAACTATCTCATTAGGGTTTTTAAAGTGAATATATGGTACAAAGGGAGGGATTTATACCATCATATGCATCCTATAATCTTCTCTCATGCTTGGTGTGGTAGAGATTTGGTCCAGGGGAAGGGGTTATTATATGTCTTCATTTACTTTAATCAACACAATCTTACTCAGACAGAATGATTTGGGCCCTATTTTGGGGAAACATAATATTTTTTATTTGTCTTTAATTTATTCTCCACTTAGTATAGATTAATTTTTTTCTATGTTTTGTGGAATAAATTCTTGTATTCTATGGGCTGTATATGTGGATTTGTTTATGATGTGGATATGGTCTTGTATGATTATATTACTAGTAGATATTTCTCTTATACTAGTAACATGTGTTATTTCCTCAAGAATATAAATACAAGGTACACTTCACACATCATGACACATTATTTTCATGATGCATTTATAACCATTCATCCAGTTAGTGCCGCTCAAAGTTGACAATATCATGGTGCGATGGATGAGTTCCTTTGATTTATATGTTTGTGGTAGCTCTGTTGATGTTGATGTGAGTGATTTTCTTGGTTTAGTAATGATATGTGGAAGTGGAAATTGGAACGTTAAATCCTTTATAGTTTTTTCATGAGTGTGTTCTTGGTTAATAAGGTTTTGTTAACAAACCTAGAAAATTTTTAAAGGAAAGGAAAGTGGATTGTTCCAACCTCATGTTTTTTATGATATATGTCAAATGTAAAATTTGGGTTTTCTAATTTTTGATGTTAAATGTATTGACATTAACTTGGTAAATATCATGTTAGATCAGTATTAGTCAAATAAAAAGAATTTGATGAAATCATGTAAATTTTCTATATATGTGATTTATCATGGGAATCATGTTAAATATGGAATGTTAGATATCATGCTTAGAATGTTTTAAATTTTCAATTGGTTTAACATAAAACATGCTTAAGTTTTAAATTATAGTGGTGGTGATTATTTAATGTTTGTGACAGATGATGAATTTAATTAGTTAAATTATTGGTCAGTGTAGTTGTTTATTTAATAATAAATGTTTTTTACAAAGTTAAACCTTTTTGGTAATATGTTTTCTTAAATAAATGATTGTAGTTCTTCCATTAAGTGTGTATTTATTTTAAAAAAGGTTTTGAAAAATGTATTAGAATTGTTTTCACATAGACCATTTTGATAAATACCTTGTTATGAAAAGGATTAAAATGTTTTCACTTAAAAGGTTTTCTAACCCAGCATATTTTAAATGAAAAAGGCTTAGCGGATTTTTTTTATCATCATGATTTTAAAATTTAACATGATTTAATATTAAATGTTTTGATACATTTATAGCAAGAAAATAATAATTTAGAAATCATGTTTATGTTTTAAACACCTTAACCAAAAATATATAATGAATTGTTTTAAATATAATATCTAAGATTATCAATAACTATTATAAAATCATTATAATCTACTTTGTTCATGACATGTTAAGCATGATATGATTTGAATGTAATGAATTAAATTTTCTAGCATGATAAATGGAAATAAATCATGTATAGATTTTCATTTGATGGAATGCCTAAGTAAAGTTGTTAAATTGTTGGATATAATATTGTTTTCGCCTAAACAGAGTTCTAGGCCCTTTTTGTTCAATCAATGTGAAGTGATTATTTCTAAAGGTGTTCCATTTTATAGTTTTGTTTTATTTTAATGTTTTTTTAATTGTATATACATTTCTTGTTGATTTTTTTTGTCAATTTATGTGGCATTTTATATGGTTATGTGAACTAACTTGGGAATGAGAGTCACAAATGCGTGCTCAATATTCCAAGTTGTTTAATGCTTGATTTTGTTTGGTGGAAGTATCTAAACTCATAATGATATATGATATTTATTATCCTCAATGTTTTATTAATGGATTTTTTCCTATTTGAGAGGTATATTCCCCGGGATAGTGATTTTAATTTTTTAAGATTGTTGCATAGTTTTACACTTTGTTCCTATAGTGTGGTTGTTGTGTTCCAAATATAGCAGGGTATGGATTTTTCCAAGCCCCTCCTTCATCATTATAGGGTGTCCAGTAGTTCAAGAGTGGTTTGATAAAATTGAGAATTTGTTTTTAAAATTTTCTTCTAATTTATAAATTGATTTTAAAATGGTTTTACAAATTTATAAGTAATTTCAATGTTTTAAAAGTTTATTGGTAAATTAAAGTGGGAGTTTTGGAAATGATTTATTTGTTTTTAGATTTTTTTTAGGATTTTGGAGGTGATAATAAATCCTTTGATTTATTATTATTAGTTTTTTAATTAAAAATGTAACATTTCTAAGAAAATACTTACCCTTACACATGATTTTGAAGTTAAATAAAGGTAAAGAGAGTTTTCTATAAGCTGCATAAGGGTAAGTGGTGTTTTCTATGTGTTGCATAAGGTTAATCCCCATTTTCTCATTGGGTAAAGATCAATTACTTCCTATGTAAGGGTAGGTTTGAAGTTTCTAAAGCTATATAAAGGTAGATTGTATTTTGAAATATCTATGTAAGGGTAGCTCCACCACTACATAAAGGTGTTTGAGAGTTCCTTCTATGCACGTAAAGGTAAAACCCTCAACCAGTCTCATGAAAGGGTAGTCTCTTATTCATGTAATGCTATGTCGTAATCCCTTAATCCCATGTAAGCATCCTTTATGAGTTAAAAATCTTGCATAAGGGCAACTAGCTACATAAGGGTAAAACCATGTTACCCTTAGTAGCACATGCCTCCTTCATATGGGTGGCTTAAATTGCTTAAAAATCCATTTTTCCTTTCTATAAACTTTTGTAACACATTTTTAGTGTAAATTAATTGGAATAAATGTGAAAATAGTTATTTTTGAATGTATTAGATATTCTAAATGTAATTTATTTCCTTTATTAAATATAAACAAATTAAATGAGTTTTATGGAATCATTTTTAATAAGTATTTAATGAGAAATGAATTTATGCATGGGAATATGTCTACAATATTCATGGAGGGATATCTTTGAATATTAAAAATGAGTTTATTTTGATCGTTTGAGTCTCTCCTTGTTTCTCTTAAGTTTTGGTGATCCAAAACCCATATTTTCGAGTTTTGTATGTCTTATACAAATTGTACGAGGCTCCTTATGCTTCTAGACCATCCAAATACCCTCTATCTCTCTCCTATATTTGGTGTTTCAGCATGTAAATCCTTCTTTTATAGGTACAAGATCTTAAAATTCTCCTTAATTTATACTACACAAGTGTGAAATTAACATGCTTTAGACTTTTTAGTTTAGATGAACACAATTAACCATAATCAGATAAAAATATGGAAAATAATCACATGATGGAATATTGTATGATAATATAGAAATTACAAAGGTTGAAGATGAAATGAATACAGTAAAATATTTATAATATATCATCATATAATTATTAAGAAAAGATAGAATTATCTCATGCTAAAATAATCATGAAATATTCAAGTGTGAGAAATTTATATTTCATGTTGTAGATAAATAATTCTTTTGAAAAATATTATAGCATGTTTTGGAAGAATTATTCTCTCTTTAAAATGATTATCGAATGATTTTGAAAAATTATTGAAATGTAAATATTATCACATGTGGAAATATTAATATCCGTGTTTGGAATATTTGGGATGTGTGATTACATGCTTTTGAGATATATATTTTTATTACCTATGAGATTCACTAGATAGTGTGCTATATATTTTTACAGTTGTTAAGCATAGTTGATATTATTGGATATTAAATAATAACTAAAAGCTAGTAATGCTTTGTTTATAATAAAAGAGGCATGTTAAAATAATCATCATCAAGTTTTATGATTTATAAAAAATAGCTTAATGAAAAATTCCAAATTAAATAAATAATATTTTAGACTTGTTAATATGTATGGATAGTGCTTTTGGGATTTATTCATTATTAATTGGTTAATTAAAGAAGGTAATGCAAATTTAATTTTTTATTAAGACATTGATTTTGGTTTGAGCAAGCTCATTTTTGTTTGATAAAGGCTATAATTCCTTGTCTGATTTGTCCATGGTTTCGATTGGAATTATGCATGGAATAATACATTTATTATGTATTTATGCTCTATGGATTTAGAGCCTTGATGTGATTAATTTATAGCCTTGCGTGGTTGGAATTTTTGATGACTAATGGGTGCGGATTCCTGAGGCTTTAATGATGGCATGGGGTGCCAATTATATTGATGTTAATGGAATAGGGTTCAAATTAAGATGATGGTGGTCACACAGGGTGCCAGATAAGATGATGATGTTAGCACGAGATGTTGAATGTGATATTATGTATAGAATTGCGTGACACTGAGCGGTCGGGATGAGTTCAGAATAGATATTTCTCATCAATGTTAACAATTCATGTTTGATGCATGCTTGATGGTCAATGACCAGATGTTATTTATATGACTAGTTTCCAACTACGAGATGCAGTTTGATGCTATTCACTATGAGTGCATCTTTTAAGTGGTATCTTAGGCATAGTCCCAGAGTACCCAGATGTGTATAGATGATAAGTGAATTAATAAATGAATGAGACTGGTTCATGGTTTTCTCAGATCATGATGACATACTTGAGAATAAAAGAAAAGAATCAATCATGTTTTCTACACTTTCCATAGAAGATTAAAATGTTTATCTTAGAAATGATAATGGAAATAATTAATTAATGACCAATTAATTAATTAATTAATATGAAAATTGATGATTATATGCTTATTTTATACCTAGACCTTAGTATTGGTAGCTGAGATTCTTGATCAAAGTTAGGGGTAGATGAGTCTAAGGATAGGTAGTTTCCCATGGTGTGGTTGTGATCTATATGTATATTTCTATGTTATATACTTTCATATGCTACTCCACCCATGTCGGTAGGGTTACTGACACCTAGTGAACTTTGGGATGGTATTTTTTCCAATATCTAGGTTGGCGAGAAATGGATGGCTAACTACCCCCTCTTTCTCCACTCTCTTATACTAGTAGTATTATATGATGGCATGCATGATGGTTATCTTTCCCTATATATGTGTGTAGAGGGCTATAATGTCTTGTGGTTATTTCACACACATGTATCTTTAGATATAGTATCTTAAGGATTATTATAGGTATATTATGTATTGGATGTGATGGAGTGAAGTATAATATAGGATGTACGAGCTATGGTGGAACCCAAAAACTACTCTATTACCATTTGGAGACATGGGATGTGGATGAAGAGATGTTGTGATGAACGAGATTCATGGTTTGATATAGTTTCCCAGGTGTCTTCAGGGAGACTTCTTCTTTTGGAGAGAGATGGATCAAGACATACAATGTTGGGGTAGAGTATCATACCTATAGGGAAGTGTTAGTGAGATACCTTCACTTTTATATTATGTTGGATATTATATTCTACTTGTATGTGATACTTAGTGAGAGATCCATGTTGAGGTTGATAAATTTTTATACATGTTTAGGTGAAAAGTTAGTTTCATTTATTTACTCACTAAGCTTTAATATGCTTCTTTTATACTTGTCACAAGATGTTTTGGGGATGATCCTACCGAGTATACATATTATTCCCACCCTATGTATATATAAACTACATTTCAGATCAGTAGAGTTTGGTTGGTGATTGGGTGGGACATTATTAGCTTAGTGGAGTTATTTAATAGCTTTCGGAGTTTTTGGTGTTCATGGTCACTGCCTCAGCAAGTATTTTAGTTTTATTTTAGTTGTATACAGTTATGTATGACATCACATCATGAATTGGGATTGCTTGTTATTTTATTATGAGTAGGAGTTTTTTGGTGGTTGTTCTTATCTTATCTCTTATTCCTTAAATCTATATAGAGGGAAATGCCTCCCATATGTGTGATTTACATACCCTTGGTGTTAGTTGCCAACCCATGGCCTATTAGAGGCAGGATTCGAACGTTATTATCTCTCTCTCTCTCTCCATTTTCAGGGAATGGGGGGTACCTTTGGGGGGATGGGGATGTGAACCCCCTAAACACACCCCCAATAGGCTATGAGGTCACGAATGACATAAAATGTATTAAAATACAAATATGAGAGACACCACCTTTCTCTTTGATGTAAAATCCAAAATGACAACTAAAACTAATAATGAACTCCATCACATACCAAAAAATAATCATCAAAATTTTAAATTCACACATACATGGAATATATCATGTGCGTAATGTTATGCATGATCTAAATAATACAATATGCTAACTCCAAAATACAGTTTAATGATAAGACAAGAGCACGTGGCTCTTCCCGTTCTATACTAGATCATATTGTGCTCAATCTAACATTATTTAACCCTACTTTTGGTTTGATCCTTTAATCTTGTAATAAGAGTATAAGTTACACTGATACTTACAAGCAACTTGGTCTTGGATAAAAAAAATCAAATTCAGCTCTATTTTTTTCTTGGAGAGCTCAAACTTGAGCTACTTGAATATTAACTTGAGTAAAATTTGAATATTAAAATACCTTAATTGAGTAACTCATAATCCTAATCAATTAATCCAAATTTTAATATATATTTATTTATTTTTGAGATTGATATTTGATATTGTGTGATTTTTTTTCTTGAGTATGAATTCAAGATTGAGCTTATAATCAAATTCATGATAAAGTATTTTAATTGAGTCAAATTTTGATTAATAAAAAATAATCAACTAATCCCAATTTGAGATTATCCCTAAGCTAAATCTTGGAATATTTCTACTTAATTGATCTTGGTAATTAAATTCAATTACCAGCTTGATCTTGAGTACTATGATGCTCAACTTTTCTCATATCATTTACACCCCAAGTCTAAAAACAACATATTAGATTAGGGTGAGTATACAAGTATAAGATGGATTTTATAGGATTAAATAACACTTATTAAAGTAATGGAAGAGAATAAGAAACCCTTAAACTAAGATCTTCATGTTAGGAAATAAAAACCATGTATAAAAAAATTGAAGAACTTGTGTACCTTATACCGATGATGGTCGTAGCTCATTTATTCAATCACAGATTTGATGAATATCCCTAAGGAGCATCCAAATTACTCTTTACCCCCTGGTGTATCCATGAGATAACCTATTCATCTAATTCTTGGGTGGGATTCTTCTTTAAGTTATGATATGTTAGTATCTCTGGTAGTGATGGACGGAGGAGAAGAGATGAATGGTAGAAACAATCGATAGAAGTCTTATATCACTTAGAAAACCTTCTTAATGGTTCTAACCTATTTTATATAAGTCTTGAGAAAATAATTTGAGCATCTATGCATTTATTTGAATGTCACATAATGTTCAAGTGATGAAAAAATTGCAAACACTCTGTATCCTTTGTCCATTCATTTATATCTAAATGAATTCTTGATCCCATTATATGTTTCATATATAAAACATCAATGATTAACAATAACTTATGTTAAAGAGAACTGAATGTTAATAAATAAAATTCAACTGCCTTAATCAATCATGAAGTGTTATGTGAATCATATAATATGATTCTTCACACAACACTACCTTGTGACACAACCAAATATTACACCATGTTTTGATTAGGCAACTACAATACAATATCACCATATTTTATTAAAAAATATGTTCAAAGACATACAATATGAATTTTATACCATGGATATTGCACCATATGACATTGTAATATCCTGATTTTTTTACAATGATAATAAAAACCCTCTTGTGATAAATTATTAATATATTAAGTGTGAAAAAAAATATTTATCAATGAAATAACTTAATAAATGTATTAAAGGCCTTAAAAACCAATTAACACCTTAGAATATTGAAATGAATATTTTTTTTTTGAGTTAGAAAATGAATTCTTGCGAGATTCCAAGGCCTGTAAAGCCTCGATGAAGATGAAATAAAATTATTAAATATATTATATTAAGCACATTCAATTTATTCAAAATAATTGAATAACTCTAAAATGGTGCGTCATATGAGAAATCTAATACCACCATTATTTCTGAGAGATCGTGCGCCTTTATGGAGTCCATTTGAGCATTGTTTCATATAAAGATGCATGTTTTACATCACACTTTTGACAGGGCTTGAGAAATCCCTAGGGACTCAGTTGAGATTGAGTACGACATACCATTACCAAACCGGTGGATAGTCTGAGTGGAATATACTCATATTAGAGGTTATGTTTTGAGCTTGCATGCTTGATTTTGGCAGAGTATGGGATGACCACATAGCCTTGGTTGAGTTCACATACAATAAAAGTTACCATACTTTGATTCATATGACACCTTTTGAGGCTCTTTATGGGAGACTGTGTCGCTCACCGCTCTGTTAGCATGAGGTGGGTGAGGTAGCGATTGTTGGCACCAGTATGGTTCATGAGACCTCTAAGAGAGTGTAGTTGATATGGAAGAGATTGATCACTGCTCAGAGCAGACATGGATCACATGCCGACTGTAGGAGGAGACCCTTGGAGTTTGCTGTGGGAGATCAGGTTTTCTTGAGAGTGACTCCTCGGTTAGGGCACAAACGTCTGGAAAAGTAAGGAAAATTAGCACCACATTTTGTTAGACCCTTTGTGATCACTGAGTGGATATGGGTAGTGACATATCGTTTGGAAATCCCTTCTCACTATCGAGGTATGTACGATGCGTTCCATGTGTCACAGCTTCAGAGGTACATACTCAACCCTGCACATGTTATTGATTACGAGGATGTTGATCTAGAGACAAAAACATCTTATGAGGAACGTATGGTGTGTAAAATACGTCAAAGTGAGAAGGTATTGCGAGGAAAGACGGTACCACTAGTCTGGATTTAGTGGCAACATTGACAGATCCAGGAAGAGACGTGGGAGTGTGAGTCTGATGTTCGAGCTTAGTGGTCTGAGCTATTCAAGCAAGACTTCTAGAGTTACTTCTCGAGGATGAGAAGTTGATAGAGGGGGATAATTGTAATATCTTGATTTTTTTACAATGATAATAAAAACCATCTTGTAATAAATTACTAATATCTTAAGTAGGAAAAATGATTTATCAACAAAATAACCTAATAAATGTGTTAATGACCTTAAAACCCAGTTAACACATTGAAATATTCAATTGAATATTTTTTTGGAGTTAGACAATGAGTTATTACAAGATTACGAGGCATGTAAAGCCTCGACAAAGATGAAATAAAATTATTAAATATATTATATTAAGTGCACACAATTTATTCAAAATAATTGAATAACTCCAAAACGGTGCATTGTATGAGAAATTTGAGACCAACATTATTTCCGAGAGGCGGTTTTTATCCTAAGCAGGGTGTAACATTTGTAAGCATCATACGTTTAGATGCCTCGCTCATGAAGATAATTTATTTAATAATTTTTATTATATTATTTTTTAAAATAATTTAATATCTCCAAAATGGTGCATCATATGTGAAATATGAGACAACCTTTAGGTTCTGGACATAATTTTTACCCTATTAGAGGCATAACATTTGTAAGCGTCAGATGTTTGGATGGTTTGCTCATGATAAAAACTTTCTTTATGTTTAATTATTCAATTATTCCATTTTTAATTAATCATTAATTAATTTATCTCAAACAGTGCATCGTATGAGGAATCTAACACCACCATTGGGTCTGAAACGTGTGGTTTACCCTAGGTAGGACATAGCTTCTATGCACAACATACGTTTGATATTATTTAATTTTTATGTTAAATAATTAATTTATTAATTTAATAAAAATGGGTATTATTCACCTTCTTCCCCAACAAAACACCACATCACCATAGTAACACTCTCTAAGGTTTCAAAACATTCATTTTCACTCATTTTTGACCCAATTAAACTGGAAAATCATTAATGAGGTGGATTTAAACACTCCATCATAAATTTTCATGTGAAACGGGGATTAAAATGGATGTTTTAATTTGGGGGTTTTATTACTACGTTTTTGGGGTTTATTTAGTCAAATCATTTCATCTTGGTTCCTTTTAAATCCCTTTGTGTCAAACCAACCTAGAAACCACCTTGGACGGGAGTAATCGAGTATCAGGAGTCATCACTTGCGCTGGTGTGACCTTCTTCCTCCTTCATATGTGGTGAAGGTGAGGATTTTCTTTTTATTTTAACATTTTTTATTTTCTTATTTGTTCATGTTTATTTTAAAAAAAGAAATAAAATAAAATAAAAGAAGATTTTTGATCTTGAATAAATATTATAAACCCTAAATTTATCAAATGAGAATTATGTTTTGATTATCAAAAGATATATTTTTTAAAATAAATTATCAAATGATGTTTATCAAATAATTATCAAACAATTTTTTTTGTAAAACTTCAATAGAAAAATTATTTAAAGATAATTGAAAACACATGCGTTGATATTTTAAATGATAATTTTAAATTTATCCTGGAGTAATAAAATATTATCGCATGTAATATTTTAAATGATAATTTTAAAATTATCCCAGAGTAATAAAATATTATCCCATTTAATATTTTAAATTATATGTTGAAAATTATTCAGGAGAGATAAAATATTACCACATATAATATTTTAAATGACAATTTGAAAATTATCTAGGACAGATAAAATATTATCACATGCAATATTTTAAATAATAATTTGAAAATTATCCTAGCGTAATAAAATATTATCACATGTAATACTTTGAATGATAATTTAAAAATAATCCTGGGGTAATAAAACATTATTGCATGTAATATTTTAAATGGTAATTTAAAAATTATTATGGAGAGATAAAATATCACCACATGTAATATTTTAAATGATAATTTGAAAATTATCCAGGACATATAAAATATTAGTGCATGTAGTATTTTAAATGATAATTTGAAAATTATCCTGGAGTAATAAAATATTATTGCATGTAATATTTTAAATGAGAACTTGAAAATTATTTAGGAGAAGTAATATATTACCACATGTAATATTTTTAATGACAATTCTAAAATTATCCAAGAGAGAGAGCATGTATCATTGCATGTGATATTTTATTTTCTTGTGAAATAAAATAAATGTTTTGGTTCTAGTAAAGCCTTGATATATCTCAATAATTGATGTGCCAAAAACTCGAGACTTTGATGTGTCTCCTTTAACGATAATAAAAACCGTGAAGAGGTCTTCCCAAAATCTGAGGTAGAAGGTTCCTTCCCTTCTTGGGCCCATGTTTACACTTGTTGCCTTGATGATTATATTTGTTGGAATCTTATTGACTGTGCTTGATTGTGACTACATGTGTGTGTGTCTATATAACCCATAAAAACTATTGTGATTCCATGAGTGATATTAGTGCATCTTTTGTCCACATTTGATTATGATAACATGTTGTGTATGCTGCTATATACTCATGTTGGCATGCTATGCCTACTTGTGTGCTCGCCGTGTATATTTATTACCACGCCTTGTTTTTTGTTAGTGGTATTTGAGATAGGTGGATCGTCATGACATATTTATTCCCTAATGGGGGAGAATGGTTGATTGCAACCATAATGACGAGGGACCTAAGCATAATGTGAAGGTACGAGGACACCATGATGTCATGTTGAGGGTGTGCTCGAGGATGCCTTGATGCCAAGTGCCATTCACCATGGGATAGCCTAATCTATACTAGTTATTCTCAAACCCCACTTTAACAACTATAGCCCCAAAATTTAATATTTCTAGGCATGCCACCCCTTATTTAACAGCGCTATACACCCCCTTCCATGTGCACGTGCCCCTACCTCCCCTTGGATTCGAACCCAAGACCTCTCCCTTGTGCGTCTGGACCCTTATCACTCCTCCATATTGCTTTGTTCTCCATTTTATGATATATATATATATATATATATCTAGTTATATTTTTTTATCTATATATTTATTCGTATATTAATATATATTTATATGATCATTTTTAAATACATTTATAAAATATGTTTTTTTGTGTGTGTTTATAAATAAATAAATAAATATAAACATATATACAACATACATACATACATACATAAATATATATATTATGTGTATCTATAAATATATTTATACAAAATTTTATTTATTTACATATATTATATATTAATATTTATATACATATATTAGAATTTATAGATAATATATATCAGTTTTTGAATACACACACACACACACATATTATATAGGTATATAAATATCCATATATTTTTATTTTAAATAGAATTAATATTATTTTTTATTTAGATATGGTTTATATATTTATAAATATATTTTATATGTAAACATGTTTACATATTTATTTATAAAATTAAATTTTTATGTGTAAATATATAAAAATATGTATATATGTGTGTATACTTAATTATAAATAACAGTACATTATGAAAAATGACAAAATTTGAACGTCATAATATCCTTATGAGTGTAATACTTGAAAATAAATCACTTATCTAACAAAAAAAGATAACAAGACCCCCGTAAATGAGGATGAAATTCCATCAAATGTTAAAAAATTGGGGTATCCCAATTAAAAACTCAGTTTTGAAGGCCTTATAGGCCTTTTTTGGCCTTGAAAAAATAGTGACTGAGGTCTCTCTAATTAACATGGTATAGAACTCATTGCAATCTTTGATTTAATATGTGGTAGAGCCCAAATAGACACTTGGATCAGAAGTTATGGTCGTTTCAAGTTCAAGTTACATTTTCAACTTATTTTAGATATTTTTATAAATTTTTGATTTTTTTATCTTCAAATTGTTGTTAAATGAATATTACTCAATAATAGCTATCAAATTATTAAGTAAAAATATTTTTAAATTATTTTATAAGCCATTTTCACTAAATATATTATATATTATTTACATTTATATTAATCCTTATCTAAAACATATTTAAAAAATATGTGTTATATTTACATCAATATAAATATATTTATATATTCATATATTATTTTTAATGATTTTTTTAAATATTCCCTTTATCAGAATTAGTAAAAAAGTTCTGATAAAGGGGGGGAGGGGGTCTTTATTATCACTTTTAAAAAAGCGATGATATAGGGGGTACTTTTAACGACATTAAAAAAAAGAACTGATAAAGGGGGTGCCTTTATCAGTGATAAAAAAAGCACTGATAAAGGAGTTCTTTTAACAACATTTTTTTAGTGTTGTTAAAAGTAACTTTTATTGCCGCTTTTTTTATCACTGATAAAGGCACCCCCTTTATCAGTGTTTTTTTAGTGTTGTTAAAGGGTAACACTGTGTAAACCCATTTCTATGGTAGTGCTGGTTTGTTTCTTCTAACTAATTCAGATATCTTCTAGCATGGAGCTAAAGTAGGTATGGCTGGGGGTTGTGGAAACTTGGTTAGTTCACTACCGTTCGGTTTTCGATTGTATGTTTATGCACTTCTTAGATTTGTTTTATTATTACAGAATACACTTGTATACTTAAGTACACAGGGTTAATGACACATTGGTGGTGTCCTACTGAGTCTTGTACTCACACCATACTCATGGATTTCGATGCACTTGTAGATTTCATGAGAGACCCAATGAAGGGAAAGGGCCCTATGGTGGATGGCTGAGCAGGTGGAGCATGAAGCTAGGGCAGACCAGGATAGTCACTGGAGAACCATTCAATTTCTTTTATTTATTATCTATTTATTTCATTCTGGATTGACTTTCCTCATTGGGAGTTTCTTTTATTTGCATGACATGTATGCCATTTACTTTCTGCATAATTACTATGGTTATTTAATATATTTTCATTATTTATTATTGATCCTATGATGTGATACTGAGGGTATAGTCTCCCTAGTGATAGAATTAGAACCTCGCTGCTACTCGGTAGTCTCTTTCATATGGGGAGACACGCATGAGGTTATGTGGCATTTTGTCTTGGGCCCAGTGGTTCGGGTCAGGATGTTACAAAATGGTATCAGAGATCGGGACTCACTAACTTGTTCTTCTATTTTATTTGGGATGGGACAGGGTAGACTGGATCTAGGATAGTTGGGACTCAGGTAGGGGGACCATGTCAGTGTCTGGACAACACTGTATAGTGGACCTCTGAGTTTCCATAAAATGGGAAATTATGCCTTCTTATTATTACTGATTAAACTCACCACGGGTGATGCACATGATGTTGATATGTGATTTATGAGATTTCATGTATGTTCAAGCATCATGAATAGTCAAATAGGTTCACATTCCATATATATATACCTGTTGTTGCACTGTATAGTAGTTCATTAATTAAATGCCTTGATTTGTGATATCTATTTTGGATAGTTTCTATTGTGTGATATATCTGTGTTTCCATCTTGTGTGATATATCTTTATTAGAATTAATTAGCTGAACAGAGCATGCTATTGTGTTATTATATATATGATGAGTGTGACTAAAGTGTAGGGATGGAAACATGGGTTAGTGATAGGAGGGGTATACCTTGGGTTAAGGGTATAATCCTAGGAAAAACCTTGTTTGATCTCACATACTGGTTAAGAGAAACCTTGTGTGATCCCATTTACTGATTAGGTTTTATCATAATGACTTTGTTTCTTTTTGAGGTGTTTCCTTTACGTTATAGAATATGTCACCTTGACATAGTTTATAGAACTACTAGGGAAGCTGGATGAAACACTTCTTCAAAGGAAGAGGTTTTAGCATTACCACTAGACATGTAGGAGAATGCAGTTGTGCTTTCTCCTGAACTTACTCTATGGTATAGGTAGCATGGCCGCTTCAACCAGAAGTTTTTCACTTAGTCCTAGGCATAGGAGTTCAGACCTGTAGTCAAATATGCCATGATTTCCAACTCCAATATTCTTCATCCTTTCTAAACATCAGAGGCTCCCAAGATACTGAAGAATGGGTTGTGATATTTTTGGGAATCTTCGACCTAGTAGATACTCTAAAGGAATGACACGTTAAGATGACATTGATCTCATATTGGGAGCACAACTTTTTCAATACCTGTATCATATAGTTCTGACTGAGATGAAGGAGGTCAAGGTTCAAATGGATGACTTGGAGAGAAGGGGATTTAAAAGTCCAAGTACTTCATCGTGGGGTTCACCAATGTTGTTTTCTAGGAAGGCAGATTGTAGTATTTAACTTTGCGTTGATTACTGGAAGCCTGAACCAAGTGATGGTAAAGAACTAATATTCATTGCATAGGATCGATAATATTTTGAATCAACTATGAGGAGTCTGATGGTTCTCCAAGATTGACCTTCGATTGGGTTATCATTCGTTACTAGTTAGAGAGGAGGACTTTCCAAAAACAGAATTTTGGAGCACATATGGACTGTATGAGTACTTAGTGATGACGTTTGGGCAAACGAACGCACTATCAGTGTTCATGTCCCTCATGAACAATATCTTTCATCCATACTTGGACTCATTCTTCATATTATTCATTGAAAATATCCTTATTTACTCACTGACACCAGAACAACATGTTAGGAACCTAGAGATGGTCTTGAGTACGCTTCGAACACACAAGATTTACAGAAAGCTATGGAAGTGTGAATTCTAGATTCAAGAGGTGAAATTTATAGGAAATGTAGTGTTTGAGATAGGTATATCTGTAGACCTTAATAAAGTTGAAGCATTCATGTCTTGGACAAGTACCTATAATGTGTTTAAAATTCAGATCTTTCTGGGTTTAGCAGGATATTACTGACGGTTTATCGAGAAATTATCTCAAATTTCATCACCCATGAAAAAACTGACCAAGAAAAAAGTAAAGTTCTAGTGGTAAAACCAATGTGAATAGGTTTTCTTCAAGTTTAAGAGAAGGTTGAATATAGCTCCAGTACTGACACTCCCTGATCCTGGGATCGGTTATACAGTGTACTGTGATGCATCGGGCATTGGTTTGGGGGTGGTGCTAATGCAAAGAGAGAAGGTAGTAGCCTAAGAGTCTCATCAGCTATGAAATAATGAAGGTAACTACCCTAAACATGACTTGAATATGGAAATGGTGGTTCACACTCTGAAGTGTTGGATACACTATCTATTTGGTGAGAGATTTATTGTTTACACAGACCACAAGAGCATTTAGTATATATTTACACAGAGGGACCTGAACCTGAGATAGAGGCAATGGGTTGAGTATCTGTAGATGTTTGATTTTGAGATGGAATATGCACCTGGGAAGGGTAATGTCATTACAGATGATCTTATCCATAAGACACAGGCTGAGTAAGAGATTGGTGAGAGGCCTTTAGAGGATTAGTGGTGATTGTTGTGCTTATTGGATGATTGGAGGGTCGATTCTTTAGAGGATCAGAGATCTATGTACCTTTTCCATTTAATGATTACATATTCTCTTGTGGATCAGGTGAATATTGGTTAAAAGTCAAATCCAAATTGTGTTGTCATGAGGGAGAATCTGGCTAGGGGTGACCCGAAACCCAGATGGACTTTGGGTGAAAATGATGTGATCATGGTACATGAGAGAGTGGTAGTCCCATATTTCATTAGAGAGGAGCTGATGAGGGATTTCTATACCTCTATATTTTCAGTACATCATGGTGAAACCAAGATATACCATGACTTCAGGAGGTAGTTCTGGTGTCCAGGGATGAAAAGATACATTTCTAGTTTTGTCTCCCGATGCCTTACCTATCAGAGGGTAAAAGCTGAGAACCAACATCCTGGTGAATTATTACAGTCACATCTGAGACCTATATGGAAGTGGGAAGACATAACAATGGAATTTGTGACGGGGTTACACAGGACCCTGAGGAGTCGTAACATAGTTTGGGTGATTTTCAATCAGTTAACAAAGTTTGTTCACTTCTTACTAATCAGAGAGATTCACTCAGTAGAGGAGATGGAAAGCTCTATGTATGATAGATCATGCACCTTAATGGATTCCCTTTGAGAATTGTTTTAGATATATATTCACGTTTTACATCATTCTTTTGGCAGGGCTCGATAAATCCATAGGGATTCAGCTGAGATTGAGTATGGTGTACCATCCCCAGACCAACGGATAGTCAGAGTGGACTATACGCATATTAGTGGATATGCTTTGATCTTGCATTATTGATTTTGGTGGAGCATGGGATGACCACCTAGCCTTGGCTGAGTTCGAAAACAATAATAGTTATCAGTCTTAAATTAAAATGACACCTTATGAATATATTTATGGGAGGCCGTGTCGCTCACCACTCTATTGGAATGAGGTGAATGAGGTAGCGGTTATTTTCCCCATTATGGTTCATCAGACCTTTGAGAGAATTCAGCTTATATAAAAGAGATTGATCACTACGCAATGCAGACATGGATCATATGCTGACCGCAGAAGGAGACCCTTGGAGTTTGCTGTGGAAAATCATGTTTTCTTGAGAGTGAATCCTTGATTATGGAACAAACATCTAGGAAATTAGGTCAAGTTAGAACCACGTTTTAAAGACCCTTTGTGATCATTGAGTGGATAGGGACAGTGGAGTATCGTATGGAACTTCCTTCTCACTATCGAGGTATGAACAATGTGTTCCATGTGTCATAGATTCAGAGGTACATACCCGACCCTGTGCTTGTTATTGATTGTGAGGACATTGAGCTAGAGATAGACTCATCTTACAAGGAGTGTCCAGTGCAAATCATAGATTGAAGTGATAAGGTATTTAGAGGAAAAATAGTACCACTGCTTTGGATTTAGTGTCAACATGTATGGATTGAGGAAGAGATGCGGGAGCATGAGTTCGATGTTTGAGCTCAGTGGCCTGAGCTGTTCAAGAAAGACCGCTAGAATTACTTCTTGAGGATAAGAAGTCGATAGAGGGGGAGAATTGTAATATCCTGATTTTTTTACAATGATAATAAAAACCCTCTTGTGATAAATTGTTAATATCTTAAGTGGGAAAAAATGATTTATCAATGTAATATTTTAATAAATGTGTTAAAGGCCTTAAAATCCAATTAACACCTTAGAATATTCAATTAAATATTTTTTTTGGAGTTATACACTGAGTTATTGTGAGATTCCGATGCCTGTAAAGCTTCAATGAAGATGAAATAGAATTATTAAATATATTATATTAAGCATGCGAAATTTATTCAAAATAATTGAATAGCTCTAAAACGGTGCATCGTATGAGAAATCTGAGACCACTATTATTTCCGAGAGGTGATGTTTACCCTAGGTGGGGTGTGACATTTGTAAGAATCATATGTTTGGATTCCTCACTCAGGAAGATAATTTATTTAATATTTTTTATTATATAATTTTTGAAAATAATTTAATATCTCTAAAACAGTTCATCTTGTGGGAAATCTGAGACCACCATTAGGTTTGAGACGCGGTGTTTACCCTAGGAGGGGTATAACATTTTTAAGCGTAAGATTTTTGGATGGTTTTCTCACAATATATATATATTTTTTAATTATTTAATAATTTTATTTTTTAGTTAATAGTTAATTAATTTATCTCAAACGGTGAATCGTATGAGGAATATGACACCACTATTGGGTCTGGGATGCGAATTTTACCCTAGGTGAGACATAAATTATATGCACAACAGCCGTTTGATATTAAATATTTTTTATGTTAAATAATTAATATATTAATTTAATAAAAAATGGCTATTATTCCCCCTCTTCCCCAACAACACGCCGCACCACCATTATAACGCTCCCTAAGGTTTGAAAACATTGATTTTCACCAATTTTTGATCTAATTAAACTGAAAAATCATTAACAATGTGGTTTTATCAGCCCGTCATAAATTTTCAAGTATAACGGTGATTAAAATGGATGTTTTAATTTGGGGGTTTTATTGCTATGTTTTTTGGGGGTTTATTTAGCCAATCCATTTCATCTTGGTTTCTTTTCAATACCTTTGTGTCAGAGAAGCTTAGAAACCACCTTGGACGGGAGCGATCAAGTATCTAGGAGTCCTCACTTGTACACGTGTAACCTTATTCCTCTTTCATATGCACTAAAGGTGAGGATTTTATTTTTATTTTATCATTTTTTATCTTTCTTCCTTGTTCATGTTTCTTTAAAAAAAGAAAATAAATATAATAAAATAAAAGAATAGTTTTGATCTTGAATAAATATTATAAACCCTAAATTTATCAAATGGTAATTATGTTTGGATTATCAAAATATATATATTTTTAGAATAAATTATCAAATAATTATCGAATGATAATTTTTGTGAAACTTCGATAGGAAATTTATTGAAATATAATTGCAAACACATGCGTTGATATTTTAAATAATAATTTGAAAATTATCCTAGAGTAATAAAATATTATCGTATGTAATATTTTAAATGATAATTTGAAAATTATCCTGGAGTAATAAAATATTATCAAATCTAATATTTTAAATGATAATTTGAAAATTATTCATGAGAGATGAAATATTGCCACATGTAATATTTTAAATGATAATTTAAAAATTATCCAAAACAGATAAAATATTAGCACATGTAATATTTTAAATGATAATTTTAAAATTATCCTAGAGTAATAAAATATTATCGCATGTAATATTTTAAATGATAATTTGAAAATTATACTGGAGTAATAAAATATTATAATATGTAATATTTTAAATGATAATTTAAAAATTATTCAGAAGTGATAAAATATTACCGCATGTAATATTTTAAATGATAATTTTAAAATTATCCCAGAGTAATAAAATATTATCGCATGTAATATTTTAAATGATAATTTGAAAATTATTTAGGAGATATAAAATATTACCGCATGTAATATTTTTAATGATAATTCTAAAATTATCCAAGAGAGAGAGTGTGTATCATCGCATGTGACATTTTATTTCCTTATGAAATAAAATAGATGTTTTGGTTCTAGGAAACCCTTGATTTATCTCGAACATCGACGTGCTGAAAAATTGAGACTTTGAAGTGTCACCTTTGATGATAATAAAACCACAAAGAGGTCTTCCCGACTTTTGAGGCAGGAGGTTGCTTCCCTTCTTGGGATCACATTTACAATTGTTACCTTGATGATTGTATTTGTTGAAATCTAATTGACCATTCTTGATTGTGACTTCATGTGTGTGTGTGTCTATATATCCCATAAAAACTATTGTGATTTCATGAGCGATATTAGTGTAGCTTTTGTCCATGTTTGATTATGATCACATGTTGTTCTATATGCTGCTATATAATCATGTTGGTATACTATGCCTACTTGTGTGCTCTCCTTGTATATGTATTACCATGCCTTGTTGGTTGTTAGTGGTATTTGAGATAGGTGGACCATAATGACATATTTATTCCCTAGTTGGGGAGAACACTCGATTGCAACCATTGCGATGAGGGACATAAACACAATGTGGAGGTATGAGGATTCCATGGAATCGCATCGAGGGTGTGCTCAAGGATGCTTTAATGCCAAGTTCCATTCACCATGAGATAGCCTAGTTGATGTGAGTAATTTTTATTATCGTATGGAGGATATGGGTGACATGGTTCACTTGAGAGATAAATGACATTGGGTATCACCTCCACGACACTGTGAGGACTCCATACAAGGGCTGGTTTGTTTCTTCAGACTCATTCAGATATCTTCCATCATGGAGCCGAAGCAGGTACGGTCGGGGGTTGTGGTAGCTTGGTTAGCGCACTACCGTTCGGTTTTGAATTTTTTGTTTATGCACTTCCTATTTTTTTATTATTATTATGGCATACACTTGTATACTTGAGCACATCAGGTTAAGGATGCATTGGTGGTGTCCTACAGTGTCTTGAAATCACACCCTACTCAGGCATTTCAATGTGATTGTAGATTTCATGAGATACCTAGTAAAGGGAAAGGGCCCTGTGGTGGATGGATGAGCAGGTTGAGCATGGAGCTAGGTCGGATGAGGACAGTCACTGGAGGATCGTGTAGTTTATTTTATTTATCTTTTATTTATTTCATTCCAAACAGGCTTTCCACATTTGAAGCTACTTTTATTTACATGACATGTATGTCATTTAATTTCTACATGATTACTCAAATTATTTAATATATTTTCATGATTTATTATTCATCCTATGATGTGATAATGAGGGTATAGTCTCCCCAGTGATGGAATTAGACCCTCACTACTAGTCAATAACCTATTGCATACAGGGAGTCATGTATGAGGTTATGTGACATTTTGTATCAAACCTAATGGTTTGGGTCAGGATGTTATAAACATCAACTTACCACACACTATGATATCACATAAAACACATCATATGCAAATAGGATTTAGGGAATATCTCCATCATTGAAGGAGATATTACCTAAATCCATTATTATACGTGTGATGCATTTACCCAAATCATATTGTATGATAAGGGGATATTATATAGAATGGTTTTATACTACTACATATGAAATTCAAATTGTACTATTATCTATATTGTGAGGCATTATATACAATACCATGAAATTTTCTTCAATTTTTATGGCAGACGAATGTTAAAAGTTAACATTTGAGTGATCTTTCATGTTGGCTATCATGAATAAACTGTTTTATAAGATGAAATGTATGAGTTTAGAATAGGTTGCATTCGATGTGACCACATGAATTAAATCCTAATGTATGAGTTAATGCATTTTCACTTGAGAAGTGTACTTGAGGGCTCTATATATAGATACAATACCCATTCGATGGGGACAAGAGACTTATATGTAGCTATACTATACTCCCTCATCCCGTTGAAGGTTCTGGGAACAACATAAGCATGTGATGGGTCATACCAACTTTGATTTTTTATTATGATCGATGATCAATATGAGATTTACATGATGATGAATGCTGTAATAAACAGAATTAAATCAAAGGAAACTGATAAGGGATAGAATTCCAAAACTAAGCGCGGGATCATCACATATTATTTTTAATCAATTTAATCAATTAAATAATTGCCTTGTGTGAATTCTTTCTTCATTGATGGATTTGACAACAGATCTACATTGTACAGTTTTTGTATTGTAGGAATCAAGAGAAGATTCCCTCTAGCGGTGATCCATATGTGTTCTACAAATCTCCAAATGCTGCTTTAGGAATCTCTGAGTGCTAGCGCGAAAGATCCTAACAATTGCATCATTTATTTTTGATTTCCTAGAGAATCACTTCCAAATAATTCTTCTTGATCTCTCTATAATCGAGAGTGGATGGTGGATTAAGACCGATATCCGTTCTTGGGATTGTTCTTAGAGAGGGAGATCTCTAGGGCTTGAGAGGATTCTATTCAGCTGTCATTGTGCACAACACAAAATGAATTGACTCTCTTGAAAAAATAATATAATTAGGTTTAAATACTACTAGGTTTTAGAAATAAATATTTTCACGAGTGACCTTTAATATTTATTTAAACCCTTACGGAACCCCATGTCTAAAATAATAATAATAATAATAATATTTCATCGACATGCACTTAACTTGAAAATTAAATTAAATATTATTTAATTAAGTAATATTCAATATTTATTATTTCTCATCAGATCAAAAAACTCAGTCCACCATTCCTCCACAATATTTATTGGTCCTTGAATAATGTATATTTATTTAATAAATAAATATAACTGTATTATTCACTAATAAATAAGTAAATATTATATTCACTAAATAAAAAATAAATATATATTAAATATTTTGTTCACATTATATTCTCTCGAATAACTAGTGATGGAATATATTTGATTAAGAAAAAATTAATAATTATTAAAACACATGTGGGAATAATATTTATTCAAGTTTCTAAATAATAAATAATAATATATTATTTAACTAAGATTTTGGATACACTTAATGTGTGGCCCTCCATGCCTATTTCTTAGTGGCATTAGGTGAAGCAGCCTAAAGTACAAGGTTGGCATCTAGAAACATGACAAGGAACCCATAGGGAAAGAATTTGATTCCACAATGACATAATAACTCATATGGATGCTTACTATGTAATATAATCCTTTTATCATGATATCACTAATCAAGCAGGTTGCATGCTGGCACCATCAACCTATGTGCTCAACGTCTCTTTATTTTAATTTCTGAAAATCAAACTTATCTATTGAACACCATGTCCATGGATTTATTTAGATCATTTACATCAAAGAGACTAAGATATCAACTTTATTGAAAGAAAAAAAGGGAAAAATCCTTTCTTGCATTATTCATTAACGCAATATTACTCATGACACACCCAAGGTATCCTACCTTTCTGTGAACATATGTCATCATGATTTTTTCAATACATCAAATTGCATTACTTATAATATTCATTAATAATAATATTAAAGTCTAAGGATCAAAATATACATCTTTAGATAGGAAAAACCAATGACACATATAAATTTGGATTTCCTATTGGAGGGTTGTGTTCTCATAATATCCTACACTAGATATTACCTAGGGTGTACACCATGCGAAGGCACCTCAAAAACCTATGAGTTTTCACCCCTAATAGCCTATATCATTTTTTTACTCAAATTATATCATCTGAATATAGAACATATATTTAAGAATAGTGTTGTAACACTTCTAGGTTCTCATCATAGTGGGGAACAACTATAACCTTTTAGTGTGACAGCTACTCTTAGGACATTATCACATACTATGTTATGTTGGAGAACAATCATGATGTGATAAAGAGTTTATTAATATTAAAAACTACAAATATAGGTTATTATAAAGTACACTGAAGTGTGTTATAGGGCACCAACTCCAACAGACTCTCACTCACACTAGAGCCAACTATTAACAACCTTCAATTTGATATCTCTCACATGATACTCATGCTTATACTGAGATAGGCCTTCAGTCAAGGGACCCACCACATTCTCTTCCGTGGTTACTCTACTTACTATAACTTCACCCCTTTGATAAGAATACCTTAGGAGGTGATACTTAGGGAGTATATGTTTTATCCGTTGGTGTGACCTTAGTTCTTTTTCAAGAGCCACCACTATAGTATTATCATAATATAATGTGATAGAGTATTTAATTCTAGGTACCACATCAAGATCCTAGAATTTTTTTTGTATCCAAATGGCTTCCTTGTTTGCATCATAAGCCACTATATAATTGGACTCTACTATAGAATCAATGATAAATGGCTGCTTTGAACTCTTTTAGATCACAACTATTCCATGGAGATAGAAAACATATCCCAACTATAACTTTATCTCATTATTATTTGTTTAAAAACTAGCATTAGTATAACCCTTGATGAAAATATCCCCATCTCCTCCATACACCAGGAACATATCCTTAGTTATTCTCAAATACTTAAGGATAGCCTTAACATTAGACTAATACTATTCTCATAGATCTTCTTGATATCTTCCTACCATGCTCAATTCATAGGAAACATAAAGTTTATTACACAACATGTCATACATTATTGATCCTATCGCTGAAGTTTATGGGAATTTAATCATCCTCTCTTTCTCCTATTGTGTCTAAGGAAACATTTTCTGAGAAAGATGTAAACTATGTGACACTGAAACCAATCCCCTCATGGACTATTCCATACTTAATATCTTTAGTATCTGGTCAATTTATGTACTTTGACTTAGTCTAAGAATCCTCTTGGATTTATCACAAATGATCTTAATCCCTCAAATATAGGCTCATTCATCTAAATCCTTTATAGAGAAACATTTTTTAACTAATCCTTAATAGACTGTAAGACTGGTATGTCATTTCCAATAAGTAATATTTCATCAACACATACTACTAGGATAATGACCACATTCCCACTAAACCTCTTGTAAACACATGTATCACATTCATTCTTAATGGAACCAAATTATTTTATAGCTTCATTGAATTGAATATTCCATGACCTGGGAACTTGATTCAATCCATAAATGGATATTTGCAACTTGAAAATCTTCTTTTCATCAACTGGAGTCATAAAACCTTCTGGTTGTGTCATATAGACATCTTCCTAAAGGTTCCCATTAAGGAATGAAATTTTGACATCCATATTCCAAATTTCATAGTCATGGAAATTTTCTATAGAAAGTATAATTATGATAAATTTAAACATGGAAACTGGTGAAAAGGATTCACCATAGTCAATTTCTTGATGATTTTTAAACCCTTTATCCACTATCCTTGCTTTATAGGTATTTAATTTATCTTTAATGTCCATTTTTCTCTTGAATACCCATTTTTCACCCTATGGGATTTACATCAACTGGCACATTGACCATAACCCAAACTTGGTTACGATACATGGAATCCATTTTAGAATTCATGGATTCTTTCCATCTTGATATTTATGAAAACTCTACTACCTATTTATAGGAGAGGTGTTCATTATATTCAACCAATAATGAGTCAGCATCTTTGGTGGCTATAAAACCATATCTATCTATTTCTTTTACCTCTCTTATGATCCCATGCAGTACTTGTATTTTAGGAACTACTTCTTCCATGGAGACTTGTGGAATCTATTCCTATACCAACTCTTATATATCTTGAGCATCAACTTCATCGAAGTAAATCTTACTCCCACTATCCTTTTTGAGTATGTGCTCCCTCTCAAGAAAGATGACCTATCTAGAGAATATTACTTTCTTGTCTAAGGGGTTGTATAGGTTATATCTCTTTGTTTCCCTAGGATACCCTATAAAGATACACTTTGTGCCCCAGGGTGTTATTTTGTTACCTGAGAAGGCCTTAAAAAATGCCTCACAACCCCATACATGTGTATGTGACAAAACGAGTTTCTTTCCACTCCATAACTCAAAAGGGAATTTTGTTTGTTTTTTTAGTTGGTACTCAGTTTAATGTTTATGTCACAGTTTATAATTCATATCCCCAAAATGATAATGGAATATTTTCATGACTAATCATCGACCTTACCATGTCTAACAAGGAATGATTCGTCCTTTCACTAACACTATTCCACTATGGTGTGTAAGGTGGAGTGAGTTGAGATAGAATCCCAAACTCTCATAAAAATTTGATGAAATATTGGTTAAGATATTCACTAACTTGATCCGATCAAATCTTCTTTACCTTATTTCCAAGTTTATTCTCTACTTCATTATTGAATTCCTTTAATTTCTCAAAGGAATCAGACTTATACCTCATTAAGTAGACATAACCATATCTACTCAAGTCACCAGTAGAAGTTATGAAGTACAAATACCCACCTCTAGATTCTATTGGAAATGGTCCACACACATTAGTGTATACTAATCCTAGAAAATCTGTGGCCCTTTACCCTATCCACCGAATGTTGTTTTGGTCATATTTCCTTATAAACAAGCCTAGAATTTTTTAATTGGTTTTATCTTAGAAGAGTATAAATAATAATATTGATAGAGATTTATCAAATTCTTCTCATTTACATGACCAAGATGGTGATTCCATAACTAGGTGTGATATGAGTCATGTGAACATGATTCATTATCAATTTACAATACTTGGTTTTCATAATTTAATACATAAAGACCATTATTTAAATTTTCCAAACCATAACATATGTTGTATTTATAAAATAAACAACTTTTATTTCCAAACTTGAAAATAAAACCATATTCTTCTAGGCATGATACATAAATTATGTTCTTGGTAACAGTTGGTACCTAATAACAATCTTTTAAAACCAAAATCATTCCCATTGGAAATGAAAGGTGGTAGTCACCAATGGCTAGAGTAGCTGACCTTACACCATTGGTAGCTCGTAGATCCACCTCTCCTCTATCAATATTTCAAAATCTACTTGGTTCCTACATTTGGATACAGCTGTGATCACTACAAGCTGTATCTAATACCCAATATGTAGATATTGAAACATTACACTCGATAATGAAAGCACCTTTTGCTTCCCCTTTCTTTTAGGTTTAGTTCTTCTTCCAATGTCCTTGTTTTCCACATGCAAGACATACTACCTCCTTTTCCTTGTCCTTCATATAGATCTTCTTCTTCTTGGAAGGATGGTGCTTGGGAGATTTAGACTTGTTGTGAGTCTTGGGCCCCTTTTCCTTGTTATTCCTTTTCTTATTCACTATAAGGATCATGTGTTTTTCATACCCCATGTCCTTATCCACTTGGAAAATCATATTAAGAAATTTAGAAAGACTCTTCTCATTATTGCTCATATTTTAATTAACAATAAAACTAAAGAAGGTCTTGGGCAGTAATGAAAGTATGAGATCTATGAGAAACTCATATGGGAATTTAATCCCTAATATGTTTAAGTGTTCAATGTAGCTAATAATCTTGACTACATAAGGACCAATTGGTGCATACTCTTCAATATTAGTTATAAAAAAATCATTGGAGATCTTTTATCTCTCTTGTCTCACCTTCTCTTGATAAATACCCCGAAGGTGAGACATCATGCTATATGCATCCATGTCCTTATGTTGCTTGAAAATATCATTTTTCATTGATTATAGCATGAAACATTGAACATCTGTAGCATCATCTAGATGTTTCTCATAGAGAGAAAACTCTTCATCATTATCCTAATTTCCAAGCACTTTAGGAATTGGTTCTTCCAACACATATAATTTCATTTCATGGAGAAGGATAACATGTAAGCACATTTTCCATTCTTAGAAATTTATGATAGTGATATGGTTATCCTTCTCAAGTATGGATCATAGTGATATGTTTGATTTCATTTTTATTATTGTTTCTACAAGTAGTATGAGCAGAGATTTACTAATTTATCTAATAAAATTTAGATAAATAAATAAAGATTATATTTATTAATCTCCAATGTAACAACCCGAAATTTTGAATAAATCTTGTTTCCTAATTTTATGTGTTATTTTATTTTTATACTCAACAAAATTTTTTTATTTGATAACATGAGTATAATTAAAATGAGACAGTTGGGTTTAGATGGTTATATGACCATTGGTCAATATGACCGCTGGAAACTAAACGTTTTGATTATTGCCTCTAAATACAAGTAATCTTGGTTAATATTTATAGAAAGAAGATTTGATGGCCTCACCCAGTAGTCTTGGACCGATCGAAGCCCATCTAACAGAACTTGGGAAGGAGGTAGCACCACTGGGCTTTGCTCTGGACCAAACCCAAGCCGAATTTCATCGTATGAAGCTAGAACGGAATCGCCTTTGCGAGAAGTTCAAACTAATAGAAATTACTACTCGTGCGATGTTAGCCAAGCCTCCCTCGGATTCTCTCACCTTAGCACACCTTACACTTAGGTCCTATGCTGGTGTTATAAGGGGCTATGTAAGGAGACCGTAACTGCCTTGTGTAATCCTTTGTTTTAAATAAAAATTGGGATTTCTTCTTATGATGAAGTTTATGAATTTTCAAATGACCGGATAAATATAGTATGCATATTTTTGATGAATTTTAGAAAAAAAATATTTTAAAAATGGTTGTGTAAACCTTAAATAATTAAAAATGTGTAATGATTTTCGAAAAATGGTCTTCTACAATTATGTTCAGTATGAAATTTAGAGTCTAATAAGATCAACTTAATTTTTGATGAATAGTAAATTATGAATAGTGATTTTATGATTAGGATTAGTAATGTGTCAAAATGGATTAGTAATCTCATTTAAATAAAGTATTAATATAATCTAGGCCCCTTGATTAAGTAATGTGATTCAATAAAATGGTTAAATAACGGTTTCATGAATTATTATTCAAGTATTAGTTTTTTTCGGGTGAATAGTGTTTTTTAATTAAAAATTTAATTAAAAATATTTAGATAATTATTTTTATAAAACAGATTTCATTTTTGAACTCAGAGCACCGATATTATGCTATGGTAATTTTTGGGGTTTTTTCTGAAAAAAATGAATTTTCGGTGAATAGTGTTTTTATTTAAAAATTAAATTAAAAATATTTAGAAAATTATTTTTATAAAATGGAGTTCATATTTGTAATCAGAGCGTTGATATTTGGTTAAGATGAAATTTTGGGATTATTCTGAGAAAGTTGAATTTTCGATGAATAGTGAAAATACAGTTTTTAAGTTATGGGTGTTTAATGACATCATTAAATGATGTATTAAGTTTGTAATCAATATGTTAGAATTATTAATAGTGAGATAAGGTATTAGGTGTCCCAAGTGGCCAATACCATGGGCAAATACCATGGGAAATCCCATGGTTTTGCCAAAACCACTAATGAGGTGTCCCTTTGCCATTAATGCCTTGTCCCCTCACTTTCCCTATAAATACCAAGCCATCCTCTCATCCATTCGACTCCCCACTCTCCCCCATCAAAGTTCTGGTCTCATTACCTCCCAAGGAGTCCTCCCATGGTGCCCCCAAGCCCTCAAGGTCCCAAACTTTGAGTTTTAAGAGTTATGTTTTAAGGTAAGGGATCCGACCTCTCTCTTTCATTTCAAGTAATCTCTTTTATGTCATTCCTTTTATGCTCCATGTTCTTATGTTGGAGGATGTTCTTTTATACTCCTCTTACTTCCCTTTTCATGTACATATAATTAGATATCCCCTCTTACTCTCATTATTTCGTTTTATGAAGTTTTAAGTGGCGCCGTTAGGCTGCCGAAATTTTTGTAACGGATTCTTCCTCCCTTCTCATTTTTCAAGATCTATTTTCATGTAAAGTCTTTCAAGTTCCTTTTTATTATGTTGGGGTATGATCTATAAATTTATCATACTGATCTTTTATGATCATATGATGAGAGACCCCATTTTATCTCTTCAATTCAGTATTTTGAAGTTTTAAGTGGCGCCGTTAGGCTGCCGAATTTTTAAGTGGTTCTTCACCCTTCTCGTTTTGAAGTTCTACTTTCATGTCAATTCTTTCAAGTTCCTTTTTGTTATATTGGGGTATGATCTCTATATCTATCATACTGGACTCTTATGTTCATATTATGAGAGACCCCATTTGATCTCTTCAATTCAGTATTTTGAAGTTTTAAGTGGCGCCGTTAGGCTGCCGAATTTTGAAGTGGTTCTTCACCCTTATCGTTTTGAAGTTCTACTTTCATGTCAATTGTTTCAAGTTCCTTTTTGTTATGTTGGGGTATGATATCTATATCTATCATACTGGAATCTTATGTTCATATGATGAGAGACCCCATTTGATCTCTTCAATTCAGTATTTTGAAGTTTTAAGTGGCGCCGTTAGGCTGCCGAATTTTTAAGTGGTTCTTCACCCTTCTCGTTTTGAAGTTCTACTTTCATGTCAATTTTTCAAGTTCCTTTTTGTTATGTTGGGGTATGATCTCTATATCTATAATAATGGACTCTTATGTTCATATTATGAGAGACCCCATTTTATCTCTTTAATTTAGTATTTTTAAGTTTTAAGTGGCGCCGTTAGGCTGCCGAATTTTTTTTAGGGGATTCTTTCACCCTTCTCATTCTTTTCAAAGTTCTACTTTCATGTCAAGTCTTTCAAGTTCCTTTTTAATTATGTTGGGGCATTATCTATATATCTATCATACTTAACTCTTATGTTAACATGATGATATACCCTATTTGATCTCTTCAAATCATTTTTGTTGAAGTTTAAGTAACGCCGTTAGGCTGCCGAACTTTCATAAGAGAAATCTAATTTTTGTCTTCCTTCCATGTTTTTCATTTCAAATGGTATGTCCTTGAAATTTAATTACCATGATCATGTATCCTTCTTATTCTATCCATCTACTATTTTATGGGTCATTTATGAATGTTTGACCCATTTTCCCTCTCTTTTTAATGTCTTCTAAAACCTCGTAACATAGCCGTTATGCTGCAGAATTTCCGTCTCAAAATGTCTCTCTCTTTTTCTAAAGTTCTTTTATATTATTAAGTGAATACTCAAAGATCTTTCTTCTAAAGGGGTATTCACATATATTAAAAAATGTTCTATTTTAAATTCTGGGATTTACATACATGAGACCTACCTTCCTTTTCTGTGGGTTTTAAAGTGACGTAAAGATCTTGTCTTTAAAGCAGTTTTTAAAATGTTATGATTGTGAAATGAAACCCATTTATTTTATGCTATATGGGTTATTTATGAAATTTTTTATGATGATATATGTGGCTCACATTATAATAAAGGGAAATTTAAGGGTGCGCCCTGATAGCGCTCCAATGCATTGGGTAATGATGTAACCACTAGAGATTACAATTTTCACGATACCTTGGTGAATAACCTTGGTAATTTTCAAATGACACCTTGGGGATGGACCTTGGTGATATGTTCATGATTGTATATGTTAAATGATGTAGCCACATTTTCAAGTTATGAAAAATGTTATTTTTATTATGATATGCCTCCTTATTTCATTCTCATGCCTTAAAGTTCTTTTTCATGACCTTATTGAAGTATCTCAAGTTCACATGTAAAATGTTTCTTTTTTTTCCTTACTGGGATTTTTGCTCACCCTTTCTTTTGATGTATGCTCCCAGGTTATGTGATGCAGTAATGAACCTAGGATGAACATGAGGAGAAGCCTTTCAAGTGTTTTAGAAGAATGTTTTATGTTTTCATGTTTAAAGTTCCTGGTTTCCAAGACACTAAACCTTAAAGATCCTCGGTTTTGTAAAATGTAATGAAAGTTTATGTGATAAAGAGGCGGGATGCAATATCCAACTATTTTATTGAAACCCAATATCCCTCACCATTGGATTCATAATATCCCATTTCTTGGGCATTATAGTGGAAATGATCCATATTTCTCTTCTTATTACCTAAAATTTGGTTGGTCAAGTAACTTGAATGGTTTTAGGCAGGCATTCCAAATGACAATTGCATTAACTCACGATTCCTTGATCTATTGAGTGGACTCCACAATCTTGAAATCCTTAAAATGTATTTCACCAACCCTTGCATCTCAGTTACACCAATTCCTACTTTGGTAGTCAACTCTTGATGTGAAATAAGTTAAGTCAAACCAAAACTTCATGTTAGAATTCACCGATAATTGAAAGCACCCCAACTTTGGATGGTCAAGCACTTTAAACTATGGTTCAATTTTAACTGAAGTAGTGGAAGGCTATACCGACTTAATATATGATTGAGGGATTTTATCTTTTATCCTTAAATTTCCAATTATTATCTTTATCACGTGCTTTTTAATATTAAGTGGATTTACTTAAGTGATTAATCATTTCTTAGATAATATTTATACATAATCCAATTTATTTTAGTTCTATCTTACATTCTTGTTAATTCATTAATTCAAGAAAACATGACAAAACATCCTTAATGAAATAACCATGAAACTTGATAGAAATAAAATAATAAATCAGTATGATAATAAGATTTTACTAATGGTTAGTTTATATAGAGGATGTTAAACTAACCATCGACCTAGGGGAAAAAACACCTTGAACCAATTAAGGTCCATGTTACAGTTTTCCACCTGTCTACTTATGTATCTCTCTTGGATTGATTTCAGATCGACTCCAAACTTAAATTGGCTCCACTATCTTGGGAGATCCATCTATTACATATGATTTTACTCACAAACAGGTGATGGGAAAATGATTTAGATAAAATAAACCATGGGAATGTATAACCATACATAATGAGATGAGAGATAACACACATACCATGAATTTAATTTCATAATAAATTAAATGAAACCAATCACATACAAAGGTCTAGTCTATTATCATTATCATCCACATGCATGTAATGAATTATGAATTTAATAAAACTAGTATTCAATTCTTAATCGTTCTTATTTAAGATAAAATGCACTAGAATCAATTAATTATCTCCTTTAATTAATCAATAATTTTATCTTAATTCTCATATGAATTTTCTTGAGATTATTATCCATCATAATTTAAAAAAAAATAAATAAACTTATTTAAAATTAACCATATACATAAATATTCCTTGGAGGAAACATGGTGAATACCTGTCCGAATCTACCCAACATGTATTATACTTATATACTGTTTACTCTTGTGACATATGGAACATGACTTATCACATACTTTCATGACATGTACTATCAACTTAATGATTACACGAATTACATGATTTTTCTGTCACTTGTTATGCTTCAGTGCACACAGAGTAATAACTATAATACGAATCATTCATGATATGCAGATCTAAACATTACACAAAAATTATATATATATATATATATATATATATATATATATATATTAAAACCCATCACATGGCTTGTTGTATCAACTTAATGACCACACAAAATCACATGTTAATAAGGTTTACACAGTATAATAAATTAATTTTAATTATTCTTAATTTGGTATTAGTACACGACATGTACAAGTGAGCTACACAGTGTGTATGTATCTCACTGTATATCTAAGGCACACTTCTAGGGACTCGATGTGTAAATCGCGCCTTGAAAAAATTAAAGTACATGACATGTAGAAGGGATACACGACATGTAGCCTCCATGTTATGCGGTCACCAGTCAGGTAGGTCGTGTATGAAAATATACATCCCGTCTATGACTTAAAAGAACTCTATGTCATGTACATGGGATATATGATGTGTACTCTAACTGATCGTGCACTAGGCTGTCCCAGTCAACACATAGTGTAATAAATTAAATGCACCATGTGTATTCAATGAACACGGTTTGAATTAATTATGAATTAATTCATGGTGCATTGAACACCATTATACGGTGTGTAACTCTAGTTACATGATGTGTACTCTTGTGTTATCTGGCCAGAATCCTCAACACCTCCAGATGAGATCTTTGATTTTATTTTGTTCATAAAATTAATCAATTTTATTAGATCTATGAGAAACGA
Organism: Viscum album; assembly: GCA_963277665.1. Lineage (NCBI taxonomy): Eukaryota > Viridiplantae > Streptophyta > Magnoliopsida > Santalales > Viscaceae > Viscum > Viscum album. Next base: position 1,893,905,375 of record OY728165.1, read on the forward strand.
AAGATTAACAATCATATCTCCCAATTCAGATTAAAGAATGATTAAACATAAATTGAAAACAAAATGAAAAATGTGTAAATCAATCAAGGGTATTTTAAATAATTATAAATAATTATGAAACCACTCTGATACCACTTAATGGTTTCAGGTGTAGCAGAAGCATGTGATAGGTCATGCCTAAATTTTCTTTTTGTCATGACCAATGATCAATCCAAGATTTACATGAATATTAATTCCGTAATCAATAAAATTTAATCAAGGAAACAAACAAGGCATAGAGTGCTGGAACCAAGCACATGATCATCACATATTATTTATATTTAATTTAATCAATCAAAGAATTACCTTGCATGAATTATTTCTTCATTGATGAATATGACAATATATCTATGTTGTATAGTTGTTGTGTTGTAGGAATCAAGAGTTGATTCCCTATAGTGGTGATCTACATGTGTTCCACAAATCTCCAAACGTCACTGTAGGAATCTCTAGGTGCTAGCGCAATAGATCCTAATGCTTGCATTATTCATTTTTGATCGCCATGAGAATCACTTCCAAAGCATTCTCCTTGATCTCTCCAGACTCGAGATTGGATGGTGGAGGAAGATCGCTCTCCATTCTTGGGATCGTTCTTGGAGAGGTAGATCTCTAGGTCTTGTGAGGATTCTCTTCAACTGTCATTGTGCATGACACAAAATGATTTTTCTCTCTTGGAAATATAATATAGTTTGGTTTAAATACCGCTAGGGTTTAGAAATAAATATTTGTATAAGAGCCCTTTAATATTTATTTAATCTCTTACAGAGCCCCATGTATAAAATAATAATAATATTATTATTTCCTTAACATGTTCTTAACTTTCAAATTAAATTGAATATTATTTAATTAGATAATATTAAATATATATTATTTCTCATCGGACCTAAACACTCAGTCTTCCATTCCTCCACAATATTTATTGGACCTTGAATAATATCTATTTATTTATTAAATAAATATAACTTCATTATTCACTAATAAATAAATAAATATTATATTCACTAAATAACAAAAAAATATTTATTAAATATTTTGATCACATTATATCTTATCAAATATATGGTTATGGAATATATGCGATTAAGAAAACATGAATAATTATTAAACCAAGTGTGACAATAATATTTATTCAACTTGTTAAATAATAAATAATAATATATTATTTATCTGAGATTCTGGATACACTCAGCATAGAGACCCCGACCCCAGAAACCCAAGAGACGGTGCCTTATGAACATGATGTGTTGCTTTAAAATAAAACATGCACTGGTAAACTACACATCATGCCCCATACAGAGGATTGTGTGCAGTTCGGGTTCTGGGAAACTGGCAACTTCTGAACGATTCATTTTTAAAAGCTGATACCTGAAAATTTTAAATCAAAACATAGGGTGAGAATTGAAATACTCAGTAAGGGTTTTTTTAAAAAGAAATGAAAACACTCTAACATTTGAAAACATTATTTTAAAAGAAATTGAACATTTAATAAAGGAAAATTGTAACACATAACATAAAAATGCTCAATCAAGGTTTTCAAGAAGAACATGAAACAATTATGTCAATTCTCGAAGGAGTAATAATGGTTATCATAAACAAGTACAACATGTGATTTAATTAAGCATAAATTAAACAGTTAAGAGTAATTCATAATCAGAGTTGCGCATAAAAAAAACAACTTAAATTCTCATATGCTGGTTACTATTTTACTAAATGATAATCACAAATCATGCTCTAACTTATACCAGTGAAATAAGAACTTTATGACAGCATAAAGGCAATGGTCATGAAATAATGGGAACTTTATCTTGAAAAGAACTTGTGACATAACCTGAATTATGTGGCATCAACATTTAACTTAGAAAATCATGAACATATCACCAAGGTCCATCCCAAGGTTTCATTTGAAATTACCAAGGTAAACCCCAAGGTATCGTTAAAAATAGTCATCTCTAGAGATTAAGTCTTTACCCAATGCATTGGAGCGCTGTCAGGGAATACCCTTGACATGTATTTATTATCATGTGAACCACATCATTCATACTTTGTTTAAACTATTTGTATATTCAAGATGTCCCATACCACCTTGAATAACTCATTCATTTTAATATTACCCAAGGTGTCCCATACAACTTTGGGTAATCTAATTTCTTAGTTTATTTAGTGATATGTCAAGCATGAATTATGTACAATAATAACCAAAATAAATAATGAACCACCAAAATTTTTTCTAATACATGGTATGATAGTTAACTTTGCAAAATATGTCAATAACTAATCAAAGGCATACATAGCTTAGTAAAACATTCTTTTCACATAAGCTAATTACTAAATCATATAAAATGATGATATAATAAATGATGATCGTTGAAATTATTATTCCATGGAAATAGAGTGCTTAAAGAAAACACTTGAAATTAGTTATGGTGATAAATAGGCCCTTGAACGTGTAAATAAATTAAACCATAACTTGATTAATTAATGAATTCACCAAAGTCAGTTCATTTTTTCTTTAGATAATAAATGAACACAACATGATATCATGACCCATTAAATCTTAAATCCTATAATATATTTAAATCAAATAAAGATACACACTTTATCATAAAACACATCAGGGGCAATGTTAGATAAACTTCTTTAACAAAACATTCCCATTTGTGTGTATTTTTAAAAAATATGTTGGTTTAGCAATCACACAAATTATATCTTAATAAAATTTACCTGCATCAAAGAATAAATTAAGTCCTGTTATTTATAAAAAAATATAATAGGGTTTGGAAATTATTCCTATAAATACATATACAAATACCCATATATACCCGAAGTGTATATATGGGTTTTACACAATTCAAAAACAAAGTCTATTAAATTCCTTAGGTACTGAAGGTTTCCAACCATAAATCAATTACATGGTTGAAAACTAAATCCATATAAGGTTTGTCATAAATGTAACCATATGTATAAAAATTAAGGTTTTACAAACATAACTCCACTTAAACCAAAAAAAAAACATAGTTTGCATATATATATATAAAAAATTTATTTAAAGATTGATACCCCAAAATAGGCCGGGTTAGGTTATAAGAAAAAATTCATGAAACTGTATATATACACAATATACATTTAATATAATTTTTAGGTTTTGGAAAACTGTATAATAAAAACTGTATATACCATATGTAAAAACAATACACAACCCAAGGGATTTTTATTGTGTAAATGTACATATATAAACTGTATATACCGTCTATATATATATATGAAATTGTATATACACAATGTACAAACCGATGGATTTGTATTATGTAAATGTACATATATAAACTGTATATACCGGGAGTATAAAATGAAGATTTTATCCAAAAGAAGGCAAGCATGCAAGGACCCTTACCTTGATTGAGGAGAAAACTTGGACCGGAGGTACATCGCTGGTCTTACTGGGAGTTCATGGGAGGGATGGAGGAGGAGGAACCGCCCCGGTTTCATGAGGCAGGAGGCGTTTATATTGGCCTCGATGTTCATTGGTGATTCGTCCCAAGAGGTTAGACCGATGTGGGAAAGGCGAAGGAATAGTGAGCTAGGAGGGGGTGTTAGGAGGTCAAGAGGAGCAGTGTGGGGGAGAGGCCGAGGCTTCCTTGAGCAGGCCTACGGGTCGGGACCCCTGTTGCGAGGAAGAAGACGACGGGGTCGACGCGGTAAAGAAGCGGACGATGCTGATCAAATCCAGGCGTGATCGGACGGCTAGGAGCACGGGAGGTGTGTTGAGCATTTAAAAGAAACCGAGGGCTGGGATTAGATCTCGGGAGAGATCGAACGGTTAAAAGGTTTGGATGGACGAGATCGACACAGAAGTCGATCAGACGGTCCTGATCGCGCGGAGCGCGTCCCACATCGAATCAAAATGCGGTTGAGGCATGGGTTATAATACAAAGCTTGTCGCCTCCGGTGCAATAACACGAACACCCACACACTGGGGCCTTATACACGGGCCCCATACGGGCTTTGGTGCACCCTTATGCAACGTGCACCGCGGGCCTTACACACGGGCCCGCGTGCGACTGGACGAACCCATACTCGGCTCGGGCTCAGGCCTGGTTGACACTATGCATAACTGGGACCCCGATGGTCAGTACCTCGGGTCCCTGGGGTTCTGTCTCGGCCTAGAGGGCTTGTTCCTAAGGGATTCCCTCAGCTTGGCCGGGCCCCAACATAATTTTTTTAATAAAAATTTATTTAGATTTCCAAAATAACTAGTTTAAGCATACTTAGTTCAAGATAGTGTGTAATATAAATATTTGTACTAAAATGAGTTAATATACAATAAAAAAACAGTTTTTACTTAAAATCTAAATCATTTTTTTAGCTTATGTAAAATATTTCATAAAAAGATATACTTTTCATATTTTACATACAAAACCATTATAATTATTAGGATCTTTAAAATACATCACCATCCTTTCATAAAATTTAAAAGACCAAAAGTTAATTAAAAAATAAATAATTTTAGAGGTCAAAAGATATAATTATTATAGATACCCTTAAAAATAATACTAAGTTTTTAACTATATAGGTATCTATCGGGATTTTTGTAGAAACAAAACGATTTATTTCCAAGAATACTCTTTTTATTTTAAAACTATGATTCTTTTGTGAAACATATTTTAGACATATTATAATATTTGAAATATTATAAAATTATAAGAGCATTAAAAAAAAGTTTTCATATAAAGATAAACTTTATCAACGGAAACCCAAAGGTTGTTTTGAAAATCCAACGGCTATATATATTTAACGGTCATATCTCTAAGGACCATTATAAAAGCAAGGGAATTTCACAAAATCAAAACACTTGAACCAGGAAGGATGGCTCTCTTCATACCATTGGTGTTGAGTATGTGTGCCATGGCTCTGGCTGTTATATTTTTCACACTGATGGACTCTGAAGATGACAACTATCTGATTAATTGAGTTGTGATTCTTAGTAGTCTCGCTGTGGCTGTGTTAGGTCTTGTGCATGGTATTTTAAATTAGTTGGGTCTTGTTGCAATGTAATATTTTAATATATATCAGTTTACCTTATTCTCGATGTTTTATTTCGTTTCAAATACTTTATTAGCACACAAAACACAACAAATAAAACAAGAGACATCATTAAAATCATAATATTGTTCACTTGGACCAGTTCATAAAACCTAGGGCGTCACATTATCCCCCACTTTAGAAAATTGCGTCCTCGCAATTTATTTCACAACACTACAAGGTTCTGCAACATTCTTACCACTTCCACCAATGTATAGGGTCAACATGTGCATTTAGAGGGATCCCCGTAGCGATGCTCAACTCTTCCAGTTCCCTAACCCAGATACACCTAGGACAGGAGGGGTTGAACTCATGTTCTGGGTCTTCAGGCTTCCAAAGGGAAGCTCGAACAGTACAAAGTTCTGAAATGTCTTTGCAGACCAACATACAAAGGATTCGCCGAATTATGTCTCGGTCGAGGACATTGAAGCCATAGATGCGGTCAAACAGGCTAAAGTTGAGAAGTTGGAGCATATAAGCCGCATAAAGATTTTCCTCTAAAGCAGCCTCCTGAAATTTCACTCTAAACGTGTAGTTCCGGCCTAGGGTGAAACACAAAAAGAGCCCTTTGTGGTAACTTCCTCATTGTTCACGTCTGGCTATCTGTGCAGAGCCAATGCAGTAATAAATGGAGGCATTACCCTGGCAGGTGAGGAGAATATATGGACCGTTTGTTACCTCAAACCACTGCTTGCACATTTTTCGCAAATTTGAGAAGGGGTCATACTCATCCTTGCACGTTTTGATTGCAATGATTTCCAGAATCTCAATGGGAAGAGATAACAGGTGGGTTTGTCCTTCCATCTGAAAGTTTTAAGATGGGAATTCAATCACTTGAAAACCATTCAAAGGTATACACAAAGTAAAGAAAAGGAAGGGGAAATACAACATTTCAATAAACATATGTTTATTATTAAACATTAGTGCTTGAGTTTCCCTTAACCACCGACTAAACGAACTCCACACAGAGAAGAAAAACTCCCTAACTCCTCGAACCAAACACAGGATAAACATTCAGGGAAAAACTCATGGGGGGCACCTATGACATATTATGAGTCTATCATGAGGGGTATGAAGTTGGGAGACATCCACATACACCTGTTGTCTGCAAGAAAGTCAGGTGGACTCGTCTTCTAACCTTCCGAAGTCCAACAACTGACCCCAGAAGACGTAGTTTAAAATCTGACAAACGTAGCCCGCTCGGAGGTCTCCGTCAGCAGAAGCTTCTTGGAAAGGATTATCAATCATAGTGCCAAAGCTCTCACCCACCATGAAAATTCGAAAAAGTACCTCATAGTACCCTCCTCGACGTACATAGGAGGGAAACTGGGTTATCATCATAAGGAGGTAATCTATTCTTACCCCTTGGTGTAATTGAAGCACCCGTGGTGAATTGGATACATCGTAAAGGTGTTTTCATGTCATACGGATATGGGCATAGTTTAGAAAATCCTCATGGCTAGCTAAAGACACAATGGTCTCTAGGGCCTTAGTGGGGAGAGATAAGAGATTTGTGCCTTCGTTTTCCATCTGAAATTTAAGAAAACCCATTTTTAGTAAAATTGGAGTATATATATATATATATATTTGTTTCAGTTTTCTAGTTTTCCAGAGTTATCCAAACCAAACCTCTGATACCAACTGTAGAGACCCTGACCCTAGAAACCCAGGAGCCAATGCATTCTGAACATGATGTGTTGCTTTAAAATAAAACATGCACTGGTAAACTACACATCATGCCCCATACAAAGGATCGTGTGCGGTTCAGGTTCTGGGAAACCGACAACTTCTGAACGATTCATCTTTTAAAAGTTGATACCTAAAAATTTTAAATCAAAACATAGGGTGAGCATTGAAATACTTAGTAAGGGTTTTTTTAAAAAAGAAATGAAAATAGTGTAACATTTGAAAACATTCTTTTAAAAGAAATTGAACATTCACTAAAGGAAAATTGTAACACCTAACATAAAAATGATCAATCAAGGTTTGCAAGAAGAACATGAAACAATTATGTCAATTCTTGAAGGAGTAATAATGGTTATCATAAACAAGTATGACATGTGATTTATTAAGCATAAATTAAACAGTTAATAGTAATGCATAATCAGAGTTGCGCATAAAGGAAACAACTTAAATTCTCACATGCTGGTTACTATTTTACTAAATGATAATCACAAATCATGCTCCATCTTATACCAGTGAAATAAGAACTTTATGACAGCATAAAGGCAATGGTCATGAAAGAATGGGAACTTTATCTTGAAAATAACTTGTGACATAACCTGAATTATGTGGCATCAACATTTAACTTAGAAAATCATGAACATATCACCAAGTTCCATCCCCAAGGTGTCATTTGAAATTACCAAGGTAAACCCCATGGTATCGTTAAAAATAGTCATCTCTAGAGATTAAGTCTTTACCCAATGCATTGGAGCGCTATCAGGGTGCACCCTTGACATGTATTTATTATCATGTGAGCCACATCGTTCATACTTTGTTTAAACTGTTTGTATATTCAAGATGTCCCATACCACCTTGAATAACTCATTCATTTTAATATTACCTAAGGTGTCCCATACCACTTTGGGTAATCTAATTTCTTAGTTTATTTAGTGATATGTCAAGCATGAATTATGTACAATAATAACCAAAATAAATAATGAACCACCACAAACTTTGATAATACATGGTATGATAGTTAACTTTTCAAAATATGTCAATAACTAATCAAAGGCATACATAGCTTAGTAAAACATTCTTTTCACATAAGCTAATTACTAAAGCATATAAAATGATGATATAATAAATGATGATCGTTGAAATTATTATTCCATGGAAATGGAGTGCTTAAATAAAACACTTGAAATCAGTTATGGTGATAAATAGGCCCTTGAACGTGTAAATAAATTAAACCATAACTTGATTAATTAATGAATTCACCAAAGTCGGTTCATTTTGTCTTTAGATAATAAATGAACACAACATGATATCATGACCCATTAAATCTTAAATCCTCTAATATATTTAAATCAAATCAAGATACACACTTTATCATAAAACGCATCAGGGGAAATGTTATATAAACTTCTTTAATAAAACATGCCCATTTGTGTGTATTTTTAAAAAACATGTTGGTTTAGCAATCACACAAATTATATCTTAATAAAATCTTACCTGCATAAAAGAATAAATTAAGTCCTATTATTTATAAAATAATATAATAGGGTTTGGAAATTATTCCTATAAATACATATACAAATACCCATATATACCCGAAGTGTATATATGGGTTTTACACAATTCAAAAACAAAGTCTATTAAATTCCTTAGGTACTGAAGGTTTCCAACCATAAATCAATTACATGGTTGAAAACTAAATCCATATAAGGTTTGTGATAAATGTAACCATATATATAAAAATCAAGGTTTTAAAAACATAACTCCACTTAAAAAAAACATAGTTTGCATATATATATATATATAAAATTTATTTAAAGATTGATACCCCAAAATAGGCCGGGTTAGGTTATAAGAAAACATTCATGAAACTGTATATATACACAATATACATTAAATATAAGTTTTAGGTTTTGGAAAACTGTATAATAAAAACTGTATATACCGTATGTAAAAACAATACACAACCCGAGGGATTTGTATTGTGTAAATGTACATATATAAACTGTATATACCGTCTATATATATATGAAACTGTATATACACAATGTAAAAACCGATGGATTTGTATTATGTAAATGTACATATATAAACTGTATATACCGGGAGTATAAAATGAAGATTTTATCCAAAAGAATGCAAGCATGCAAGGACCCTTACCTTGATTGAGGAGAAAACTCGGACCGGAGGTACGTCACTGGTCTTGCTGGGAGTTCGTGGGAGGGAAGTAGGAGGAGGAACCGCCCCAGTTTCATGAGGCAGGAGGCGTTTATATAGGCCTCGGTGTTCATTGGTGACTCGTCCCAAGAGGTTAGATCGACATGGGAAAGATGAAGGAATAGTGATCTAGGAGGGGGTGTTCGGAGGTCAAGAGGAGCAGTGCGGGGGAGAGGCTGAGGCATCCTTGAGCAGGCCTACGGGTCGGGACCCCTGTTACGAGGAAGAAGACGACGGGGTCGACGCGGTAAATAAGCGGACGGTGCTGATCAAATCCAGGCGTGATCGAACGACTTGGAGCACTAGAGGTGTGTTGAGTGTTTAAAAGAAACCGAGGGATGGGATTAGATCTCAGGAGAGATCGGATGCTTAAAAGGTTTGGACAGACGATATCGACACGGAAGTCGATCAAACGGTTCTGATCGTTCGGAGCGCATCCCACATAGAATCAAAATGCGGTTGAGGCGCGGTTTATAATACAAATCTTGCCGCCTCCGGTGCAATAACACGAACACCCACACACCGGGGCCTTATACACGGGCCCCATGCGGGCTTTGGCCCACCCCTATGCAACGCTCACTGTGGGCCTTACACACGGACCCGCGTGCGACTGGACGAAACCATACTCGGCTCGGGCTTGGGCCTGGTTGACACTATGCATAACTGGGACCCCGATGGTCGGTACCTCGGGTCCCTGGGGTTCGGTCTCGGCCTAGAGGACTTGTCCCTAAGGGATGCCCTCTGCTTGGCCGGGCCCCAACATAATTTTTTTAATAAAAATTTATTTATATTTCCAAAATAACTAGTTTAAGCATACTTAGTTCAATATAGTGTGTAATATAAATATTTGTACTAAAACGAGTTAATATACAATAAAAAAAAATAGTTTTAACTTAAAATCTAAATCCTTTTTTTTAGCTTATGTAAAATATTTCATAAAAAGATATACTTTTCATATTTTACATACAAAACCTTTATAATTATTAGGATCTTTAAAATACATCACCATCCTTTCATAAAATTTAAAAGACCAAAATTTAATTCAAAAATACATAATTTTAGAGGTAAAAAGATATAATTATTATAGATACCCTTCAAAATAATACTAAGTTTTTAACTATATAGGTATCTATCTGGATTTTTGTAGAAACAAAACAATTTATTTCCAAGAATACTCTTTTTATTTTAAAACTATGATTCTTTTGTGAAACATATTTTAGACATATTATAATATTTGAAATATTATAAAATTATAAGGGCATTAAAAACAAGTTTTCATATAAAGATAAACTTTATCAACAGAAACCCAAAGGTTGTTTTGAAAATCCAACGACTATATATATTTAACGGTCATATCTCTAAGGACCATTATAAAAGTAGGGGCATTTCACAAAATCAAAACACTTGAACCAGGAAGGATGGATCTCCTCATACCATTGGTGTTGAGTATGTGTTCCATGGCTCTGGCTGTTATATTTTTCACACTGATGGATTCTGAAGATGACAACTATCTGATTACTCGAGTTGTGATTCTTAGTAGTCTCGCTGTGGCTGTGTTAGGTCTTGTGCATGGTATTTTCAATTACTTGGGTATTGTTGCAATGTAATATTTTAATATATATAAGTTTACCTTATTCTCCATGTTTTATTTCGTTTCAAATTCTTTATTATCACACAAAACACAACAAATAAAACAAGAGATATCATTAAAAGAATAATATTGTTCACTTGGACCAGTTCATAAAACCTGGGGCGTCACACTCAGTGTGTGATCCTCTAGGCCTATTTCTCAGTAGAATTAGGCGAAGCATCCTAAAGTCCAAGGTTAGCATCTAGAAACATGCTAAGGAACCCATAGAGAAATAATTTAATACCGCAACAACATAATACCTCATAAAAATGCTTAATGTATAATATAATCCTTTTATCATGATATCTCTAATCAAGTAGGTTGTATGATAGTGTCATCAACCTATGTGCTCAATGTATTTTTCTTTGAATTTCAAAAAATCGAACTTTCCTATTGAAATCCATGTCCATGAATTTATTTAGGCTATGTAATTTCCATTAAAGTTCCTAAGACATCAACTTAGGTTAAATAACATAAGGGATAAATCCTTTCTCACATTATTCATTAATGCAATATTACTCATGAAAACCCAATGTATCCTACCTTACCGCGAACATATGTCATCACAGTTTTCATAAACACATCAAAGTATGACTTATAATATTCATTAATAATAATATTAAATTCCAAGGATCAATACACATGTCCACAAATAGTAACATCCAATGACACATATAAATGTGGATTTCCTACTCGCGGGCCTCGTTCTCATAATACCCTACACTAGATATTACCAAGGGCGTAAACCATGAGAAGTTGCCTCAAATTCCTATGAGTCTCCACCCCTAATAGTCTATATCATTTGTTTCTCTTAGATGATATCATCCAACTATATAATATATATTTAATAATAGTGTCATAGCACTTCTGGGTTCTCATCATAACGAGGAATTATTATGAACTTTTAGTGTGATAGCTACTCTTAGGATATTATCACATACTATGTTACATAGAAGAACAATCATGATGTGATAAATAGTTTATTAATATTCAAAACTATGAATAAAATTTATCATAAAGTACACATAAGTTGGTTCCAGGGAACCAACTCCAACACCTGCATCCCTCTTCGTCCTCATCCCTAGCCTTCATGAGGCACTAGAATGTCATGGGTGGTGATAGGATCCCGTTCGAGCATCAAACAATTCAAAAAAACTCTTTATACATCACAGAGGAGGGATTTCCTTTGGCCACCTCTACTATGATACTCATTGAGCATGGATAAATATTTTTTTCTACTACGATCAACGGTTTAAGGTACACATCATAGTTCCTTCATTTTACCACAACATGCTTTCATTTATCTAGCATGCCAATCATGGATTTAGGTTTCTATATTTCTTAAAATATGTTTAATAATAGTAATTAAATCCTTTAAAATCCAACTATGATATCATATCCTTACCATGATTTTGATTCATTAAATCATGTTGAAAATGATGTTTTGAAGTTGTATGGCCCATCATATTCTCTATTATTAAATATGATTGGATTTTTTTTCTATCTAATTAAGTTTAAGCTTACGACATAGGATATTGTATTTAGTTACTCAGTATAAATTCATTAGATTTGTATAGTTCATAGTTTGCGATATTAGTATATCATATTAGATGATATGCATCGTTTCACAGGTTCAAAATGGAGCATCGTATCACATCAGCGATATCGATGTGAAAGAATATATGATATGAGGATCTTTGTATGATAAAATTGTTGATAATATGAAAAACCCTTTTTGAATTACCATCTATGAAATGGTAGGATCCAAGTATAGAATCCCTCTATTGGTGATCCACACATGCTCATTTGATCTCCGAGAAACACCGATAGAACATCAGGTGCAAGTGCGGCGGATCTATCATCTTGTGTTGTTCATCTTGATCACTTATAGTTCCTTCAGGATTGAAGGATTATCTCTTGTGCTTCTTATTCTTGAGAGGAGGAAATAAAAAGAATTAGAGATAGAAGTCTATTGTGCACAACAATTCTCAATTCTTGATTAACCCTACAAAATAGACATAACCATTTATTTATAGAGCTAGTGTTTAGATTAAAATATCATGTAATTGTATAATGAACCTTAAATAATATAATAATCAATATCAAACCCCATTCCATATAATAATAATAAAATTATTATTATTTTATGGTGTACGCTAACCAATTCAATGATAAATATTATTTTACCAGCTTATAAATTAATTTTTATCACCAAACACAATTTGGGTCTTCTCGAACTCCTTGTCATTTATTGAATATGTGAATAAATATTTAATAAAAATATTTTATTTATAAATAAATATTTTATTCACAATCCATTGAATAAATATTAATTTAATATTCAATAAATACTTGAGATTGATAAAACATGAATAAATTATTCCTTAGTCTTGAGAATAATATTTATTACACTAATTAAGCTCAAATATAATTTAATCAAGATCCAAAAAAACACTTAGTGTGTCATCCTATAGGATTATTTTTAATAGTAATTAGGTGATCTTGCCTAAATTCTAAGATTATTATCTAGAAACAATTCAGGGTACCCAAGAGAATTAATTTAATGTTGCATCATCAACAACCACATACGAACACTCATTGTGCAATATAATCCTTTTTTCTTAATATCTCATCAAGCAGGTTATACATCTGTGTCATCAAACTATATGATCGATACATATTTATTTGAATATCTGAAATAAATGTCATTAAACCATGGGCATGGAATTTAATATGAAATTTATATTCCAATCAAAGGGTTGAGATATCAACTTCCATGATGATGAGAGGGATAAATCCTTCCTTAACTTATTAATTAATGATATGTCATTTGTGATGCACCCAATGTAACCTACTTACCATGAACATATGATGTCATTATTTTGGTCAGTAAATCTAAGTATGCTAGTCATGATTGACATTAATAATAATATTAAAGTCTAAGGACCATTGTACATGCTCGCAGATAGGAATATTCGATGAAACATAAACATGAATAATTCTAACTGGCGAGTCTATTTTCATAATATTACATCTTGGAGATTACAAAGTGTGAACTTCATGAGAGTAAGTATCATCCACTTATGAGTACTCACACCTGATAGTAAACATACTATGTTCCCCACCATATAATGTTATCTGACCACAAAACCATATTTAAGAATATTATCATGGAATTTCAAGGTTCTCATCATAGAGGGGAACTGTTATGACCTTATCAATGAAACAAACACTCTATATTATTATCACATCAATGTTATGTAGAAGAAAAATCAATATGTGATAATATATTTAAATTAACATTCCCTTATTTGAATACACATACAATCTTAAGTACCAAGTAGTTGGTTTTAGGGTACTAGCTCCAATAGACTCCCACTTGAACTAGATCCAATTGTTAACAATAGGTTAGTTCTAACATATTCACTACAACATAAATCACCTTTAGCGGTGGTTTTGTAAACCATCGATAAACCACATTTTTTTCAGCGGTGAAACTTCCCCCCGACCCTGAACCCCCTTCTCCCTCAGACCCATGAGACCCTACCTTCTTCCCCCAACCCCCGCGATCCCTAAACCCCAGCTTTCCTCCCCGCCACCGGTGACGTTTCTCGCCGGCCATCAGCACCACTTCCCACCAACACCCAACCCTAAACCCCCTTCTCCCCCAACCCCTGTGAGACCCAAACCCTAGCTCACCTCCCTATGGTCAGTGTTTCCATTTAATTGAATTTTATTTAAGAGATTTATGTGTGCTTGGATTTATAAATTAATTTCTAATCCAGATAATGAGGGTGTGGGTTATATAGGTTTGGTTTATAATGGTTTTATATAACTTAACTTGGTTTTCATGTGTCTTAAAAGTTTTAATTTCATGTTGAACTGAAATTTTTCTGTAAATTTGTATTTTATACATTCGAAATATTTGATAAAATTAAAATAATCATTTTATATAATAAAAACACATGGTCATTCGATTTTAAGGGAAATTGGTTTTTCAAAGTGGGTTACCCTTTGGGGGCTAAATGGTTTCCATGTTTGAAAGGGACATGTTGTTTTATGAAATGTAATTGTGATTCACTTAGGTTATGTTGGTTGTGTTTTTGAAATGATTATGATTTCCCTTATATTGGTGTTTGAATTCCAAAACATTTTAAAAATGGATTTACAAATGTATATATTATATGTGACAATTGAAAGTCTTGGATGACACTTTGTGATGCGATATTTGAGTTGATTGGTTCATTGTTCCCTTGTTGAGCCCCTTTTCATTTATTTATGATGTCATGTGTATCCATATGATGGTTGTTTGTGATGTGATTCATGATTTTCTTATGGGTGGGGGCTCATTATAAGCTAAATGTTGGATGTGGGAAGGATTTAATTATTATTCTAGCCTTTAGCTATTATTATTTTCATTGTATGATATTCACTTTAAAAGTGTATCACCTCCTTTAGTTATTTTATAGGGAACCCTAGGATACTAAGTGGGAAGTCATGGGATGTTTCTAGGAACATTGAGATTACACACTTTCTAGTTACCACTAGTTTTACAAAATACTGAGCTAGTGGGGTGTCACAAATGAGATTGGGTTTAGAGTGATTTTTTTGATGGATGTGTGAAAGTTAACCTGATGGAATTAGGTCCAAATTTTCATGTATTATACTTGTCCCATTAGTTCCTAATGTGCTTCCTCATGATATTTATCATGTGTTATGCCTTTAATTATTTATTAGCTTGTGTATTTCTTTTTTACTTGGATGAGATTTCATTGAAGCATTGATCCTCCAATGATTTAGTACTGATATTGATTAGTGTTGTTCCACTTGTTTATTGGAATACTTTACGACTTTCTATAGGTATTTTTTCTTCATAGTTATCCTTGTTTCCTTACTTACTTTGAGTTTTTTGTGTTAAAGCTTTCAAGTGAGGGGATTTTTTTTAAATTTTCTAGACATTATTAGAAATTCATTTGATATGTTTTTAAACCATTTAAGGGGTTTTTTATAAAAGGGGTGATGTTTTAAGGATAGATGAATGAGTTTTGAATTGGAATTGCTTTAGAAAAAACATATTTATAACATGTTTTATAAATATTGTGCATTGATAAAGTGCATGTTTTATATTTTATTTATTTATATATCATGTTAATGGAAAAAACCTATTTTTCTATATTATTCTCAAACTAGAAATTATAGTTCCTCTTATAAAAGGAATAAAAGGCAATGAATTATACTGAATATAATTAATAACTTTTCATGAAAGTTAGTTTAATAAATCCCATAGGGTAAGACCTTAAAACGATCCTTCCATACAAACCATACTCAATATAAAATCATCATACCTCATAGTGTTAGGCCTCAATAAATCCCATGGCATAACCACACCTTTTATATAAACTTGATAGCACCTCCCATGCATTGGTCTCAATCCCAATGCATCTACCCATGCATTTTCATTTCTAGGGCACTCTCAAGCCCGAGCTAATCCATCATTTGGATTACCCTTTCATGGTGTATCCCAACTAAAGTGTGTAAAGGCATCCAAATACTCATTTAAAATGATCACATCACCTACAACATGATCCATATCTCAAAGTACTAGGATCTCCTGCCTAACCCATAGGTTATGTCTTGAGAAAAATTGTCTCACAATAAACACCTATATATTATTATCTAAAAAGGAATCTAATAAACTCATAACCCAAAGGAATCTAGTATAGGGTCTCAGGTAAAGGTCTTAGGCACCACGTTCCAACTAATAGCCTATAAAGGTGTCGATCCTCATCGAGTATCCACATATGGGACTACCCCCATGATAATCCATAAACGAATAATGATCCTAACCTGGAAATAAATATTTATATACCCTCTCATGAATCACATTCAAATATATGATCATATATGTAAAGAACAACATCCCTCTACCATGATATATATCGAGTAACCATTTTCACATAGGTTGGTTATTTATAATACCATTCCATGTTATATGAGAAAACACCATATATGTTTTTACAATAATTTTAAATAGCTGATATCATCTCCCTCTTTCAAAACAAACATCAAAATTATATTCACATAGTATGGATTTTTCACTAGGGTGTCTTTGTTGGTTCCAACCTACTATGGTCACTTTACATCCCATATTTCAAGGTACTGCATAGTCATTATCATAGAACACCTCAATGTATATCCACATTACCTTCCATCAAAATCAAACACACATATAAGTAGATTCAGCAGAGTATAATTCCTCCAAGGCCTTAAATCCTAAAACATTTTATGACCATTTTATAACACTTTAAATAATTAATCCTTAGTTACTGGGGAAAATAATCACACTAGAAGAATTATATTTCATGTGAACCCTACATGAAAAATATGATTCATTAAAACTATTATATTTATAATGGGACAAGGTAAGAAAACAAAAAAATAAATAAAAAATTATAAAATTCATACCACATGTGCATCACATGAGGTGAAAATTATACAAAAATAAAATTAAAAACCAAAAATAGAAATCTAGTCCCCCTCTATATATGTACTTCCTATGAGAATAGTTATTCTCAATAAACAAGACCAGTATCCATCATAATCTTGAACACATTACTATATCATCTTTATACTATATACGAAATGGTAAAATAAATGGAATGGAATCGGTCTGATACCACATTGTAACATGAACTATTATTCTTAAAATGTATATTGACTAAGAAAATACTCACTATCTTCTTGTTTATTCAAGTGATTTTGTAATCACATGTGTATAAGCATACACATGCATGCACATATTTACTTTGGTTTTCTAGTGGGTGATTTACCATATGTATTTATATAGGAAAACCTTATGTAACATATTTATATATTTTTTCAACTAGTATATATGAATATCTTTCCCTATTTAGTAGTAACTATGTCTTTTAATTTTTCTTAATATTGTGTAGGAACATTGTGATATACATGGATAAAAGCTGGATCACATTACCGAGGAACACACCTCAGTATGTTAAGGGTTTGAAGGAGTTTTTAGATTTTTCAATTTCAAATCGATCCGTTGAAGGGAGAATAAGATGTCCATGTCCTAAATGTAAATTTAGAAGATGGTTGAAGAGAGATGAAGATTATGAACATTTAATACTGAATCAATTACCTGGTCAATATTTGTATTGGATTTGGCATGGAGAATCAAATGTTACAGAAAGGTTGATCACTGATGTTAATCCACAGAATGAGCTCCCAACTTCGTTGACAATGGAAAATGAAATTAAAAACCTCATAAATGATGCATTCGACACTACAAGACACCACTATCAATATCAAAACATAACAGAACAACCAGATGAGGGTGATACAAATTGAAACATGACAAGTGATGTTTTTGAGACTGTCACACAACCAGATCAAGATTGTAACATATCATTGGATCCTCCTCTTGATTCTGTGGAGACAAATGTAAGAGAAAACTTCACTGAGGAAAATACGTTTCATGATTTAGTTGACAATGGAAATCAAGATTTGTATAGTGGATGTTTGAAATATTCAAAGCTTTCTTTTATGCTAAAGTTTTACCATATCAAATGTCTATGTGGAATTACAAATAAGGCAATGTCCATGATATTGGAATTTTTGCGTGATGCATTTCCTGAAGCAAAAATCCCTGAGTATTTTTATGATTTGAAAAAATTTGTTAACAAGATTGGTCTGAATTATACAAAAATACATGCATGTCCCAATGATTGTATGATTTATTGGTGAGAGGATTCAAGTAGATAGAATTTCAAAAAAATTTCTTCTTCTAGACGGCAGTCAATGGGTGATGTTTGAAGTCTGAATCAACATACTTTCATGAAGAAGAAGAAATGGAACACACCTACAAAGGTTTTGCGTTACTTTCCTTTAAATCCTTGATTGAAAAGATTATTCATGTCATCGAAAACCACTGAACACATGAAGTGGAATTCTGTAGATAATAACAATGATGGGTTAATGAGACATCCATGTGATTCACAATCATGGAAGAAATTTGATTCATTATATATAGATTTGTCAACTGATCCTAGGAATGTTCGATTGGGATTGGCTGCTAATGGATTCAACCCATTTGGGACTTTGAGTACCAGTTATAGCATTTGGCTAGTTGTTTTGATCCCTTACAATCTGCCTCCGTGGATGTGTATGCAACAAAAATATTTTATCATTTTGATGATTATTCCTGAAAAAAATGCCTGGAAATGATATTGATGTATACTTTTATCCTTTGATTGAAGAATTACAGAAGTTATGGAACAACGATGTTGATACATTTGATGCTTCTTCTAAAACAATGTTCAAAATGCATGCTTCTTTAATGTGGACCATTAGTGACTTCCCTGGGCTTGGGAATTTATCTGGTTGGAACATTTACATGGGTTGGGATTGTCCTGTTTGTAACTTTGATTTTGATCCCAAATGGATACCTCACAATAGAAAATGGTGCTTCTTGTGCCATCGAAGATTTCTCGATGCATCTCATAGATTTCAGCTGAACAGATCAAAATTTAATGGTTTCATTGATCATAGACCACCTCCAAAGTTGTTAACTAGTTCTGAAATATTGAAACAACTTGAAAATGTTGAAACAGAATTTGGGAAGGTTCATCATTTGAATGATAGTAGGAAACAGGTTCGAAGTGCATCATCAAGTGAAATCAGAACGTAATAATGGAATAAAAAAAGTATATTATTCAAACTTATGTATTGGGAATTTAATTTGTTGCGGCATAATATTGATGTGATGCATATTGAGAATAATGTATGTGAAAATTTGATTTTCACATTGCTTAATGAGCATGGAAAGTCGAAGGATCATCTCAATTCTCGCAAAGACTTACAAGTAATGAACATAAAACGTGATCTCTGGCCAGATGAGAATGAAAAGTATGCTCTGACAATTTTTTCAATGAAAAATAGGGATAAAGATACATTCCTTCGATTTTTAAAGAATGTGAAGGTATTTGATGGGTATTCAAGTAACATCTCGAGGTGTGTTGACTTAAAGAATCGTAAGTTACATGGATTGAAAATTCACGATTCACATATTTTGTTACAACAATTACTACCATTGACATTGCGTACATTATTACCTAAAAAAGTTACTATTTTTGTACTCCAATTCTGCACATTTTTCAGACAACTATGTGAGAAATATCTACATTCATTTCAGCTTGACAACCTCCAAGATAGGTTTTTATTGAACCTTTTTGCAATGGATATGATCTTTCCTCTGTTATTTTTTACTGTCATGATGAATTTAACTGTGCATTTGGTTGAGGAAGCTAAATTAGGAGGCCCCGTTCATTATCGACGGATGTATCCAATTGAGAGGTACTTTATTTATATGTTTTTTAGTTAAGTAAAAAAAATTTGGCACCTAATTAAATGAATAATTATGTTTATTTTATTTCATAAATATCTTGGGCATTTGAAATCATACGTGAGAAATAAAGCTCAATAAGAAGGCTCTATTACTGAAGGCTATTTGGTTGAGGAGTGTCTTACATTTTGTTCTAGATACTTGGATGATATTGAGACAAGATTTAATCAAGTTGGATGTGTTGAAGACACATCGAATCAATCTAAAATACATCAAAAATCAAAAATATTTCCTGCTATTGGTCGATCAGTTGGGAGGACCTCAAATGTAACATTTACAGAATTGGAATTATTACAGGTACATAGACATGTGTTGCTGAATAGTGAAATTGTAAATCCATTTATTAAAGAGTTGATGATACAAACAAAGAGACAAATGAGAGACCGAACACAAAATGAGAAAGATTTAATGAAAGCTGGTAATAAAGATCTTGTAGAATGGTTTTCACGACGTGTAAGTTCATAAATATTGAAATAAATATGAATATTAGTTTGAGACATATATTTTGTAAATATAATAAAGTATATTTATTTTTTTATATCATGAATACTGATACTTGAGCAGAGTTGTCAGAATATTTGAAGTTTCTTGCTCGAGGTCCTCTAAAACAAGTTAAAAAGTTCGACTCTTACAACGTGAATGACTTTAGATTTCATATAATTGATCAAGAAAGGGGTTTGAAAACACAGAATAGTGGTATATTTACATTTTCTGAAGTGGTATACTATGGAAAGATGACTGATATTATTGAATTAAACTACCATGGGCATTTTTAGTTGTTTTATTCAAATGAAATTGGGTTGATATTATCAGAGGTGTTAAAAGAGATTCCTTACAATTTACTTCTGTGAACTTCTATCACTTGATGGATGTTGGCGATCATGAACTACATGATCCATACATCTTATCATCACAAGAAAAAATGGTATATTATGTGAATGATGTTGTGGATTAAGGGTGGAGTGTAGTTGCTCACGTAATACAAAGAGATTTGTATGATATGGGTGATGAAGTGGAAGATTTGACCTCTAAAATTGAATCTCATCAACAAAAAGAAACAGAATTATTTTTCCATCATGATATTTAAAATATTAGTCTAGCAAGGATGAATGAAGTGGATGAAATAATGGAGCAGGAAACTGACATGATTGAAGGGAAAAATGATTGTATGTACAATTATTTATTCATTCTACAACCACTTATTTCATTTGTACAGTCATTCATTATCATTATTATGTATATTTTTTTTGTTAGTACTGGGCATCTATTATCATTTTTAATTTTTTCTTCTGCATATTTTTTTTGAAATATATGTTCTAAACTTAATTTTATTTGATTAAATTATAGGAATACCAAGTAGGAAGCGATACACTGTTTCATCCAATACTACGACAGATGACGATCTATTTATCTCCCTCCCTATGGCATCTGAGCCACTGGCTGCCTACCCCCTACACCATCTCCCCCTGCACCATCTCTCACACCCTCTATGAGCATCCCTTTAGAATCTGATTTGTTGAATTCCCCTTCAGCAGCCTCAGTAGTGGGGCGGTGGAGCGCCACTTTTAGTTCATCATGGACATACCGAAGGGTCACTGTTATAGGTACAAATTTTAATATAAATAAATTTATTGCACTTTTTTTATACTAATTGTTTGTTCATTAAAGATGAAAAAAATGAAACTGTGGAGAAAAATATAAAAGGTGCAGATGTGTGGAATATTAATGGAGAGAATATAGTTATCCCATTTGATTCATATGGGGTCCGTACGGATGACGCTGCAGGATTACTTGGCCAAATTCTAGGCCAGCTGGTAGCGGAGCCCATTTCCCTTCCTATTTATTATGATGATTGGAGACATATGCCTCCAAGTTGGAAAAAGGAGGTTTTTGATTCCCAAATAAAGGTGATTTTAATACCTTATGGTGTAATTTAATGTTAGGTTATTAATATGTTCAAAATGAATTTCTGTATACAGATGTTTTTCCACTTTACAGTTGTTGATGTGATAGCACGAAAGTGGATGTTGAAAAATCTTGGTAAGAAATGGAAAGACTTAAAATGGAGATTATAGAGCAATGTCAACTATACTTTGTTGACTATCCAACAAATGTATGATAAGATACCCAATGGGGTACCCAAAGAACAGTAGAAAGTTTTTGTTTACATACATCGTGATGAGAAGCAGATGGTATTTAAATATATATTATTATATTAACCTCATTTTACATTTAAACATGTATATGAAGAGGAGATGACATTGAATACATTACTATTAAATTTCATTTTATTTATTTCAGGATCTCTCAAGAAATAATGCATCGAGCTGGGCTAAGCAAGTCATCCCTCACACTATGGGGTCAAAAAGATTTTCTAGGAGCCAATCGACTCTGGTAATATTTTAATTAGTTTAAATATTTATAAGACAATATTATCTATTTAATATATTAAATTTTTTATTTATCTTTTTTTAATGCAGTCACAGAGTTTAGGGCAGGAAGTATCCTGAACTGAAGTGTGGTTGGATGTTCACAAAAAATCTGATGGAAGTTTTGTTAATGAGCCTGCCAAAGAAGTTGGGGTATGAACTCATCTTTTCATTATAATAACTTATTATCAGTTTTAACTATGTTAATATATATTGATATTTGATTTATAGGTAAAAATTAAAGAAATATGGGATGCCAATCCTGGGCAGTCCTACTCAGTCTCCCAGGATGACCCGGTTGTTAAAGTCCTTGGGAAGGAGCATCCTAGTAGAGTGTGCAGGATGGGGTTGGGACCTGTACCATCTGAGGTCCTTAGTAGGCCATTGGTAATTGCAGCTGCATCTACTCCTGGTTGTAGTCAGTCTATACCCAAAGTTTCTTAGAGAGAGATTGTTTCTCTACGAAACATATTTCAAGACCAGGGGGCTCAAATATCCTCTTTGTAGAAAGCGTTGACTGATATACGTCAGCAGATGAGCAGATATCCCCCCAGTGGTATTGCATCGACTGGTGGTGAGCAGGTAAATCACAAAAATTAAAAATAATTTATTTTTCAAACTTTTATTGGTTTTAAGTTTAAATATAAATATGTAACACTATTTAATTTTCAATATAATGTTCTTACAGGTGGTAGCAGGAAGTGGAGATGGAGGTGGAGAGGGTGAAAACATCTGTTCATCAACAAACAATGATTAGTAGTATTTTTTATATGTGTACAAATATTGTAACAGTCGGTTTGTATATGTATCATGTGTGACACATAGTTTCCTCCAAACATTTTCATGACCTAACATTTTCTTGATTTCTGATGTTTCCTTTTATGTATTTTATTGATTTCTGATGTTTCCTTTTATGTCTTGATTTCTTGAGTGTGGTATGCACCATATATATCAACTCTTTATTGTGATGATTCATTTTTTATGATTCATTTTTCCTAAATTCATTTTTTCATTATAATAAATTATCCTACATTTTCTAGAGACACATTTCAATCATTTATTCGAGCTTATTATTCTATGGTCACTATGAATGATTTATTCATAAGATGAGTTTATGTAATTTTCATATCTTATTGGAATTTTTTGATGTCACCAACCCTTCCTAGATATTCCTTTCAGAAATATAGCATAGGTCATCCTTTTGGTCATGTCATATAGACATGATTTATAAATATTCCTCTAAAATAGGTAACCTTGACAACCAATAAACCATTATAATGATCATGGAAATATGATTTTACAAGTAGAATTCAATAATGATTTTAGTTATGATGAATGGGGTATAGGTTTTTTCATTGAGAAAACCCTTCAATAATCAATCATGATTTATTGGTGATATCTTGTACCATACATGTCAATTTTATCTTTAATAATCACTAGAAGTATCAAGTCTTAGAAACATTAAAAATACTAATTCCCCAAATCTTGATACATGGAGTCCATTACTTGAATTTATACATATTTTTTAACCTCAACACATTTTCATTTACTAATTATTTGTAGGAATATTTATTTAGAAATAGAAATATATGCATAACCCTTTATGGTGAACATAAAACACCTTTTTGGATTTAAATTCCTATGCAATATGTGTCTCTAGAACTACTACTCTCACTAAGCTTAGTGGAGTCCAGTATTCCAATGCCAACTTCATTTGCATCCAGAGCCTTAACCCATAGAAGTTAAGTATTCTCCTACTATATTCAAATAGATAGGATTACTTTATGAAAATATAGTTAGTCTTGACTAGATGTTAATATCCTTAGTGGATATAGAATTATCAAATCATATGCACCTTAGTGCTTAAAGTTCATTTGTAGCTAAAGACGACTTTTAATAAACGGGTTTCAACAAACACTTGTGGTAGTGTCCTAATATATCCTTATTATATTTCAATTAAGATGATATCCATTATAAAATATATTCATAATATGGTTAATTATTGCACTTATATTTTCAAAACATGTCTTAAAAGAGATAATAAAAGAATTTCAATATATATAAGACTCATCATTGATCTTCCTTTCACTACCATCATTTCATTAATGTGTATAAGAAAATGTGAGTTTGAGATTACCTTTACCCAACATGTATGATCAATGAATACTTGTATAAGATGTTCTCTGACAATCCAACTTAGAAATTCCTCAATCTTTATCAAGTGAACTCATTTAATTCAATAATTATTTATAAAATTTCTTAAAGGAATCACATGAAGTATATGAAGTTACCTTTAGCTTTAGAATAGTTCTCATGTCCATGTTGATCTAACTATAAAAACTTTGTGATGTAACTTTATTTATAAAGGTTTCTTTATCTAAAACATGATAAGTATCTTGTTTGTATATTGAGTATCTAAGATGAATTGAGACTAGAACACTTTTATGGTATAAAAAATTCAACTAATTTTTAGTTTTATTTTAAAAAGAAATATTTCACCACAATCAGATAAGAGTCTTATATTTTATATTCATTAATCAATGCAATGGATATATGTGATTCAAGAGTAACTAAATAGTTATATTAGTATTATAATACCATAACAAAATTTAATCTAAATGTGAAATAATGTCTCGTTGTGTCTATCTAGACATTGAGATAAATGTTTTTCTAATACTTATTACAAAATTAAATCAATATATTTGGCAGTGGGAAGTAGTGGGCTCCCCTTGGTTGACATAGGAATATTCATTTTTCATCTCCTTTTGAGTTCACTCTATAACCCTTCCATTCTTTCTTATTTCCTATATTTGAATACATGTGTGTTGTAATCATATTTCATTTAATAAATAAGTGGTGAATAAAAAATTGATGAATATACCTAAAGTGGATACATTTTTCTTCTTCTTCAATTCATTTCAATTTCTTTTCTACTATTCATTATTTCTACATAAGAAGAAAATAGTCTCCTATTCATTCTTCTATGTTTGAATCCTTTGTCTCTTTGAAAGATTCTGTGAAGGATCTTTTGGATTTATATTAGCTATAGGATCTTCAGAATTGTCTTCTAAACTTTTCACCAAAATGGGTGGAGCAACGGGTTTTAACCAATCCTTATCGACTTGGTGAAGTATAGACAAAAGTTTCATGATCAACTTATCTATATTGTTTATCTAGGCTTGAAAAAATAAGGATAATATTGGTGGTAAGTATAATAAGATAATATTAATGGATAATTTCTTATCCAAGTGGGATCCCAATTTCACTAATTGATCAATATACCTCAACTTTTTTGAAATCATGATCAACAACTAGATTAGCTTCTTCCAGTTTACACTGATATATATATATATTAGGTGCTTGGGGGTACAATTACAGTTAAACACACACACACACACACACACACATCACACACAGGTCGAAAAGACAAGCCATAGCCCCTCCAAAGGGATAACCCACCCATCGTGCCTTATTTATTTAATACATGGCCTGTAGGCCCATTGGGAATGAATCCCATTACATGGAAAGTAGGCCCATTGGTCATGAAATCCCATTATATGGCCCATAGGACCATAATTTTGACCCAAATTCCCTCCAATGAATAATGCTACTACAGTATCCAGGCTACTAAAATACTCGCTACAGTGTTGGAACTGCTACAGTGCCCACCACCGCTATCCCTTGGGGGGGGGGGGCTATAGCCTGCCGCCTCTACATATCTATAATAGGAATCCTTGTCACCTTCTCTCACCTGTTGGGATAGAAAACAAGAATATGGTATTCCAACACATGATATAATTTTTTTGATAATAACGATTCATATAAATTATTATACCATATCTATAATTTTTTATTTTTAAGGATATACCTTAAGTTAAGGAATGATCATAGTGGTTTTGTGGTTTTTTTCATTTTCTACAATAATTAAAATAGATTATTTTTATTTTACTTGATTAAAAATTATATGAGACATAATAATATCATTTTATGAATTATCCCTCTATTTTATAAAGTCCCAATAACACTCACCATTGGACTCAAAATGTCTAGTTGCTAAGAAATTCTAGTGGAATTGATCTATATGCCCCTTCACATAACCCCAATGAGGTTTGGTCATGATACTTTAAGGTATTTTGGTAGGAAGGTCTTTACCAGTTGTAGGCTTATTTCTCCTTGATCCATTGAGTAGACTCCCCAGTCCAGAAATCCTGAATTATATTTCCTCAACACTTACCTCTAGGTTTCACCAAGTCTAGTGATGGATACTTCTATTTATATAAGATGGTTAATTCAACCCATAACCTTTATAATAACTCCATGATAAAAGTAAGTTTCCCTAGGAGGGTTGGTCAAACACTTATTTTTATGGATTTCATTCCTAATAATGTAATGGAAGACCAAGTCTGACTTAATACATGTTTGAGGGATTTTATTTATTATGCATAAACTTTATCTTGTTTTATATTTTACATGTATTATTAATATTAATTGGATTTTACTTAAGTGATTAACCATGATATGATAAAACATTTATGCATAATTTATTTATTTAAATTTCATATTTTCATATTAGTCCATTTATTTATGTGATCACGGTCTTGTATCCATAAAATAAATAATACAAAAGATAGAAATAGATAAATAAATAAATGACCAAATCAAAATATTATCTAATGGTTTATTTATTGGGAATATAATAAATCAACCTAAGACCTTGGGGAAAAGTAATTATGTTGGTCTTGGCACGAGTTACAACATTTCACCTTGTTGGATCAGGTTATACCAAATATGCACAAGAGGGGGGGGGGGGTGAATTGTGTCTTTTACAAATTCTCCACGAATTGTGATGATGACCGAGTTTGTCCTTTTATCTTTATCAGGTTGTTTATGCAGTAGAAAATACTTTCCATTTGTTCTTCACAGTTGCAACATCATGCAACTAACGGTCGATGGATTGTTGTCTTCAGAAAGAATGATCTTCAGGTAGAATTAGTTTTGAGATGATCTGGTTGTAGTAGATCTTGAAATGAATTTAGAAACTTCAACAATAGTATATTCACAATAGATAATCGATGTACAATCGGTGAATCTTCAACGTGTTTCTTATTCTTTAGAAAAACCAAGTTTGTGGTTCCTTGTAACAACAGATATGTAAATCTCAAATGTCTCTGTAGTGAAAAATTCAAGATCTTGATATATATTTTTCTTCTCTTCGATGATTCACCTCTTGCTCTATAATAAAAAATAATGCAAATATATATAGAATAAATACAAGTGTTTTACTTTTAAATTTAGATCTACAAAAGTCACCTTTAGAATCACGATATTCAAATATTTGAATAACAGAGCAGTCGTAACTCCCCTGAATATTCAGCATGAAAATATCCTCTTAAATAAATCCTTTTAATCGTAAATAAATGGCTTGAATAAGTCAAAGATGTGCTTTAAATTTGGGCTTTTAATCTGGATTGAAATCAGCCTAATAATCTGCATAAATACCGTTGCTCAATAAAGTCGTAATTTAAAATCTCCGACGCCAAATGTAGGGTTGAACTTCATAGAATAAATTCCCTGAACGTAAGGTTCACAACATAAGGTTGATCAGGAAAGTAATATTTGATGATTCATTCTTCAAATGTAAGGTTGATCTCAAATATAAAGTTGATCTCAAATGTAAGGTTGATCATACATACTTTTCTCTTCAACTTTCAAATATACGGTATATGATCCATACTTTTATTTGCTTCTAAATGTAAGGTACATGATCCATAATTTTTGATACAACTTAAGATTGTTTACAAAAGTAAGGTTTATGAACCATACTTTTGAAAAACAAACATAACGTTCCATAATAACGTAGGGTTCTTCTTCCATACTTTTATGATATTCCAAACGTAAGATTCCTTCCAAACATAGAGTTCCTATTCCATACTTTTTTGATACCCCGAATGTAAGGTTCCATCCTTACGCTACGCTCCTCAACGTAGGGTATAAACAGTGTTTCCAGAACATGCTAAAGTGATTTCCTAATACTTAGAGCATGAACAATGTTTTTAGAACATGCTAAAGTGCTAACACTTTTCCAAATATTCCACATGGATTAAACACTTTAATATTATTCCAAAAATAGAGAAATAAATAATATTAATTTCCTGAAATATACTCAAAGTAAAATCATTATAATAACAAATAAGGGTATTTGTGAACATAAAAATAATCATAAAGAGATATAGTATTGTTAAAAACAACACTTCCTCAACAATATCCCCCTTTTTGATGATCACAAAACCCATGAAATAACCAATGAAATTATATTACAAAATTAATTGCATATAGTTTAGAATTTTGAAAAGATAAAAACAATATTTTATTTTAACAAAATTATTTCTTAATTTTTACATTTTCTCCCCCTTTAAAAATTAAAATAATATATCCTCCTTTATAAATAAAGAAAATAAAATTTTGTGTTTATCTAAAAATTTCTCCTTTCATGTTTATCTGTATTTCTCATTTTTAAAGAAAGAAATAAAAAATAAAATGTCTTTTTCCCCCTGAGTAAAATATTCAAAAGTTTTAAAAAAACTTAAAACAAAATGTTATGTTTATCCAAATTTCTCCCCCTTATTGTGACATAAAAAAGAATGATATAATAAGGAATATAACACATTTTACTGTATCATTTAACTTAAGTAAATTCTATAATAAACTATTTATCAATATTTGAAACTGGATTACTAGCATTCTAACATAGACCATACAGTAAAACAAATTAATTACACATAAACATGGGATGAAAATATATTTTATTGAAAATATAATTATAAGTATAGTAATGGTAATGTGAATCAAGGTTGGGATAAATTTTTTTGGGAAATAAGTTTCAGCGCCTCTGAATGACTTCCTTGAGCTTTGACATCTGTAGTCTCAACCTTTTTATCAGTCCATCACCTAACTGGATTATGAGATCCCTTCCTTCCTGAGTCAGATGGATGTCTTCAATCAAATTGAATCTGAAAAAATCATGTAATATCTCTTCCTTATCTATAAACTGATTGAGTTTCTCTGTGAATCTGTTCAACAAAACTCTGATCCTTGGTTTATCTGATGTAAGCTGGTCAACAAGATGCTTTTGATTATCCAACAGAATAGATAATGGAGCAGTGTTACATTGTAAGTCCTACAATCTGTCATTCATATTGCTCATTACTAATATAATGGTATGAAATATACTTATCAGATCAGGCGAAGTACCTTAGGTACCTGCTTGAATGTACCTCACAGTTGCAAACTATTACTCCATGAAAAGTTTGAATTCTGCCAAATCTGATTTTAGTACAATTTTAGATTTCAGTTTTCCTACTTCAGCTAACATTTCCTTCCTAAAAACTTCCACTTCCATTTTTGAAACTAAACTATATTTCAAGTTTTGAAACTTCTATCTCTCCTTTTCTAATGACCTTCTCAAAGAAGTATTTTTTGGCTTGAAATTTATTAAATTTTTGGATTAAATCCTCCACATTATCATTCTCAGAATCAGAGGAACCTGGTGCTTGACTCTCAGTCTGAGATTCCACTGGATTTATCAGAGCTAAAGGTAGAGATTCAGCATCTGATATTTGATTTGTATCCTTCTCCATGGGTTGCTCAACATATTTTTCCTCAAAGTCATGAACTGACTCATCCACAAAAAAATTTTCATTAAGAACTTTAGTATGAATATCAGAAGGATTATCTTCTAGATTCACATCATTAGGATGTTGCTCCTCCTGAGAATCTTCTTCATTGAGTTTTTCCAAGACTGGATCCTCTAATACAAGTTCCTCTTGAGCTAATTCTTCTTGAAAAATATCAGTAGGCTGTACAGTTTGAGTTGATTCAGATCTAGCCACTTCAACTTCTACAGGCTTTTTAACAGTTTGAGGCAAAATTTCTTTTTTCCACTTGAGGAGTCACCTCAATATGAGAAACTGTTGGTTGTAAAATTTCCTGTACTACAGATTCTCTAATAAATCTGTAGCTCAGAAGAGGTTCAGTTGCATCTGATTTTGTTTGAGTAGGCTCCTGACCAGCTTGAGCTACTCTATGCCTTTTCCTTTGAAGTTCTTCTTGACTTTCCTCATCAGCAGGTGGATCAACTACTTCAAATATCAGTCTTCTTGAGGTTCCACTTACTCTAGATTCTTCCATTCCTTCCTTAGATTTAGAAGGTTGATCCCCCTGAGCCTATTCTTGGTCCTCCTCAGCTCCAACAAGAACAATCTTTCCTTTCACAGTACTCCAAAAGAACCCAATCTTCCTTAGAGTTCCAACGTTGAAAATATTGTTGTGAAGGAATCTAACTTTGGAATTGATTAATATCACCATATTAGACTTAAATAGTAATTTTGAAATGAATCTTCCATAGGGATAGAAGTTCATTCTAGCCTCTGTCTGACAACAGTAGTTGATATATCTTACCATATATCTTAGAAAATTTAACTTGATGTCACTCGTAAGAAAAAACATTAAATACATGTTAGTAAATAAAATCTTCTCCATCTATGAAATCCTAGGTGCAATCCCTGTTTGTATAAATTTAACAAGAATCTTATGATCAGTTTCTAGATCCTTCACCAACATTTTTTTATGCTTGTAGAACCAAATAAAAATGACATAATTTCCTCTGACTTATGTTCATTATCTCCAATTTTATTTAAGTCAAAATGATAAACTCCCTCATGAGGGCGGTTTAAGATTCTAGATAGTTCTACAGATGAAATTGAAAAATCCCAATCTTTAATTTTTGAAAATATGGTGTCCTCTGTATCTGCAAGACTGAACTGGATAGATTTGAAAAAGTGACAAAGCTTTACCTCATATAGAAACTCTGTATTTTCTCCACTGAAATTTTTCTTGAGATTCTAAAAAGCGAGAACTTGTTGCAGCATGAGATCCGTTTGATATAGCCATTCTAGGTCAATTAATTTTCCCTGTAGAATCTTTCTTCCTACCGCGCGCTGATGCTTGGAATTACTAGATTCTCCTTCCTTGATTCTCTTTGTCTTGGACATTACTTTTTCAAAGTTTTGAAGGCTCGAAGGTTTAGGGTTTCGAAGGGTTAGTCGTAGGTAGACGAAGGCGGTAAGATTTTTTGGTGTTTTGAAAGGTTTTGAGAAAATGAATGGGTTTAGAATTTGAAACAGTTTCTAACATCCTTGATTTCTATGTCATTACACACATAGTAATTATTACATTAATTAAAAGTAAAAATGTACGCGGCAAAAATTTAAAGCAGTACAAACAAAATTTTAAATTATTCTAAAAACATGTAATAATAAAAACAAATAAAATAGGAATTAAAATAATTAATTTAAAAATTAAAATTTCATTTAAAAATAAATAAACCTAACTACCACTTAATAAAATCAAACCTTGTAGTGGGAAGTGGTTTAGTAAAAATATCAGTTAATTGAATTTCAGTTCTTACAAATTCTAAGAATATATTCTTTTTAAGAACACAGTCTCTTAGAAAGTGATGTATGATATCAATATTCTTAGTCCTAGAATGATTAATAGGGTTTTCTGAAATATTTATAGCACTAGTATTATCACATAAAATAGGTGTGTTATTAAAATTTAGTCAAAAGTCCATAAGAGTGTTTTTCATCCACAAAACTTGTGCACAAAAATTGCCTACAGATATGTATTCTGCCTTGACTGTTGACAGGAAAACTGAGTTTTGTTTCTTACTAGACCATGACACTAAATATTTTCTTAAAAAGTGACACATCCCCAAGGTGATTTCTCTATCTAATCTACAACTTCCAAAGTCAGAATATGAATATGAAATTAAATTAAAATCATAAGTTTTTGGATAGAGAAGATATTGAAAAATAGTTCCTTTTAAGTATCTAAAAATTATTTTAACAAAACTTAAGTGAGATTCTTTAGGATAAGATTGAAATCTTTCACAAATATATACTAAATACATTATATCTGTCCTACTAGTAGTAAGATAAATAAACTACCAATCATACCTCTATATAACTTGTTGTCAACTGATTTTACAGTTTCATCCAAATCAAGTTTTATATTAGTACACATAGGAGTTGTATATGTCCTACTATTTTTAAGTCCAAATTTATTTAGTAAATCAGTAATGTATTTTCTTTGATTTAAAACATTTCCAAAATCCTTTTGATAAATTTTAAGTCTTAAAAAGAAATTTAATTCTCCCATCATACTCATTTCAAATTCTTTTTGCATTAAATTTGAAAAATCATGACAAAGTTTTTTGTTTGTTGAACCAAAAATTACATCATAAACATAAATTTGAACCAATAAAATATTAGAGTTGATAGTTTTATTAAATAGTGTTGGATATTCCATTCCAATAGTAAAATCATTTTTCAAAAGAAAAGAATTTAATCTTTCATACCAAACTCTAGGTGTTTGTTTAAGGCCATAAAGAGCTTTAGTAAGTTTAAAAACAGAATCTGGTTTTTGTGAATTTTCAAAACTAGGAGGTTTCTCAACATAAAATTCATCCAATAAGTAACCATTTAAAAAGGTAGACTTAAGATCCATCTGAAATAATTTAATGTTCATATGAGATGCATAGGATAAAAGGATTCTAATAGCTTCTTGTCTAGCTATGGGTGCAAAGGTCTCATCATAGTCTATACCTTCTTCCCGATTATATCCTTTACCTACTAGTCTTGCTTTATTTCTAGTTATTATTCCTTGATCATCTTGTTTATTTCTAAAGACCCATTTAGTTCCTATAACTGGATAGTTCTGAGGTCTTTCAACTAAATTCCAAACTTCATTTCTCTTGAATTGGTTTAGTTCTTCTTGCATTGCTATCATCCAAATTTCATCAACTAAGTATTATTCTAAAGTCTTAGTTTCTAATTGGGATAAAAAGGTAGAGAATTCAACAAGATTTCCTACATTTCTTCTTGTTTTTATTCCAGTGTCTAAGTATCCTATAATAGTTTCTAAAGGGTGATTATTTAGGGTTCTAGACTGTCTAGGTAGTACACTGTTAGGTTCTTCTGAACTGGACTGAATTTCATTTATATCTTTTTCAAAGTCATCTTTTAAGTTCTAAAGTCTCATATTATCATTTGATTTAGATTCATCAATTTGGTCTTTCCTTTTCTCAAAGGGATCAGATTCATCAAATTTCACATGAATTGATTCTTCAATAATCCTTGACTTTTTATTTAAAACTCTATAAGATTTGGAAGTAGCAGAATATCCTAAGAAAATTCCTTCATCAGATTTTGGATCAAACTTACCAAGATTTTCCTTGGTGTTTAAGGTGCAAACCTTGCATCCAAAAACTTTAAAGTAATTTATTTTATGTTTTTTGTTATTCCAGAGTTCATAGGGTATCTTTTTAAAAATTGGTCTGATTAAAACTCTATTCCTTATATAACAGGATGTGCTTACAGCTTCTGCCCATAAATAGGTAGGAAGACTATATTCATTTAGCATAGTCCTATCCATTTCCTAAATAGTTTTATTTCTTATTTCAACAATTCCATTTTGTTGAGGTGTTCTTGGTGCAGATAAGGTGTGTTTAATACCCATATTTGAGCAAAAGGAATTAAATTATAGATTCTCAAATTCTCCACCATGATAAATTCTTAATGAAATTATTTTAGAACCATTTTCATTTTGGACAGCTTTACAAAAACTTTCAAATGTAGTAAAATATTCATTTTTATATTTTAGAAAATAAATCCAAGTAAATATAGAATAGTCATCAACTAAAACATATACATAAAATTCACCGGCCAAGATTTCTATTCTTGAAGTTCCAAACAAATCCATATGGATAAGTTCTAGATCTTTGGATGTAGCAATTTTGTTAACAGATTTGAAGGATGATTTGTGCTGCTTGCCAAGTTGACATGCATCATAGAATCTATTACTTTCAAATTTGAGACTAGGTAAATCAGAAACTAGTTGTTTCTTAGATAAATTATGTAAAGAATATATATTGAAATGTCCAAGTCTTCTATTCCAGATCCAAGATTCATTTATCTTAGCAGTTAAGCATTTTACTTTTTGTTTACACAAAGAATTTAAGTCAAGGGTGTAAACATTATCAGTTCAAGGTGATCTAAATTTAAGAAATTTATCATTAAAAACAGAACAAAAGTTGTTAGAAAAATCAGAAAAATAACCATAATCACAAAGTTGAGAGATATTTATTAGGTTGTGTTTCAATCCTTGTACATAGAGTACATTATTGATTGAGACAACTTATAGTTCTCCAACCATTATAAAGCCAATAATTTTACCTTTGACATTTTCAACAAATGTGACTAGAACACCATCCTTTTGAGTTAGAATTCTGAAATTTTATGGGTTTCCACTCATATTCCTAGAGCAGCCACTGTCCATATATCATACGACTTTTCTACTTCTGTGACCTGCTTCCTGTAAAGGTATTTAAACAAAGGTTTATTTTGGTACCCATATTTTGTTGGGTCCAATAGTGTTAACTAGCAAAGACCTGGGAATCTAGACTTGATTTGTTTTTCTATAATCAATAGAATCATATAAACTACTTTTAACAAAGGCTTTCTTAATCCCACTTATTTTAGGTTTCCTTAAATAACAGTTTTTAGATATGTGACCTTTTGTTCCACAGTAGTTGCAAATTTTACCTTTTTTACTTGGGGAAAAATAGTTCTTATACAGTTTGGGTTTCTCACCTTTACTGCCTATTCTATATCTTTCTTTTTTAATCACATTATTTACAAGAATTTCATTTAGTTTATTTTATCCTTTTGTAAAAATAAGAGCTGCACTTTTGTATGTTTATACTTTTGTTTGTAGTGTTTTTATTTTAGTTTCATTATCTGTACAGTTTGTGTTTGATGTGTTATATTTTTCAATTAACTCTTGATGTTGTTTTAGCAGAGTGTCTCTTTCTCCTAAAACAAAAGTGTGAATATTTTTCAATGATTTATGTTTCTTAAATAAGGAATCATATTTCTCTTCCAGCATATTGCAGTAGGCTGTAAGTTTATTATTTGAACAACTTGAACTAGAATCAGAATCAGATGAGTAATAAGATTGTACCTCATCAGCTTCTGCCATAAATCACATGTTTGCTTTCAGATTTGATTCTTCTTTTTCTGAGTGAGACTTTGATGAGCTGATGGAGTCTTTAGAAACACTCCAAGTAGATTTCATTGATCTTTTTTCTTTCTTCTCATAATCATTGTTTTTGAAAAATGTCTTTTTCTTTTCTCCTTTTAATTGAGGACAGTCAGGTCTAATGTGACCCATCTTTTTGCATTCATAGCATCTGACTTCCCTTGGTTCTTTTTCATCCTTTTTGAAGGATTTTATGAATCCCTTATTCTTTCTGTATAATTTACTAAACTTTCTGGATAGTTGAGCCAGTTTCACATCTGAATTAGATGAATCAGAACTGTCTGATTTCATTCTTCATCTTTCTGCTTTTCTTTTGGGATGTTACTTTCAGAGCAGTATTTTCTCTCTTGATTAAAAATTTATGCTCATTTTCTTCATCTTCCATCTCAGCTTAATACATCATAAGAGTTCCAATTAACTCTCTCAATGTAAGATTTTTTACTGTTGAGGATTTCCTAATAGCAACTGAAATTCCATTCCACTTAGGTGGTAATACTCTTATAACTTTCAGGGCCTGATCTGCTTGTTTGATAGGCTCACCCAAGGCAGTGATGTTATTAACAATTTCTGTAAGCCTTCCACTCATCTAGGTGATGCTTTATCCTTAAAACATTCTGAATTTGTCGAATTTCAATTTAGCAGTGGCATACCTCATCTATCTGACATTGTCAGTTCCTTCATAGGCAACTGCAATCGTCTGCCACATTTCATAAGCTGTCGAGTACTGAGATACTCTGTTTAATTCATATGGTCCAAGACCACATATGATAGCATTCATATCTTTCGATTTTGTGTCACACTTTGCTTCTTTATTAGCACTTCATGTTTCAGGTTTCTCTAGAATCACATAGGGAGTTAGAATTTTCGAGTAGACTCTGTATCCAAGGTTCTTTAAATAAATGATCATCCTTGATTTTAAGTATCCATAATTTTCACTATTGAAGTAGGGAGCTCAAACCATTGACATACCCTCTCGTGTATTAGTCATTGTACTTTGTATAATCCAAAAACTTTCAGCTTGTTATAGCTTTACCAAAAGAACTACCTCTGATACCAATTGTTGGATCGGGTTATACCAAATACGCATAAGAGGGGGGGGGGGGGGTGAATTGTGTCTCTTACAAATTCTTCACGAATCATGATGATGACCGAGTCTATCCTTTTATCTTTATAAGGTTGTTTATGCAGCGGAAAATAAATAGTTAAAGAATGCAAAGATGTATAGTAGTTTGGGGAATAGAAGGCCCCTAGTCTACTCCACCAACGCTCTACTCCACAAGCTTGGTGATTTTTACTATCTGGTCCTCTTATCAATAGACCGTCCACAAATGAGTGCAGGAAGTTGACACCTTTACAAGTTAAGGCTAAAAACAGAGCCTTCTGGTTCATACAAAAAAAATAAATATACATCTTAGTACGATAATCTTATTACTCAGAATAAAAATAGTATTTGTATTTGAAATACTTTATAGTTTTTCTTCACAGTTTCAATAACATGCAACTAACATTCAATGGATCGTCGTCTTCAGAAAGAATGATATTTAGGTAGAAGTAGTTCTGAGCTGATCTGGTTGCATTAGATCTTGAAATGAATTTAGAAACGTCAACAACAATAGATTCACAATAGATAATCGATTTAGAATCAGTGAATCTTCAACGTGTTTCTTCTTCTTCAAAAAAACCAAGTTTGTGGTTCCTTATAATAGCAGATCTGTAAATCTCGAATGTCTCTATAGTGAAAAACTCAAGAGTTTGATATATATTTTTCTTATTTTTGATGATTCGCCTCTCTCTCTGTAATACAAAATAATACAGATATATATAGAATAAAGATGAGCATTTTCCTTTTAAATTTAGATCCACAAAAGTCGCCTTTAGAATCGCGATATTCAAATATTTGAATAATAGAGCAGTCGTAAATCCCCTGAATATTTGGAATGAAAATCTCCTCTTAAATCAATCCTTTTAATCATAAATAAATGGCTTGAATCAGTCAAAGATGTGTTTTTAAGTTCGGGATTTTAATCTGGATTTAAATCAGCCTAATAATCTGCATAAAGACCGTTGCTCAATAAAGTTGTAATTTAAAATCTTTGATGCCAAACGTAAGGTTCATCTTTATAGCATACATTCTCTAAATGTAAGGTTCACAACGTAAGGTTGATCCGGAAAGTAAGATTTGATGATCCATTCTTCAAATGTAAGGTTGATCTCAAACGTAAGGTTGATCTCAAAAGTAAGGTTGATCATCCATACTTTTCTCTTCAACTTTCAAACGTATGGTATATGATCCATACTTTTATTTGATTATAAATTTAAGGTACATGATTCATAATTTTTGATACAACGTAAGATTGTTTATGAAAGTAAGGTTGATAAACCATACTTTTTAAAAACAAACATAACGTTCCATATTAACACAGGGTTCTTCTTCCATACTTTTTTGATATTCCAAATGTAAGGTTCCATCCAAATGTAGGGTTCCTCTTCCATACTTTTCTGATACCCCGAACGTAAGGTTCCATCCTTACGCTACACTCCTCAATGTAGGGTATGAAAAATGTTTCTAGAACATGCTAAAGTGATTTCCGAATACGTAGAGCATGAACAGTGTTTCTAGAACACGCTAAAGCACTAAAACGATTTCCAAACACTTTTCCAAATATTCCACATGGATTAAACGCTTTAATATTATTCCAAAAATAGAGAAATAAATAATATCAATTTTCTGCAATATACTCAACGTAAAATCATTAGAATAACAAATAAGGGTATTTGTGAACATCAAAATCATCATAAAGAGATAGAGTATTGTTCTCAACAATCTCCCCTTAATATAATAAAGTATTGTTGAAAACAAAACTTGCTCAAAACACCTATCCACCTATGTATCACCTGGTTTGGTATCGTCTTGGTTACATCTTGAACCATCTCCACGTGCCTTGAGATAATCCATTTATTACATGTATTTATAACAAACATGTAGGTGAGGGGAACCAAAATATTGTTTAAAGGGAATTACATAAATAACCTTAGACATACTGGTCCTACATAATAAAGAAGGGAGAGATAACCCACATAACATCATATTTAATTTAATAAATAATAATTACAAAACCATGCAATAAATTAAATTAAATAAAACTAACGCATACATAGGTCTTCGTCAAGCTCATGAACGATCATAAACATGAAATAAATATGTAAAAGTACACTACCTAATATTCATTTATATTCATTCTTTATTATTAAGAAAAATTCACTTGCATTAATTAATTAATTAATTATCTTTTATATTAATGATTATCCAAATTCTCTTGAAGGTACCAATCATAAATGCATTCATGGAAAATAAAGAGCATAACCAATAATTACAAATAATTACAATAAATTAATTGATCATTTTTAATTCTTAAAAACCTTTATTAAATTGAAAAAAATAATATATTTCAATCAATGTAAAAAGGTTTTAATACTATAATTAGTAATTTTATGTAATTTAATTTCTTCCTTTACTGGGAGACTACACGACATGTACTTTTGAGCTATAAGATGTGTATCTTGATTGTCATGTACCCTTGATAAACACTTGGGGATTTGGTGTGTACCTTATATGGATTACAAAGCATGTACTAGCCTGCTACATGCCATGTATCACACTTTTCATGTGTTCGTTCAATCCACAAAAAGACTCGACATGTTTTTAGGATGTGAGACCACATGGTGTGTACTCCAGCTACACGTCGTGTGTTCCGCTTGACGTGTGTGTTCCTGACTCACCAAAGAACTCAATGTGTAATCCATACATAGGAAATAATGAACTACATGTTGTGTATGTCTGCTACACATAATGAAATTCATTATTACTCTAGGATATCAGTCTCATGTGGGGTTTAAACATGTATTTAACCACATGGTTAATATGAATTTTACCACCAAATCATGCAGACTACATGATGTGTACACTTTCTACATGCAGTGTAATGTGACAATCTATGTGCCAGGTTGGCCCAATCTACACATGGTGTGCAATAAATTCATCACATGTAGTTACTTCTTGGCATACCATGTATCTTGTGACACGTCCAGGTGAAATGCACTTGGGTAAATGGCCTGTACTATAGCTACAAGCCATGTAACCTAGTATTATTGGCCAAAATTTATTAGTACTTCTTGAAAGAATCTTTGGTCATTATTCATGTGTTCTATAATACCTTTAAGAAAATATAAATCTTGAATGATGAAATTAAAATATTGAAATAATTTTAATTAAACATAATATTAAAGAATTAATATTTTGAAATGAAATATCTAACCACTATTGTGTATAATAGATTTATAATCAAATAAGTAATTATAAATTTAAAACATGGATCCCTCTAAAAATAATTGAAGGTTCTGGGTGTAGTGGAAGCACCTGGTGGGTGAAATGACCATAAAGGTTTTTTCAATTTGATGGAAAATTCAAAAATTGTGCATGACATAAATTCCATGAAAAATAAAAATTTTCCACTAAATATCTATATAAATGAACCTAGAACCTCGAGAGGATATTTGCACATTAAATTTATAATTAATTTATATTATATCTGAAGAAATAATTCATGATTTTAGGATCTTTTTATGATGAAGTTGTTGATGATATAAAAAACCTTTTCGAATTACTGTTGTTGTGCCAGAACGATCTAGGTATAGAATACCTCTAGCAGTAATCCACACATGCTGCTTTGATCTTAGATAAAAACTGATAAAAAATTAGGTGGCAGCACGACATATCTATTTTACTTCTTATTCCTTCAAGAATGAATTACTCTATATTATGCTTCTCATTCTTGAGAGGAGTAGAGAAAGAATAATTCGAGAGAGAAGTCCATTGCACTTAAAAATTCTGAATTAACCCTACATAATAGACATAACCATCTATTTATAGATCTAGAGTTTAGATTAAAATATTATTTAATTGTGTACCAGCCCTTAAATAATATAATAATACTTATCAAACCCCATTCCATATAATAATAATAATATTATTATTTTTTGGCGTGTGAAAACTAGAGTAATAATAAATATTATTTTACCAGTTTGTAAATTAATATTTATCACTGGACATAATCTTGGTCTGCATGAACTCTTTATCATTTATTGAATACCCAAAAAAACATTTAATAATATATTTTATTCATAAATAAATATTTTACCCACAATCTAGTGAATAAATATTTATTAAATATTCAATAAATATTTGCGATCAATAAAATATGAATAAATTATCCCTCAATTTGGAGAATAATAAGTATTCCATTAATTAAACTCAAATATAATTTAATCAATATCAACAAAAACACTTAGTGTATGACTCTTTAGGATTATTTCTCATTGGCATTAGGTGTGTTTTCCAAAAGTCCAAGATTATTGTCTAGAAATGGGTCAAGACACCCAATAAAAAGAAATTAATGTTATAATGTCAACAACCACATATAAACACTCACCATGTAATATATTCCCTATATCATAATATCTCATCAAGAAGGTTTCACATCCGTGTCATCAACCTATATTCTTGATATCTATTTCTTTGACTATCTAAAATAAATATTGTTACACCATGACCATGGAATTTAATGCGATAGTTATATTCCAATAAAAGGGTCGAGATATGAACTTTTATGAAGATGAAAGGGGAAAATCCTTCATTGAATTATTAATTAATGACATGTCATTCATGATGTACCCAACATACCCTACTTCCC
The DNA here is from genome assembly GCA_963277665.1 of Viscum album. Classification (NCBI taxonomy): domain Eukaryota; kingdom Viridiplantae; phylum Streptophyta; class Magnoliopsida; order Santalales; family Viscaceae; genus Viscum; species Viscum album. The sequence continues at coordinate 1,893,946,778 of OY728165.1, forward strand.
ACAAACATATGGAATCATATTTTTGGTTAGTGAATCTAAGTGCACGATTCATGATATGCATTAATAATAATATTAAAGTCTAAGGTCCATTACACATGATTGAAGATAGGAATATCCAATGACACATAAACAAGTATAACACCTATTGGAAGACCTGTTCTCAACATCTACAATTTTGGAGATTTCCAAGTGCGAACTTCATGAGATGAATTTCCATCCACTTACAAGTAATTGAACCCAATAATGAACATACTATATTCCCCATTATAGAATGTTATCCGACTGTAGAACTATCTTTAAGAATATTTTCATGGCATTTCAAAGTTTTTATCATAGCAGGGAACTGATATGACATTATCAATGTGAAAAATACTCATGGAAATTATCACATCAATGTTATTCATAATAACAATTAATATGTGATAAGGTATTTAAATTAATATTCTATTTTTTTGAATATAAATGTAATCTTAATTATAAATTAGTTGGTTCTTGGGCACAAACTCCTAAAAAAATAGTTGTTGAAAACTCATCATTAGAAATCCTCTTACTCAACATGAAATATGGGATCATTAAATTCCTTTTACTGGAATTTTATTATGCATAGAAAGTGGTTTGAATATTATTTTTAATAAATATAATACCCAAAAAATTTGATACGTTCACTTTAAAGTGAGTTATTTCAGCTTCAACAGTAGCTTTGATACTTTGTGAGAATTCTGAATGGATTACTTGAATAATTCGTATGGTCGGTCATCTTGAACTTAAGGTTTATCCAGTACTTTATAAAATTCTAACCACTAGCCATAGTCACTTCACCAGGTAATGTGATCACTTCATTAATTTTTCAAAGTCCAATTTTCTCATACAATCACTTTATTTCAATGTTCAGTCAATTGGAAACTTTATGAAAGCTCAACCAGTTTTTCAAAATCTATATTCTCATACAATTGCTCTAATTTCATCATGCAGTAAATTCAATGATTTTCAAGATTTATAACTAACACATGATCCCTTAAAACTATCTTTACAGTCAAAAGTTTTCTTGTGCGGTCAATTAAAGATTTGGTAAGAAAATATCCACAGTCGATTTAATAGGCGTGCGATCGATCCACTGGTCAAGTGATCGATTCATTACTTTTCAATTTTTTTGATCATTATAGTTTCCTGATATATAACATACAGTCACTCAGTTTTTATTACATTCATTTGAGTCCTTTGTAATGTCCTCCATGGTCAATGCACCTACCATGCGTTCGATCTGATACTTTCAAAATTTCTACCTTTGAATCACGGTCAATGGACTCTTCATGTAGTCGATAGTCCGACTAAGCTTTACGGTCAATTCAAGACTTCAAAAAATTTCCAATGTGACCCAGAGAGATGTTTATATTTCATAAAACATATCATTGATTATAAATAACTTAAGCATGACTTATGATAATTAAAATGTGGAATTTTTGTACCAAGACAACAATATCCCCCCTTTTTATGATCACTAATCATGGAATAAATATCGATACATAATTCATTAAAAAAATAAAGTAATTACAACATACTATAATATTCAATGTTCCATATAACATCACATGATATACTTTACTAATGTGTAGAGGTAATAATAGATGACATATTTTATTCCCCTTTTGAGATTATAAAAAAGAAACAGTAAAAAGGGAGAGAGTAAAAATAAAATTAATAAGTAAAATAAAATGATGAAAATTAAGATACATATATAATAATAAAGAGAATTTAATAATGTTCAAAAATTTACAATGACCCTATCTGAATATCCAATAATAATCTAAATTCGAAAGATTAGAAGGGTTAATGAGATCTTTTTCTTTTCCAAATATAGTAGTAGGAGGAAGAGAAGGTCTAGGAGTAGAAAAATATCCTAGAATAGTAAGGGACTTGGAAAATGGTCTTATCTGGTGTATGGACTAAGAAAGAGTGAGCCCAAAAGGTCATGTAAGAGGTATAATAGGATTAGGAGTGGTTTAAGTAGAGGCAGCTGTGGAAACTGAAGATGAAATGAATGTTGAAACTAGGGTAGAAGAAGAAGTGTTTATGCTAGGAATTGATAAACCTAGAGGTTCCAAAACTATAGAATTTTCAACATACATATATGACTCTAATATCTAGGTATTATCTAACACAAAATTATACCTTTTCTCTATAATATGAAGAAACTTGTTCTTTTATGACACAAATTTGTCCAAAAAAGGTTCAATAATTAATAAATTTTCCACAATAGTTTTAAAAAAAAGTAGTTAGATGAGGAACCTTAAGGTTTCTAGTCAAATATATAGACCAATTACTCAAGTCTACCTTAGTGTAAATTCATTTATGATAGCACTTGATAACACCCTTGATTATACTATTATCCTTATAAGACTTGATTGATTTTACTTTAATATTATCATACAACTTCTCTCCATGTGCAATAATATCCATTTTCACCTGATTCCAAGAATCCTTAATGATTTCATTCACACTCTGGATTTCCTCATGTATGAGTTTTCTAATATTATCCTCATCAACATAGATAAAGGTAAGAGGAGATGAGGTAGAGGCAGGGGTCTAGAAGGATCAGTAATCACTGATAGGTACCTTCTATCCAAAGTTGCCATCTTGACTATTAAATTATCCTAAAAGGCTCCAATATGACCTTTAAAATCCTCCATCAAAGTTCTAAAACTTGTAATATCATGATCCAAATGATCCACCTTGATAAAAAACTTTGGCTATATATGAGAAACTACACTCTCAATAGTATAGGCTATATATTCTTATCTGTTATAGTTATTAACCCAATTAATACTTACAAACACTTATTTGATTACTTCTAAAAGATCATTCTTAAACTATATTAATTATAGATAAGTGACCACTCAAGGTGTAGAGGAGGTTGTAGCTTGTTTAGGAGTGATAATAGATTCTAGATGTTTATGAACATCTTGATAAGATGAGGAAGAAATAGAGTCACTGAACTCATAATCTGAAGGTTTTCTCCAAGGTTCTTCTTTAGGTGAGAAGATACCAGGTGGTCTCACCACTTCTTCAATTTAGGTATTTTATTCTACCTATGATTCTTTCATAACCACAAATTCTATTATTGGTAAATAATCATAAACCGGTACTATTTTAAAAATATCTTTTGAGTTAGGTCCAGGAGAAGAAGGCATGGACAAGAGTCTCAAGAGATCATCAAAATGATCAAGTCTAATATAATCTTTTGAAATTAGATAAGAAGTCCATGGAACAAAAAAAATATCTCTTGAATCAACTCAAATGGAATTAGCTTTTATCTTAGGTGGATTATCATCATAATCATCATCCTTTCCACTTTTATCACCATCACCAACTATATCAGACAAATCCTTATCAAAGAAGGGATTATCTAGAGGAGAATCATCCACAAGAGGTGTGGAGTCAAATATAGAAGCTCCTCCTATTTCAAACACAAGAGGAATCTCTTCAATAGGGTCATCTCCTATATTACTCTTAGAATTAGTGATAATTTGTCCAAATAACAAAGATCTAGGAAATCTATCTCCCTCAAGAGAAAATCCTTATTTTATAGGTTTTTCATCAACATGAACCTAAAATTTCTTTGGAACCTCATGAATAATAGAGACATCCAAGATCTATTCATAATACAGTTTAGCTTCTTCATCTATATTAACCAGAGCTTGAGATCCATCTTCATCAAAATAGTAATTTTCTTCACCAATTTAATTTGGATCAAAGCATGGATCAATAATATCCTTTTGTCTAGTTAGATTCTTTTCTATATTGAATATATCATACAATATATCTTCATCAGCTACCCACATCCTCTTTCAAGGATTCCAACTAATCCTCATTATTTTTCAATTGGTTTGGTTTAAAAAAATACCACCAGAATATACTAATTTTAAAATCCATTATGAATCAGCTATTTATGTTCAAGCACAACAGAAATGAACTTGGGGTACGATAGAGTATTGAATCAAGAATAAGGTTTACTCAAATATTACATGAACCTTATCAAAAATATTGAAAAAATTATATGTATACCATAAACCATAAGTTACAACAAGAAAATATCTTGGTGCATGATTGTGCTAAAATCTATAGTTTGAGAGAAAAAAGTGTGTTGAATGAACTTTATATGTATCCTATATTCTCCAATTAACTCATTATCACAAATACTTTGATGGGATCTATCATCGTTCAGTTCTCCTAAGGAATTATCAATTTCAAAATATGGATGGTTCAAAGGATAGAAACTATGACAATCCTCAAATTCATCCAAATGTGAGACTCTTAAATAGCCTGCTTAAAATGTTGAAGTGAACTCAAGCTCATGACCATTAATAATAGTCATAATCGTGTCCTCATGTTCTATAATTTCAAAAACCATATTTGGATAAAACTATTTTACCAAAAATGGATATAAATTAAGACTCTCATTTAGAAACTAACTCATCCATCCTTGACCAAGAACAACTCTCTAGACTAAATAACGGATTGTCCCAAACCACTCGATAACCATTTCTTTTTCTAGGATGACTTCGTGTGATAGAATATGTGAATTTTTAATCTATCTAGAGCCATTCACACTCTCCTTTTCTTTCTTGGGAGTGTTAGAGGATTCCAAAATATCTTCCTCAAATGATACCATCATCTTCATAGCTCACAATGAGATTCAAATATTCAAAATGCTAGGAGTTTAGTGAAAGAAGGTTCAAAGGAGGGTTCAGTTTGAGTTAGAAAGAAATGTGATGATTCCGATTCTAGTTTTTATACAAACACTTATATGATATATTTAAATAAAAATGTAATTATAATACTATTATTAATAACTCGAGCTTATATTTTTAAATAAAATAAAAAGAATATTAAATGAAAAAATGTTTTTAAACAAAATCAATCATTCCTAGTTCATGTATGATATAATTTAATCTCTCATAATTCATAGGCTTTGTAAGTATGTAATCAAGCTGATGTTGTGTGCTAATGAATTCAAGAGTGATATCTTTTTTTTTATAAAATGATATCTCACAAAGTGATGTTGTATATGAATGTGTTTTGTCCTAGAATGATATAATGGATTCTTGGAAATTTTAATATCACTTGTGCTATCACAATTTATAGGGATATGTCTTATTTGATAATAATAGTCTCGTAAATTTTGTTTCATCCATGAAATTTGTGCACAAAAACTGCCTACATCTATGCACTTATATTCAATAGTGGACACTACAACAAAATTCTATTTCTTACTACACCATGAAAATAGAGACTTTATTGAAAAGTGACATGTTCCAGAGGTATTTTTTCTATCTAAATTACATCCACCAAAGTCAGCATCATAATAACTAATTAAGTCAAAATCATGTCCTCTATAATAGAACAATCCTAAATTTGTTTTACTTTTGATGTATTTGAAAATTCTTTTGAAAGTAGTTAAATGATATTCATAGGGGGTTGCTTTAAATCGTGAACACATGCACACACTAAACATAATATCTGGTTGGATAACCATTAAGTAAAGTAAACTCTCTATCAAACCTCTATAAATGGTTTGATCAACTTTATTACTAGTTTCATCAAGATCTAATTTATAGGTGGTACTCATTAGAGTGTCACTTAATTTAGAGTTATTTAAGCTGAAACATTTTAGAAAATATTTTGTGTACTTGATTTGGTTTAAAATAATTCTTTCCTTATTTTGAAAGATTTTAAAACCAAGAAATAATTTTAGTTCACTCATAAAACTCATTTTGAATTAATTTTTCATTAGTTTTAAAAATTAAGTAGATAGAGAATTTCTTGAAGAACAAAAAATAATACCATGAACATATATTTGTGCAACTAAAACATATTTTGAAGTTATTTTTATAAATAAAGTAGGGTCAACAACACCTTTTGTAAAACCATTTGAAATAATAAAAGTGCTGAGCCTATCATACCAAGATATAGGTTCTTGTTTTAAGCTATAAAGTGATTTTGTTAGTTTGAAAACATGATTTGGAAAATGTGGATTTGAAAATACAGGGGTTTTTAAACAAAGAAATCATCAACAATATAACCATTAAGGAAAATTATATTAACATCCACTTGATACAATTTGAATTTTAGATGTGTGGCATATGTAAGTAGTATTACAATTACTTCAAGTCTTACTACCAAATAATTTTTTTCTTCATACTCAATGCCTTTTTCTTGACTATAACCTTATGCTACTAGTATAGCTCTAATTATAATAATATTTTCAGATTCATCAACCTTGTTCCTATATACCCATTTAGTATAAATGGTTAAATATTCTTTAGCTCTCTGAACTAGTTCCTAAACTTTATTCCTTTCAAATTGATTCAATTCTTCTTGCATATCCATTACCCAATTTTCATCACTAATTTCCTCATTGTTTTTTTGGGTTTAATCTATGATAAGAATGATTGATGTTCAAACTGGTTTTTAAGATAAGATTGATTATGAGTTCCTCTATTTAGATATTCAATTGTAGTATCTAAAGGATTTCCATTATGAATTTGAATGGTTCTAGGTAAACTGGATTCTTCTAAGTTTTCATTAGGATATGGATCCTCTAAAAGGTCTTTACTAGGTGATTTTAAAGTAAATCAGTAACAATATTTTTAGTCTTAGAGGTGTTGTTGATATTCAAATTTTATATATCATCCTTTAGGTTTTCTAAGGAAAATCTAGGTTCATGTAGACTCGTTTCATCAAATTTGAAAAGAAAAAATTTTTCCACAAGATTTTGTTATTTTATTAAAGTCTCTATAAGCTTTACTAGATGTATAATATCTAGGAAAAATTATCTCATCACTATTGGATAAAAATTTATCCATATTACCCTTTCTACTGAGAATATAAAATTTGTAGCCAAAAACCTTGAAATAATTTACCTTAAGCTTTATACTATTCTATAATTCATATGCAATCTTATTTAAAAGAGGTATTATTAAGACTCTATTGATTACACAACAAGATGTAATTATAGCTTCATCCCAAAAATAGATTGGAAAGTTATATTTAATAATCATAGTACATACTATCTCTTGAATAGTTCTATTTATTCTTTCAACCACCCCATTCCATTGAGGTGTTCGAGGAACAAATAAATTATGATTTTACCCATGTTGTGAGAATAAGGATTCAAAATCTTGATTCTGAAAAGCACAACCATGATTACTTCTCACACAATTAATGGAAATTCCACTAAGTTTTACTACTGATTTTTCATAATTTACAAAACATATATAAGATTCACTCTTTCAATTCAGGAAATATACCCTTGTAAACCATGAATAGTCATCAATAATTACATAAGCATAATGTTTTCCTACAAAACTAGAAACTCTAGAAGGTCCAAAAAAATATATGTGAACTAATTCTAGTGGTTGAGATGTTGAAAATTATTTCTTTAGTTTGAAAGAAACATTAAGTTGATTTCCCTTTTTATAGGGATTGTACACATTGTATTTAGAAACATCTATCTTAGGTTGATATTTGACTAAACCCTTTTGGCTAAATTTATAAGTGATTATATATTATAGTGGCCTAGTCTTCCATGTCATAACCAATATTCATGATGAAAATCATTTAAATAAGATTTTTTTTGAGAAAATAATGAATTTAAATATACCGTATAAACAATATCATTCCTTAATGAATTAAATACTAAATTAAAATTTGAATCATAAATCTTACACGCATTATTTTATAATTTTACAAAAAATATATCATCACACAATTGAGATATGCTAAGCATATTGTAATTTATACCATAAATAAACAAAACTTTATAAATTAAGAAATTTTTAGAGTTAATAACTTGAATGAGGCTGGTAATTGTACCTTTGTAATTGTTACTAAAAGTTACATAACCACCATCTAATCTGGTCAGATTTTGGAATCTTGAGAAGTCTCCTGTCATATATCTATAACACCTTGTAACAAATAAATCTGAAGTGTCATACAACCCGACACCCAACCCAGCCCATGGTATGGCCCTAATGGAATTCTTGATCCCCAAGGGTTAGCAACTAGTGACCAAATATCAAAAAAGTACATTGGGAATGATTTCACCTGCTTTCATAAGCATCATTAACCAAAAATAAATAAAAAAGACATAACTAAATAACCATAAACAAACATTTCATAGCAATTTTCAAATTCAAGTTTACAACTTTAAACAAAACCAAAAAGAGTTACAAAAAAAGGGAACACCGACACTATCCCAAAAAGAACCTCCATGCAATAAGAGGAGCAACATCCTCAAGCCACCACCACAAAAACCCACAAGAGAAGACCACTAGTGACCTGAACCACCATCACCAAACACCTTGCCGTTACTTGATTCAAACATAAAAAGTCTACATACACCTAAAGGTGTATATAGGGTGTGAGACAAATCCTAGTAGGATGCCACCCCAAAGAGACGGTTACATGCTACAACATTAGAGGAAAAATTAACAAGAAAATTTATAAAAAATACCTTGAATCATTTTTAAGAAAATATTTTAAAGAGAAACTATTTTAATGGAAACAATTTCAAGGAAAACCATTTCTCAAAAATCTTGCTTTAAAATAAAGTATACATGCAAGACCCACCATATGACGATGGTAAGGATGATATCACAAAAGAGAACTATGTAACAAGAAATCCCTATAGGCACTAGATCTAGTAGGTATCTAGGGATCATTGTATCTCGGTGAAAAGAGGTATAACAACCACACTATACTATGTCCCCGTGCATGATCCACTAAAGAGGATTATATCCAAAATTAAAGTGGTTCCAATCATCATAATAATTTAGTTTGTGTTGTAAGAGTTAATCTATATAAGTGAAACCAGGACTATGTCACTTCCGAATCACTAGCATACTAGCCCCTAGTCCATCCACCTAGTCCCCTAGGGTTCCCTTTATGCTCAATTTTTCACTTCACATAACACATACAACACCACTTTCACATATACACGAACCAAAAAATATAACACACATGATAATCCACCACTTCCACATAACCAAAACCATTAAAAATTTCCACACGCACACTAAAACCATTTTAAAATACATTTCACACTGCTTTCATAATTTGTAAACTCTTTTGAAAACTTAATAAAGAGAACACCTTTGAAATCCAGCCATTTTCCATGAGCAAAGCCCATTAAAAACCCACACATGAACCTAACTCATTTCAAAACATGGTTTTCCATCATTTGTACAATTAAAAATATATATTAAAAATTAAAAACAAGGAAAATAACATGAAAAAACTCCCATTCCATTTGGAAAACACATTTTCCCCATTAAATTTCTCTGAGGTTCTATTTAGCACATTTCACACAAGGCATAAAACCCTTTTTAAGGAACCTCACAATGAACCCTACACACAACACAAGAATTTTACTTTATAAAACCCACCCCATCACATACACATTCCAAAAACTCTAAAAATATATTTCACACCACACAATCAATTCATAGAGTACATATGAATAATTAAACAAGCTAGTTAAACTCTTTCAAAAATGTAACAGCATGGAATCACCTACCTCATGTGGAGAAACTTATGAAAAATGGTACAAAATCGCAACCGCACCACCAAAAGACCCTATCAAGGAAATATTGAATACAAAACGTCAAGATAAAACCCTAATAAATAAGATCCGACCCCTAATAGATCACCATACCCACTAGAAAATAAAAACCCCAAGAAAGAAGAGGATAAACCCTAGAAAGATGGGAGAAACAAGAGAGAAACCACTCACTTGGAGTTTCCTTGAATAATCCACATAAAATCCACCCAAAGGAGGAATCCTAAGGGAGAGGAGAGGAAGGGGGAGGTACGACTAGGGATGGGGAGGACGAATGGGAGAGAAAGGGGTGGATTTGGGGTAAACATCCAAGGGAGAACAAAGGTCATTTTAGAATTTTTAATGATATGGACATCGCACACGGTTTGTCAAACTACGCGGTGACCGTGCGCCCCTATCTGACTAAGAGGCACCTACTTCATGGTTATCCTATATGATTTGACTTACCGTGTAGAATCCATGCACCAGATTCTATCTGAAAATTTCAACCTACTGCATGGTTACTTAGGGAATAACGCACAATTTGAAAAATCATGCGTTAACCGTGTGCATCAATATACCAACCCAAAACTTTCATTTTTCATGAAAATTTAAGGGGAAACTCATGGAAAAGTATTAGTATGAAAATAAACAAATTAAATACCTCAAAATTCAAACCTTTTACACCCGAAACTCGAGAGAGAAATCAAAATCGAAAAATAAACTGGAACAAAAGGGTGAAAACAAAAACCCGGGTGTGACAATTCTACCCACCATAATGCTTTCTACCCTCAAAAATCCACAAAAAGGTTTGATCCAAAAAAATGATACTCCCCTACTACTCAAGGATATTCCCAATGAACATCAAATGATAAGAATTAAATAACACCATGAACAGAAAAAGTGGTTTACAAGATTTAACATGGGAGGACAGAATGGGATCCCCACTATATATCTTATGCCCCCTAGAAGACCAGAACACCTTCAATTGATTGATTAAATAGAAATAATCCTCACAACACATAATACAACCCCTTAAGACAAGAATACTTCAAACTTTACCAAAAAAAACTCACACTCCTTACTTGAAACAAAAAAATCAACCCAAACAACTTCTCAAAAATAACGAAAGAATCAAGTCACAAAATTTTCAATTCTTGATTCAAAAAAGACCATTGGCATGCTCCAAAAGCCCCAATTTTTACTCAAGGAAGGAACTCAAAATTAGATAGCTCTAAATGAGATTAACCATTTCTAATCCAACACCAAAAACAAAATCGTATTATCAATATGGGGAGGACCAAATAGACTCCCCACCATTTGAGATGAACTTGTGCCGATTTACTCTATAAGAAATATCAATGAGACCCATGGTGGGTATCCCCACCATGAGGACCAACCCACTTTACCAAATAGCATAGAACGACATGGGAAACCTGACATGGGCCAATTTAGGAACTTCCTACATAGACTAACCCCCCACCACAAGGGTCTTGGTTAAAGAAACTCCACACCAAATGGAAAAAACTACATGGTTCACTATTCCTACGGGATGCTACCATCCTTAGATGAACCCAAACCAAAACCAAGATCGATTCATAAGGCTGACCATACAAAAAACATCAATTGGAGACTCAAACTAGGTGAGGCACAATCCCCAAGATTTTAAGAAAATGAGATGACCACACCTCCTTATAACCAATGAGGAACTCTTCCACCCACATAGGTCGTAATGTGGAAATGAGGTCCCCATGTATCTTTCCACCAAACAAGACCATTCAAAACAAAATAGCTTCATAGGAGGCTTAAAATATCTTAATTTTACATACTGAACATAGAGGTTAGACCAAGGTCTTTTACACCCCTAGGGTTCCTAACTGCATGTGAGATTAACTTTGGGACCTATGGCTGGAACCCTAATTTTTGAAACATATCCTTCCTCATAGCCATAATATGACAGTTCCTGATCGGAACACTTTCCTTTGGTTTCATGAGCAACCACAAAACATTCCAGGTGGAACCATAGGAGCACCACATACCACGGAACTGACTTCACTTCAACATGGAACCTCCCCGAGATAAAGACTTATAAGATATACATGCACCATCCCTTTTCACCTTGAGCAAGAAACAATGGAATCAAGAACACATAGAACACACTTCCATTTAAAATAAATAAATTTAGAATTCCCAAAATAAAAACATGCTTATATTAAAAAAGAATTTTTTGAAAGGTTCCACAACATCTACCTTTGAATTTAAAAGAGAACACAACACTACAAATTGTTACCAAACATGACCATTACCAACAAAGAATCATTATAAGAAAGTTACTTTAAATAGAGTCCCAAGCAACACATGATTCCTAAAAATGGATACAATAACCTCTTATGACTAGATTTACCACACTGATGGCACAACATGATACCTCACTTAGAAGAAACCTATGAAATATCCAAAGTCCTTTTAACTCTGTGGCCAACAAAAAAAACCTTGAACCGCTTTCCATTACCATAATTTACCTTCACCATTTCTAGATAGGACCTTTGGGCTTAAAGGTGGAAAAATTCTCCTTTAATGACTCAGGAAACTCAAGAAACTAAAGTTTCTTTTAATTCCTCCCTCATCTTCTCTTCCACCTTGAGAGGATCCTATTAAATGAAAAAGTAGAGATGGATTTAATTTCCAAAAATCATGGGGAAATTAATTATGTTGATTAACTGGAGGGTCTTACAATGGTTAATTTCTTGTGGCCGCACTTCAAACATGCATTATTTATTTATGGGGGAATACACTAGCCAACATGGAAACTGAGGACCCATTCAAACTAGTCTATCATCCCAAACGTACCATAAACAAACACCGGACATACAAAGGGAACCACTGCGAATGATTCCCAAAACACTTTTCAAAAGAAACCACTAACTGTTATCTCAAAGTTGACTCATCGACAAGAACTCAAAATTGAAACAACACTCAAACAAAAATAGTTCTCAAACTCAAAACACATCGCAAGAGACATTCTAAAATCATAAAGAAAAACACGACACAACTACAGTTTATCAAACACAATATCTTTTATTTAGAAGAACTTTTGAAAATAAAACAAGCTTGGTGGGTTACACACTCACCAATGGTATCTCATGGAGCCTCACACATGCATATTCTCATGACATACTAGGCACCAATCCACTTTCCCACACATATCCATGCATGTGGTCACTCATAGAAACACCAAAGGTCAAAACACTTTCCGAGGAAAAACATTCAACCCATACTTTCAATGTCTCATTCCACTTACAATTTAAAAAATTCATAAAACTTTTCAAAAGCACTCTAATTACCAAATCAAAAACCATTTTCAAACTCCACAAATAAATACAAAAACATATCATACCATTCAAAACAATTTTAAGTAGTTCAAAAAATACCATTTAAAATAGATTTCCAAAACCACCTTGGAATAGTTCATGTTTTCCAAAAAACTATTTTTTTTTGATAAACCACAAGTTTTGATTACAAAAATCCAATTTTGGTAATCTCATACCCATTTAATCAAAAATAATTTTATAAAATTTAACTCTTCTAAAACTTTTTTAAATTGAGTTTTGAAAAATCATTTTCCACCTTTCTAAAACTGAACCATTTATATTTTAAAATCAAGTTTCCATAGTTACAAAACAAGGGTTTTTCAAAACAATTTTCAGAACCTAGGGAGGCATAGAACAATTAAAGATAAAAATAGTGATGATGGGTGACTTGGAAATATGTTTGGTTAACATACTCCAATCACACCACCATCATAGAGAGTGTTCCAGGACCATGTCCCCGACTCCACATGGCTTGCTAGGCCCTTTGAGCTCACTAAGAGCATTAGCCCAACTCCCTTTTCATTTCCGAGCACAAACAACCTGCAAGAACCAAAAGAAACCTGAATTCCCATGGAAACTCAAGTCCCATCATGAGGTGTGCTGGCTAGGAACCCTAATCATAATCAGAACATCAAGTCTATACAATCTTAGCTCCAGTCTAACTAGATGCTTCCCCAAATAACATAACCCAAAAGACCATGACTTACTATGATAGAATTTTTTCACATACCAAGCCTAAGCACCATCTAACCTGAAACCCAATCCAGCCTGTGGCATGGAATGAGGGAGTTTTCGATCCCCACAAGCTGTAAAATAGTTTCTGGGTGTCAACAATTACATTGGGAATTATTTCACCCACTTTCATAAGCATCAGTAACCAAAAAAATAAACAATACATAATTAAATAACCATAACCAAACATGACATAATAATTTTCAGATTTGAGTTTACAAATTTAAACAAAATAAAAGAGAGATACAAAAAATGGAACAATAACACTAACCCAAGAAGAACCTCCATGAAACAAGAGGAGCAACAAACTCAAGCCACCACCACCAAAACCCACAAGAGAAGACCACTAATGACCCAAACCACCATCACCAAACACATTGCCTTTAACCAAATCAAACATAACAAGTCTACATGAACCCAAAGGTGTATGTAGGGTGTGAGACAAAGCCCAATAGGATTCCACCCCAAAGACAAGGTCCCATGCTACAACATTAGAGGACAAATTAACAAGCACATTTATACAAAATCCCTTGACACATTTTTAAGAAAATATTTTAAATAAAAACCATTTTAAAGGAAACACTTTCAAGGAAAACCATTTATCAACAATATTTCTTTAAAATAAAGTATACATGAAAGACTCACCGTATGCCGATGGTAAGGATGATATCACAAAAGAGCATCATGTAATGGGAAATCCTTATAGGAACTAGCTCTAGTTGGTATCTAGCGATCATCGTATATCGGTGAAAAGTGGTATAGAAACCACACTATACTGCATCCTTGTAAATGAGCCACTAAATAGGATTAAATCCTAAATTATAGTGGTTCTAATCATTATAATCATTTATTTAGTGTTGTAAGCGTTAATCTAGATAAGTGAAAATGATACTTTGCCAATTTTGAATCACTAGTATACTATCCCCTAGTACATCCACCTAGTCACCTAGGGTTACATTTTTGCTTAATTTTTCACTTCAAATAACACATACAACACCACTTTTACATATAAATGAGCCAAATAATATAACACACATGATAACCCACCACTTCCACATAACCAAAACCATTAACAATTTTCACATGCACACTAAAACCATTTGAAAATACATTTCACATTGCTTTCATAATTTATAAACCCTTTTGAAAACATAACAAAGAGAACACCTTTGAAATATATCTACTTTCCATGAGTAAATATTCTTCAAAACCCACACATGAACCTAACTTATTTAAAAAACATGATTTTCCATCATTTACACAATTCACAAAATATATTAAAAATGTACAATAAGGAAACAAACATGTAACAACTCCCATTACGTTTGGAAAACACATTTTCTACAATAAATTCTTATGAGTTTCCATTTATCACATTTCACACAAGGTATAAAAATATTTTTAAGGAACCTCATAATGAACCCTACACACAACAAAAGAATTTTCCTTTAGAAAATCCACCTCCATCACATACGCACTCCAAAAACTCAAAAAATATATTTCTCCCCACATAATAAATTCATAGAGAATATATGAATAATTTAACAAGTTAGTTAAACTCATCAAAAAATGTAAAAGCATGGAATCACCAACCTCATGTGGAGAAACTTCCAAAAAATGGTGTGAAACTGCAACCGCACCACCAAAAGACCCCATCAAGGCAAGATTGAATAAAAACATCAAGATCAAACCCTAATAAATAAGATTTGACCCCTAATAGATTACCATACCTGCTAGAAAATCGAAACCCCAAGAAAGAAGAGGAGAAACCCAAGAAATATGGGAGAAACAAGAGAGAAAACAATTAATTGGAGTTTCCTTGAAGAATCCACATAAAATTCACCCAAAGGAGGGAGCCCAAGGGAGAGGAGAGGAAGGGGAAGTAATGCCTAGGGCTGGGTAGGCCGAATGGGGGAGAAAGGGTTGGATTTGAGGTAAAAACCTAAGGGGGGCACAAAGGTCATTTTAGAATTTTTAATAATCTAGACATCACGTATGGTTATTCTGAACGGTTGTCAAACCATACAGTGATCATGCGCCCCTATCTACCTAAGAGGCACCTATCGTATGGTTATCCCACATGACCGGACTTACCGTGCAAAATCCATGTGGTAGCTTCTATATGAAAATTTCAACCAACCACACAGTTACCTGGGGAATGGCTCATAGTTTGAAAAATTGTGTGCTAATAGTGTGCATCAATATGCCAACCCAAAAACTTTCATTTTTCATGAAAATTCAAGGGGAAACTCATGGACAAGTACCAGGATGAAAATAAAAAAAACACTTCAAAATTCAAACCTGTCACACCCAGAACTCGAGAGAGAAACCAAAATCCTAAAATGAACTGAAACAAAAGGGTGAAAACAAAAACCTGGGCATAACACTCCCACTATCCAGATACCACAACTTTATACAAGTTCTTTTCAAACATGTTTCCTATAATTAATTAAATACACACTAAATTTGGTACCCAAGTCTTCTTGAGTCCAGATAAGTTAGTTATTAAATATTTGAGAATACACATCTGTCTAAAAGATTTGTTCCCATATATATACACCTACTTAAAAGAATTAGAATAATAAGATTTCTTAGGTCCAAATTGGATCGATTCAGATCTTGATGTCCCAGATGCGTGATTTACTATAGGTTTACTTATAGCATTTGATCTAGGAATAAAATAATTCTTATAAAGTTAATTTTTATTCTTGGGTTGATAACCAAAAATAGATTTTTGTTTTGGTATAGCATGACTACCCACAATTTTTTAAGGGTTTTGGTTCTTGTAGTAAGCCTTTCAATATCTATTTTTAATTGCTCATGTTCTAATTTTAAATCATTATTTTCTCTAACACTACTAAAAAAAGGCCCCCCTTTAACATCACTAAAAAAAGTGATGTTAAAAGTGTCCTTTAACATCGTTTTTAGCGCTATTAAAGTGCCCTTTTAATAGGGTTGTTAAAGGGTCCTTTAACAAAACTTTTTTAGCACTGATAAAAGCAGCACTGTTAAATGGGGTAAATTTTTTTTCAGATGTCCATGAACGCCCAACCCCTTTGTCAACACTTCCACAACCCCTTTAACAGTGCTCCAACCCCCCTTTATCAGCACTTTTTACCCACATTTATCTGCGCTTTGTGAATTTCCAGCGTCATGCACGCCCACCTAGATTCGAACCCTGCACCTCTCCATCAAAGATGGAACGCCTTTACCACTACACCATATTGTTTTGCTATCTGTTTAATGATATATTTGTTTGTTTATATATATATATATATTTACATATATTTGTATGATTATTTTTAAATACATTAATACAAAAATAAATAAATAATGTAATAAAAAAATAAAAAAATAAAAAATAAAAAATAAAAAATACTAAATAAAAAATATTAAATAAATAAATTAAATAATAAATAAATAAATGAATGAATATTAAATATTAAATAAATAATAAATATTTAATAAATAATAAATAATAAATAATAAATAATAAATAATAGATAATAGATAAATAAATAAATAATTAATAATAAATAATTAATAAATAATTAATAATTGATAAATAATGAATAAATTAATAAACAAACCCTAAAACGTTAAGAAACTCTGAAAACCCTAAAAACACTTAAATGACCATAAAATATGATTCAGGAGTCCTTTTTCTACTCTACAACCAATCAAATCGAAGATCATGAAACGAGATTCGATATAATATGTGGTACAGGCCAAACAGACACATGGATCAAAAGTTATAGCTGTTTGAATTTTAAGAAATCGGGGTCAGCGACTAAAAACTCTATTTTGGAGGCCTTCTAGGTCTTTCTGGGGAAAAGGGGGGACAATGATCAAAGAGTTGGTCCTAGATACATATCGTGTAGAGATTTTTGCATGATTCGATTTGATATGTGGTAGAGCCCAAACAGACACCCAGATCAAAAGTTATGGCCATTTGAAGTTCGAGTTACATTTTCAACTTATTTTAAATATTTTATTATTTTTTTAATTTTTGTTATCTTTAAATCGATATTAAATGTCTATTACTCAGTAATAATAATAAAATTATTAATTTATTTTTTTTTAATTATTTTATAAGTCATTTTCACTAAATATCTTATATATTAAGTGTAAACACCTATTTACCTTTTCTAAAACATATTTTTAAAAATATATATTATATTGATATCAATATAAATTTATTTATATATTAATATATTATTTTTAATGAAATATAATTTTTTTGAAGTATATTTTTATCAATGATTATAAAAAAGCACTCATAAAGGGGGTCTTTAATAGCGGTTTTAGCTAGTGTTGTTAAAACCCTAGCGTTGGATAAACCCATTTTTGTAGTAGTGTAAGAATCAGTTGATTTTTTTACTTTTCTACAATAAGAATTTTTTTATATAAATAGATAAATCATATGGTTTATTTAAATCTTTATACTTATCTTAAAGTTCATTAAATATTTCTTATAGAATATTATAATATTCAAATAAATATTCATAGATAATATTTTCATCATTATTTTAATTTGTAGAGATATTATAAATATGATCATAATATATAGAGACATTATTTATTATCTAAGATGCGTTTTCTATAAAACACATATTGACCCAATCATTGTTATATTCCATGCTTGAATCAGATTCACTGGATCTATCCTCAAAAGAAATCTAGGTTTCTTTCATTTCTTTCTTGTATTTATTCCCTTTATCCTTATACCTTTTCTTGTATTTTATCTTTGTACAATTGACATTTATATGTCCTTTTCTTTTACAATCATAGCAGATTATCTCAAATTTTTTATCTTTCTTCCAATATCCTTTCTTTTCATACTTTCCTTTGAAGTTATACTTCCAGAATAACTTTTTCTTCCTATATAATTTCTTAAATCTTCTGGATGGATGAGCCATCTCCTCATCACTATTAGATTCACCATCACTTCCACTAGTTCTCTTTTCCTTTAATATTTATTTAAACTTTGACTATGATGACTTGATTGTATTTTATTTTTGGGTTTAATGAATTCATCATTTACCTTGACCTCTTCTTCATACATCATGAGTTTTCCTGTTAACTCCTTTATTAGTAGCTTGCTTACATCATAAGATTATCAGATGGATACAAAAGTGCCTCTCCATATTTCAGGTAGACATCTTATAATTCTTAGCACATGATATTTTTCATAAATGGTTTTTCCCAGTGCATGAATTGTATTGGCTATTACATTAAACTTGAGATACATTTTAGAAGTATATCCATAAGGTTTCATCTTAAATGCATCATATCTAATAATATAAGTATTTAATCTCACTCCCTTTAAATTTGATGTTCCTTCATGAGACATAGATAAGGTATCCCAAATTTTGAAAGCAGTAGAACATACAAAAATACAATTAAATACATGTTCTCCTAATTCATTATATAACACATTCATATATTTACAATTACAATCATAATAAACCTTAGTGGCATCACTCCAATTAGCTCAACTAGCCTTAGGTTTCTCATATTGACCTTAAATTACAATCCATATATCAAAACCCATACTTTCCAGATGTATTTTAATTTTAATTTTCCTCTAACATTATTTGTACCGTTAAAGTAAGGAGGTCTATTAGTAGTAGTCCCATCAAGCCTATTGGTATCTATAAGGATATAAATTTATAAATGATAGATATTTTTAGATATTTTGGTAAAAAAACTTGATCAATTAAATGAAATAAAACCTACCTTTGATAATAAATTTTGGTCTTATTTGACAACTCAAGAGAAGAGTTAATTGAGTATCTAATTAAAATTTCTATTTAAAAACAAATAAAAAGAAAATATCATAATTTGATAAACAACCAGATTAATTAAAAAAAGTTATATCTTATTTAATGATTTTAAATAACCCCTTAGAATCTTGATCAAAATTTATCAAGAAAAATCTTAGGATCATTCCAATATTTTGAGATTATTCTAATTGCACTAAAAAGAAGAAATATCGCTTGTCAAAATTGACACTCAAAGTGAAATTTTGCAATACAAATTTTAAAAATAGTTTGAAAAATAGAGCAAGAAAAACTTTGAAACACCACAGAGTATAGAAATATAAGAGGTTTAGTCTCAATCCAAGACCTAATCCTCTTCACTTAGCAGTCACTCACTACTAAGCTCATTTATTAAAAAATAAACTGATCCATAACATGGATCGAGGTTTACACACAACTACACACAGATAGTCTAGGAAACACATGGTATATTCCGTAGTTATTCATGGGATAATATATATAAACAAAAGGTAGAGAGAGTATTAGATCACTCTCCAATATAGTATATTAGATTATGCTCAAGAAATAAAATAGTTATGGAAATCACAATTCGTATGTTATAAAAGTAGAGACAGAGAAGAGAAAAGTATTTTAGTGCAGTGAAGAATGTAGTTATGTTGTTCTGTATATGATTCTTCTCTTCTTTATGTTTGTATTTTGGTTAGGCACTAAGACATGAATATGTGATGATATTATCTGATCTAGAGATGAAGTTATGATCAAAATAGAACATAATGCATTTTTCACATTCATAAAAATATCATTGTCATGCTTATGTGTCTATCATGTATCTCTCTCACTTTTTATCTATCTTCGGGCATCCATATAAAGAATAATTCCTTTGAAAAGATTCATTGAAAACTCATCATTTTAAAACCTTTTACTCAACATGAAATTTAGGATCATAAAATGGCTCTGACCAGTTTTTAATTCTATATTGAAAGTGGTTGGAATGTTATATTTAATAAATATAATACCCAAAAAATTAGATACAGTCACTTTAAAGTGAGATACATTGTCTTCAATGACAGATTTAATAATTTTTGAGAATTATGATTGGATTCTTTAAAGAAGTCGCACGATCAATCATCTTGAACTTACGATCGATCCAGTACTTTTTCAAATTCTGGCTACTTTTTACAGTTGCTTCTCCTAGTCATACAGTCACTTCATTACTTTTACAAAAGTATAATTTTCCCATATGGTCACTTTATTTTAACATTAATTCAATCAAAAAATTTATGGAAACTTGGTCAATTTTTCAAAATAAGTATTGTCATACGGTCACTTTGACAAAGTAGTCAATTCAATGCTTTGTGAGATTATTTACTGATGCACGGTCAATTACAACCGGGTTTTTGGTAGCAAGGTTTCTCATGTGATCAATCAAAGCGTTTCTGATAAAACTACCAAAATCAATCTGACAGGCATGCAGTCAATCCATTGGTCATACAGTCTATTCATTCCTTTGAAAAAATCTTGATCACTGCGGTTGCTTGAGATACAATGTATGGTTGCTTTGTTTGTCTTTCAGTTTCTTGATTCCTTTGTGATGTCTGTCACTATTGATTCACCTACCATGTAGTTGATATGATACTTTGTGAAATTTCAACTTTTGATTCACGTTTGATGGACTCTTCATGCGGTCAATAGTATGGCTAAGATCTATGGTCGATTCAGGACTTAGAGAAATTTCCAGTGTGATCTAAAGAAATATTTATCTTTCAGAAAACATAGAATTGATTAGAAAAAACATAAACATGATTTTTGGTAATTAAAACATATAATTTATGGTCTAAGAAAACACATTTTTTATTCTAGGGTATCCAGTGGTGGAGGAGTGGTTTCAAAAAATTTAGGAGGTTTTTTTAAATGTTCTTGTAATTTATAAAATGATTTTAAAATGGTTTTATAAATTTGGAAGTAATTTCAAAGTTTTAAAAGTTTATTTGAAAATTAAAGTGGGAGTTTTGGAAATGATATCACTATTTTTATAAGCGTTTTGGGATTTTAGAGGTGATGAAAAACCATTTAAATAATTATTATAAGTTTGTTTAATTAAAAATGTAATATTTTTTTAGAAAATAATTACCTTTACACATGATATTGAAGTTTCATAAAGGTAAGGAGAGTTCTCTATAAGTTACGTAAGGGTAAGTGGTGTTTTCTATGTGTTTCATAAGGGTAATCCCACTTTTATCCTTCATTCATAAAGGTCAGTTTCTTCTTACGTAAGGGTATGTCAAATTTTCTAATGACACATAAAGGTTTCTTGTTTTTTGAAATTGCTATGTAAGAAAAGCTACACTACTATGTAAATGTGTTTGTGAGTTTCTTATATGTGTGTAAAGGTAAAACCTCTAGTTAATGTAAGGGTAGTATCCTATTCACATAGTGGTAATATGAAATCCCTTAATCTTGTGTAATGGTCATCCCCAAGTTATGAAGCTTGCGTAAGTGAAACTCGCCATGTAAGGTCATAACCATGTTACCCATACACTACACATGCCTCATGCGTATGGGTGGTGTAAATTTCTTTAAACCCTATTTTCCTTTCCAAAATCTTTTGTAACACATTTTTAGCATAAATTAATGGGAGTAAATGTGGAAATTGATAATTTGGAATCTGTTAAATTTTTTAAATGTAGTATATGGCCTTTCTTAATTAAAGAAGATTTAAAATTGTTTTATGGAATCAATTTTAATAATTATTTAATGAGAAATAAATTTTTACATTGGAATATATCTGCAGTATTCATGGAGGGATATATGTGAATATTAAAAATGATTTTATTTCCCTCATTTGAGTCTTTACCTATTTATCTTGAGTTACAGTGATCTAAAACCTCAACGTTTGAGTTTTTCTACATCTTATGAAAATCGTGAGAGGCTCCTCCCACTTCTAGTATACATGAAAATCCTCTTTCTCTTTACTATGTTTAGTGTTTCCGTTCATAAATCCTTATTCTCTAGGTAGGGGGATTTGTGACTTATCCTTAATTGATACTGTGCAAGTGTGAAATTAACTTGCTTTAGACTCCTCTGTTTAGATGAATGTGATTAACTATAACCAGATGAAAATTTTGAAAATAATCGTATAATGGAATATCATATGATAACTTGGAAATTAAAAAGTATAAAGATTAAATGAATACTATTAAATGTTTATAACAACATATAATTATTAAGAAAATAGAGAATTATCTCATGCTGAAAACATCTTGACATATTCAAGTAATAGAAATGTATATTTCATGTTGCAGATACATAATTATTTTGAAACTATTGTAACATGTTTTAGAAGCAATATTATCTTTTTTAAATAATTGCCACATGATTTTGATAAATTCTTAAAACCAAAATATTATCGCATGTGGAAATATTAATATTCATGTTTGAAATATTTGGGATGTATGATCACATAATTTTGAGATATATATTTTTCTTTCCTTTGATATTTATTAGATAGTGTGATATCTCTTATTATAGTTGTTAAGCATGGTTAATATTAATAGATATTAAATAATAACTTAAATATGGTAATGCATTGTTTACAATAAAAGAGGCCTTTTGATCCAATTATCATCGAGTTTTTTGATTTATGAAGAAGTAGCATAAGGCAGTATTCCAGATTAAATATATAATATTTTACCCTTGGTAATTTGTAAGGAAAGTGATACATGGATTTATTCATATTAATCAGTTAATTAAATAAAGTAATGATAATTTAATACTTTCTTAAAATATTTTGTTTTGGGATGAGCAAGTTCATTGTTGTTTGATAAATTACAGAACTACTTATTTTATTTGGACATGGTTTCCTTTGGAATTATGTGTGGAATTATACATTTATTATGTATTTATACTCCATGGATTTATAGTTTTGATGTGATTAATTGATAACCTTGTGTGGTTGAAATATTTTATGACTAATGGGAGGGGATGCTTGAGGTTGTAATGATGGAATGGGGTGTTAGTTATAATGATATTTATGGAATGAGGTGCTGTTTATGATGATGATGATGGCATGGGGTGCCAAATATGATGATGATATTGGCATGGGATATTGGATATAATATTATGCACAATGGTGTGGGATTTTGGGTAGTTGGGATGAGTTTATAATAGATATTTCTCATTGATGTTCACAATTCATGCTTGATGCATGCTTAATGACCGATGGGAAAATTTTATTTATATGACCAATTTCCAACAATGAGACATGATTTAATGCTATGTACTACAAGTTCATACTTTAAGTGGTAGTCTAGGCTGATTCCTAGAGTACCCAGATGTGTATGAATGATAAGTTAATAAATGAATGAGGCTGGTTCATGATTTTCATAGATTATGATTACATACTTGAGAATACAAGAAAATAATTAATAGTGTCACCAAAACTTGGCATAGAAGATTAAAATTTTTATCAGGACATGACATTTCTAAACTAATCCTTAAAGTGATTCAATAGTTGTAAAATACTCGAATATTATAGATATAGAAACAACTAGATGTAATAAGTTTTTCTTATATAGTACCTTATCCTTTTATATAATATTAGATAAAATTGAGCTAAATTAATGCAAGTGTTCAATTTAGTTGATCACTAGTATTCCCACTTCTCCAGGCACCAGGAACTTATCCAGTTCTAATTTTCAAAGTATTTTTGGATAGTTTTAACTGCAAGTGTGATGCAGTTATGTTGGATCTATTTGATATTAAACTACTATTAATTATTCATCAATAATATCAAACATCAATACATATTATGTCATATGATATAAATTCCTAGCACTTAAGCTTGTGAAATTATTTTAATCTCAATAATCCCTTTTTATGCCCATTCATGCTCCACTGGAAGGATTATATGATAGACAAAATTCATTCTTGAATTGTTTTAAATTTTATTTTTCAATAATTTATAATATATATACCATGAATATATTTAAAAAAACCATGGATCTATTTTGTAGATCTTGTTCCCTAGAACATGGTTGCTACTTTAAGTCATTCTTAGAGAAATTTCATTCCTTAGTCTTAAAAAAATGGTAAGACATAATTTTTTTCCATATGTTATCAATATATTTAACATCAAAACTTATAGTGATCCGAGTAACCTGTAAGAGACACATGTCACTCATTAATTCCGAATGAATATTCTATGGTCACTATGAATGATTTATTCATAAAATTATTTTATGTAATTTTCATATCTTATTGGCATTTATTGATGTCACTAACCCTTCCTAGATATACCTTGTCGACATATAGCACAAGACCTCCTTTTGGTCATGTCATATAGACATCCATTATAAGGATTCCTATAAAAGAAGTGGCCTTGAAAACCAATAACCTAATATGATGATCATAGAAATATTCTTTGATAAGTAGAATTCAATAATTATTTTATTCATTTTGAATGGTGTATAAGTTTTTTCATATAAAAAATCCTTCAATAATCAATCATGATTTATTAGTGCCATCCTTTACCATTGATGTCAATTTTCTATTGAATACTCACTAGAAGTATAAAGGCTTAGAAACATTCAAAATATGGAGTCCCCAAATCTTCATACATGGAGTCCATTACTTGAATTTATACATATTTTTCAACCTAAACACATTTTCATTTACTAATTATTTTTAGGAATATTTATTCTGAAATAGAAATATATGTATCAACCCTTATGAAGAATATAAACCACCTCTTTGGATTCAAGTTCCTACACAGTAGGTGTCTCTGGAACTACTCCTATCACTATGCTCAGTGGAGTCTAGTATTCTTATGCGAACTTCTTGTGCATATAGATCCTTAACCCAGATAAGTTAAGTCTTCTCTCACCATCTTTAAAGAGATAGGTTTCCTTTATGAAAATATAGCCAGTCTTGACTAGATGTTAATTTTCTTAGTGTCTATAGGATTATTAAATCATATGAACCTTAGTGTTTAAAGTTCATTTTTAGCTAAATACATATTTTAATAAATGGTTTTCAACAAAAACTTATGGCGGTGTCCTAATATATCCTTATTATACTGAAATTAATATGATTTCCATTAGACAATATAGTTGGTATACAGTTAGTTGTTGCACTTATATTTTCAAAACATGTCTTGAAAGAGACAATAAAATATTTTCAATATATATAATACTCATCATTAATCTTCCTTTCACTACCATCATGAAATTTACACATATAAGGAAATGTGAGTTTGAGATTACCTTTACCCAATATGTATGATCAATGAATACTTGGATAAGCTGCTCCATGACAACCCAACTAATAAATTCCTCAATCATTATCAAGTGCACTCATCTAATTCACTATGTATTTATAAATTTTATTAATGGAATCACATGAAGTATATGAAGTTACTTTTAAATTTATAATAGTTCTCATGGCCATGTTGATATAACTATAAAAACTTTGTGACATACATTTATTTATAAAGGTTTATTTATCTAAAAAACGATAAATAGTTTGTTTGTATATCCAGCATCTAATCTCAATTGATACTAAAACACTTTTATGGTATAAAAAAGTCAACTAATTTTTAGTTTTCTTTGAAAATTAATTATATTTACACAATCAAGTAAAGACTTATATTTTATATTCATCAATCACTGCAATGGATATTTGTGATTTGAGAGTAACTAAACAGTTAGCTTAGTATTAAAATGCCATAACAATATTTAATCTAAATGTGAAATAATGTCTAATTATGCCTATATAGAGAATGATATAAATGTTTTGGTAACACTTATTACAAAATTGAGTCAATACATTTCACAGTGAGAAGTAGTGGGATCCCCTTGGTTGACATAAGAATCTACCTTTCTTAGCACCTTTTGAGTTCACTCTATAACCCTTATATTATTTCTTATTTCCTATATTTTAATACATGTGTGTTGTAAGCATACTGCATTTAATACCCATGTGGTGAATAAAAACTTGATGAATATACCTAAATTGGATACATTTGTTCGTTTCTTTAATTCATTACAATTTCTTTTCTAGTTTCCATTCTTTCCACATAAGAAGAAAATAGCCTCCTATTCATTATTATACATTTGAATCCTTTATCTCTTTGAAGGATTATATAAGGGATATTTTGAAATTATATTAGATATGGTATCTTCAAAATTTTCTTCCAAACCTTTCACCAAAATGGGCAGAGAAATAGGTTTTAACCAATCCTTATCCACTTGGTGAAGTATGGAAAAAAATTTCCCAAGAAAATTATCCATTTTGTTTATCCAAGATTGGAAAAATAAGGATAATCTTGGTGGTAAGGATAAAAATATAAGATTAATGGATAATTTATTATCCAAGTGGAAGCCCAATTTCACTAATTGATCAATATACCTCTGCTTCTTGAAATCATGATCCGTAGCTAGGTTACCTTCGTCCAGTTTACACTGATATAATGCATTGACAATCTTATTTATTTCAAGTCTTTCCTTCTCTTTCTCAAGAAAAATAATATGTGATATTTTGGTGTAAGAATCCATGTATTTATGTTGTATAATCAAATATCTAGACATATTTGATAATATAATAAAAAATATATAGGAATCATCCTCCATATATCTCTAGTAGGCATCTTTTCACCTTCGCTCACCCGATGGGGTGGAAAAACAAGAATAATGGATTCCAAAAAATAATACAATTTTTTTGATAATAATTCATCATATAAATGATTATACTATATCTATAAATTTTTATTTGTAAGGATATACTCTAAGTTAAGGAATTATCATAGCAGTTTTTTGGTTTTTCTTGTCATTTTCTATAATAATTAATATATATGATTTTTACTTTAGTTGATTAAAATTTATGTGAGACATAATAAAATAATTTTATTAAGTTTCCCACTATTTTATGAAGTCCCAATCGCACTAACCATTGAAATTATAATGTCTATTTGACAACAAATTCTAGTGGAAAGGATCTATATGCCCCTTTACATAACCCCAACGAGGGTTGGTCAAACTACTTGAAGGTATTTAGGTAGGAAGGTCTTTACCATCCATAGGCTTGTTGCTCCTTGATCTGTTGAGTAGAATCCCCAATCGAGAAATCCTAACTTGTATTTCCTCATCACTTGCCTCTAAGTTGTATCAAGTCTAGCTAAGAATAATTCTCTTTATATAAGATGTTTAAGTCACCCATAACCTTCATAAGAACTCCACGATAAAAGTAAGTGTCCTAAGGAGGGTTAGTCAAACACTTAGTTCTATGGATTTCATTCTTAATCAAGTAATGGAAGACCAAGTCAGACTTAATAAATGTTTGAGGGATTTTATTTATTATACATAAAATTTATCTTTTTTTTATCATTTACATGTCTTTTTAATATTAAGTGAATTTTACTTAAGTGATTAACTATGATATGATAAAACATTTATAAATAATAAATTTATTTAAATTCTATATTTTTATATTAGTCCATTTATTTATGTGATCACTGTCATTTATCCATAAAATAAATAATACAAAAGGCAGAAATAGATAAATAAATAAATGAAAAAATCAAAATATTATCTAACTGTTGATTTATTAGGGAGACAATAAATCAACCTAAGACCTTGGGGAAAAATCAGCATGTCAGTCTTGGAACAAGTTACAACATTCCACCTATCCAACTATGTATCTCCTGGGTTGGTATCGTCTTGGTTTTGTCTTGAACCATCACCACATGCCTTGAGATACTCCATTTATTACATGTATTTATAACACACATGCAAGTGAGGGGAACTAAAAGATTGGTTAAGGTTAATTACATTAATAACCTTAGATATTCAGGTCCTCAATAATAAAGGAGGGAGAGATGACCTGCAAACCATCATATTTAATTTAATAAGTAATAATTACAAAACCATGCAATAAATTAAATTAAATTAAACCAACACATACATAGGTCTTGGTCAATCTCATGAATGATCGTACACATGAAATGAATACGCAAAAGTACACTACCTAATATTCATTTCTATTTATTATTTATTGTTAAGATAAAGGCACTTTAATTGATTAATTAATTAATTATCTTTTATCTTAATCATTATAAAAATTCTCTTAAGGGTACCAATCATAAATGCATTCATGGAAAATAAAGAGCATAACCAATAATTACATATAATTACAATAAATTAATTGAGCATTGTTGATTCTTTAAAACCTTTATTAAATTACAAAAAACAATAGATGTCAATCAATGTAATATGGTTTCAATACTAAAATTAATAATTCAATGTAATTTAATTATGTATTTTATTGGGAGACTACATGGAATGTACTTATGAGCTACAAGATGTTGTGTACCTTGATTGTCATGTACCCTTGATAAACACTTGGGGATTTTGTGCATACCTTGACTGGATTACATAGCATGCACTAGCCTGCTACATTCCATGTACCGCACTTTTCATGTGTCTGCACAACCCACCAAAAGACTCCATATTTTTCATATGTGATACCACTTGACATGTAATCTAGCTATACGCTGTGTGTTCTACTTTCCGTGTGTGTTCCTGACTCACTGAAGAACTCAACGTGTACTTAATACTTAGGAAATAATGAACTACTTGATATGTATGCTAGCTACATGTCATAAAATTCATCAATACTCTAGGATGTCAGTATAATGTTGGGTTTGACCATGTATTTAACCACATGGTTAATGAAAATTTCACTGCCAAACCGTGCAGACTACATGACATGTACGCTAGCTACACACAGTGTAATGTGAAAAGCCGTGTACCAGGTTGGCCCAGTCTACACATGGTGTGCAATAAATTCATCACGTGTAGTTAATGCTTGGAATACCATGTATCTTATGAAATGTCTAGGTGTTGTAAGTACACTTGGGTAAATGACCTGTACTATGGCTACAAGTCTTGTAACACAGTCTTATCGTCCAAAATTTCTTATAACCTCTTAATGGAATCTTCGATCATTATTAATGTGTTCTTTAGAACTTTATGAAAATATGAATCTTGAATGATGAAATTAAAACATTGAAAGCATGCTAATTAAACATCAGATTAAATAATGAATATTCTGAAATGAAAGATCTAACCACTATTGTGTATAATATATTTATAATCAAATAAATAATTATAAATTTAAAACATGGCTCCCTTTGATACTAATTGAAGGTTCTAGGCATAGTGGAAGTGCCTGGTGGGTGAAATGACCATAAATGTTTTTCCATAAAACAATTCATATGAAGTCATACCTGATTGAGGTCTGTAGAAACAATAATTTTGAATATAAATAGCATTACTCATGGATTACCTTTAAAAGTAATGAGAGAGGCCATGTTCAAGTAACATGGTTCTTCCCATTTCCACCAAGATTCTATTATTTCTTTCAACAAACCCATTTTTTTGGGGAGTGTATGGGGAACTATACTCATTCTGAATTCCATGTTTCTCAAGATAGTCTTCAAACTCTTCAATTCTATATTCACCAACATTATCTATTCACAACTTCTTCACTAAATACTCGCATTAATTTTCTTCTTTTCTTCTGAAAATTTTAAACATTTTCAAAGCATATGATTTATGTTTCATATACATAACACAAGTAATGAAAGTAAAATTATCAATGAACATAATGAAGTACTTATCTCCATTTTTCGATTATTTTCTCATCATCCCATATATTTAAGAATTAATCATCTCCAGGGGTTGTTTTGAAAAAATCTCAACTTTTTTATGAACAATATTTGTAATCTTTCCTTTATGACAGATAGTTCAACACCAATATCTACTTCTTGGATAAATATGAATGTCTCAAACATTGTTTCTTTTAGATAACTTTCTCATGTTTCTCTGACACATTTTTCCCAGCCTTTTATTCCACAAATTATTCTCTTCTACCATACTCATGTAACAAGAGTTTTGTATTTCACCAACTTGAAAAAAATTCTATTTTATACATTGACCTCTTGTAACAATATTTCAAACCTTTTCACTTTTCACAAAAAAACCCATATTTTCTGAATATAACTTCATTACCCTCATCACACAATTGTGAAACACTTAGATTATTTTGTTTCGCCCCATCAACATACATTTTTTTCTTGGATTCCATCTTTTCCTTTCAAATGATGGCTGATCCAACACCTTTTATTTTTAGCGATTCATCATTGCTAAATATTACCATGACTTCTTTAAAATCTTTTACATTACTCAACAATTTAAATTATCCTATCATGTGAGAAGTACACCCACTATTAAGTATCTAAGGTCACTATCCCTTTGAACCTTTCAATATGGATTCAATAACAAGATCTTTTTCTCCTCTCTTTTCTTTCTTCAATTCCATATTGTGAGTATTGTTAAGAGTCTTTTTTTTTTGTGATGGTAACAAAATAAGACATAATTTTTCAAGGTTTCTAGGTTGTTCACATTTTCACAAATAGTTTCTAGGGGCTATAACCTATTTTAAATCTTCATTTAATTCTTTTCATGTTTCTTCACAACAACCTTCTCATAATTCTTTCTTTAAGGAGATTGAATCCCCTTAAAAATTTTTCTTTCATAACTCAAGGGATAATAGTAATTTCATTGGTTGAAACAAAACATAATTTACATGTGTTTAAATCCCCCACAATACCATCAATATCTGTAGAAGGAGTATTTTCCTCTAAAAGTTCCATATTGATTGGAATTGTGAATACATTTCTCACCCACCTTATTCTATTTATTTTCTAAGACAACAATCTTTATATTATTAACTGGATACTTCTTCTTATTTCTATCCTTAATAGAATCATAAGAATTCAAAAAATTTATGGATCTAGAAAAAATATTTCCAGACTCAGGATGTTTTGTAACTTTTTAACTCTTCACTTTGGCCACAAACATAACTTTTAAAACTTTCTTATTTTCAGAAAAAACTCCATATTTCTTCTCGCTCTTTAAAGGTAACTTTTTTTTGAACCTTCTATGATTTCTAATTCTGAGAACTTTCACCAAATTCAGTGATAGAGTTATTGAAACTTGTAATTTTCAATTCATATTTAGAATTTTTTTGTGGGAAAAGTTCCAACTCTTCTTCTTTTGCTTTCAACTTCACCTCCAGGTGCTCATTACAATTATTTTCTTATTCAAGGGATTTATTCAAGTTATTAATATATTTTAAAATATTTACTTTCTAATTAGAAAAAAATTCTTGATTTCTTATTAAGGTATATCCGTCTTACAACTTTTTATTTTTCTTTTCAAGACTTCTAATATTTCTCATTCATTCTGTCAAATCTTCTTTCAAATTAATCTAAAGTTGAGTTTCTTGTTCTTCAAAACTACTGCTTCAAAATTATTTATCATTCACTATTTTAATGAAAGTATTTTCAATACCATACTCAACTAATTTTTCACTTTCAATATCACTGTCTTATTTTTCATCTTTAGATAAGAAACTTATTCTATTGGTTTTGAATAACTTTCTTTCTTTCCTAGTGGAATACAATTTTCCTTTGTCACCCTACTTATTCCATGATCTTATTGGCTTTATTTCTTCTTACTCACTATCATATTCTTTTCTTATTTTAGGATAGTTATCCACAAAATGACCAACCCCTCCACATTCAAAACATTTCAAGTGAAGTTTCCATTTGTCTTTTCCTATACCTCTTTTCGCATTTTTAGAAAACAAGGATAAAATATCATTGAGATTTTTACATACCTCATTTTCAGAATCAGAATCACCATCTTCTTCTTCAAAAAGAGTCTTTTTTAACTTATCCTTTTTGCGGCCCTAAAAGAAATTTTTCTATTAATTTTTTTTTGATTCTCATAGCTTTCTATATTCTCATTTCATAAGTGATAAGAGTGCTATAAAAATCATCAAGAGATAATGTTTCAGGATCTCTATCTTCCAATGAAGAAAATTTTACATCAAATTTGTCTGGTAGGATTCTCAAGATCTTTTTAAAAAACATAGAGTCATCTTTTCACCAAGACACCTGATAGTACTTACTATGTCATTAACCTTGGTAAATAAGTTCCCAATAGATTCATGCTCACCCATCTTCAAGTCTTTATACTTCAATATAATTATTATAAGTTTTTCCTTCTTGAATTTTATATTGCCTTTGTATACGTTTTTAAATTTGTCCCATATACCTTTGGCTGTAGAAAAACCTTTCAATCTTAAGAATTCACTTTTAGAGAGTGAAGATAATATAGAATTCTTGGCTCTTCTATCATTCTCCAAATTCTTCTTATCAAAAGATGTAAGAGGAGTTTTAAAATCAATAGGATGAAACCTATCTGTTGCAACTTCAATAACATCATATCCAATAGACAAAATATACAACAATATTCTATCTTTCTAGATATGATAATTATTTACATCTAAGACCATAATTCCTTTACTGTTCACACAATTCAAATTCTCCATCAGCAAATAATAATAGAAGGGGACCTGCACTCTAATACCACTTGAAAGTGCCCAGATAGAGTAATTATATCATTGAGAGGGGGAGGGGTGAATTAGTGATAATTTTTTTTTATGTTTCTTTTCAATTGAAACAGTCTTCTCCTCCTATTAAAGATTATATTCCCTACTGAAAAAATTCAAACACACATCCATGGGAACACAAATATTTATAGGGTTCACTATTCAATAAGAATAGATACATCCTTTGTATGGTTTGGAAATGATCTAATACCATACAATCCACTAGAAATAAATCCTTGGATTACAACAAGTAGGATATATACTTTCACTCATATAGCACTATGTAAAAAAATCCAATAGTTCATGTGCACCCTCTTAGAACAAATAGGGTAATACAATGTTTGTGTAACAACTCATGTTACCTGTTCTTCTTTTTAATTCCAAAAATTTATTTAATTGAAATATAATTCTTCACTTTCTTACCCAGAAGATGGTAAAAAATTCTTGGACTTTATTAAGTAAAACTTGGTCTGATTTTTCCGAGATCGATTTCTCTAAGTACAATTCTCCCCAATACGATTCTTTCAGTACAGTTTTATTTTCAAAATATAATATAAATAAATCAACACCACTTAAATTCCTAATCCCTATAAACTCAGTACGATTATTCCTCAGTATGAGAACCCAAATATGGAAATGTCAAAGCCGATTAATCCAGATCGATACGATGATCATCCGAATACAAATGGTAAGACGAATACTGTAATCAGCTGAATACGATAATCACTAAGTATACTTATTAGCTGAAATCAACATTTCTATCTTGTCTCTTATCGTATGCATTCTTCTCGTTGGAATATCTTAAAAAAAGATCAATATGGTATCTTATTTCTCTCACAGAAAACTCAAAGCTTCCCTCTCTACTACAGTGAACAATACCAATATTCAGAAAGTACAAAGTACTTCTCCTTTTATAAGTGACCCTCAAGAGGTTTGGATGAGAATCTAAAAAATATTTCCCACTCACATAAATTCTTCCAAATTTCAATTTCCCCAAAAATTTCAGGATGCATTTTAACTTCATTAACTCTTCTCGAAACTTATCGATTCTTCTTCAAACTTCATCTCCTTCTTCAGAATTTCATTTGAATCTCTAGTATGATTTCAATACATGAGTCTAATTTATTCTAAAAAAATCTCTATAATAATTGTAAGAAAGTGTATTAAGAAATGGATACCACTCTTATTTGATGAATATGATCATTCTTATGAATGTCGAGCTCCCCCTTGATAGTACATCCAACAAACTCCTTCTCTTTTTCTCATGACCCACTTGAGATATAAAACTTCATCTTATCTTCTTATCTTGACCCATTTGGAAATATATAAAGTAATTAAACCCTTTTGAAATGGTTTAATACATTTTTGATATCATTCTATCCTTCTCTCTTCATCCATCAGCCTCAAGCAATTCCTCCTCTGAATATTATTTTCTAGAGTAAGATCCTTATGAGTATGATTGGTTTGGATACACTCATTTCTGGGTATGCTCCTTTTTTTCTTTCTAAGCCTGAGTATGATCATCTTGGGTTTGAAAGGTTTTTCATGCTTCAGATGGATGATCATATGCTACAGTGAATTGACAACATCTCTTTCTTTACTTCCACCTAGATCTGATCATTTTGAAAACAATCAGTACCACCTATTTATACCTTTCTTCCAAAAAGCTTGCATCACAAGTTCTCCAATAAACTTATGATTTATTTGAAATAAAAATCAATAAATAATCATCACATTTAATTCATCATAATCATAGAGACTCTGATTCTTAATGAAAATAAACACTTATTCCTTACCAAATTCAAAGTGAATCCAATGAACATTTACTTACAACAAGATATTTTCACTTCCATTCTGGACCCGAGTTGATTCTGATCAAAACCATTTCTTCCAAATAGATTCTTCTCATTACGATGGACTTTCATAGTGAGTCTGATTATTTTCAAAATAATGGTTAGTATGATTGTTTCAAAAAACAAAGTGAGGTGATTTCCTTTCTTCAAAAGCATTATTGAAAACAAAAGACAACACTTGAAAACAAAACACCTTCCTCATCAGCTTGGTCGATCATCTTGAACTTAAGGTTAATCTAGTTATTTATCAAAATCTGACCACTTTTTACAATCAATTCACATGGTAATGCAGTCACTTCATTAATTTTCCAAAAATCTAATTTTCTCATACCGTCACTTTATTTCAATGTACAATCAATTGGAAACTTTATAGAAGCTTAACTATTTTTTCAAAATACACATTGTCATACGGATTCTCTAATTTCATAATTTATTCAAGTTAATTATTTACAAGATTTATGAATGAAACATGGTCCCTTTAAAATTGATTTATAGTCATAAGGTTCCTTGTTCAGTCAATCGAAGAGTTGGCTAGAAAATAGCCATGGTCAATCTAACAAGTGTGCGATTGATCCACTATCCGTCTAGTCAATTCATGCCTTTACAAAAATATTTATTGTTTTAGTCACTTGAGATACAACATGTAGTCACTCATTTTGTCTTATATCCACTTGAGTCTTTTATGATGTCCTTGATGGTCAATGCACCTACCGTGCAGTCAATTTGATACTTTGTGAAATTTCCACTTTTGACTCATGGTCGATGAACTCTTTATATAGTCGATAGTCTAACTAAGATTTACGGTCGATTCAGGACTTATAAAAATTTCCAATATGATCCAAAGAGATATTTATCTTTCATAAAACATAGAATTGATTATAAATAGCATAAACATGATTTATGATAATTAAAATGAGGAATTTCAGTACAAAGCCAATGATCTCTCACTTTTTAATGATCACTAATCATGGAATAAATATCAATACATAATGAATTAAAAAAATAAACTAATTACAACCTACTATAATATTCAATGTTCCATATAACATCACATTCCATACTTTACTAATATATAGAGTTAAGCATAGATTCTATATTTTCTTCTCCTTTTGAGATTATAAAAAAGAAACGGTAGAAAGGGTGAGTGTAAAAATATAATTAATAAGTAAAATACAATATTGAAAATTAAGTGACATAAAGAAGAATAAATATATTTTAATAATTTTCAAAAATTTACAATGAACTTATCTGAATCTACAATCAGAATATGAATCCAGAAGAGTAAAAAGGTCAATGCGATCTTTTCCTTTTCCAAAGATAGTAGCAGGAGGAAGAGTAGGTCTAGGAGTAGCAACAAGTCCTAGAATGGTATGGGAATTTGAAAATAGTATTATCTGGTACAAGGTCTAATAAAGAGTGATATTGAAAGGTCTTGTAGAAGGTATAATTAGAGAATAAGTGGTTGAAGTAGATCCATCTTTGGAAACTAAAGCTGAAACAAATGTTGAAACTGGGGTAGAAGAATAAGTGGTTATGCTAGGCACTGATAAACCCAGAGGTTCCAGAACAATAGAATTTTCAACATACATATACATCTTTAATAACTGGGTAATATCAGACATATTCCTAGACCCATTCTCTATAATCTGAAGAAACTTGTTCTTATATTACACAAATTTTTCCAATAAAGTTTCCTTAATTAATAACTTTTCCACAATAGCTTTAAAAAAAGCAGTGCGAGGAGGCATCTTAAGGTTTTTGGTCAAATATACAAATTGATTCCTTAATTTAACTTAGTGTAAATTCATTTGTGATTTTACTAGATAAAAACCTTTACTAAACTCTCATCCTTAGAATCCTTGATTGATTCATCTTTAATCATATCATAAAACTTCTCTCCATGTGAAAAAATATCCATTTTCACCCGATTATGAAAATCCTCCACACTATCATTCACACTCTAGATTTCCTCATGTATGAGTCTTCCAATATGATACTCATCAATAGAGATAAAGGAAGGAGGAACTGAGGTAGTGGTAGGGGGTCTATAAGGACTAGTAATCACTAATAGGTACCTTTTATCCAAAGTTTCCAGTATGACTATTAAATCAACCCGAAGGGCTCCAATACATCCTTTAAAATCCTCCATCCAAATTATAAAACTTTTAATCTCATGAGAAAAATTATCTACCTTGATAAAAAAAACTTTGGATGTATATTATAAGATACTCTCTAGATAGTGTAGGCTATATATTCTCATCAATCATAGTCATTATCCTAATTAATACTTATAAACACTTCTTTGAGAACTTCTAAAAGATAATTCTTAAGCTATATGAATTCTATAGAAGTGATCACTCAAGGTGAAGAGGAGGTTGTATCTTATTTATAAGGAGTGAGAATAGATTCTATAGGTTTATGAACTACTTAAGAAGACGAGGAAGAACTAGAGTCACTGAACTCATAATTTGAAGGTTTTATCCAAGGTTATTCTTTAGGAGAAAAGATAGAAGGTGGTCTAAATAATTATTTAATTGAGGTATTTGATTGTACCTATGATTATTTCATAACCACCACTTCTATCCTTGGTGAATAATTATAAACGAGTTCTCTTTGAAAATCATCTTTTGAGTTAGGTGTAGGAGAAGTAGGCATGGCCAAGAATCTCAAGAGATCATCGAAAGGATCAAGTAAAATATAATATTATGAAACTAGAGAAGAATTCACTGTAATAAAAAAATATATAACTCTTGAAACAACTCAAATGGAATTACCTTAAAAACTAGGTGGATTATCATCATGATCATTATCCTTTCCACTTTTATCACCATCACCAACCAGAGCAGACAAATCCTTGTCAAAGAAGGGATTATTTGGAGGATAATAATCCACAGGATGCATGGAGTCAAATATGGGAGTTCTTACGATTTTAAACATATGAGGAATCTCTTCAATAGGATCATCTTCTCTATCACTCTCAGAATTAGTGATAATATATCCAAATAATAAAGATATGGGTGTTCTATCCCCCTTAAGAGATACTCCTTCTCTTTTAGGTTTTGTATCAACAATAACCTCAAATTCCTTTAGAAAATCATGAACATGAGAGACATCTAGGATCTCTTCATAAGATAGTATAGTTTCTTCAACTATATTAACTATATCTTGAGATCCATATTCATCAAAAGAGTAATTTTCTCCTCCAATTTGATTTAGATCCAAGCCCAGATAAATAATATCCTTTTTTCTAGTCAGGTTCTTTTCTTGGTTGAATCACTCATACAATCTATCTTCATCATCTACCCACGTCCTCTTCCAAGTATTCCAACTGATCCTCATTATTTTTCAATTGGTTTGTTTTAAACAAATAACACTAGAATATACTGATATTTCAAACCCCTTATGAATTAGACCTTTATGTTCAATCATAATAGAAATAAACTTGGGGTATGATAGAGTATTGAATCAAGAATAAGGTTTACTTAGATATTACATGCGCCTGATCAAGAATATCTACAAACTTATTTTATATATTATGAACCATAAGGAACAATAAGAAAATATATTGGTGCATGATTGTTCTAAAATCTATATTTTTAAGGAAGAAAGTGTTTCTAATGAAATTTAGAAGTAGCCTACATCCTCCACTTAAGTTATTATCACCCAAACTTTGATGGGTTCAATCATCATTCAGTTTTTCTAGGGAATTATCAATTTCAAAATATGGATGGTTTAATGGGTACAAACTCTAACAATCCTCAAATTCATAAAAATGCGGAACTCTTAAATAGTCTGCTTAAAATATTGAAGAGAACTCACACTCGTGACCATTAACAATAGTACTAATAATGTACTCATGTTCTAAAATTTAAAAAACCATATTTAGATAAAACTATATTATGAAACATGGATATAAATGTAAATTCTCATTCAAAAACCAACTCATCCATCCTTTATGAAGAACAACTCTCTAGAATAAAGAATGACTTTTCCCAAAAAACTCGATATCCATTTATTTTTCTAGGATGACTTCATGTGATAGAATACATGTATTTTTAATCTATCTAGATCCACTCACACTCTCCTTTGAATTCTTGAGAGATTTATAGGATTCCAAAATATCTTCTTCAAATGATATCTTCATCCTGATAGTTCATAATGAGATTCACAAATTCAAATGGCTGGGGGTTTGGATAAATAAGGTTCTAAGGAGGGTTTGGTTTGAGTTTGAAAGAAATTTGATGATTCCAATTCAAATTTTGAGATATTATAATAATTTATGGATTTAATGTATAATAACATGTTGGAAAATATAAAAAGTGATAAAATGAAACTTAAAATAAAAACTCATATGATATATTTAACCAAAAATATAATTATAAGACTATTCTAAATAACCAGAACTTATATTTTTAAAGGCATTAAAAAGAATATTAAATAAAAAAGGTTTAAAAAAATCATTAATTCTTAGTTCATCTCTTATAATTCACAGGATTTGTAAATATGTTAGAAAACTAATGTTGTGTGATAATGAATTCAAGAGTGATATATCCTTTTTTGAAAATGATATCTAAAAAAGTAATGTTGTATATGGATGTGTTTTTTTCCTATAATGATATACTAGATTCTTGGAAATGTTAATAGCACTTGTGTTGTCACAATTTATAGGGATATTTTTTATTTGATAATTATAGTATAGTAAAGTTTGTTTCAACCAAAAAATTCATGCACAACACTACCTACATCTATACACTTATATTCAACAGTGGAATATGCAAAAAAATTCTATTTCTTACTATACCATGAAAATAGAGACTTTCTTGACAAGTGAAATATTCCAGATGTTTATTTTCTATCTAACTTACATCCACCAAATTCATAATTATAATAACTAATTAAGTCAAAATAATTCCCTCTAGAATAGAACACTCCTAAATTGGTTGCACTTTTTAGGTCTTTAAAAATTATTTTGGTAGTAGTTAAATGAGATTCCTAGGGTTTTACTTTAAATCATGCACACATGAACACACTAAACATAATATATAGTTGGATAACTATTAAGTAAAGTAAACTCTCTATCATACCTTTATAAGTGGTTTGATCAACATGATTACCAGTTTCATCAAGATCTTATTTACAGTTGGTACTCATTAGATTATCACTTTAGAGTTATTTAAGCCAAAACATTTTAGAAACTATTTATTGTACTTTCTTTGGTTTAAAATAATTCCTTCCTTATTTTAAAATATTTGAAAACCAATAAAGAATTTTAGTTTACCCATTAAACTCATTTTGAATTCATTTTTCATTAGTTTTAAAAATTAATTAGATAGATAATTTCTTGAAGAAAAATAAATAATATAATCAACCTATATTTGTGAAACTAAAACATATTTTTAAGTTATTTTTATAAATAAATTAGGGTCAACAATACCTTTTTTAAAACCATTTTAAATAAGAAAAGTTTTGGGCCTATCATTCCAAGATATAGGTTCTTGTTTTAAACCATAAAGTGATTTTTTTAGTTTGAAAACATGATTTAGAAAGTGTGGATTTAAAAATCCACGGGGTTTAAAAAAAATAATCAACAATATAACCATTAAGGAAAATACTATTAACATCCACATGATATAATTTTAATTTTATACGTGCAACATATGCAATAAGTATTATAATAACTTCAAGTCTTGCTACCAAAGAAAATGTTTCTTTGGATTCAATGCCTTCTTGTTGACTATAACCTTATGATACTAGTATAGATTTAATTTTAATAATATTTCCAAATTAATAAACCTTGTTCCTATATAACCATTTAGAACCAATGGTTAAATAGTTTTTAGGTCTCTCAACTAGTTCCCAAACTTTGTTCCTTTCAAAATCGATTCAATTCTTATTACATATCCATCACCCAATTTTCATCACTAACTGCCTCATTGATTTATTTGGGTTTAATCTATGATAATAATTCTTTATGTTCAACCTAGTCTCTAAGAGAATCTTGAGTTTGAGTTCCTCTATTTAGATCTTAGATGACCGTATCTAAAGGATAACCATTATGAGTTAGAATGGTTCTAGGTGTACTAGATTCTTCTAAGTTTTCATTAGGATATGGATACTCTAAAAGGTCTTTACTTGGTGATTTTCAAGTAAACCAGTAGTAATATTTTTAGTTCTAGAGGTGTTTTTGATATTCAAATTTGATATATCACTATCTAGGTTTTCTAGGGAAACTATAGGTTCATGTGGATCAGTTTCATCAAATTTGAAAAGAAAAAACTCATCCACAAGTTTTGTTATTTTATTAAAGAATATATAAATTTTACTAGATGTAGAATATCCATAAAACATTCCCTCATCAATATTGTATAAAAAATTATCCATATTACCCTTTCCATTCAGAATATAAAATTCATAGCTAGAAACCTTGAAATAATTTACCTTAAGTTTTCTACCATTCCATAATTCATATAGAATATTCTTTAAAAGAGGTCTTATTATGAATCTATTGATTAAATAACAAGTTTTACTTATAGATTCATCCCAAAAAATAGATTGGAAAGACATATTCAATAATCATATTATATAATATCTCTCAAAGAGTTCAATTTATTCTTTCAACCACTCCATTCTGTTGAGGTGTTCTAGGAGCAAAGAAATTATGATTATAGCCATGTTGTGAGAAAAAGGATTCAAAATCTGGATTATGAAACTCATAATCATGATCACTTATCACACTCTTAATGGTAAGTCCACTAAGTTTTACTACCATTTTTTCATACTTTACAAAACATATATAAGCTTCACTCTTTCAATTTAGGAAATATATCCTTATAAACCTTGAATAGTCATAAATAATTACCCAAGTATAATGCTTTCCTACCAAACTAGAAACTCTATAAGGTCCAAAAAAATCTAAGTGAACCAATTATAGTGGTTGAAAATTTTACACTTCTTTCTTTAGTTTGAAAGAAACTCTAAGTTGCTTTCCCTTTTGATAGGGATTACACACATTGAATTTTTGAAAATCTATATTAGGTAGATATTTGAGAAAATAATTTTGGATAAATTTCTAAGTGAGTATATATTACAGTGGACTAGTATTCCATGCCATAACCAATATTCATGATGAAAATCATTTAAATAAGATTTTTTTGAGAAAATAATTAATTTAAATCTATTGTATAAACAATATCATTTATTAAGGAATTAAATACTAAACTAAATTTAGAATCATAAATCTTACATACATTATTTTATAATTTGACATGAAATATATCATCACACAATTGATATATGCTAAGAAAATTGTAATTTATACTATCAACAATTTTTTTTAGAAATTAATTTTTTTAGCGTTAATGACTTGAATAAGGATGATAATCGTACCTTTGGAATTGTCACTTACAGTTACATGACCACCATCCACTCTGGTCATATTTTTGAATATTGAGAAGTCTCCTGTCATATATCTAGAAATCCCACTATTTATACACTATAGATTTATATAATATCTTTTCAAACATGTTTCCTATAATTAATTAAATACACACCAACTTTCGTACCCAAGTCTTCTTGGGTCCAGATAAGTTCAAAATTAAAGATTTGAGAATACATATCTCTCTAAAAAACTTATTCCCATATATATAAACAAAATTAAAAGAATTATAAACATAATCTTTTGTAGTTATAAATTGGATTGATCCAGATCTTGAAGTTCCAGATGTTTTATTTACTACAGGTTTACTTGCAACATTTGATCTAGGAATAAAATAATTCCTATAAAGTTATTATTTTTTTGGGTTGA
Organism: Viscum album; assembly: GCA_963277665.1. Taxonomy (NCBI): domain Eukaryota; kingdom Viridiplantae; phylum Streptophyta; class Magnoliopsida; order Santalales; family Viscaceae; genus Viscum; species Viscum album. Next base: position 1,893,989,428 of record OY728165.1, read on the forward strand.
TAACCAAAAACAGATTTTGGTTTTGGTATAACATGACTACCCAAATTTTTTTCAATGGTTTTGGTTCTTATAGAAAAACCTTCAATATCCATTTTTAATTTCTCATTTACTAATTCTAAATCATTATTTTCTTTAATAATTAGTTGATTCTGTTACTTTTTTACAATAAGAACAGATTTGATATAAACAAATAAATCATACAGTTTATTTAAATTTTTAGACTAATCTTAAAGTTCATTAAAATTTTCTTCTATAATATTAAAATATTCAAATAAATATTCATTGGTCATATTTTCATCATTATTTTAATTTTTATAGATATTATATATATGATCAGAATATATAGAGATGATATTTATTACCTAAGATGTGTTTTCCATAAAACACATATTAGCCCACTCATTGTTATCTTCCATGCTTGAATCATATTCACTAGATATATCCTTAGAATCACTCTAGGTCTCATTCACTTACTTCATGTATTTCTTCCCTTTATCCTCATACTTTTACTTGTATTTTAGCTTTGGAAAATCAATATTTAGATTAAATTTTCTTTTAAAATTATAGTAGTTTATCTCAAAGTTTCCATTTTTCTTCCAATATCCTTTCTTTTCATACTTTCCTCTGAGGTTATACTTCTTATAGAAGTTTTTATTCTTATATAATTTCTTAAATCTTCTAGCTAGATGATCCATCTCCTCATCACTATTAGAGTCACCATCACTTCCTCTCGTGCTCTTTTCCTTTATTATTTATTTAACCTTTGACTAATATTTCTTGAATGTATTTAATTTTTGGGTTTAACAAATTCATCATTTACCTTGACCTATTATTCATACATCATGATTTTTCCTATTAACTTATTTATTGGTAGCTTGTTTACATCATAATATTCTCAGATGGATACAACAACGCCTCTCCATATTTCAGGTAGGCATCTTATAATTCTTAGCACTTGAGATTTGTCATCAATGGTATTTCCCAGTGCATGAATTGTATTGGATATCAAATTAAACTTGAGATACATTTTATAAGTAGATCCATAAGGTTCCATATTAAATGCATCATATTTAATAATACAAGTATTTAATCTCACTTCGTTGAAATTTTATGTCCCTTCATGAAACATAGATAAGGTATACCAAATTTTGAAATTTGTAAAACATGCAAAAATTCAATTAAATCCATGTTCTCCTAATGCATAATATAACACATTCATATCTTTACAATTAAAATAATAATAAACCTTTGTGGAATCACTCCAATCAGCTCTATTAGCCCTAGGTTTCTCATATTGATATTCAATTACAGTCCACATATCAAAACCCATACTTTATAGATATATTTTCATTTTAATTTTCCTTAATAATAATTGTTACCATTAAAGTAAGGGGTTCTGTTAGTAGTAATCCCCTCAATCATATTGGTATCTATAAGGATATAAATTTAGAAATGATAGAGTTTTTTAGATCTTTTGGTAAAATAAAACTTGATCAATTAAAATAAATAAAACCTACATCTGATACCAAATGTAAGTCTTATTTGAAAACTCAAGAGGAGTGTGAATTGATTTTCCAATTAAAATTTCCATTAAAAAAAAAAGAAAATCCCACAATTTTATTAACAACTTGATTAATTAATGCAATAGGTATATCTTATTCAATGATTTTAAATAACCACTTAGAAACTTGATAAAAAATCATCAATAAAAATATTAGGATAATTACAATATTTTGATATTTTTATACTTGCACTAAATAGATGAAATATCACTAGTGAAAACTGATACTCAAAGTGCAGTTTTGTAATGAAGATTTTAAAAACAGTTTAAAAATAGGGCAAGAAAAACTTTGAAACACAACATAGTATAAAAATATAAGAGGTTTATTCTCAAGACAAGACCTAATCCTATATACTTAGTAGTCACTCACTACTAATCTCATTTATTAATAAATAAACAGATCCATAACATGGATCGATTTTTACACACAACTATACATAGACAGTCAATGACACACACAATATCTTCTATAGTTCTTTGTGGGATAAGATATATAAATAAAAATGTGGAGATAGTATTAGATCACTCTCTAATATAGTATAGTAGATTATTATCTAGAAATAAAACAATTAGAAATCAAAACTCGTATGTTAGAAAAATAGAGATAGAGAAGAGAAAATAATTTCAGTGTAGTGAAGAATGTATTTTTTTGTTCTACATATGATGATTATATTCTAGATTTTCCTCCTTTGGGTAGGCACTTAAACATGAATATGTGATGATATTATCTAATATATTGATGAAGTTTTTATCGAAATAGATCATCGTACATTTTTTATGTTCATAAAAATCTCGTTTTCATACTTGCGTGTCTATCATGTATATATCTCACATTTTCTCTATCTTCAGGCTTCCATATAAGAAATATATCCTATAAAAATATCCATTTAAAACTCATCATTAGAAACCCTTGTACTCATCATGAAATTTGGGATCATTAAATTTCTCTGACCACCATTTAATTATATTTTGAAAGTGGATGGAATATTATATTTAATAAATATAATACCAAAAAAAGTATATATGGCCACTTTAAGGTGATCCAAGTTATATTTGATGGTAGATTTAAAACTTTTAAAAAATTATGATTAGATTCCTTGAAGAAGTTGTACGATCGATCATCTTGAACTTATGGTCGATCCAATACTTTTTCAAATTCCGACTAATTACCACGATCGCTTCACCTTATCATGCAGTCACTTAATTACTTTTCCAAAAGTATAATTTTCCCATACGGTTAATTTATTTGAACATGCATTCAATATAAAAATTTATAGAAACTTGGTCAATTTTTCAAAATCCGTATTATCATATAGTTATTTTGACTTCATCATGTGGTAGATTCAATGCTTTGTGAGATTTCTGACTGACGCGTGGTCATTTCCAACTAGATTTGTGGTAGAAAGGTTTCTCATGTGATCAATAAAAGATTTTCTATGAAAAATTACATGGTTAATTTGACAGGCATGCAGTCAATCCATTAGTTGTGTAGTCTATTCATGCCTTCGAAAAAATCTTGATCACTGCGGTTGGTTGAGATACAATGTACGATTGCTTGGTTTGTCTTGCAGTTGCTTGAGTCCTTTGTGATGTTTGTTACTCTTAATGAACCTGCTGTGTGGTTGATCTGGTAATTTGTGAAATTTTAACTTTTTAATCACTTTTGATGGACTCTTCATGTGGTCGATAGTATGGATAAGCTATGTGGATGATTTAGAACTTAGAGAAATTTCCAGTGTGATATAGAGAAATATTTATCTTTAAAAAACATAGAATTGGTTAGAAATAACATAAACATGATTTTTGATAATTAAAACATGTAATTTATGGACTAAGGCAACAAATTTTTCATTTTTTGGTTTCCAATGGTTCATGAGTGGTTTCATAAAATTTAGAAGTTTTTTTAAATGTTATTATAATTTATAAAGTGATTTTAAAATGGTTTTAAAAATATTGGAAGTAATTTCAAAGTTTTGAATTTCTATTGGGAAATTAAAGTGGGAGTTTTGGAAATGATATTACTATTTTTAGAAGTTTTTTTTTGGATTCTGGAGGTGATAATAATTCCTTTACAACATTATTATAAATTTTTTAATTAAAAATGTAATATTTTTAAAAAACACTTACCTTTACGCATGATATTGAAGTTGTGTAAAGATAAGGAGAGTTTTATATAAGTTGCATAAGGGTAAGAAGTGTTTTCTATGTGTTGAGTAAAGGTAACCCCCCTTTTATCCTTCATGCATAAAGGTCAGTTTCTTCTTACATAAGGGTATGTTCAAATTTTCTAAAGACACATAAAGGTAGATTTTATTTTGAAATATCTATGCAAGGAAAGTTCCACTACTATGTAATGGTGGTTGTGAGTTTCTTCTATGTGTGTAAAGGTAAAAACTTCAGTTATTCTCATGTAAGGGTAGTATTCTATTCACATAGAGGTAAGATGAAATCCCTTAAGCCTGTGTAATGTTCATCTATGAGTTATGAAGCTTGTGTAAGTGCAACTATCCATGTAAGGGCATAACCATGTTACCATATGCTGCACATGACTCATGTGTATGGGTGGTGTAAATTTCTTAAAAATAAAATTTCCTTTCTAGAATCATTTGTAACACATTTTCAATATAAATTAATTGTAATAAATGTGGAAATTTATAGTTTTGTATCTATTAAAATTTTAAAATGCAGTCTATGGCCTTTCTTAAATATTGAATATTTAAAATAGTTTTATGGAATCAATTTTTATAATGATTTAATGATAAATAAATTTTCAAATGGGAATATATCTATAGTATTCATAGAGGGGTATATGTGAATATTAAAAATGAGTTTCTTTCTCTAATTTGAGTCATTACCTATTTATCTTGAGTTCCAATGATCCAAAACCTCAACATTCAAGTTTTTCTACATCTTCTGCAAATTTTATGAGGATCCTACCAATTATAGTCTGAATGAAAAGCCTCTTTATCTATCATATGTTTAGTGTTGTAGTGCATAAATCCTTCTTCTCTAGGTAGGGTATTTGTGAATCCTCCTTAATTTATACTATGCAAGTGTGAAATTAAATTTCTTTAGACTCCTCTATTTAGATGAATGTGATTAATTATAACTAGATAATTTTTTTGAAAATAATCACATTATGAAAGATCATATGATAACCTAGAAATTCCAAATGATGAAGATTAAATGAATACTATGGAATATTGATAACAAAATATAATTATTAAGAAAAGAGAGAATTATCTCATTCTGAAAATATCTTGACATATTCAAGTAATAGAAATTTATATTTCATGTTGTAGATACATGATTATTTTGAAAATATTGTAACATGTTTTGGAAGCATTATTATATATTTTAAATGATTGTCACATGATTATTATAAATTCTTAAAATAGAAATATTATAACATGTGGAAATATTAATATTCATGTTTGAAATATTTGGGATGTATAATCAAATAATTTGGAGATATATATTTTTTTCCTATGAGATTTAATATATAGCATGCTGTCTATTATTATAGTTGGTAAGTATGGTTAATATTTTTGGATATTAAATAACAAATTAAATCTGGTAATGAATTGTTTGAAATAAAAGAGGACTATTGATCTAATTATAATCGAGTTTGTTAATTTATAAACATGTACCATAATTCAGTATACCAGATTGAATATATAATATTTTAGGCTTGGTAATTTTTAAGGAAAGTGTTTCTGGGATTTATTCATTATTAATCAGTTAATTAAATAAGGTAATGAGAATTTAGTATTTTATTAAAACATTTCTTTTGGGATGAGTGAGAGAATTGTTTTTTGATAAAGGATATAATTATTTGTTTGATTTTTCCATGGTTTACTTTGGAATTATGTGTGGAATTATACATTTATTATGTATTTATACTCTATGGATTTATAGTTTTGATGTGATTAATTGACAACCTTGTGTGGTTGAAATATTTGATGACCAACGGGAAGAGATGATTGAGTTTTTAATAATGGAATGGGGTGTCAATTATAATGATATTGATGGAATGGGGTGATGGTTATGATGATGATAGTGGAATGGGGTTCCACATATGATGATGATATTTGCATAGGATACTGGATATGGCATTATGCATAATGGTATGGGACATTGGGTGGTTGGGATGAGTTCAGAATAGATCTTTCTCATTGATTTTCACAATTCATGCTTGATGTATGTTTAATGAATGATGGACAAATTTTATTTATATAACCGATTTCCAATTGCGAGATACAGTTTGATGTTATGTACTATGAATGCATCTTTTAAGTGGTAGCTTAGGTTGAGTCCTAGAGTACCTGGATGTGTATGAATGATAAGTGAATTAATAAATAAATGAGGTTGGTTCATGGTTTTCTCAGATTATGATGACATACTTGAGAATACAAGAAAAGAATTAAAAGTGTCAATAAAACTTGGCATAGAAGATTAAAATATTTATCTTGGAAATGAAAATGGAAATAATTAATTAATAGCTAATTATTTAATTGATCAATATAAATTTTGATGCTTGTATGCTTATTTGATACCTAAAACTTATAAGTAGTAGTAAATATTCATGTATGACGTTTGTAGCAGATGAGTCTAGGGATAGGTAGTTTCCCATATTATGGTTGTGAGCTATATGTATATTTCTATGTTATGTGTTTTCATACACAACCCCACCCATGTTGGTAGGTTGACTAACACTTAGTGGACTTTGGGAGAGAATTTTCCCCAATATCTAGGTTGATGAGGAATGGATGGATGACTACCCCCTCTTTCCCCATTCTCTTCCCCTAGTATTATTATGTGTTGGTATACACAGTGGATATATTTTCCTATATATATATATATGTATAGGGGGTGTAATGGATTATGGTTATTTCACACACGTGTATCCCCGAATATAGCATCCTAAGGATTATTATAGGTATGTTGTGTATGGAATGTGATGGACTGAGGTATAATACATAATGTACGAGTTGTGGTGGATCCTGAAAACTACTTGGTTACCATTTGAAGATATGAGATGTTGATTAAAAGATGTTGTGATACATGAGGTGCGTGGTTTGATACAGTTGCTCACGTTTCTTCATCTAGACTTCTTCTTTTGGAGAGAGATGGATCAGGATGTGCAATGTTGGGGTAGAGTGTCAAACTAGTGGGGAAGTGGTAGTGGGGTACCTTTTATGTTTGATATTATATTTCACTTATTTTAGATACTTGGTGAGATATCCATGGTGAGGCTAAGAACTTAGAATACATATTTATGTGATGATTTAGTTTCATTTATTTACTAATTGGGATTTAGTATGATTCTTTCACATTTTATATGAGAGATTTCAGGGAGGATCCTACTGAGTATGCATGTTATTCTAACTCTATGTATATATATGTAATTTTTCAGGTTAGGAGGGGCTGTTTGGTGACCAGGAAGGAAATTTCTAGCTTGTAGGAGTTCTTCAGAAGCTATCAGAGTTTTTGGTGTTCATAGTCACTGTCTTCGCATGTATTTTAGTTTTATTTCAGTTATATCTAGTTATGTATGACATAATATCATGTATTGATATTTCTTATTCTTTTATTATGAGAAGAAATTTTCTGGTGGTTGTTCTTATTTTATCTTTTATTCTTTAAAACTATATAGAGGGTAACACCTCCTATGTGCATGATTTATATAATATTGGTGATAGTTTCCAACCCACATCCTATTAGAGGTGGGTTTCAGGATTCATTATATCTATTTCTCCATTTCCAATCTAGGAGGGGTACCTTTGGGGGGAGGGGGTCATGACCGAGTGACATAAAAGGTGATAGTTGAGAGATAGGATAAAGTTTGGAGTTATACACTGGTGAGTATGCATGGTATGGTATGGAAACTATATTAACTAGGGTTATTACATGCTTTAAATAAGGGATACTAGCTAGGACGTGATATTTTAGCCACACTTGTGATCCGATGCATAGACCTTCAAGTTTACTGAGCATGCTTAGTGAAGTGATGCTTCTTCCAGGGTAGAGACCTAGGAAAGGATCATGCATCATTCTTGTATGATCTTGTGTTTAAATTGGGTAAAAAATAGATTTTTTTTTAAAATAAATGAATTAATTAACCTTAAATTATCCATGTCCCGAGTCAGGAGTCTCTAAAATTTGTTCTTTTATAGGAGTAGCTCCATATCAACATCCCTAATAGTAATATGTTACAGAAAATCACCGTAGAGTGGATTTCAATGATGATAATTATTAGAGTAGGAAACTATGAGAGTTTCAGTTCCAGAAACTATATAAGTATGAGAGATCTATTCCAGATCATGGGATAGAGATTTGGTTGGAGGATGCGGTGATATCCTTCAATTTGAATTATGCTTGGAGAGAGCACTATTTATTTAGGTGTGGTGATGATTCTTAGAAAAACATGAAAAAATGGTTCATGTTCCTTAGGTTTTTGAGGAGTTGGCTATTTTTTGGGGTATGTTTCAATATTATTTATCTGGTAGAGTTTAATTCTTCAACAAAAAATACAGTTTTGTGTGTGGTGATGTATTCCCTCCATCATGGGATTTATGAGCTCTTCTCTTGATGTGTAGTGAGACATTTTAATTGATTTGTTGATCCTAAAACCATTTAATTATCATCCCCTTGAATTTAATTACTAGTATTATCATAATTATTTGATTTATATCCCTTCATAATGAGTTTATGTAAACCCCCTCATTCACTTTATTGAAACTGTAACGACCCAAACTGTTATGAATAAAACTCACAATCTTGATTTAATTAAATGTCTTATGGTTATTGAAAACACATCAAATTATTTTGTTTTATTATATCCAATTGGATTTAAATGATTTTTAAGTATTATTACTCTTGATAATATTTTTGTTTAACAATGATCACATGACAAGTATAAATATAGGATTTTAACAAATCCATTTGACATAGACAAAGGAAGTGATGACCTCAACCAGTAGGATCATACCCTATGAATCCCATTTATTAGATATTCCCAGGGAGATAACATTTTTGAGATTTTACATTGACCAATCCCAAGATGAGATCCAAAAACTTAATCATGAGCGAAACCATTTACTGGAGAAGTTCAAGCTCATCGAGATCACAAACCAAACCATGTTCGCTAAATAACCCCATGAAAGCCCCACCATCACACACCATACTCTTAGGGCATATTCTAGTGTATTAAAGGTATATGTATTAAGAACCTATCAATAGGAATATATACATTATTTTTTATAATTTAATGACCTGACATTTGACTAAGGTACCGATCATTGGTTTTTGTTTTAAATCTTTCCCTTAGTCTTAGTAAAGGTATGATACAACATAAGGAAGGACCGAGGAGAATCTAGGGATTTTTTGAAGCCCATAGGTCCATAAAAGGGGGATGTAGGCTAGGATTCATAGTTAGTGTAAACCGTGCAACCCCGACTGCACGGTTTAGATAAACCCTGCAACCCAGGCTACACGGTTTAGATAAACCATGCAACCTAGGCCGCACCGTTTAGATAAGCTCTAACGCTGTAGATAGGGGCACCTGCAAGTCCGAATGATTTGTCTACAACCATGTGGACTAGTCACACAATCGTATGGGCCTACTACAATCAGGGGAAGAGCCTTCATGCACAGTTTGAGAACAGTTTGTAAACCGTTCTCATAAACCATGCACAATTATTTTTGACATAAAATTACCATTTCCCCTCCCTCTTTAACTTAAGTTATTTTTCTCTTTTCCTCACCTCTAGAAAAAAATAACCTCCTCCTTCCTCCTCTTGAGCTCAAACCCTCCTCCAAGATTGGATCTTTGATAACTCATCCATCCGGTTTCCAATCTTCAGTCCATCGGTGGCATTGGATCCCCTACAGTAAGGCTCCCTAGTTTATCTACTCCTCTTCCTGTCCTTCTTGCCATCTATTATGATATTTGGTTTTAGGCTCATATACCCTATTTTTAGGGAATTGAACTGAAACTTATATCTCTTCCAACCTACTTTGAATCTGAGGTTGATATCAAGTGAGGCTTCATCTAAAATCCTAAGGTAGGTGGTCATATTGTTTTCCATTTGAGTTTTGACCATTTTATATTTATTCCATTGTTCCGTGGGCCGACCTTTGCCGAGATCCTTTTTTGTGTTGATTACTTCATGTCTAATTGACCCTAGTGTGATGACATAAGTTAATAAAATCATTTTTAGGGTTTTCATTATCACCCATTCACTTTATGAACACCCAAGGGGTGTGCCGACCAAATTACCAATTTAAGGGAAATTTCCCAATAAGACCAAATCCTGTTAATATCTCCCAACTTGAGTTTAAATTGAATTTACCCTTGTCTAATGTGTATTTTGTTAAAAACAAGGCACCCTATGGGTGATTGGACCTCTTAGTATTGGAATTTCCAAAATGGGTATGGGACTATTTGGATATGCCTTTATAATTGAATTTTCCATGAGAGGCAATGTGAATGCAATGCCTTTTCTAGATTGGTTCACATGTAATGAATGATTTCCGTTGAAATTAATTGAATGAATATGTGACCAAGCCTTGTTTAATATTTAGATGTAAATTCTTAAGATGTTATTCATTAACTATTCTACTTGTGATAATGAATGTTCCCCTTACATGGTTTTGGACTTGATGAGGGCATGAGAGGTGAATTCCTAATGACCTACATATTATAAATGTTTTTACTTATGGTTGTGGAGCTAAGAACCCTGAGAGACCTAATGGAAATACTGTGAGAGATTCTATTGATGACCTAAGGACTATGGGATCCTTGGGGTAGGGAAGACTATGAGAGCTCCCTTGTATATTTTCAAGAGATCGTGAGAGCTCTTGGGGTTGGGCCAGGGGTTAGATCGTGAGAGCTTCCCTAGAATAGGATGTCTGATACTTACGTCCTGATTTTTAGCAACACACATATATATATATATATATATGATTATAATATATATTTATATATATATACCTAGTGACGTGATCAGATATACCAGTTGTGAGATGAAGTAGGCAGACTCATCATGTTTCCTTTAAGAACCTTAGCAGGAGATTATTTATTTATTTTGCATTTCTTTACTTATCTATATTATTTCATACTATTTACATATGGGTGCCTACTCAGTTTACACGTAGGCACCATTTGTGGTGGCCTACTGAGATGTTTATATCGCATCCTACTCGGGCTACCTTAATCTTCTAAGAAGACTGTTTTCCCATAGGTATGGATAGAGGAAACCACCACTCTTAAGGCTATTGATTCTATTTTAATAGATGGAGATTAAGAGCAGAGAATTATGATTAGGCTCAAGATACTATGGAATAGATTTTTCCTTTTTTTACTTTTTTAATTTTTGATTAGCATGCATGTTTTCTATTTCCTATTTTCCTTTTGTACTAGCATGCCATGCATACATGTTGTATCAAACACTAACTATGAGGATTTTGTTATATTATTTAGTCATTAAGTCTTCCACTATTTATTATATCAGTCTATTTGAGTATGCTTCGACTATTGTTTACTTTTTATATATCCACTATGTTACTCTAACATGGGGGAATAGTCTCCCCATAGTTTTATCACCACACCCCCACTGCTAGTCGGTAACCCCTGACTTATGGGGAGATGCACCAGGGGTCATTTAGACAACTGGGCTCGGGGAATAGGTTATGTGGAAGCCAAACATGGGAAATTAAAAATTGGTTTCAAATCCTTTCTTTTCTTTCTATACTATTTGTAGACAATATATTAGAGATTGGGGATGCTTGGAACTTAGTCACAATCTGTGCTTGGGTGTCGCGAACCCATGTACGGGGTAAGGGCCAATTTGCTTGAATTATTGTTGTTATTGATTCTGTTTTTACTATTGATATCATTTCACTATCAGGTGTTTCACATGACTTGTGATGTTATTTTTTTCTTTAAAAGGAAATTTCCATGTGTGGCCTTTTCAAACCCTCCACACATGGTCACCCTCTCCCCCACGAAGAGGTCACTACCCAGAGGTAGATCCCCAGCTGAGGAAGGAGCTGTTGCTAGCCGATATGGCAGAGTGTCCTAGAGGGTAAAGGCTTGGTCGATGATGGTTCATCAAAGCAATCCACCAGCCTAGTGGGCCAAACCTCATTTTACCTGCCCAGTCGAGACCGGGCAACCCAAAAAGACGGGTGGATCCCAGGGGAGAGGATCACCCTAAAAGAAGACTCATAGGATTTGAACCCTGAACCTCCCAAAGAACGACTTGTTTTGTCCACTCTTCTTCACTACCGAGCCACCACCGAAGTGGATGAATTGTGATTTTATTGATATTGATAATATTTAAATTATGATTTCATGTCTCAAACCGATAAAATGAGGGTTATGTATTAGAACATGCATCACGATAGGTACAATATGAATAAGCCAGGAATTTTTCCATGTCATGTTTAAAATTTTGAGCAAGCATTTCCTGTTGCAGATTGTTGTGACTTGTTATATATATATATACAATTGTACTGACATTTATTGTAGGATTTGGATCAATCTATGGTGTGAGTTTAGTGGGTTCAACTCTCTAACTCATAAGGTGTATGTGCCCTTATGGATCATAAAATGGAATTATAGATAGTTCAACCATTTGAAAAATGGTATAATCACATTGATAAGCACAATTTAAATGAAAATGAAATCCAAGTGTCTGCCATCTTTTGGTGCATATGGTGTATGGGCCCTTATGGGATGGAAAATGGCATATCATTGGGTTAAGCCGATTTGAATGCCTTAAAAGTTCTAATGAGCGTACTTTCAAATGGTAAATGAATTTTAACTTGAGAAAACCCATATTGTGCATGCCTAACATAGAAACTTGACCCCAACCCGACCTTGGTAGTGGGTAGTGGGTGTTTCTTCTTCCTTATGGCCTGATATGGCCTGTTCTATCTTCTAGGAATGGATTTAGTACCTAACCTAGTTTTATGAATGAAATTGTTTAAATTTATTATTCTATTTTGAGAGGTTCATTTGGTATTTTAGTGTTATACCTCTATGAAATCATTGAGCCGCATGCCCTGAAGGTGGCGACAATCATATTACTGAGATGGCGGGCCTTGAGCCTCTAATTTACTTCTATTCAAGCCACCTATGGATCCTCCTCCCATACCTGATTTGGGTGATGATTCCCAATTTTGAGAGGGATTCTTGCGTATGATGTAGAATATGAAAGGTAGAGTGTAACCTACCCTGAACATGGAAGAGTTGACTCATGAGTTTTAGCATCAGAATCCTCCTACTTTCTTGAGGTATGGAAGACCACTATCTTCTGAGTCATGGATTGGGGTGATTCTATTTATCTTCGAGCACCTAGAGACGCCACTAGAGAAGAGAGTTAACCTAGATGATTATATGATATGAGACTCATACAAGAGGTGGTGGGATGCCATCACCTAGGCATGACATCATAGGGATATGGTTTGGGCCGACTTCTAGATTGTCTTTTATGACTACTTCTTTTCCCAAACTATAAGGGCTGACAGATCTAGAGAGTTCATGAATCTATAGCAGGGGACCATGTTAGTTATGGATTACTCAAATCGTTTCAATGATCTATAATGTTTTTATCATTCTCTAGATGCTGATGTTCGGATGGCTGCTAGGTGATTTGAGGATGGGTTGTGTTACAACATTCGATCGCAAGTCAATGTGTTTAGGTTAACAAATATTTTAGAAATCATCAACCAAACCCTAATTATAGATCGAAATCTGAGAGAGGTAGAAGGTGCGAGCCAGGGTGGTTTGGCACCAAAGTCTTCTAGTGGATCTTCCTCTAGGTGAAATAGGTTTTTTGAGTTTTCTCTTAGGGGAGGCAACAGTCAGGCTCCTACCATTGGTATTTTTCTAGCCTGTCACCAGTGTGGAAAAATAAGGCACTTAAAAGAAAAGTGTCCATAAGATCTAGTGTAATGTAGAGTCTATAGAAGTATGAACCACATAAAATGTTTCTACAAGACCTTCCCTCTAGGGAATATCGAGTAGGTATTTTCACCTACTCATTGATCGAGAGAGGGGTCAGAAGGATCACGACAGACAGGTAGCTGGAATACCACTTGTTGTTTAGGCCAAGGTGGCGGTTGATGCAGAGCCAATCAGACTTATGATTCTCAGCGCCAGTAGAATGGGCCTGCTCAAGGCTTCCAGGCAGTGACTCAGATCCGTGGTACATGCTAGTTACATGCATTTTAGCCTACGTTTTAGGAACAGAGCGCTAGACCATATACTGTATAAGGTACTATTCTAGTAGCCTCTACTTTAGTGTCTACTTTTTTTGATACAGGCGAGTCTCAGTCATTTATATATGAAGAAATCAATAAGAGTCTAGGCCTTAACATCAAGTTTTATCATGGAATCATGACACTGGATACACCCTTAATTATCCATTAATAGGGCGTTCACCGTCGTTAGAGTTTTCCTCTTGAGGTTGGTGGTTAACTTTTCTAATGGAACTTGTACGTTCTTGATATGATGGGTTTCGATGTAATTATTGGGATGGACTAGTTAGTTCCCTAAAGATCTTTTATTGACTGATATCATCGGAGGGTGATGTTCACATCACTAGAGGGCATTACCCAGGTGTATAAGGGAGAATGGGATGTTAGTTCGGCACGAGCAGGACCTGTGCAGTAGAGGATGGGTAGTGTTAAAATATAGGTTGCCAATATTTACTTTGATGATAAAGGTTTAAAACCCATTATATTTCCTCCTATGGTGGATCATTTCAGGGACATTTTACCTGATTATTTTTCTGGTCTACCTCCTATGCGAGATGTAGATTTCACTATTGATCTTGTGCAAGGAGCAGCAACTGTGACCATTCCTCCTTATAAGATGGCACCTAAATAGCTTCTATAACTTAAGAATCAATTGGAGGATCTAAAGGAGAAAGGATTTATATTACCCATTACTTATCCTTGGGGTTAACCCATCCTCTTTGCTATGAATGTGTATGGTACCCTTAGGCTTTCTGTGGATTACCATCAGTTGAATCAGCCGACTATTAAGAACTGATGTCCTTTTCCTAGAATAGACGACCTCTTTGATCAGATCTAAGGAGTAAAATTATTTTAAAAGATAGATATAAGGTTGGGATATCATCAGGTGAATTTCAAGACTTCAAACATACCTCAAACAACTTTCAGGAGCAGGTATGGTCTCTATGAGTACCTGGTTATGCCGTTAAGACTCACAAATGTACCTTTTTTCTTCATGGATCTTATGAATTGGGTTTTCCACCCATATCTGGATTCATTTGTGGTGGTATTCATTAATGATATCTTAGTGTATTAATTCTACAGAAACGGTAATTAAACCCATCTTGAGATCATTCTGAATACATTGAGAGAGCATAATCTCTCTGCTAAGCTCAATAAATGCCACTTCTGGATTGACAAAGTCCACTTCTTGGGTCATATCAACTCAGAGTCAGGTGTTTCTGTTTACCTAGAGAAAGAGAGAGCTATAGTTTCTTGGGATAATCCCAAGAAGGTATTTTATATTTAGAGTTTCTTAGGGCTTACTAGATATTACAGACACTTCATTTAGGATTTATCATTCCTTTCAGTGCTATTTACGAGCTTAACAAAGAAGGGTGTGAAATTCGAATGGTCAGAATCTTGTGAAGAAGCCTTAAATGAGTTGAAAGGAAGACTTACTTTAGCACTGATAATGATACTTCTGGAGCTAGTAAGGGCTTATACAGTCTACTGTGACACATTAGGTGTTAGTCTTGGAGATATTCTGATGTAGGATGAGTGAGTCATTACAAATGGTTCTCATCAGTTGAGGCCTCACAAGAAGAATTACCCAATTCAAGACCTTGAGCTCACTACGTTGTCCATGCCTTATATTGTTGGAGAAACTATCTATTGGGAGATAATTTTTTGTTGTTCATAGACCAAAAAAGCCTCAAATACATCTTCACCTAGTAGGATCTGAATCTCAGGTAGCGTAGGTGGGTCGAGTACCTGCAATCTTTTTATTTTGAACTTTCCTACACTCCAAGGAAAGGGAATTCAGTAGCTGATTATCTGATATGGAATACTCAAACTCAAGTGGTTTAGGAATCTAGTGGTGAATGAGAGATTATGGACCTATTCTCAAAGATGCACATTGAGGTTCAGGAGGACCATGGTAAGACTATTATCTCAGCCTTAGCGGTGACATATATTCTTCTAGAACGAGTAAGGTCGAGACAACTATCTGACCCTAAATGCCTTTTCCTACAGGAAAGTGTTTCAGATGAAGATAACTTTTTGGTTGGGAAGTCAATTGGGATGATACACGTTTGTTCTATGGGTGTGTATGGGTCCCAAAAGAATCAGAGAGGAGCTGATGAGGGATTTCCATGCCTCAACATGTGTAGTTCTCCCCAGTATCACCAAAATGTATCGAGATCGATGACGTCAATATTAGTGGCCTAGAAAGAAGCATGAGATATCTGGTTTCATCATGCGATGTTCCAATTTTCAGTAGGTGAAGGCATTACATCAGCATCCAGAAGGGCTCCTTCAGAAATTGTCTATTCTTGAGTGGAAATGGGATGATGTTTCGATGGACATTGTGACTGGTTTACCCAGATCACCTCAGGGCAACAATGCAGTGTGGGTTGTCTTTGATCTTCTGATGAAGGACACACACTTCTTATCTATGTAAGATACCTTCTCAATAGATGAGATAGGAAGAATATACATCAAAGAGGTGGTATGTCTTCATGGATCACCTCATTCTATCGTTTCTGACTGAGACACTCATTTCATGTCATGGTTCTGGTAGGGGTTATATAAGGCCTTGGGTATGCAGATACTTTTGAGAATGACCTATCACCCACAAAATGATGGATAAAAGGAGCGTAAAATACAATTTCCAGAGGATATGATTCATGCATGCATTCTCAAATTTGGGGGTTCTTGGTAGAAACACATTCTCCACATATAGTTTGCTTATAAAAACAACTTCTAGGATTCCATTAATATGGATCCCTATGAATCCTTGTATGGTAGGCCTTGTCACTCACCTCTATTATAGTTCAAGGTAGGGGAATCAATTGTGATTGGGCCTCATCTCATTCAGGTTGGGACATAAATGTATTCAGAAGCAGTGTAATCTATCACTGAGGTTTTTGTACCCTTTGAGGTTGTGAAACAGACCATAACAGTGGATTATCAGTTGGTACTTCCTCATAGATACTGGTCTATGTATTATGTCTTTCATGTATCTTAACTTCACTAATATTATCTAGACCTATATCATATCTTTCATCCTGATGAGGTTGAGCTGGACATGGATTCTTCCTTCAAGGAGTATACAATACATATTGTTGATCAGAGCATGAAGACACTCCAAGGCATGTCTGTTCCTCTTGTATAAGTGATATGGAAACACGATTGAGTACATGATGAGACCTAGGAGTAGGAAGCTGATGTATGATCTCATTGGTTGTAACTCTTTGCTATCAGTACCTCTTTACCCTTAGAAGTCCAACTTGGGGATGAGTTTCTATAATAGGGGAGGTTGTAACAAACCGACTTTTGAACAAGGTACAAATTATTGGTTTTCATTTTGAATATTTCCCTTAAACTTGGTAAAGGTGTTATATGACCTAATGAAGGCCCGAGGAGCTTCCGGGGCTGGTTTGGAGCTCGGTGGTCCAGAAAAGGGGGTTGTAGGCTGGGCCACATGGTTAGTATAAACTGTGCGACCCAGGCTGCACAGTTTAGATAAACCATGAAACTGCGGACATGGGAACCTACAAGTCCACATGATTTGTCTACAACTGTGCAGGTCAGGCACACAATTGTTCGGGCCTACTACAGTTAGGGGAAGATCCTTCACTCATGGTTTGAACATGGTTTGTTAACCGTGTGCATAAACCATGTGTAATGTGTTTTGAGGAAAAATTACCATTTACCCTCCCTATTTAACATAAGTTATTTTTCTCTTTTCCTCACCTCTAGCAGACATAACCTCATCCTTCCTCCTCTTTGAGCTCAAACCCTCCTCTAAGATTGGATCTTTGATAAATCCTCCATCTAGTGTCCAATATCCAGTCCATCGGTGGCATTAGATCCCCTGTGGTAAGGCTCCCTAGTATATCTACTCCTATTCCTATTCTTCTTGTCATATATTGCACTATTTGGTTCTAGGCTCATATGCCCTATATTCAGGGCATTAAACTAAAACTTAGATCTCTTCCAACCTACTTCTAATCTAAGGTTGATATCAATCGAGGCTTCATTACAACCCTAAGGTAGGTGGCCACATAGTTTTCCATTTGAGTTTTGGATGTTTTATATCTATTCCTTCATTCCATGGGCCAGCCTTTGTCGAGATCATTTGTTGTGTTGATTAATTCAAGTATAGTTAAACATAGTGTGATGAAATAGGTTAATTAAATCATGTTTAGGGGTTTTGATATCACCCATGCACTTTATGGACACCCAAGGGGTGTGCCGACCAAATTGGTCATTTTAGGGAAATTTCCTAATAAGATCGAATCCTGTTTATATCTCCCAGCTTGAGTTTAAATTGAATTTACCCTTGTATCATGTGTATTTTGTTAAAACCAGGGCACCCTATGGGTGTTTGGACCTCTTATTCTTGGAATTTCCAAAATGGTTATGGGACTATTTTGATATGCCTTTATAATTAAATTTTCCATGAGAGGCAAGTGAATGCAATGCATTGTCTAGATTGGTTCACATGTAATGAATGATTTCCCTTTAAATGAATTGAATGAGTATGTGACCAAGCCTTGTTTAATATTTATATGTAAATGATAAAGATGCTATGACTTAGGTATTCTACTTGTGATAATGAATATGCCCCTTACATGGTTTTGGACTTGATGAGGGCATGAGAGGTGCATGCCTCATGTCCTGCATATTATAAATGTTATGCCTTATAGTCATGGAGATAAGGGACTGTGAGAGCCCTAATGGGAAGACTGTGAGAGATTCTATTTAGGAACGAAGTAATATAGGATACTTGGGGTAGGGAAGACTATGAGAGCTCCCTTGTGTATTGTCAAGAGACCGTGAGAGCTCTTGGGGTTGGGCTAGGGGTTAGACTATGAGAGCTTCCCTAGAATAGGATATCTGATAGTTACATCCCAATATTTCCCAATATATATATATATATGATTATAATATATATATACCTAGTGACATGATCAAACATACCAGGGGTGAGATTAAGTAGGGAGACCCATCAGGTGTCCTTTAGGAACTTGAGCGGGAGATTGTTAATTTATTTTTCATTGATTTACTTATCTATATTTTTTGCATATTGTTTACATACGAGCACCTACTCAGTTTACATGTAGACACCATTGGTGGTGGCCTACTAAGATGTTTATCTCACACCCTGCTTAGTCCACCTTTGGCACCTGAGAAGACTGTTTTCCTGTAGGTAGGGATAGAGGAAAACACCAATCTCCAGGATGTTGATTCTATTTGCATAAATGGAGCTTAAGAGTAGATTACCAGGATTATTCTCAAGATTCTATGGAATAGATTTTGTCTTTTGTTCACTTTTGTATGTTTTGATTAGTATGCCTGTTTCCTGTTTCCTATTTTCCTTTTGTACTAGAATTCCATGCATACATGTTGTATCAGACACTGCCTATGAGGATTTTGTTATATTATTTAGTCATTCAGCCTTCCTCTATTTATTGTATCATTCTGTTTGAGTATTATTCCTCTACTTTATACTTTTTCTATATCCATTATGTTACTCTAACATGGGGGTATAGTCTCCCCATGGGTTTACCATCACATCCCCACTGCTAGTTGGCATCCCCTGGCTTATGGGGAGATGCGCCAGGGGTCATGTGGCCAACCAAGCTTGGGGAATAGGTTAATTGGCATGTGGGTCCAAGACATCACATATAAAATAATTAATATTTTTTCATCCTACTATTGTTACTTTATAAATGTTTTTTATTTTGACTCAATAAAACACAAATTGTATTTTTTGTTAATATTCAAATTCAATTAATGAATTTATGAATTAATGGATTTTTTGAAATAAATAATATTTTAATAAAATATTATTATTAAATAATTTTTATCAAATATAAATGATCATATAATTTTCATGAAGTCAAATGTAATTTTTATAAGGGTTCAAAAAATGTTTTTGTCAAAAAACCCATCATTTTCAATAAATGTTAGTTTTTATTTTAAAATTTAAAATTAACATATTTAGAAAATTCTTTAGATAAAATGAATATTATTTTTGGAATCAGGATGATGTAATTATCTAATGGTTAATTTTATAAAATTTAATAAGACAGTTGAATTTTTAGGTAAAAATTAAATACTGTATAAATATACTTTGTGTTTATGACATCAAAATGACCCAAAAGTGATTTAATAAGTAATATATATTGGATCCATGACAAAATATACATTTTACCTTTAAAATAATATGATTTTAAGTTTATTTTATTTATTTTGTAAATCCATTATGAATCCTCCAACACTTATAATGTATTTTAAGATTTTAAAATCATTTCTTTAAGAGCGTGACTCACCTCCACATCACCAAGGGTAATATTTTAATATGTTCAGCCCTTGAACTTATAAAATAATGTACACCGGTCACATTTTTTAGAAACCATGGGAAAAAACCATGGGATAGTTTGTGGTTTTGGATATTTTATTATGATGAGTCCAACAATAGTGGAAATATGAGATTTAACGTCGTCGTAATAACGTCGGTTTTTTAAAAACTGACGTGAATAGTATGTGAGGGAAATTTATGGCGTTAGTTTTTAGTAAAACCGACGCCAAAAACAATTATCGGATGATATTTTGCGTCATTTTTCACGAAACCGACGCAGAAAATTTTTTAAAAAATGTTTTGGCGTCGGTTTTGAAGAAAAATGGCGCCGATAATAATAATAAACAAATTTTCTTCCTCATTTTTGGGGAAAACCGATGCCGAAAATAATAATAATAAAAATTTCGGTGTCAGTTTTGAAGAAAACCGATGTCAAAAAGTAAAAAAAAATAAAAAATTTGCGTCGGTTTTCCTGAAAACCGACCCCAAAAGTCATTTAAAATTATTCAGGGACTGAAACCCTCATTTTGTTCGATCGTCAAAATCGAGTTCTGCTGCGGCGCTTTGGACTCCCGACGAACTTCAAAGCTCATTTGTGATCTTGGACGGCCATTGTTGAAGGTTTTGTGCCGTTTTCATGATTTCGAGTATGCGTTCTTCCTTTTTTATCTCTTGTTTCATCTCCCATTGTTTATTTCTTCTTCAATAACCCTATTTTTCACGATTTTCATTATTGGTTCGATTTTAGTTGTTGTTTATCATTATTTTTGGTTTGTATTATCATTGTTGGTATAGATTTTATAGTTTTTGTTTTCCAAAGTCATTATACCGAGCGCAGTTTGGATTTAACATCTCCATTCAGGTTGAACTTAAAATTTTTTGTTTGTATTATCATTATTTCAGTTTAAAATGATGTTTCATTACATTACGAAGTATTATATTTTTAATTCCATTTCCATTTTAATTAATTATTCTTCAAAAAAATAATTTTATTGTGTTATTTATTGATGAACTTAGTGTGGTTTTGTTGTAGTTTTTCTTGTTTTTTTGTATCTAGATTTATCATTTAGGTCATGCTATGTTATCTGGGATTAACATGTGAATATTTTATTTCATCAGTGACTTTGAATTAAATGTGATTGAAGTTATAAAATTACATTACACCCATTTTGATTGATATTTTACATTTTAAAACAACCAATTATATTTTTTACTTTCAATAAAGAATTGAGATTTATTAATAATTAACTACCCATGTCCGTGGCTTTCATTTCACACCAACATTTATTAATTCTTTGTTGGTTTATTTTTTTCTATACATTGAATGAATGTATTGTTTAGCTAATGTTGTTTTGTCTTCCAACATTGTTGACATTATAAGGACTCAAATTAAAGAAACATTGATTCCTTTGACTACATATCTAGCACATTAAAATTGATATTTAATTAATCATATAATTAAATATGAAAATGATAACAAGAGTAAAATTTTAATTATTGTAAGAGCTATTTCAATGGATTTAGTAGAATCTATTATGTATTCTATAGGATGTGAATTCTCTATAATAGTGTAACCACTATATTGATTCTCCGCTACATGGTTGCCTCTATGGGTAGCTCGATTGGCTATAGCTCCTATCCTTGTTGATCATTCTCTCCTAGGAAAATTGACCCATCCCGACCCTCCTCCCTAATCCCACCTCTCCACCTCACCACCTCTCTACCTCTCCCTCCCAATCCCTTTCTGAGCCTCTCCACTACATACCCACCTCCCACTGGGACTCTACCTTCCCCCTACCAACCTTTAACTCAACATTCATGTTTCCACCTTCAATCCCATTGCCACCTTCATTTCCATAATTGACTTAATTACCATGTTCCCTTTAGATCTACCTCCCAAATTCTCATTCTCATTTTTTTCGCAATGTCCATCCATCCTCTCGAATAACATCATCTGCATCACTAAACCCTATAATGGGTTCATCCTCTATCTAGAACTGATACTATATTCACCGTCATATTAATCTCGATACATGTATTTGTTAGTACATAGGTATAGACCATACCACAAAATATTCAATAATTTATACATATTTCCATGTACTCCCACATTTCACTTATTGCATCCTTTAAATTAATGCACTCTTCAATATTTTTGACACATGCAACATCGAAATATTTCAACTATGTAAAATGAGCTAATAAATTTTAAAAATAATGATATTATAATTAAATTATAATATCAATACAACACACATGTATATAATATGAAAATAAACTGTTTACTCTATTTGTAAACGTGTTTTATATCTGATGTATTTTATCTGATTATCAATAGTTTTTATTAAATATGTTTTTGTTTACAATTTATCTGATAGATATTTAAATGTTTATATGTTTTAATATATTCATCAATTATATTGTGATATCAGGTATTAATGGATCTTAATTGGATTTATTTACGAAGAACCACTAGTGAATATGAAAAAGGAGTTGATAATTTTTTGAAATTTGCTAAACGACATCTTCAAAATATTGATTTGATTTTCTGTCCATGTGTGAAGTGTGTAAATATGATAAAGTTAAACTCCATAGAAATCAAGGATCATCTCATTTGTTATGGTTTTATCCTTAATTATACACATTGGATCTTTCATGGTGAAAGAACTGAAAATTCAACATCCAATGTTGATGACGATATTCATAATGAGGCAGAGGATCATATTGAAGAATTAATTCATGATTTAGGTGTTGAAACCATCAAAAAAACACCAACTATTGAACGATTGTATGGAGATTCTGAGAAACCATTATTCCCAGGTTGCAGTAAATATACAGTGTTATTAGTAGTTTTGAGATTAGTTAACTTAAAAGCAAAAAATGGATGGAGTGATAAAAGTTTCTCCAGTTTACTTGAGCTTTTAAAAGAGCTACTTCCAGATGGCAACGGGCTTCCAGATTCCAATTATGAGGTGAAGAAAAATATTATGCCCAATGGGATTGGGGTATAAAAAGATACATGATTTCCCCAATGATTGTGTACTGTATAGGAAAGAAAATGAACATTTATCAAGTTTTCCTACATATGGGACATCACGCTAAAAGATGGATGAGAAAGTCAACTTAGATTCATTCTCAGGTGATGTCATGTAATGTTATGAAAAATAATTTTTTTTACTTTCCAATGATATCATCCAATATTTTTTGCATACAATTTTGATAATTCAATTCTGATTTATTTTTAGGTACCGGAATCAAAACTCCAGCTAAAGCAATTTGGTACCTTCCAATAATTCCTCATTTGAAGCATCTATTTGCAAATTCAATTGATGCAAAAAGGTTAAGATGACATTCAGATGAGTGCATCTATGATGGTGACTTATGTCACCCTGCCGATTCACCATAGTGGAAGAGTTTTGATAAAAAAAATCATGATTTTGGAAGTGAAGTTAGAAATCTCAGAATGGGATTGTGTACTGATGGAATGAATCCATATATGAGCCTTAGTATCCAACATAGTTCATGGCCTGTTTTTCTGGTACTTTACAACTTGTCCCCACATATATGTTTGAAGAAAAAATATGTTATGATGAGCTTGATGATTTTTGGACCAAAATAACCAGGAAATGATATTGATGTGTATCTTACACCATTTCTTGATGATTTGAAACTACTATGGGAGGAAGGTGTTAAAGTTTTCAATGCATACAAGAAAGAGTATTTTCTTTTGCATGCTATGATAATGTTCACTATAAATGTCTTTCCTGCATATGGAAACTTATCTGGATATAGTGTTAAGGGACATAAATCATGTCCAATTTGTGAAGAACAAACTTCATATTATCAATTACAGAATGGAAGAAAGACAGTGTACATGGGACATCAAAGATTTTTGTGAATTGATCATCCTTATCGTAGATTGAAAAAGCATTTAACAGTTTACAAGAATACAACCTCTCCCCTCGACCATTTTCAGCTGAAGAATATTATGACAGAGTGAAAGATATTGATTCGACATTTGGAAAGAGAAAAAGTTCTGGTTTTCAAAAACATATATGGAAGAAGCAGTCTATTTTTTTTCGAACTACCTTATTGGATATTTTTAGGGATAAAACATAACATTGATGTTATGCATGTTGAGAAAAACATATGTGATAGTTTGATTGGAACTTTGTTAGACATAAAATGAAAGACAAAAGATGGACTACATGCTAGATTGGACTTGATATTAATGAGAATATGTTTGGAGTTAGCTCCCGCTGTGAAAGGAAACATAAAATATTTACCTCCGGCTTGTCACACATTAAGCAAGATTGAAAAGATGAATTTTTGTTAGTGTCTTCATGGTATTAAAGTACCCAGTGGTTTTTATTCAAATGTGAATAATTTTGTGTCATTGTAGGATTGTAAATTAATAGGTATGAAATCTCATGATTGCCATGTGTTGATGCAACAAATTCTACCAGTAGCAGTGCGTGGTATATTACTGAAAGCTGTCAGAAAGACAATCATCAGGTTATGTAATTTATTTAAATCCATTTTTAGCAAATTCGTTGATCCAAATTTGTTAGATGTGTTGGAGAATAAAGCAACTCTTATTCTTTGTCAACTAGAAATATATTTCCCACCCACATTTTTTGATATAATGGTTCATCTATTGATTCATTTGGTGTGTGAGATAAGACTATGTGGGCCTATTTATTTAAGATGGATGTATCCTTTTGAAAGATATATGAAAATTTTGAAAGGATATGTTAAAAATCCTTATCGACCAGAGGCCTCTATTTTTCAAAAATATGTATCAAAAGAGGTGATTGAGTTCTGTACTGATTATTTAAATGAGGTGGAGCATATTTTTCTCCCTGTATCTCGACATATGACAGTTGATAGAGAAGGTAGAGGGGTTCGAGGCTTAAAGGTAAAGTTCATTCCACATGATTAAGTGATGCAAGCACATTTATACATTTTGAACAACACAGATGAGGTTAAACCATATATATCCTCACATATTTTTGAATTAAAGTTACGATATCAGAAAAGAAACGAAAAGTGGTTGATGATTGAGCATAAGAAGACATTTGTTTCATGGTTTAAAGAGAAAGTCACCCCAGATATATCTGTATCAGAAACATTGAAGTGGTTAGCAGGGGGACCATCTCTTAATGTGATCACATGGTCTGGTTTTGATATCAATGGCTACACATTTTACACAAAAAACCTGGATGATAAGAGTACCGTTCAGAATAGTGGTGTGATGGTATTCGCTGAAGCAATGCATTTTTCAAGTGCCAAAGATAAAAACCCAATTTCTGCATCAACGTCATATTTTGGAGTTATTGAAGACATATGGGAAATTGATGAATTAAATTTAGAGTCACTGTTTTTAAGTGTAATTGGGTTGATAGTAATAGTGGCGTGAAACATGATGAATATGGGTTTAAACTAGTTGATTTGAAAAGATTTAATCACAATGAGGAACCATTTATCATGGAGACACATAAAAAACAAGTATTTTATGTCATTAATCCGTCGAATGATCAGTGGTCAATTGTTTTTCAAGGGAAAAGATACCATTTGGGTGATGAGGATGATTCTGATGATGCTAGTGATTTACATGAGCCTTATTCATCTATTACGAAATTTCCAAATGATTACAATGAGTATAAGATAGACATAGTGCATGCAGTACGTACCGATCATGATGAAGGCATGTGGGAAAACACTAAATTAGTATTCTAATTTTTCTGGTAAATATTTATATTTTGTGTCTATTTTTAAAACTTACAAATGCATGCCTCTATTTTTACATATTTATTTTTGTCTTCCTTGTTTCTAATTATTCAGTTTTCTAATGATATGCAGGTATACAAAATTTCATTACACTTTCTAGTAGCAATGTCAGATACATATAGAGAGGAGCAGTTACTGAGGTATATATATTTTGAAATATTATTAAATATTCAGTAATATACTTATTTAATGAAATAAAACTGTTAATTTTAATTTTTTTTTGTAGGACTACTGATGCGTCCTCGGCGGAGGAGACTTCTCCTGTTACTACTCAAAAATAAAGTTCTCAAGTTGGTAAACGTGGTATTACACGTTTACCAAAACTATCACTTTCTCATGATGATAACAAAGTACACATCCATTTTGATGATAATAATAATGCAGTTGGCTCAAATGCAGTTCAGTTTTTCAGTTATATAGCGACGCAGAGCCGTTGCAGGATTAGTATTTTATATCTTGATTGGAAGTCAGTGGACATGACGACAAAGCAACATCTTTGGGAGGCCGTGACGGTAAAATATCTTAATTTATTTCTTTTATCTCATTTTTTGAATATTATATATTTTAAATGACATATTTAATTTATTCAATTACAGATGACATTCAATTTTGAGGAAACCAAAGAAATTAAGAAAAGACATCTCTCTTTAGCGGCGGTTTGATGAAGAGATTTTAAAAACAATCTAACAAAAAATTATGTTTTTGGAAGGAGAAGGTTTGAAATCCCATGTCTTAAGTATCCATATATAGATGAAGAAACATGGAAGCGATTTGTTGACATTCCTCAGGAAGAGAAATTTCAGGTACGGTAATTGTTTTATATTTTAAAATTTATGCTATATTTTTCTTATTACTTAGTAGTTTATTTTTATATAACATGCCTCCAAGAGATATCATCAGGAGATCCAGTTGAAAAACGTATACCCTCATACATTATCATGTGGAGGGTATTCATATTTGGAGCAGAAAATGATTGAAGAAAAATTTGAAGCATTAAGAGCTCGATCAAGTAGTGGTTCAGAAGAGGTCCAGTTTGGTCCTCCATCTCCTCCCACTCGCCATGAGAAATAGAAATGAGCAAGAAGAAGAAAAAATGAACAATATCTTACAGAGGAAGCTCATCAAGTGGCTGATAAAATTCTAAGTAAATATTATTTATTTGTTAACAATTTTTTTATTTTATAATTTATAAACACTAATATAAACTTTTTATTTTTCATTTCAGGATGAACTTTAGGAGAAAGAGACACATGGATCTTTTATCCCTAAGGGTAGGATGGACATCCTAGCCACTACTTTGGGAAAGGAAGAACACCTCGTTCGTGTTAGAGGATATCAGGTGGGTGTTAGTATTCAGAAGGTTTTTGGTAAGAGTAAGCAATCAAAAGACCCAGAAATAGAATCCTTAAAAGAAGAGTTGAAAGATATGAAATAGTCTATGGGTGATCAAATTAAAGCAGCAGTGAAGAAGGCTTTATTAGAACACTTGGAAATACAATCATAGTCTACACATCCTTCCCAGGTATATTATTTATTTGTCATCAATTTTTCTATTTTATAAATTATAATCACTAATATAATTTTTTCATTTTTCAGCCTTCCCAGTCTGCTCACCCAGACTACCCTACCTCATCTACTTACCTGCCCCATCTACATATCCTTCTGAGGTATATTATTTATTTGTCATCAAATTTTATATTTTATAAATTATAAACACTAATATAAGTTTTTCATTTTTCAGCATTATCAGTCTACTCACCCAGACTACCCTGCCCCGTCTGCACAACCTTTTGAGGTATATTATTTTATTTTAATCAATTTTTCTATTTTATAAATTTTAAAAACTAATATTACTTTTTCATTTTTCTGCCTTCTCAGCCTCCTCACCCGGACTACCCTACCCCATCTGCTTACCCTTCCCCACCTGCTTACTTTGAGCCTCCACCTCCTCCCTCGGATCAAGCCTTATATTGTGAGTTGTTTACGGGATATCCTCATGTACATATTGTTACGTTAGGACATGTGCATTTTTTTGGGGACTCAGTACATCATCAGCCTATGCAGATGGGTCAGGTTAGAGTATCAGTACTTGTTATTATAGATCCTACTGCTCTACTACCATTTCCTACTGTAGATATCACCAATGTTGGGGAATGTATGAGCCATTTTTTACTTTGGACAACTTCCCTTCT
This sequence comes from Viscum album, assembly GCA_963277665.1. Taxonomy (NCBI): domain Eukaryota; kingdom Viridiplantae; phylum Streptophyta; class Magnoliopsida; order Santalales; family Viscaceae; genus Viscum; species Viscum album. The sequence goes on from OY728165.1 coordinate 1,894,017,587, forward strand.
TCGTTATATTTCACTTGAGGTATGCATTTTTTTAAATATTAATTACAAATGATTCAAAATTACTTATAATGTTTTCTAACATTTAACTTATATAGGAATATCTGAAAGCAAAAGAAACTGCATAAATGCAACAAAATGTTTAGGAACAGTTGTTTGTAGATACTTCTGATATTTCTTATGGGTTAAAAAGATTATTTGAGTCCTCTTCTTCCTTGAATTTTATCTATGAGTTTCGGATGACGCCTGATATATGTGGAAGAAATTATGGATTGAAATTACTGAAAGAAGATATCATGAATTTAGTTAATTTTGAAGAGATCACATAGAGTGTGGTGCAGTTGTTTATCATGTAATTAAATTGAATTTTGAATTGCTATTTCTTTAATAAAAGATTGTTATGTCATTGACTAACTATATTTTCTTTTTAAATTAGGTATCTACAGAAGCTTATTTTAATAAAGGAAACAACATGCATTTACATATTTATAGATCCAGAGTACATTTCCTCGGAAGCCAAATATGTGAAGAATCATAAAAGAGTTCAATATATATCCGAGATATTAACACAGAAAGAGATTCAGTACTGGTTTTTGCCATTTCTTAATAAGTAAGAAAATCAATATTTTTATGAACTAATGATCATTATAATGTCATTAATTGTGAACTTTTTGTATTGTAGGGGGAATTGGATGTTATGCGTATTTTTCCCAAGTGAATGCACCTTATATTGGTTTTGCTCTTTATTAGGAGGTGTGCATAAACCATTTCTCACCTTATTAAACAGGTAATTTTTTTTATTTTTTATAAGCACATTATGTTTAATTTTCATTGTTTACACAAGTATTATTAGTTCATATATAAAAAAATGCAGATCATGGAAACATTTTAATAAGGAATACATGTCAGAAAAGAAACCAACGGAAATCAAATATGTGGAAGTACAGGTAATTAGTTTTTATATTTTTGTTATATATTGTTTTTTTAATTAAATGTTTTATAACTGCAGTTTCATCATTAAAATGGACATATTGAATGTGGTTATTATATTCTATGATTCACGTACGAGATAATCACAACTGGGAAAACTACTGATTTTCATAAGGTTAGTTGTATTAATTTTTTATAGATTTTATCCCATATTATTCTATTTTTTAATTTCATATCATTCAATATTATTTTAGGCATTCAATGATTCACAACCTTATTCTGAATCTGATATGAACCATATTCAATCTACTTTTGCGAACTACTTGTTATGTCTGATTAAGATTTGAGGTATGTATATTCTAATATTTATAAATAATAATACATATGGGTACAAAAACCTAAGTCTTTTAATATATTAGGTGTTTGAACCTACTAATAGTCAAATGAATGCTTCAATAATAACTAACAATGAGAATGCCGTAAATGCTGGAGTCATGGGACTTGCAAATGTCACAAAATTTCTTGAAGTCATTGATTGCAGGTACATGTATTTTAATTTTAATTTATAATAACAATGTATAGATAATTTTTTTGATTAATTAGATATAAGCATTGAAGTTATACGAGGCATTGGATGATAAATACTATTTAATTGTTTTTGTATATTGTGTTATTTTTACAGGGGTTTTGAATTTTTTGGGAAGTGTAATTGGAAATATTTTATAAATTTTTATTTATTTATGGCGTCGGTTATTTAAATAACCGATTCCTAAAGATTAAAAAAAATTAACTTCGACGTCGGTTTTAGATAAAACCGATGCCGAATATTCTATCGAAAATTAGTTTCAGCGTCGGTTTTATGTAAAACTGACGCTGAAACTTTTATCGAAATTGTTTTCGGCATTGGTTTTTGAAAAACCGATGCCGAAAACAATATTTTTTACACTGCCTTTATAGACGTTGGTTTAAAACCGACGTCAAAAATTAAAAAAAAAAACGACGTTAAAATATGTTTTTCCACTAGTGCAAAACCAAAATAATAAATAAATTCCCCTAATTTCCTATATAAACCCACCCAAGATCCCATTTATCTTCACTAAAACTCTTTATAGCATGTACATATTCTGACATATGTACTCTAGAGTTCTCCCAATGTTCCCTCAAGTTCTCAAGAAGCCTCTCCCAAGCCTTTGGAGTCACACATTCAAGTAAGGGATCTCCCTCTCTCCTTTTTATTCAAGAACATCTTTAATCTTATGATTTTTAATTACTATTTGTTCATGTTGGGATATGTTCTTCCATATTCCCCTTACCTACCATTTTATTTATAAATTATTATATTTTCCTTTCACTCTCATTAATTCCTCCCATGAACCTTTATCCCGTTACCATGCTGAAATTCCATAAGGGTTCTTTCCTTTCTCCTATTTCTTAAAGTTTCTTTATTATGTTACACCTTCTATTTCAAATTAATTATGTTGAGAAATGTGTTTCCTTGTCCATATTACTATAATTTTCACATATAAATTATTATATACTCCTTTCACTCTCATCAACCCATTTTCTAAATTTTTATGTGATGTTGTTATGCTGTCGAAATTGCACTGTGTTTTTCTATTACAAAACAATTATTTAGTGAATACCATTCCCATTTTATATCATGGTTATTCAACTTTATACACATATATTTATTTTATTGGGGACTTATATGTATGTATTCCGCAATCCTTGATCATGGAATAAATTATTATAATGAATGAATCCATGTTGATTGATCTATGTGGCACACTTAACCATGAGAATGAAATGAAAGTGAGGGGTGTGCCCAAAATTATATAGAGATACAATGCATTGGGTAATGGTTAGTATCATGATATTTCATGTTGGGGTAGGGGGTTTACCTGATTCCTTTATGGGAATTTTTCCACCATGATGTCTTGGTGGGTTTAGCCTTGACCTATGTTTATGATGCAGTGTTTTAAGTTGTTTCCACATTTACCATGTCATGATTATCATGCTATATCATGCATTATTATTCATGTTTATTTTATTATCCATTGATATGGCTATTTTCTAAAATTTATTTTCTTATTCATGTTATAACTTATTTATTCCCTTACTGGACTTTATATCTCACCCCTTTCTTATGTATGTCCTCAGGTTATCCCATGCAGGTTTAAGTTAAAAGGAGTATTTTGAGCATGTTAAAGAAGTTTTAAATAAATAATTTTAAGGATTTTTTTAATAATTTTGTTGTATACCATGTTCAAGATGTTATGTTTTTCAATAATACCTTTTATAAGATCAAATACAAGTCCTAATGGGTAACATGTCCAAAATTCTCTCAAGAAATTTTTCTCAAGATAGAATAGAAAATATTAGGTCTAGAAAACTCTCATAAATGAAAACATGAAAAAATATTCAACTACTCATGGCATGTGTAATAATAAAAAATTAATCAACATGAACTTCTAAAATTCAAATCATGAAAAATGGTAGGGGAAATTTCATCTATATGTGACTAAAAATAAAAATCACGATTCATTGAATCCAAATTCCTGTGCTTAAATATACTTATTAAATCCTCCCATATTACTTATTATATTATATTAACTTGAAAATTAAAACATGGAATCATGGGGTTCCTAATAAATTATGAGAAAAATTGATCAAAACTATAGAACTAATCTTAAGTGTTGGCATGAATTTTTTCATTTAATATTAAAAATATTTTGAAAATAGAGGAGTATCATTGAATTTTGAAATTTTAATCCCCTTTTATTTTTATGATCTTATTTTTTTATCCTTACTTGTTGTATTAAGGATTTTTACTTTAAATCATCATGGGCTTGAAAATAAAATTCAAATAGTGAAAGTGGAGGCCCATTCTCGTGAAAGTTTAAAAATATATGGGGATTACAATCCAAAATAATAACCTATTTACTAAACAAAAAATTGATAAATACCTTAAATCCTAAATTACTATAAATAATAAAAAATTTGGGTTTCCTCCTAAAGGAACTTTGGTTATGGTCGTTAAGCTCAACCTTACCTCTCGAAGTCAGGTGATTGGGGTTTGGAAATAGCTCACCCATTCTAGATCTATGAAGCATAAAAGCTACGATTCTTCCATATAGATCACTCCTTTTACTTATTAATTAATTAGCTTCACTCTTCCTTGTGGTAATAACTTCTTTACCTCCATGGTCCCAATCCATCGGTGTTTGGCACATCTTGAAAATAAAAGGGTGGTTTATGGACTGCTCAAACATATTTCCCTTCCTTGAAATCTTCAAGGACAATAGTCCCACCTCTATATTTGATCATTTCCAAAATTTATGACCTATTTACACCTATTTATTAGATTTTTATTCATTCTATTTAGTAGCTTCATCACATATTTTTTCAAGGACAATATCATCCTTAAATCCTTGCAATCTTTCTTCTCTCAAATCATCCCCTTTGTCATCCAAATTTTTCATTTCCCGGTGTATATTGAATATCACTTATTTTCCACAAAATATTAATCATAATTCCTCAATTTTTATATCTAATAATACACTTCCAATAGATAATAATGGAATTCCAACAATTATTAGGTCATCTCCTCATCCATGTCCATCACAAGGATGTCTATTGGGAAGTAAAACTTATCCAATTTGTCTATGACTTATTCAAGTAATACTAAAGGGTGTCTCAATATTTTTAGTTAAAGTTAAAGAATAAATCTATTTTTATTCATCTCACTTAATACCAATATTTTAAATACTGAGTATGAAATTATATTCATACTTTCTCCTAAACCAATCAAATCTCTGCCAAAAATTTTAGGCCAAATGTTAATAAGATTTGAAAAAGTACATGGATCACTTTTTTCATTGGAAATATCTTTGATTACATATCTAAATATCCCCACATCAATGTTATGGTTCCCAATTCCTCTAGATTCATTTTTTACACCAATTATTTCATATATTTTTCACAAGTAGGCATGTTCCATGTAGCTTCAATGAATAGTATGTTGATATGAAACTTATTAAAAATCTCCAAAAATTTATCTTTTTTTTCATCCAACTTACCTTGCCTTGATCTCCTTATAAAGGGAAGAGGTAGTTGATATGGGGTGATGATTCTTCTTTTACCAACTTCTCAGATTCTTTTTATTTTTTATATTATTCCTAAATATTTTTCATGCTTCCTTCAGCTTGGATATCCTATTGCTTTTTCCTATTTTCAGCACTATCTTGGGTTATTTTTCCACTCCTCAAGGTGATTTATTTTATATCTACATATCTAGGGACATATTTTATCATAGTAAAAGTCCCCTTTTCTTCTCATTGAATTGGGTATTAATCTATTCCACATGGTATTCTATATTTTTCATGTCAATTTTTTGAGTCTTCTTTTAATTCCTAGATAGCATCCCCTTGAACCTTGGAATAATCTATCAATTCTTTGAGAGTTTCCCCTATAGTTGTCATGAAATTGTCAAGGGTCTCCTCCAAAGTATGGATTTGACTAGTTAGAGAAGTTCCTTTATGTTGATGTTGAAAACCTTATGGCCTCAACTGGAATCCTTGGCCATGTGGAAATCCTTGTCCTTGATTTGGTTATTTTTGTGGATATTGACTCCATACCTATGCATTATTTTGATGTTTTAGATAATGATAATTGTAATCTTCATAGCGCATACCTTAGGGGTGTTGAGTGGCCATCATAGCATCCAATTTCCTTGACATAACATTTATTTGTGTAGTTTCCCATCTGTTGTCCACCATATTCACTCCTTTTTTCTATCCTCTATCAATTTTACATTGACAAATATTTCTAGAAATTTTTTACAATAACTCATAAATTTCTTAGGTGACTTCCTCATCATATATCCTCTAGATGCAATATCAATAATTGATTGGTTAACCTGTGAAATACCTTTATATAATATCTAAATTATTAATCAATTTTCAACCCCATGGTGAGGGAATCTTCTAATTAGTCTTTTTTAAACCTTTCCCATGAACTATAAGAGGATTTATTATTTATTTTATTAAAGTTAAAAATACTTACACATAAATCCATAGACTTGGAAGGAGGTAAAAATATAGTTAATATCATTCTTAAGAAATCCTCCCAAGTAGTGTTTGAATGCATGGGGGTATATTTTGGATCCAATCCCAATACTTATATTTAAGTGATAAGTGGAAGCATTATAGCCTTACTATGTCACTTATCACATTATTGAACTAAAATGTGTTGCAAAACTCTATGAAACTCTCAGGGGAGCTTTGGGGTCTTCATTCTGTAGCTTGTTGAATTAAATATAGTGTGATATCATCTGTATAATCACTAGATTGATCTCAAAATGTTGTGTAGTGACTGGTGGGATAAGAATTATTGGGTGGACATCCATTTTTGAGCATATTAACAATTTATTAAAGATTATATCCCCATATTTATTACTTATAACTCTTGATGTTCTCCTTGTTCAGGTACCCTTCCATAGATTACGTCTTCTACTTTGAACTTATTTTTTCTTACAACAATATTTTTAATCATAGGATTTAATTAGAGTTCTTATTATTTTTGTTTACCCTAATTTGAGAAATCATGTATTGATGTTGATTCAAAAATTACTACATGACACAACCAATTATAAAAAGGGGAATTGAAAAAATGGTAAATTCCTAAAAATCTTAAGCATTTCTAACAATAATTCCCCAAAAAAGTCTCCAATAAACTAATCTCTTGAAATGAATCATTAATTATATCAAGGAAACCAATTTAAAAATTTACAAACTCTAATGAAAATTAAATAATTTTAAAAATATTAAAGTGGAAGTTGAGGTCGATCCCATGAAGGATGGGTAAAACACACTTAGAAAATTAGAAAACAATTGAAGAAAAATAAGAGATCTGATAATGGTTTTTAGTTTTTGATTAATCAAACAAGAATACTAAGAATAATATTTCCAAGTTCATTAATTAGTGAAGTATAAAGAATTAAATTAATCTAGACATCATCATAATTGAATCCTTGTGAACCTCTATTCAAATTGAACACTGTCTACAATATTCACACCCCTTTTTGACTATCATGTACTTCTTTTAGTTAATATTATGGGTAATTCGAAAACTTTTCTAAACATAACCACCCATATTCAACCAATGGTAATATAATGAAAAAATTTAGTTAGGTTATGTATTTATAGAATATTTCTTCCCTCCCCTAATGATCATGAAAATACGAAATAAATAAGACTAAAGAAATTATAAATGATTACAAAAACTAATCACAGAATTAATAGAACACTATTACTCCACTAAGTGAAATTCTTCATCAATACATGGCTTGGAATTAAATTTATTACCCAATAATTCTATTCATGAGAGGGAATAAAAATAAAGCATCACTCCTCCATAACTGCAATAACACCTTCCTCCAATAATCCTTTGTTGCTCCAGTCTCCAGTTGAATGTCCAAGGTCCGCCTAGCATAGTATCCCCCCATCCTATATTTATAGAGATAATTCCTTGAGATATATCTATTTTTAGGTTTCTATTTGAATCTATTATATCTCCTCAATATTATATTTAATTTAAATTTCCCATATTACATCTTGTATCTTGAGTAGTTATTATTTATTTGAATTCACCCACTCCCTGTGAATCTACTCATATTTTGTTTTCAAAATAAATCACAATTTAAATATATTTTCTTAGATAAATATTCTTATTTTGAATTCTATTATCTCTCTACATTATATGAATATCTATTTGGCCTCCACCTCCTCCAAATAAAGTAAATCCTTTGGATATATCCTTCATCTAAATTAATCTCCACCTCTGTTTGGTTGTAAAACACAATAGATACAAGCATACTCCCCATGTTCATGACTCTCTATTTATCTCCCATAGAACACCTCTGAAACACATGTATAACCCAAATATTTTGATCTTTTAAAACTATATAGATATACAAGTTGTGGATTGGACATAGGAACAGTGAAGTAGCCAATCCTCCATCTAAACTAACTGCAACATGAAAAAACCCTCATAGTGTAAACCTCACTCAATTTTTTCATGCACTACATGGCAGCTGTATATGCATTAATTTGTGGTGTATCCTCCTTCTCAGCTCATCCCCCATCATTTCCAAATCTAGGTGATCCATGATGTATCAAAAAATGAGGTCATCCCAAATTGAGAAATTTAGTGGTATGCCGCTTCTTAATAATAGAGGATGAAAAATAAATGACTCATTCAAGTCAAATGGGAGCTAGAGGAATCATACCATCATAAGAACCTAAACCCCACCCCGTGTGATTCTATCTTCCCATGTGACACATGAACCCGACCCTTATGCACTACGTGCGAGCCCCTATTTGTGTGTTTCAAGTGTGACATGTGATCCTCCTTTGTTGTACCTATGAGTAGGTCTTCCCATCTACTTTTTTAATCACTCCACAAAGAATATATATTGATTGCGGTTTGGTTGAGTTCCAACCTATGGACCGATCTATTTTTGGCTAATTATTCATTATTTTCATTTTCCATTTTTTGTTGCACCAAACAACTTAAAAATCCTTGTAAAAAATATCCATAAAAAAATTCGCAATTTAAATTGTTTTTTCCAAGATCAATCATAAAATGTTTATAACCCAAATATTAATTAAAACAATCAAAAGTTAGAAAAAATCAATCAATTAAATTCAAAATGTGTATGAATAATATAGGATATCATTATTTTTTGGGTTAATTCATTTCTGATTTAGGTTATTTGGTTCATTTTATGTTATGTTATTTGGTTCATTTTGGCTTAAATCATTTTGGGTTAGGTTATTTGGTTCATTTTTGGGTTCTATCATTTTTGAATTAGGTCATTTGGTTTATTTTGGGTTGTTTCACTTGTTTCATTTTTTGGTTTGGTTATTTGCTTAATTTTGGGTTAGATCATTTTCTTATCTTGTGTTAGGTAATTTTCTTAATTTTGGGTTAGGTAATTTGGTTTATTTTGGGTTAGGGTTTTTGGTTAAAATGGGTTTTTTAAAACTGAGAAGTTCTCAAATTCATCTTTTGAGTAATGATACATTCATTGAAGCATACATTCAAGGATAAATGTATTATATTGGAATATCATTGAGTGTTTAAACTAAATTTTACCAAGATGGAATTTATATATTTCAAGGTAATCTTCATCATGTTTAGAGGATTGATCTAAAAAAACTTATAGGGATCAATAGGGATTCATTCAAGATATAAATTATACATTAAATGTGAATTTTTGGACTTTTATTCAAGGGATTCATGAGTATAAACCTTAAATTTTAGTATGAAAATCTAAGACAAAGGGGAATTTCTTGCCTTCTAAATTAAAGGTGCATTTAAAGCCTTCCATTTTTGGACTGTTTGAGTTTGATTTAGGAGTGTTTTAGGACTATTTTATTTATTTTTAAATGTTTTTTAGTAATTTTTCTGGATTTATATTTTTCAAGATAAATCAAACAAAACAACAACTTTAGTTTGGTTTTATTCCATTAAATTTAGGCTGGGTTGGTTTGAATGGACTCTATGAAATTATAATTCATAAATAATAAAAAACTACACCTGAGAATTTAATCTCCAAGGAGAAATTAGTTAAATTAACTCTAGAATTCATTGTTATAAAAATTAAAGGGTATAAAATGATGCATAATATTATTACACTAAGAGAAAAAAATTAAAGTTCCTTTGTTTGATGTTTATAAAATCTAAAAAAACCAATTAAATTTATACAACATAAAATTGTATGGTAGTGTTGCAATTAGTTACACATAAACTATTTTTAAATTCATTTTACTTATAAACTATATATATTTTACATGTAAAATGACTTAAAATTTTACATGTAATATGAAAAATCATTTTACATGTAAGTTAATTTTATATTTTACATGTAAATTGTTTTTTAAAGTCAGTTGAAAGTTTACAAAATGAAACAAAACTAAAGAAATTTGAATGGAGAAAAAATGATAATCCCAAGTTGATCTAAATTAAATTAACTAAGAACACATATAATTACTTCTATATATTACCCACCACTACTTTAGGTTCAAAATCAAATATGATCATTGGACTAATTTATTCATAATACAAAATAATTGATCATGATCAATGGGGGTGGTGATAGTTCTAACTTCATCCACACTATCATAAAAAATATCTCTTGGTATTACTTCACTAATGACACCAAGTTTAGGTCTCATGTGATATTTCACATAAAATACCTATTTCACCATTGATACCAAAATATATGGCTCATCAGTTGCCATAAAGTGAGTCATGTGAATAACTCTAAATTCACAATCATTAATAAATGTGTCATGTTGCATCATTGAATCAACCCACTTACATTTTATCATAGTGACTCAAACATGAGATTAATATTCTAATATTAGTATTTTCTAAAAAACTATATAATAAGACACGTTTTCAAATTGAGGCTTATTATCTAATGCACTAGTAAAATAGTATGTCGTTTCAGTTAATATAACATCATCATATTGTGTTCTCATGTTCAGTTATTAATAAGGTACAATAGATTTTTACCCATTGATGGCTAGTGATTTTCATTCACGAACCAAAGAATTAGGGCCAAAATCCAAGGATATTATTTCTTTAGAGATAGAGTCAACCGGTAAACTCAGAACCTAAAATATTAATGAATATTAAAATTATATAAATATTTATTTTTTCAATTCTATCTAACTAATGATCATACCTTTGATTTAAACCAAATAAGAAACTATTTTCTCTACAAAGTCCTTGTCCTTATCAAAGGTAATGAATGATGATTTCTACTTATAATTTTTTTATATCCCTTGTATAAAAAATATAATAAAAGTTATGATATATGTGAAAATTATTTGTATGAGGTAATAGATACATGTTAAAATTACTTACTTGATATAGACATCAAAAAAATCGAGGTTAAATAATACCAAGTGATGTGTTACCCCCCATTATTTAAGGATCAATGTAGCTAATGTATACAATCCAAGAGTTACCCCTGTTTGGGGAAATGGTGTAAAATAAAGTTTAATTTTATCATATTTCTCTTCTTTATTTCACATTGGTTGGTTACATCACATGCTCAAATCACCCAAATACATTAAACATAAATTCATACATTCTTGAGTGAAGTAACCTTTCATAATTGAACCTTTAGGATGATTCTTTTTTTCATAAATAAGACTTTTCTTTGAATATATTTATTTTAGTTGGATACACCCAATGAAAATAAATGGATCCCCTAAGAAATTTTTTTAGTTGGAAGATGGGTATTTAGATGAAACATGAAAGTGAAAAAATATGGAGGAAATTTTTTCTCTTAAGAAAATAGTATTATAGATGCCTCTTTCTGCATTTTTTTTCAAGAAAGACTTGGAAAACCTTTCATCATATATATATAAACACACACACACACACACAACTATCACAACTGAATCACCGCCACCATTATATTATTGGATAGTAAATTACATATTTTTATTGGAATCAATTCGTGAATGTCATGATCTAACCCAATCGGGATCGAGCAATAAATACCCCAAGACCACTTGCATAGGTTAGGGGATGGTGACAAGCGCTAAAAGGAATATCTAATATGTGAGGCCTTTGGCTAATGTACCTGTACACACACACCTAAACATTTCAACGTAGAAGTGCAGATGAATGATAATAATAAGATACAATATCTAGAATATAACCATGCATATGAAAACCTATAGGGTGTAAAAGAGTATGACAGAAACTATAAGTAAAGTGTAAAAATACTATCCCAACCAAAAAGATGCCCCAATAAGAAAAAACTAGAAAGTAAAAGTGCTGAGAGATCCTAACTCCCAATCTTTGAGATCTTACCACCATACACGGTCTAATGCACTAGGTATCCCTAAGATCCTTTGTACTTACCACCTACTTATCTATTATCTGTATAATATAGGAAACATGTGGGAAAAGCACATGCATGGGTGAGTATATACATACCTAGTAGGATTCCCTTAAATATGGAGGGGGAGTAGTAAGAGTCACGATAGGGATAGATATATAGAAAACTAAACCCAAATCAAGAGAGTATAAATCCAAAAACATGGATATAGATATATATACATTATAAAACAAAATAAACCCAAATGAGAGAGAAGGGGATCTCCGTCTCATAGCCCAGACCAGGAAAGAGCACCAATAGTTCCAGAAGTCCATCCTTGATGCCCAACATCTTACGTGTCTGTCCATAGAAGTAACTGTGTGGAGGGACCATGCCTCTCCATTATTCCACATAGTTGAGGGGGTCACAATTTCTAAGTATAGGACTCGTTCCCTAGTCCATTAGGGTGGTTACACTTAGTGTAAGGAGGACCTCTGCCCTATCTGATATGGGGTACAACTCGGTGGGTAGAGGACCTATGCCCTAATCTGTCAGGTGGGTCATACTCATTGGATAGAGGATTATCATCCTAATTCCATAGGATGGTACCGCTCAATATATAGATTAATCTCACCCTAGTGCTATGGGGGGGGGGTACTATTCATACTAAGGAGGAACCACACCCTATCTAATTGGGGATTACTACTCCATAAATAGAGGACCCATGCCCAGATTCATCAGGGGGTACCACTAAGAGTAAGGAGGCCCTGTAGCCTATTTAATAGGGGTACTAATTCATAAATTTAGGACTCGTTCCTTGATCCATCATCCGGTACCACTCAGAGTAAGGAGAACCCACACCATATTCTATATAGGTACTACACCATAAATAGAGGAACTGCGCTCTAATCTGTCAGGGGGGTACCACTCAGTGGATAGATAGAGGACCCATGTACTAATTCCATAGGGGGTAACAATCATTATAAAGAGGACCCTCACCCAATCTAATAGAGGCTACTACTCTATAATTAGATAGAGGATTCACTCTCTAGTCCGTCAGGGGGGTACCACTCTAATGATTCTTTCTGATCACTACCATCATCGAGAACCACCTAAATAAGTTTCACACCTGGAAAATCTCACATTGTATCTTAAAATTCACCATATAGGATACCATCACATTCTATGTAGAAAAACAATCAATATATGATACTTAATGGACAACTTCCAAGTTCGAACGAAGGAGATATGAGAGGTTAAAGTTTCCTCGGAAGGAAAGTAGGTACACACGACGTGTAAGGGGACCCACATGGAGTGTGGTCCCACTCCATAGCCTGGTCATGTCCTTTTTAGTACACAGTTATTACACATGAATCCCTAAATGGCATGTAGGGGAACTACACTACATGCCTCAACAACCCAAGGTCATTCCCATGCTCCCTGCCCATGTTTGTGTATCCTACCCATGTATGTGTACTTTGGAACATGGAGTATACCTGGTTGTACCCACATCTATGTGTTTTTTGAGTACATTTTAGGATGCCAGCACAATGGTCACACAGTGTGTGGGGATCCTATATGGTGTGTGATACTTAACATTCCATGAAAACCCTAGCATTATGGATTTTATAGGGACACATCATGTGTTATTATGATCTACATGGTGTGTAGTCGGGTTTTATATAGATTCTTAGATATATTCCATGGATCCTATATCTATGGATTTTTTTGGATATTTCCTTATAACTACCCAAAAATGGTGTATCTTACTCCGACTGATGATTCTGGCCATCCGGTGGTTGGAAATAGGATCATGATTCTTCTCACATGAACCTGCATGCCTTGAATGCCTCACAACACACCAAACCCATCACCACCATCATTGATTTTGAACCCATATAAACAAATAAATCACCCACAACCTATGAATCATCTAATTACCTCCCTTTTTCATCGTTCCATTCACCACACACAAATCTATCATGGAGTCAGGGGTATGATCGTGCCAAGTCCTACCTAGAAATGTTGAATCGTGACCCTATGGTCCAATGATGACTAACACAAAGAATTGAGGGATAAAGGTACAAGAAATAGACGTTCAATGATCATTGGATAAGAGTTATTTTCCAAAAGATATATATTCGAGGTACTGAGGTGAGAAAAATGAATAAAAAAATTAAATTGGTACATGAGCACATGAAGTTGCTCCATTCGAATGCAGATCAAAGAAGCATTTTGATTCTACTCAATCAATTTAATAAATAGGGGAATAAACTATGAATTGACGAGTCCTACCTAGTTTCGGATCATTCTTCATCAAAGAATGAGCTTTCCAATGAAGAAGAGGAATTTTTGTGTTCATTGTGTCTTGATTTTTCTGGATCCAGAGGTTTATAATTTTCTAAATACGATTTTCCAATGAGAGGGGGGAGAATTCATTATGCAATGATCCAAAGGTTATGTGGATAAAAATGGAATTCATTCTATAAAGGTGTTTAAATAGATTTATTTTAGTTAGGTCAATTAATAAATTAAATAAATTAATTATTTAATTAACCAAATGAATGTATTTCCAATGACCATTTTATTTAAATGCCTCATGCTGATCCATTTTAGGTCAATATGGAAAAAAATCATGTTTTGGACTCAACCATGGTCTTATATTCCTGATCTGACATTTTTTTAAGATTTATCACATTTTATTTAAGAAACTATGTGTGTGTAATATAAAATATATTTATTATTTTTATAAAATTAATTTCGTACACACCGGGCCTGGAATCACACTCCATCCTAGCGCATCGATCTGAAAGTATATATGGATATATTCTAAATTCTTATAAGGAAAAAACATGTTCTTTACATCATTCCCTCCTTCAAAATTTTCATCCCTGAAAAGAAAAAACTAAGAAAAAAGATCGGGGTACTGAGCCCGCATCTGGAACTCCCGCTCCCAGGAGCTCTCCTGCACGCTCCTGTGTTGCCACAATACATGAACCAAGGGGATGATCCATCCATGCATGGTCCTCTCTAGCTGATCCTCTATCACCACCAGGTGCTGTGAAAAAGTGGCTCCATCCTCGATGTCCAGATTACCCTATTCAACAATGTGTGTGGGTTTATGTATGTATCTCCTCAGCTGTAAAACATGGAAGATGCCGCACACCTTCTCTAACTGTGGCGATAGGGCAAGGAAGTAAGAAAACTCAACAACCCTCTATAAGATCATGAATGACCTAATGAACATCAGGGATGGCTTGCCTCCTTAGTCAAATATCTGCAATCCTCATCATGAGGAGACTATCAAGAAAGTGTGATCACCCTACTCAAACTTCAAAGGCCTACAATGTCAATCTGCATAAGAGTTATGCCTACTCTTGGTTATATTCATCCACTCATATATGACTTGGACCTTCTTTTTCATCATCTACACCATCTTTGGACCCACAAGATATGCCTCACTGATCTCTATCCAATAAAACGGTGACCTGAAACGTCTCTTGTATAGAGCCTCAAAATGTGTTATTTAGATAGTAGCATGGTATCTATTATTGTACACAAAATATACCAAGGTAAAGTGATCCTTTTAATTTCATCCAAATTCTAACATGAAAACCCTCATCATATCCTCCAACACTTGGATAGTGTGCTTAGTATGCCCATCTGTCTAGCGGTGAAAGGCTGTACTCATCCTCATCTGTGTCTCAAATGCCTCCAGAAGTATTCTCCACAACCATGACATGAAACACACATCATGATCTGAGACAATAGTCGAGGGAACCCCATGATGGAAAACAATCTCCTGTATGTACATCTTCCCCAAAATCTCCACCGAACTCTTCTCCATGATAACAAGGATGTTTTCCAACTTCATGAGTTGGTAAAATATCACCCGTATGGTGTTGTGGAACTTTACTATTCATATAAGTCCCATCACAAAGTCCATGTATATTCCATCTCATTTCCTTTATAGGATCTTAATTGGATGCAACTAACCTTCCAAAACCTAGTACTAAACCTTCACCAACTGACAGGTGAGGCACCACGAGATGAACTCAGTCACACTATCTCATGTTGACCAACCAAAACTACCACTGAAGTTCTTTGTACATATTCCCCACATTGGGATTTATATCCAAAGGAGATGAATAGAACTCTTGCATCACCTCCTCCTACATTGTTACCAGGACCACTATTTGTCCTTGTAAAAGGATGACGTGATTACCACCTTTAGAAAATTTATAGAGTGAATATTTTGATGATATCTAGTCACGCTATACCTCATTGTCTATGTATCCCAAATAGATTTATCTCACACACTTGAGGATTCAACACCATAAAATGAATAAAATTTTCACCCTCCTAATTAACCAGGATCAGCTGTCAGAATCTAATTTCTCAGAAGCCTCATACACTAAACGAGTCTGGGAATTTATTCTAAGGGCATTTTATACCACATTTCCCTTCCCCAGAGTATAGTCTATCTTTAATTCATAGTCCTGTAGGAACTTAAACCAACACTATTTTCTTAGGTTCAAGTCTCTATACGTGAATACATACTTGAGACTCTGATGGTTTGATTAAACCATCAAGAGATCTCTCAAAAGATAGTTCCTCCATAACTTTAGAGTGAAGACTACTACTGCCAGCTCTAAGTCATAAGTCACATAGTTCTGCTTTTGGGATCTCAAATTTCTCAACGCGTATGTGATAACTACCTAACGTTTCATCAACACACAGTAGATCCTAGCTCCCAAGGCATATCAATACATTGTGTACTCCATACTCTCCTCTAGTAGTCTCAAAATAGGATCACTCATCTACCTTAGCCTCAACTCCTCAAAGTCACTCTAGAACTACTTAGTCCAAGTAAAAGGCTTCCCTTTTCGTGTCAGGGTGGTCAAATGAGATGAAATCCTAGATAAATCTACCACAAAACTCTTTTAGTACACTTCCAATTGAAGAAAACTCTACATATATAACACACTCTTGAGTGTCTCCCAAGAAATAACCACATCGATCTTTTCTAGGTCCACAGATAAACCATGCTAAAAAATGACATGCCCTAAGAAGTGAACCTCATGAATCTAGAACTGACACTTTGAGAGATTACCATAAAGCTGGTGTTCTCGAATTAAATCTGGGACCAACCTCAAGTGCTCTACATGATCCTCCACTATCATAGAGTATATGAGTATGACTTCAATGAATACAACCACAAATTGGTCCAAGTATGGCTAGAAGATATGGTTCATCAAATTCATAAACACGGTGGGGGAATTTGTCACACCAAAGGGAATCACCAAGAACTCATAGTGTTCATAGACACATCAAAATGCCAGCTTCAGAATATTAGTTACGTGAACTCTCAACTAGTGGTATCCTGACCTGTGATCGATCTTTGAGAATTATCTCACACCTTATAACTTTTAAAAGAGGTCATAAATCCTTAGAAAGGGATACTTGATCTTTATCATGGCCTGGTTCAGGTGACAATAATACATGAAAAACTATAAGATAATATCCAACATTTTCACTAATAACACTAGACCCACCGCAGGGGACAAACTAAGTTTGATGAAAAGCTTCTCTCGAAGGTCCTCTAACTGTAACTGTAGCTCTCGAAGCTCGATGGGAGCCATCTGATATGCCGCAAAAGATATTGAAGTGGTATCGGGATGCAAGTTGATACAAAACTCCATCTCCCACCTCATAGGTAGTCCCAAAATTTTCTCAAGGAATACATCCATAAAATCTTGCATGACTGAAGGAATCCAGATGACTGAAGACCATGATGCACCAAGGGCTAAAATCACCACTGATGGGTGATGGGATGAATCCTCATGCCCGCAAAAATTACTCTCCTCTCCATGATATCCCTCTTTACTATAAAGGGGAATCTTATCAAATAAGTGTGAAGTAATCAGACTCGTTAGGGTGGAAATAAATCTGGGATCAGACTATGGAAAACTGATCCATACCCAAGATGCCCTCATAGGGTTCCATTGTTAAAACAAAAAGGTCCCATGTGAACCTCTCTCTCCTCTAAGTGATACCTCACACTGCCCAAAGATAAAATATATTAAAGAAGCACTCCCCATAGGAACCTCAAGACAAAGCTAATGGGCTAGCGCCTCAACTAGGAACTCCAGATCTTGTACCAGGAGTATAGAGATGAAGGAATAAATAAAAAATATACCTACTAATGTTGAGGAAATAGTATAATAAACATAGATAATACCTCTAATCATCTCGTGCGCCCCTAGGTTGTAAGCCTCCATAGCCTGCAGCTATCTGCGACCCCGATTTCCAAATCCCTAAGCCTGGCATGGGCCGCCTAGTGGTGGTAGTGTAAGGATATCATATCATCATCCACCACCCATAGCTTCTAATCCTGAAGCTCCACCTACTCCTTTTCCAGCTCCACCTCCTTGGGGGCCACTCTACCCTCGCCCAAGAGATCCCTAATCATGGAACTGCCTCTGTCATGGTGGTATGTCATCTATCTTTATATCCTCTTAAGCATGTCGGGTCGAGCAATCATTCCCCATGTGACCTCACCCGTCACATGAATAGAACCTCCCCTATCCGGGATACCCTGGTTCTATACATTGTCTCTATTTCTCATGACCACATTCCTGAGTCTGGTCATTGGGAGGTATCCTATGCTGAGATATTATCGACTGGTATCTGCTAGATACTACAGATGACTCAACCTTTTAATGCCCAATGCTAACTCTAGCTACCCAACATGCCTCTTACAGGAGAATCTCCATCATCAATGCCCACTCCAACACCCCGACATATGTGGGGATACACAAGGGTACTAAAGTGGTACATATATATTTGTTGAGACCCTACTCAAATTTTTTTTATCGGAAGTAGCCATACTAGATCATGTAAAGGTAGTACCTCATAAGGTCTATGAACCTCACAACATACTCATCCAATATCATTCCTCCCTACTGTAGCTCTAGAAGGTCCTAAATTTGAATTGATCGAAAGAAAGATGGGTAGTACTCCTCATGGAACAACTGCTGGATGTCGGACCATGAGAGTGTTGAATCATCATGCATCTATGAAATGAGAATCAACTAGTGCCCAACTGCTCCATGGAAAAGACTAGCTATCAGCTCAACCACATGATCCATCAGTGCCCGGATAACCTTGAAAACACGGACCTTTGACTCTATCCAATCCTATGCTGATTAGAGATTTGGATCACAGTAGAACCTCAGTGGCCTCTAACACTGGAACACACAGATCATACTAAGACTACGCACATCCTCAACATGTCCTACTGGTGTGATCTTCTGGTCAATAGGTGGGGAGTTTCTACCTATCTACCTGGAGGAAGGATCTCAAGGGATAGACCATGAACCGAGTCCTCATCACTCATTAGATCGTCATCATGATCCAGAACTAGTAACCTGGCTGGATATCATCACGAAGTCATCCTGAAAATTTGATCAAGATGTACCACAGTCAGATGAGCACATATATATATAATGGGGATACGAATCAAGAAGATAAATCAATGAACCAATACTATATGATGCATATACCATTGATCCTTGCAACCAATATCTCAGTATTATGGGTTGAAAAGTAGGTATTCAAGGTCATAGTGAATGGATACATTGGTTTCCGTACAAACACTGGATTCCATGACCTGAAATCCACACTCAAAACACTTTAACATTGTTTCCCTAATCCCAGCCAAATCCTCATAATAGGACTACTGCAAACATTATCTCAAGGAATGAACTGCTCTGATACGAATCTATCATGACCCGACCCAATGGAGATCAAGCCACAACTACCCCAATCCCACCTCTATAGGCCATGGGTGAAGATAAGTGCTGGAAGGTATTTCTAATATGGGAGGCCTTTTCCTAATGTACTTGTATGCACACACCTGACCATCTCAATGAAAAAGTGAAGTGGAATGATAATAAATATATATAGTGTATAGAATATAACAAAGAATATGAAAACCTATATGGTTTACAAGAGTACGATAGTGAAAATTGAAAGTAAAGGGGAAAAATAAACACCACCAGAAATATTTCCTAAACTGAAAAAATAGAAAGTGAAAGTGCTAAGAGAGCCCAGCTCTTGATCTCCAAGCTTTGACCACCATACGCAGTCCAATGAACCAGATATACCTAATATCATCTATAGTTATCGCCAAACTCTTAATAATCTATATAATAAATGACACGTGTGGGAAAAGACCATTCATGGGTGAGTATATACATACCTAGTAGGATGCCCCAAAAGCTTGAGGGTGAGCAGTTTGAGACAAGATAGAAATAGATAGACATATAACTCAACCAAAAGAAAAACAGTGAAAATCCAACAACATGGATATATATATTCTTAAAAATATACCCAAATGATATATAAGGGGATATCCATCTCATATACCAAACCAAGAAAGAGTTATAACAGTTTATAAGTCCAACCTCAATGCCCAACATCTCACTTGTCTCTCTATAGAAGTATCTATGTGGAGGGACCATGCCTCACCATTATGTTTAATAGTTGAGGGGGAATAATCTCCAAGTAGAGGACCTACACCCTAGTCTGTCAGGGGGTACCACTCAGTGTAAGGAGGACTCTTTCCCTATCAAATATAGGGTTCAACTCGGTGGGAAGAGGACCCTAACCCTAGTCCGTCAGGGGGTGCCACTCAGTGGATAGAGGAATCATACCCTAATTCCATCAGGGGGTACCACTCAGTAGATAGCAGACCCACAACCTAGTTCTATATGGGGTACCACTCAGAGTAAGGAGGACCCACACCCTATCTGATAGGGGGTACTACTCTATAAATAGAGGATCCTCACCCTAATACATCTAGGGGGTACCAATCAGAGAGAGAAGGGTCCACAAACTATCTGATAAGGATATTACTCTATAAATAGAGGACATGTGACCTGATCCATTCGGGGGGTACCAATTAGAGTTAGGAGGACCCAAAACATATCTGATAGAGGGTACTGCTTAATAAAAAGAGAACCCATGCCCTAATTTTCCAGGGATACCACTCAGTGGATAGATAGAGGACATGCACACTACTACAATAGGGTGTATCACTTTGTATAAGGAGGACCCATATTTTATCCGATAGGGGGTAATACTCCGTAAGTATATACAGTACCTTTTCCCTAGTCTATTAGGGGTACCACTCTAATGATCTCGCCTAATCACTATTGTCATTGAGCATCGCCTAAATAAGAATCAAAACCAAAAAAATCTTGTGCCATATCTCAAAATCCACCACTGAGGCCACCATTTTGTTCTAATTTAAAAAACACTCAGTATAGGCTTCTCACAGGCCAACATCAGATTCCAAACAAAGAAGATACAAGAGGTTAAAGTTTCCTCATAAGGAAAGTATGGGTACACGGTGTGTAAGGGGACCCACATAGTGTGTGGTCCTACTCCATTGTCTAGACATGTCCCTATTGGTACATAGATCACTACCCATGTAGCCCAACATGGCGTGTAGGGGAACTACATAGAGTGCATCACCCACCCGGGGTCCTGCCCGTACTCCCTGGTCATGTCTGTGTATCTTGCCTGTGTCTGTGTACTATGGTACACAATATGTACCTGGTTTTTCCATTTCCCATGTACTCCTAGAGTAAATGTTGATATGCCAGCATAAGATTCACATGGCGTGTGGGAATCCCACATGGTGTGTGATACTTATAATTCTACATAAACCCTAGTGTTATGGATTTATAAGGGACACATCATGTGTTCTTCCGAACTACATGGTTTTTAGTTGAGTTTTTCAGATATTTTTAGATATATTCTTTGTATCCCTGATCTGTGGAAAATTCTTTAAATATTTCTCCAATCCACCTAAAAATAATGTATCTTGATTCAAATTAAGATTTTGGACATCCAGTGGCTAGAAAACTGATCATGATTCTTCCAACATGAAACTAAATGCCTTAAACACCTCATAACACACCAAACTCATCACCAACATAATTGATTTGGAACATGGTTCAATAGATGAATCATTGAAAACTTTAGAATCATCTGATTCCATACTTAGTTCATTGTTCCATTCATCACATGCTAATATTTCATGGATCTAGGGGTCCGATCATGCTCATTCCTATCCAGTAAGGTCAAATCATGACCTCATTGTACAATAATGACTAACATAAAGAATGGATGGATAAATACCCAAGAAACATATGTTCAACAATTGTTGTCCAAGCGTTATTGGCCAACAAATATAGATTTGGGGTTTTGGGGTGACAAAACTGAATAAACAATTTAATCTGGGAGATGGGTGCATGCAATAGATCAATTCGTAGGCATATCAAAGAATCATTTTCATTTTTCTAAATCAATTTAATCAATAGGGGCATAAAATATAAATTAGTGAGTCCTTCCTGGTTTCATATCATTCATCTTTAAAGAATTCACTCGCTAATGAAGAAGAGGAATCATTGTATTCACTGTGTCTTGGTCTGCCTGGATAAATATGTAAGAACCCGATTCTTATTTTTGAGGTATGAGTTTATTCTTTTCTATTTTCCTTAAGTGTTTTTGATAAAATAAGGAAAATGGGGAAAAATAATGAATTTTGGGACTACACGCCGTGTACTATTACACACGCCGTGTACTTTGGCCATGTGGGATGAGTACATAGGGTGTGTATCCATGTCGGCGACGAAAGGTGTAAAAATCGACTATATGCCGTGTAGTGGGTATGTACACACCGTGTAGTCAGTTGTCAGAAAAACAGTAAGGCAACGGCCAGCTGTGCGACAGTACATGCCGTGTAGTCAAGAATACACACTGTGTACTCATGTCGACGGATGAACAGTTTGGTGGTGCCGCCAGAGGAACAGTTAAATGAGGAAAGTACACACGGTGTAGTCAAAAGTACACGCCGTGTAGTTTGTTTTTTTCTCTTAAGTGGCCAGTAGCCTCCCTTATTCACAGGGAAGGCTTAGAACCAGAGGAAGGAGTCGAGATAGGAGGTGGGACCTTCGAGGATCTCCAGATCGAGCGTCGGGAATCCTTTTTTGCCTCTGACGATCTCGTTGGAACCGCATGGGTAATCCCTCCACTCTCCTTAAGCTGTTCTTGACAATTCTTCCTCTAAGGGAAGTTATTTTCATTTGAGTGGGTTTTTTTTCTACCCCATATCTACATCGTCTTTGGGAATTTCTGGAAGCGACGTTCACGTATACAGTTCAGGGGCATTTAAGGTAGGTGGCTTAGTGTTCAATTTCCAACTATTGTGCATTTTGTGTATATTTGTGCTACATACCCATGTTGGGGTGTCTTGTGGCTGAGGCCTTGGCTGTTTTGAATACCGAGAAATGTATAGGTAATTAAATGTGAAAATAAAACTGCTGTTTGGGATCGCTACTTGGATCTAGGACCACCCCGGGGGTGCATTGATCTGTTTAGCAGTTTGGATAGGTTACCCGAGGGTATTCCATGTTTATTTTGTGCATTACTTTTTCCTTGAGAGGTATTTTATGTGAATTGCTTGTTATATGATGGGAATAGCCTAGTTTCTTGTTTAGCCCAAGGGCAGTGTTTTACTTAGCCTGAGGGCAGTGAATATTTTAGCCCGAGGGCATCTTCTTCTGTTCCTGTGGGCAATAGACTATGTGCCTGAGGGCGACACTTTGTATGCCTGAGGGTGATATCTGTCATGCCCATGGGCAATTACCCGCGGGTTACGTTGCTGATTACATGAGGGTAAGGGTTTGTGTGTCTCAGAACACTGACTGACTGTTTACATAGAAAATTCACTGTGGTGGTTTTCCTTATATTGAATGATTTAATGAATAATAAAATGGAAATATAACTAGTAAAGTTAGTTACTTTTGAGTACTTCTTAGTTTATTTCATTTTACTACTGCACACTGTTGTTGCATATTTTCACATAGTTGGGAACTGGCCTTTGGTGGGTACCTACTGAGATTTATTTCTCACACCCTATTTGGGTCATGTCTTCGGCCCAAATAGATTACGTTTCTGTAGGTGTGGATAAGGCCAAGGGTCCCTATACAGGTACTTGATTGCTGCTGAGGAGTAGGGGAGCATGGGACCGAGCTTAGGCTCGCAATGCTACCAGCTGTTTTGTTTTGTTTTGCTGTACTCTATATTGTACTGTACTGTATTGTTGTGTAACATGTTCTGGCTGTTTTCTTAGAACTTGAGACATGTTGCATCATTATCTATATAACTGTTGGTTGTCTTTTACTACAGTTTTTTATTATAAATGTGTAAGGTTTATTGCTTTCGCTGTTGTTGTATGCTTTTATTTTATTCCACTGCGCTACATTTTAAAAAATGGGGGCATAGTTTCCCCACTATCAGACCTGGGCCCTCACTACTAGTCGGTAGCCTCTGGCGTTTGGGGAAACGCGCTTGAGGTCATGTGACCAACCGGGTTTGGGGCACCTATTGAGCGGCACCCTGAACTGGGACGTTACAAAGTGGTATCAAAGGGGTTCTTTTCTTTGAATTACTATTTGGAGCCTTAGTAAGGGATAGGACGGGGACAATAGTTGGTAATAAGCTGTTCCCGGGCATAGCTAACCAATGTATAGGGAAAAGCTAGTGTACCTCACATTTTTTCAATTCTTCTGATTTGAAAAATTTATAGTTGATTTGATTTCACCATTGGGTGACACACTTGTGATTGTGCTGTTTATATTTTATCCAAGGGTTCTATTTAGTTGCAACCCAATGAGATGAGGGTATACCGTCTCATGCATCATTTATGCACATGCTATAAATCACATGCCATGCATAGTTCCATGCCATGTAGGTGTCTTAGAAATTGCATGTTGTTGTGATAGTTATTGTGCTAGAAAATCATGCTGTTGTGATAGCTGATTTGATAAATACCTGCTATGTGATAGGGTATTTTTGTGTGAGTTTGTTGATAGAATGGACGCCAAACTTTGGTTTTTGGGGAGTATGGGCCCTCATTGACCGAAAATTGGTGGATCATTGACTATTTATCCTTGTATAACATAGATAAGATGCCAAACTTTGATTCTCAGGGAGTATGGGCCCTCACAGATCGGAATTTGGCACTTAGGTGTTGTTTTTTAGTATTTTCTGGGATTCCGGAGTAGTATCTGAGGCTTACTATCCGAAAAACCCAGGATACATGCCGTGTCGGTCCTCGGACACACACCATGTGTTCTTCTATTCAGGAAGAAAAAGAAACTTTTTAAGTACATGCCGTGTCCCTCAGTACACACCGTGTAGTCTCTTCACGTGTCATAGACTGTGTGGATAGGGACACAGGAAAGGGAAATGATTGGGGCGGACATGCCGTGTACCATATGTACACACCGTATAGTGTTGACCCGGAGTCCTCCCATGTAATTAACAACATAGACGGAGGAGACCTTAATAAATACACGCCGTGTCCACTATGGAACACACCGTGTAGTCTTTCCTGGGGACCCGGCCGTGTAACTAACAAACACAGGTTGGTGTTACCTCTTCTTGAACACGCCGTGTACCTGAGGGACACGCTGTGTAGTCTTGACCAGTGAGAGACCGTGTGGACTTAGCCATGTGGTTGGGGAAATGGGGTGGTTTACATTCCATGTGCGGGCGTAACATGCCATGTAGTATCAAGCCGAGTAGTCATCCATGTCACAAATGACACAAACAGTTGGAAAAAATACACTATACACTCCGTGTCGATATTATACACGCCGTGTAGTTTTGTTCAATGAGATCCGTGTGTCTAAGACGTGTAGAAGGACCCGGGAAGGGGACAAAAAGTCAGGTACACGCCGTGTAGTCAGTATACACGCCGTGTAGTCTTGTTTTTCAAATCTTGAAATACCTTCTTCCCCTTGTTCCCTTTTTGGTCCCTTCGTTTTCTGTCTTTGATAATCTTGATCTAAGGTGTGTGTTTGACCTTGTAGAGTCATGCCGCCAATATGACCACGCGTTGTTTTCCAGGAGAGTGATAATGATTATACTCTAGAGGTGTTGGGCCATGGGCTACCAGTGGATCCTCCAGCAGAGCCAAATGCGGTGGAAACTATTATACCGGACACAGGCGCGGATGCGCAGTTCCGTGAAGGCTTTATGCGGTTCATGTGGACCTTTCAAGGAGCACCGTAGGCTGCCACATCTATGGATGAGCTGACACATATCTTCCAACAGCACCATCCACCTACGTTTTCAGGGGATGATGAACCACAGGATGCAGAGTCTTGGATGGGGTCTATGCAGACTATTTTCGAGCATCTTGAGACGCCTCCAGGGAGGAGGGTCAAGCTCGCGACTTATATGTTGCGTGATTCCACCAAGAGGTTGGGGGATGTTACCACCCATTCAGAGCATCACAGATACATGGCATGGGAAGATTTTCAGGAAGTATTCTATGACTTCTTCTTTCCAGAGATGCTGAGGGAAGATATATTTTGAGAGTTTATGAACCTGCAGTAGGGCGCTATGTTAGTGATGGATTATTCTGCTCGCTTCACTGAGATTCAGCGCTTTTCACCTGTTCTGGTGGGTGATGAGATGTTGAGAGATAGACGATTTGAGGATGGTCTTCGATATGACATCTGAGAAATGATGAATGTTTTCAGGTTTCCTTCAGTACATGATATTGTGAACTAGGCGCTGATTACAGAGAGGAACCTACGGGAAGCTAGTGGTGTGGGCCAGGGCGGTTCAACACCAGTTTCTGGTAAAATTTCTACTGGAAAGAGGAAGAGACAGATGGACTTCTCTCAGGGTGGAAGTACCAGTCAGAAGAATGTTTTAGGTGGCTAGGTCATGTGCTACCAGTCTGGTAAGGATGGTAACAAGAGACCTCAGTGTCCACGAGACCCAGTGGAGTGCCGAGCTTGTGGCAAGATGAGTCATCTGCAGTGCTTTTGCAGGGCGTTTCCACCAGTGTCTAGTGAGAGGGGTTCTGTGTAGACTCTGCATGCAGGAGCAGGACCAACATCTTCTTACCAGTCAGGAAACTGGAATATTTCAGGGCATGCAGGTAGAGATGGTGGTCATGGCTGTGGTATCCAGACACCCAGATCTCAGAGGCACTAGGGCGGGACAACTCAGGGTAGCCAGGCTGTGTCGCAGGGCCACGGAACTGGGAAGGCATATACAGTGCAATAGACCCAACATGAGCAGGATCCCAGACCTTTTACTGTTAGAGGTACTATTATAGTAGCTTCTGTCTTATCTTCAGTACTTTTCAATATGGGTTCTACACATAGATTTATATCCATGCCCATTGTGGAGAGACTTGGGCTCTTTGTTTCTTCTTTTTCTGCTATTATGACTCTAGACACTCCGTTAGGAACTAGAACAGCTAGTGTGAGTCAGTGCAGGGAGTGCCCCCTTGAGGTTTGTGGGTGTCAATTTCTATGGGACCTCTATTTCTTAGAGATGATGAGCTATGATGTAATTCTCGGGATGGACTGGTCGGTTACCTTCCGAGACTTTGTAGATTTCTACCATTGTAGGGTGAGTTTCACGTCACTAGAGGGAAGAACGTTTCTATAGAAGGTAAAATGGGATGTTTAGGTGAGTTGAGATGGACTAGAGCATCATGGGTGAGGTGGAGTCACAACCCAGATTGCGAGTTTATATCTAAATGATCAGGGTACTTGTCATACGGATTTCCTTCTAGTGGTTGATCATTTCAGGGATGTCTTCCCAGGAAACTTTTCGGGTCTACCTTCAGAGCGAGAGGTGGATTTCTCTATTGATCTTGTGCTAGGAGTAGCACCGGTGTCCATTCCTACTTATAGGATGGCTACACCAGAGTTGTAGGAGCTCAAGAGGCAGTTAGAGGAGTTACAGCCAAAGGGTTTTATCTGACCCAATACTTCTCCTTGGGATTCGCCTGTCCTGTTTGCTAAGAAGGCGGACGGTACCCTCAGACTCTTTGTGGATTATTGGAAGCTGAACCAGTTTATGGTCAAGAACCGATATCCCTTTCCAAGTATTGATGATCTTTTTGATCAACTTCATGGAGCACGAGTGTTCTTGAAGATTGACTTGAGATCAGGATATCATCAGCTCCTCGTGAGACCATCAGATATCCCGCTTACAGATTTTCGGAGCAGAAATGGTCTGTACGAGTACTTGGTTATGCCGTTCGGACTCACGAACGTGCCGGAAGTTTTCATGGATCTGATGAATCGTGTGTTCCATCCTTACCTGGATTATTTTGTGGTTGTATTCGTGGACGGTATCTTAGTGTACTCTCACACTCGACACGACCATTCCACCCATCTTGAGATTGTATTGAGTACACTGAGAGAGAATAAGCTATATGCTAAGCTCTCAAAGTGCCACTTTTGTATGGACCAGATTCACTTCTTGGGTCATATAATCTCAGAGGCAGGAGTTTCCATGGACCTAGAGAAGGTGAGAGCAGTAGTTTCCTAGGAGCAGCCTAAGAATGTGTTTGAGATACATAGTTTCTTAGGGCTGGTGGTTACTATAAACATTTCATCCAGGACTTCTACCGCTTAGCAGCGCCGTTGAAGGGTCTGACTAAGAAGGGTGTGGAGTTCATTTGGTCAGAAGCTTGCGAGATGGAATTTCAGGACCTCAAGGGAAGGTTGACATGAGCACCAGTCCTGATACTTCTAGAGAAAGGGAAGAGCTATATAGTTTACTATGATGCATCAGTTATTGGACTGGAAGCAGTGTTGATGCAGGGAGATCCAGTTGTTGCATATGGTTCTCGGCATTTGAGTCCACATGAGAGGAATGACCCGATGCATGATCTCGAGTTGGATGCAGTTGTTCATGCGTTGCACTGTTGGAGACATTATCTCTTGCGAGACCATTTTTTGGTTTTCACCGACCACAAAATTCCCAAGTATATCTTTACTCAACGTAACTTGAACCTGAGACAGTGAAGGTGGGTCGAATACCTTCAGTCCTTCGACTTTGAGCTTGCATATACACCCGGTAAAGGTAATGCAGTAGCTGATGCACTGAGCAGGAGGACTCAGATACAGGCGGTGCAGGAGGCCAGTGGTGAGTGGTAGCTTATGGATTTGTTCTCAGAGATGCATTTGGAGGTGCATGATAGTCAGGGGCAGACCTATCTTTCTTCTTTAGCTCTGACTTCTACCCTCATGGATAGAGTGAGGATGAGACAACTCTTTGATTCAGAAGGCTCAGTTCTATGGGAGTCGGTGGCAAGTGAGGAACCTTCTCCTGGTTGGATGATAGGCGATGATGAGGTACTGCATTTCCATGGATGAGTATGGGTTCCAGAGGATATACGCGAGGAGTTGATGTGGGAGTTTCATACTTCATCTTGGGCAGTTCATCCTGGGGTTACCAAGATGTATCATGACATGAGACGTCAGTATTGGTGGCCAGGTATGAAGAGGGAGATAGCTGGTTTTGTTACGAGATGTTCCACTTGTCAGCAGGTGAAGACGGAGCATCAGAGGCCAGCCAGACTATTATAGCAATTACCCATTCTAGAGTGGAAATGGGATGATGTCACGATGGACTTCGTGACCGGGTTACCGAGGTCACCTCGAGGCAATGATGCAGTGTGGGTTGTTATAGACAGACTCATGAAGGTAGCTCACTTTTTGCCGATCAAGGAGACCTTCAATGATGACGAGCTCAAAAATTTGTATATCCGAGAGATCGTACATCTTCATGGGGTCCCTCATTCTATTGTTTCAGATAGGGATGCCCATTTTATGTCTCATTACTGACAGAGTTTTCAGAGGGCACTGGGTACACAGGTGCTTCTAAGCACAACTTACCTCCCTGAGACCGATGACCAATCAGAGCGTACGATACAGGTGCTTAAGGACATGCTGTGAGCATGCATCCTAGACTTTGGGGGATCTTAGGAGAAGAACTTACCCCTCATCGAGTTTTCCTATAATAACAGTTTTAGGCAACTATAGAGATGTCACCTTACAAGGCTTTATATGGTAGTCCATGCTGATCACCCTTATGTTGGTTAGAGGTAGGTGAAATAGTTTTACTGGGACCACGTCTCGTGCAGGAGACTTCTGAGCAGGTCTAGTTGATTCAGAAGCGGATGGCTACCACACAGTCTTGACAAAAATCTTATGATGATCACCGCAGAAGACCCTTGGAGTTTGTGACCGGGGATCCAGTCTTCTAGCGTGTTTCACCGAGGTTGGGACACAGACGGATCAGGAGATAGGGTAAACTTTCACCGAGGTATGTGGGGCCATTTGAGATTCTAGAGAGAGTCGGGCTGGTTTCCTATCGGTTGCAGTTACCACAGAGGTACCAGGCCATGCACGACGTCTTCAATGTATCTCAGTTACACCGCTATCAT
The DNA here is from genome assembly GCA_963277665.1 of Viscum album. Taxonomy (NCBI): domain Eukaryota; kingdom Viridiplantae; phylum Streptophyta; class Magnoliopsida; order Santalales; family Viscaceae; genus Viscum; species Viscum album. The sequence goes on from OY728165.1 coordinate 1,894,047,760, forward strand.
TCAAACTCGTCTCACGTCTTTCAACCCGAGGAGGTTGAGCTTCAGATCGATGCGTCCTTTGAGGATCATTTGATTCGTATCGTTGATAGGAGCACGAAGGTTCTCTGAGGCCGGTCAGTTCCTCTCGTACGGGTGCTATGGCAGCATGGCCGAGTGCAGGACAAAACCTGGGAGCGGGAGACCGATGTACGTGCTCAATGGAAAGAGTTGTTCTAAGCTTTATCTTCGACATCCTTAGAAGGGAAATTCGGGGAAAAATTGTTTTAAGGTGGGAAATTTGTAAGAACCCAGTTCTTATTTTTTAGGTACGAGTTTCTTCTTTTCTCTTTTCCTTAAGTGTTTTTGAGAAAATAAGGAAAATGGGGAAAAATCCTGAATTTTGGGACTACACTCCGTGTACTATTACACACGCCGTGTACTTTGGCCATGTGGGATGAGTACACTGGGTGTGTAGCCATGTCAGTGAAGAAGGGTGTAAAAACTGACTACACGCCGTATAGTGGGTATGCACACGCCATGTAGTCAGTCGGCAGACAAACAGTAAGGCGACGACCATCTGTGCGATAGTACATGCCGTGTAGTCGAGAATACACGCCATGTACTCATGTCGACGGATGAACAGTTTGACGATGCCACCAGAGGAACAATTAAATGAGGAAAGTACAAGCTGTGTAGTCAAAATTACATGTCGTGTAGTTTGTTTTTTTCACTTAAATGGCCAGTATCCTCCCCTGTTCACAAGGAAGGCTTAAAACCGGAGGAAGGAGTCGGTAGAGGAGGCTGGACCTTCGAGGATCTCCAGATCGAGTGTCGAGAATCTGTTTTTTCCTCTGATGATCTCGTTGGAACCACACGGGTAAGCCCTCCACTCTCCTTAAGTCGTTCTTCCCAATTCTTCCTCTAAGGGAAGTTATTTGTGTTTGAGTGGGTTTTTTTTCTACCCCATATCTACGTCGTCTTTGGGAATTTCTGGAAGCGACGTTCACCTATAACATTCAGGGGGATTTAAGGTAGGTTTCTTGGTGTTTAATTTCCAATTGTTGTGATTTTTGTGTATATTTGTGGTATGAACCCATGTTGGGGTGTCGCGTGGATGAGGCCTTGGATTTTTTGAATAACTAGAATTGTATAGGTAAATAAATGTGAAAATAAAACTGCTGTTTGGGATCGTTGCATGGATCCAGGACTACCCCGGGGGTGCGTTCCTCTGTTTATCCGTTTGGCCAGGTTACCCGAGGGTATGCCATGTTTATTTTGCACATTACTTTTTCCTTGAGAGGAATTGTATGTGAATTGATTGTTATATGATGGTCATGGCCCGATTTCTTATTTAGCTCGAGGGTAGTGTTTTACTTAGCTTGAGGTCAGTGCATCTTTTAGCCCGAGGGAAACTTCTTCCATGCCTATGGGAAAATAGACTCTGTGCCTGAGGGCGACACTTTGTACACCTGAGGGCGATATCTGTTATGCCCGTGGGCAATTACCTACGGGTTACGTTGCTGATTACCTGAGGGTAAGGGTTTGCGTGTCTGAGGACACTGACTGACTGTTTACATAGAAAATTAACTGTGGTGGTTTTCCTTATATTAAATGATTTAATGAATAATAAAACAGAAATATAACTAGTAAAGTTAGTTACTTTTGAGTATATCTTTGTTTATTGCATTTTACTACTACACACTGTTGTTGCATATTTTCACACAGTTGGACACGGGCCTTTGGTGGGTGCCTGCTGGGATTTATTTCTCACACCCTGTTTGGGTCATGTCTTCGGCCCAAACAGATTACGTTTCTATAGGTGTGGATAAGGGCAATGGTCCCTATACAGGTACTTGATTGCTGCTGAGGAGTAGGGGAGCATGGGACTGGGCTTAGGCTCGCGATGCTACCAGCTATTTTGTTTTGTTTTGTTGTACTATGTATTGTACTATAATATATTTTTGTATAACATGTTCTAGCTGTTTTCTTAGAACTTGAGACATGTGGTATCATTATCTATATAACTGTTGGTCGTCTTTTACTGTAGTTGTTTTACTATAAATTTGTAAGGTTTATTGCTTCCGCTGTTGTTGTATGCTTTTATTTTATTCTGATGCGCTACACTTTGACAAATGGGGGCATAGTTTCCCCACTATCAGACCTGGGCCCTCGCTTCTAGTTGGCAGCCTCTGGCATTTGGGGAAATGCGCTTGAGGTCACGTGACCAACCGGGTTCGGGGCACCTGTTGAGTGGCACCCAGAACTGGGAGGTTACAAAGTGGTATCAAAGGAGTTCTTTTCATTGAATTACTATTTGGATCCTTAGTCAGGGATAGGATGGGAATGGTAGTTAGTAATAAGTTGTGCCCGGGCGTAGCTAACCCGTGTATAGGGAAAAGCCAGTCTATCTCATATTTTTTCAATTCTTCTAATTTGAAAATTTTACAGTTGATTTGATTTCACCGTTGGGTGACACACTTGTGATTGTGCTATTTATATTTTATCCATGGGTTCTATTTAGTTGCAACCCGATGAGATGAGGGTATGCCGTCTCATGCATCATTTACGCACATGCTAGAAATCACATTCCATGCATAGTTCCATGCCATGTAGGTGCCTTATAAATTTCATGTTGTTGTGATAGTTATTGTGCTAGAAAAGAATGTTTTTGTGATAGTTTCTTTGATAAATACCTTCTATGTGATAGGGTATTTTTGTGTGAGTCTGTTGATAGAATGGACGCCAAACTTTGGTTTTTGGGGAGTATAGGCCCTCATTGACCGGAAATTGGTGGATCATTGACTGTTTATCCTTGAATAACATAGATAAGATGCCAAACTTTGATTCGTGGGGAGTATGGGACCTCACAGATCGGAATTTGGCACTTAGTTGTTGTTTTTCAGTATTTTCTGGGATTCCAGAGTAGTATCTGAGGATTACTATCCGGAAAACCCAGGATACACACAATGCAGTTCCTCAGACGCCCACTGTGTGTTCTTATGTTTGGGAAGAAAAAGAAACTTTTTAAGTACACGCCGTGTCCCTCAGTACATACCGTGCAGTCTCTTCCTGTGTCATAGACCGTGTGGGTAGGGACACGGGGAAGGGAAATGCTTGGGGAGAACATGCTGTGTACCAGATGTACACGTCATGTAGTATTGACCCGGAGTCTGCCTGTGTAACTAACAACACGGATGGAGGAGACCTTAAGACATACACGCCATGTCCACTATGGAACACGCCGTGTAGTCTGGCATGGGGACCCTTCCGTGTAACTAACAAACACAGGTTGGTGTTACCTCTTCTTGAACACACCGTGTACCTGAGGGACACATTGTGTAGTCTTGACTGGTGATAGAACGTGTGGACTTAGCCGTGTGGCTGGGGAAACGGGGTGGTGTACACGCCGTGTACGGGTGTAACACATCGTTTAGTATCAAGCCGAGTAGTCGGCTGTGTCAAAAATGACACAAGCAGTTGGAAAAATTACACCATACATGCCGTGTCGATATTGTACACGCCGTGTAGTTTTGTTCAACGGGAGCCGTTTAGAAGGACCCGGGTAGGGGACGAAAAGTCAGGTACACGCCATGTAGTCAGTATACACGCCATGTAGTCTTGTTTTGCAAATATTGAAATTACTTATTCTTCCTATTCCCTTTTTGGTCCCTTCGTTTTCAGTATTTGATGATCTTGATCTAAGGTGTGCGTTTGACCTTGTAGAGTCATGTCACTGAGACGACCACGCATTGTTCTCTAGGAGACCGGCAACGATTATACTCCAGAGATGGTGGGCCATGGGATACAAGTGGATCCTCCAGTAGAGCCAGATGCGGTGCCAACTATTATACTGAACACAAGTGCAGATGCACAGTTCTGTGAAGGCTTTATGCGGTTTATTCAGACCTTTCAGGGAGCACCGCAGGCTGCCGCATCTATGACTGAGCTGACACATATCTTCCAGCAGCAGCATCCGCTTACATTTTCAAAAGATGGCGGACCACAGGCTGTGGAGTCTTGGATGGGGTCTATGAATACTATTTTCGATAATCTTGAGATGCCTCCAGGGCAGAGGGTCAAGCTCGCGACTTATATGATGCGTGATTCCGCCAAGAGGTGGTGGGATGTTACCACCCAGTTAGAGCATCACAGAGACATGGCATGGGAAGATTTTCAGGCAGTTTTCTATGAATTCTTCTTTCCAGAGGCGCTGAGGGCAGATAGAGCTCAAGAGTTCAGGAACCTGCAGCAGGGCGCTATGTCAGTGATGTATTATTCTGCTCGCTTCACTGAGCTTCAATGATTTGCACCCATTCTGGTGGGTGATGATACGTTGAGAGCCAGACGCTTTGAGGATGGTCTTCGATATGACATCTGAGCACTGGTGAATGTTTTCAGGTTGCCTTCAGTACATTCTATTGTGAACCAGGCGCTGATTACAGAGAGGAACCTGCTGGAAGCTAGTGGTGTGGGCCATGGCGGTTCAACACCAGTTTCTGGTACTTTTTCTACTGGCAAGAGGAAGAGACAGATGGACTTATCTTAGAGTGGCAGTACCAGTAAGAAGAATGTTTTAGGTGGCTAGGTCATGTCCTACCAGTGTGGTAAGGAGGGGCACAAGAGACCTCAGTGTCCACGAGACCCAGTGGAGTGCCGATCTTGCAGCAATATGAGTCATTTGTAGTGATTTTGTAGGGCGTTTCCACTAGTGGCTAGTGAGAGGGGTACTGTGCAGACTCCGTGTGTGGGAGCATGACCAGCAGATTCTTACTAGTTGGGAAACTGGAATATGTCAGGGCGTGCAGGCAGAGATGGTGGTCATGGTCATGGTATCCAGACACTCAGATCTCAGAGTCAGTAGGGCAGGATAGCTCAGGGTAACCAGGCTATGCCGCAGGGCCGCGACACTGGGCAGGCATATGTAGTGCAACAGACCGAACATGAGCTGGATCCTGGACCTTCTACTATCATAACTACTATTAAAGTAGCTTATGTCTTATCTTTAGTACTTTTTGATACGGGTTCTATACATAGATTTATATCCGTGCCTGTTGTGGAGAGCCTTGGGCTCTGTGTTTCTTCTTTTTCTGCTGTTATGACACTAGAAACTCCGTTGGGAACTAGAACGGCTGGTGTACATCAGTGCAGGGAGTGCCCCCTTGAGGTTGATGGGTGTCACTTTCTATGGGACCTCTATGTCTTAGAGATGATGAGCTATGATTTCATTCTCGGGATGGACTAGTTGGTTCCATTCCAAGCCTTTGTAGATTGCTACCGTCGCAGGGTGAGTTTCACGTCACCAGAGGGCGAAGAGTTTCTATACAAGGGTGAATGGGATTTTCAGGCGAGTCGAGCTGGACCAGAGCATCATGGGAAAGGTGGAGTCAGAGCCCAGATTGCGAGTTTATATCTGGATGATCAGGGGACTTGTCAGATGGATTTCCCTCCAGTGGTTGATCGTTTCAGGGGTGTCTTCCCGGAAAACTTTGCGGGTCTACCTCCAGAGTGAGAGGTGTATTTATCTATTGATCTTGTGCCAGGAGCAGCACCAATGTCCATTCCTCCTTATAGGATGGATACACCATAGTTGTAAGATCTCAAGTGGCAGTTAGAGGAGTTACAGTCAAAGGGTTTTATCCAACCCAGTACTTCTCCTTGGGGTTCACCTTTCCAGTTTGCTAAGAAGGCAGACGGTACCCTTAGACTCTGTATGGATTATCGGAATCTGAACTAGTTGACAGTCAAGAACTGATATCCCTTGCCAAGGATTGATGAAATTTTTGATCAATTTCATGGAGCACGAGTGTTCTTGAAGATTTACTTGAGATCGGGATATCATCAGCTGCCTGTGAGACCATCGAATACCCCGATTACAGCTTTTCGGAGCAGATATGGTCTGTACGAGTACTTGGTTATGCCGTTTGGACTCAAAAATGCACCAGCAGTTTTCATGGATCTGATGAATCATGTGTTCCATCCTTACATGGATTCTTTTGTGGTTGTATTCATGGACGATATCTTAGTGTACTCTCACACTCGACACGGCCATGCCACCCATCTTGAGATCGTATTGAGTACACTGAGAGAGCATAAGCTATATGATAAGCTCTCAAAGTGCCACTTTTGGATGGACCATATTCACTTCTTGGGTCATATCATCTCAGAGGCAGGAGTTGTCGTGGACCCAGAGAAGGTGAGAGCAATAGTTTCCTAGGAGCAGCCTAAGAATGTGTTTGAGATACGGAGTTTCTTAGGGCTGGATGGTTACTACAAACATTTCATCCTGGAATTCTCCCACTTAGCAGCGCCGTTGACAGGTCTGACTAAGAGGGGTGTGAAGTTTGTTTGGTCATAAGCTTGCGAGACAACCTTTCAGGACCTCAAGGGAAGGTTGACATCAGCACTAGTCCTGATACTTCCACAGCAAGGGAAGAGCTATATAGTTTACTGTGATGCATCAGTTATTGGACTGGAAGCAGTGTTGATGTAGGGAAATCGAGTTGTTGCATACGGTTCTCAGCAGTTGAGGCCACATGAGAGGAATTACCCGACGCATGATCTCGAGTTGGCTTCAGTTGTTCATGCGTTGCGCTTTTGGAGACATTATCTCTTGGGAGAACATTTTGTGGTTTTCACCAACCACAAAAGTCTCAAGTATATATTTACTCAGCGTGACTTGAACTTGAGACAACAAAGGTGGGTCGAGTACCTTCAGTCATTTGACTTTGATCTTGCCTATACACCCGGTAAAGGTAATGTAGTAGCTGATGCACTGAGCAGGAGGACTCAGATACAAGCAGTGCAGGAGTACAGTGGTGAGTGGAAGCTTATGGATTTTTTCTCCGAGATGCATTTGGAGGTGCATGACAGTCAGGGGCAGACCTATCTTTCTTCTTTAGCTGTGACTTCTACCCTCATGGATAGAGTTAGGATGAGACAACTATCCGATTCAGAAGGCCTAGTTCTATGGGAGTCAGTGGCAAGTGAGGACCCTTCTCCTGGTTGGATGATAAGCGATGATGAGGTACTACGTTTCCCTGGACGAGTATGGGTTCCAAAGAATATATGCGAGGATTTGATGCAAGAGTTTCATGCTTAATCTTGGGCAGTTAATCCCGGGGTTACCAAAATGTACCGTGACATGAGACGTTAGTATTGGTGGCTGGGTATGAAGAGGGAGATATCTGGTTTTGTTACGAGATGTTCCACCTGTCATTAGATTAAGGCGGAGCATCAGAGGCTAGCCGGACTGTTACAGAAGTTACCCATTCTAGAGTGGAAATGGGATGATGTCGCGATGGACTTCGTGACCGGTTTGTTGAGGTCACCTCAATGCAATGATGCCGTGTGGGTTGTTGTAGAAAGACTCACGAAGGTAGCTCACTTTTTACCGATCAAGGAGACCTTCAGTGTTGACGAGCTTAAGAATTTGTATATCTGAGAGATCATACGTCTTCATGGGGTCCCTCGTTCTATCATTTTAGATAGGGACGCCTGTTTTACTTCTCGTTTCTGGCAGAGTTTTCAGAAGGCACTGGGTACACAGGTGCTTCTGAGCACAGCTTACCTCCCTCAGACTGATGACCAGTCAGAGAGTACAATGTAGGTGCTTGAGGACATGCTGCGAGCATGCATCATAGAATTTGGGGGATCTTGGGAGAAGCACATAACCCTGGTCGAGTTTGCCTATAATAATAGTTTTCAAGAAACTATAGAGATGGCACCTTATGAGGTTTTATATGGTAGGCCATTCTGATCACCCTTATACTTGTTAGAGGTAGGTGAGGTAGCTTTACTGGGACCACGTCTCATATAGGAGACTTCTGAGCAGGTCCAGTTGATTGAAAAGCGGATGGATACTGCACAGTCTCGACAAAAAGCTTATGCTAATTGCCGTAGACGACCCTTGGAGTTCGTGGTCAAGGATCAAGTCTTCTTGTGTATTTCACCGAGGCTGGGACACAGACGGATTAGGAGATAGGGTAAACTTTCACCGAGGTATGTGGGGACATTTTAGATTCTGGAGAGAGTTGGGCTGGTTGCCTATCGGTTGTCTATCGGTTGCAGTTACCACAGAGGTACCAGGCCATGCACGACGTCTTCCATGTATCTCAGTTGCACCGCTATCATTCAGACCCATCTCACGTCTTTCAACCGGAGGAGGTTGAGCTTCAGATCGATGCGTCCTTTGAGGAGAATCTAATTCGTATCATTGATAGGACCACGAAGGTTCTCCTAGGCTGGTCAGTTCCTCTCGTACGAGTGCTATGGAAGCATGGCCGAGTGCAGGATAAAAACTGGGAGCGGGAGACCGATGTACGTGCTCAGTGGTCAGAGTTGTTTTGAGCTTTATCTTCACCACCCTTGGATATTCAATTCGAGGACGAATTGTATTAAGTGGGGATGTTTTTAAGAAACCAGTTCTTATTTTTGAGGTACGAGTTTCTTATTTTCTCTTTTCCATAAGTGTTTTTGAGAAATAAGGAAAATGGAGAAAAATCCCGAATTTTGGGAATACACGTCGTGTACTATTACACACTCCGTGTACTTTGGCCGCATGGGATGAGTACATAGGGTGTGTAGCCATGTCGGTGATGAAGGGTGTAAAAACTTACTACACGCCCTATAGTGGGTATGTACATGCCGTGTAGTCAGTCGGCATGAAAACAGTAAGGTGACGGCCAGATGTGCGACAATATATGCCATGTAGTTGAGAATACACGCCATGTACTCATGTAAACGGATGAAAAGTTTGGCGGTGCCACTAGAGGAATAGTTAAATGAGGAAATTACATGCCGTGTAGTTTGTTTTTTTCGCTTAAATGGGCAGTAGCCTCCCCTGTTCAGAGGGAAGGTTTAGAACCAGAGGAAGGATTCGGGAGAGGAGGCCGAACCTTTGAGGATCTCCAGATCGAGCGTCGGGAATCCGTTTTTACCTCTGACGATCTCGTTGGAACCACACGGGTAATCCCTCCACTCTCCTTAAGCCATTATTTCCAATTATTCCTCTAAGGGAAGTTATTTTCATTTGAGAGGTTTTTTTTCTACCCCAGATCTACGTCGTCTTTGGGCATTTCTGGAAGCGACGTTCACGTATACCGTTCAGGGGCATTTAAGGTAGGTGGATTGGTGTTTAATTTCCAACTGTTGTGAGTTTTGTGTATATTTGTGCTACATACCCATGTTGGGGTGTCGTGTGGATGAGGAATTGGATGTTTTTAATACCTAGAATTTTATAGGTAATTAAATGTGAAAATAAAACTGCTGTTTGGGATCACTGCTTGGATCCAGGACCACCCCGGGGGTGCATTCCTCTGTTTAGCCATTTGGCCAGGTTACCTGAGGGTTTGCCATGTTTATTTTGCGCATTACTTTTTCCTTGAGAGGAATTGTATGTGAATTTCTTATTATATGATGGGAATGTCCCAGTTGCTTGTTTAGCCCGAGGGCAGTGTTTTACTTAGCCTGAGGGCAGTGCATCTTTTAGCTTGAGGGAAACTTCTTCCATGCCTATAGGCAATAGACTCTGTTACTGAGGGAGACACTTTGTATGCCTAAGGGCGATATCTGTCATTATCATGGGCAATTACCTGCGGGTTATGTTGTTGATTACCTGAGGGTAAGGGTTTTGATGTCTGAGGACACTGACTGACTGTTTACATAGAAAATTCACTGTGGTGGTTTTCCTTATATTGAATGATTTAATGAATAATAAAATGGCAATATAACTTGTAAAGTTAGTTACTTTTGAGTACTGCTTAGTTTATTTCATTTTACTATTGCACACTGTTGTTGCATATTTTCACACAGTTGGGCACGGGCCTTTGGTGGGTGCCTACTGGGATTTATTTCTCACACCCTATTAGGGTCATGTCTTTGGCCCAAACAGATTACATTTTTACAGTTGGGGATAAAGGAAAGGGTCCCTATACAGGTACTTGATTGCTGTTGAGGAGTAGGGGAGCATGGGACCGGGCTTAGGCTCGCGATGCTACTGGCTATTTTGTTTTGTTTTGTTGTACTCTGTATTGTACTGTACTGTATTGTTGTGTAACATGTTCTGGCTGTTTTCTTAGAACTTGAGACAAGTTGCATCATTATCTATATAACTGTTGGTTGTATTTTACTGTAGTTGTTTATTATAAAAGTGTAAGGTTTATTGCTTCCACTGTTGTTGTATGCTTTTATTTTATTCCACTGCGTTACACTTTGACAAATGGGGGCATAGTTTCCTCACTATCAGACCTGGTCCCTCGTTGCTAGTCAGAAGCCTCTGTCATTTGGGGAAATGCGCTTGAGGTCATGTGACCAACCGGGTTCAGGGCACCTGATGAGTGGCACCCGGAACCGGGACGTTACACCATTGGTTCTTCATCATTTGAATCTGATTTTACAATGATAAGAGGAAGAAGTTGTTGTGAAATGATCCTAGGGTTATACGGCTAACCCTAGTGATCCTGCAAAAATTGTATTTAAATATACATGTTTAGGTTAGGTCAATTAATAAATTAATTATTCAATTAACCAACTGAACATACCGACAATGTTTGTTTTATCTGAAAGAACCATTCTGATCCATTTTAGGTCACACCTAGGGTAAACATCATGTTCCAGACTCAACCATGGTCTTAGATTTAGGATATGATATTTTTTAAGAGTTATCCCACTTTTTAAAGAAACTTCTCACAAGTAATATAAAATGTATTTAATATTTTTATAAAATTATTTATGGGCACACCAGACCTCGAAATATCATAATAAACACATAGAAGGTAAAACTATGTATAAATATTCCAAAGTCTTACAAGGGAAAAACAAGGTGTCCATAGTGCATAAGGATCTAGTATTCATGAGTTTTTTGAGATTTCAGTTTCAAATCTCTTCTATTGAGCTGTTTTGATAAATTTCTTGAATAACCATTAGAAACCTTGACAGTCACTAGTACTTTCAGAAATTTATTTTTCTCTAAAGGTGTTACCACATAAGAAACATATTGAAGATTTCATTTATTTTCACTCATACATACAGGATGTAGCTCTAGTATGATACCCTAATACACCAAGTCACGTTGAAATTATATATCATCTTTTTAATTCCCCTTAACATTTAGAATAATTGAAAACAATATTTCACATATGTTTTTATCAATGTGCATTATATCTAACCAATTATGTAACAAATCAGTTAACCAATAAGAAAATAAAAGGATGATACTTTTATTCTTCCAATTATGATTGGATTTAGTGGAAGCATTCTTCCTCTGTTTATATTTTTTTGGCCTTTACTGAATGAAAAATTGATATCTTGGAATTCTTTAAGCACAATAATTCCAGACCTACGTTGAGGTGGATTCTCAGACTCAACTATATTATCAAACCTTCGATTATTATTCCTATATGGATGATACATTAAAAAGAATCAATGATATCCTATGAAATTAAAACTATGATGATATTTATGCCTTGTAGAAATTATATCCGTCAAATAAATAAGACAGTATAGTATGTCCTTCATGCTCCATCAAAACACCATTGCATAAGCTTGAAAACTCATTTATCATCCAAATAAGTACATCATGCATCTAAAATATGTATTTTAAAGAATCATATTATGTATGCACACCCACATTCCCAAGCTACTTCAAATATTTTTTAAAGGTTTCATGTACACATTTATTCCATTATGAGGATCAGAAGGTCTAGACATGAGTATGCTTATATTTGGGAGTGTTATAAATGTGAAAGAAAATTTTCCACCTTCTGTACGAAGTAAGAATCTATCCAAATATATTAAAACTATCACATGATAGATGCAAATAAAAATAAATCACTTTAGCTACAAAATTAGGATACCTTGCATCAAATTTCAGTTATTCTAATCCATTTGAAAGATGAAACAACTCATAATTATAAATTAATCTCTCACCATCATTCCATCATATATTTTTTGATATTTTATCAAACATGAAAAGATTTTAGAACCTAGGAATAAATGGGAAGTATCATAATACTTTATTTGGCACATGATATGGTGTTCCATCTATATTTTTCTTCCATCAAGATGTACCAAATTATTTTTAATCATTTAGATTCATGGTTTCCTCCTAGAAAAAGCTATAATATCTTAGCTAAAAATTAATTTTATTTATAGAAAATCCAAGATGGTAAATTAAATTCCATTCCATACAATTATTTAAATGAATATCTGCACCATTAGGATGTCCTTAAAAAAGGTAATAATATAATCAATGGTAGTATTAGAAATTCTGTACATGGTTTTCTCATGATATAGAAGCATTAAAAATTCCATCTATTCCATTATACCACATTTCCCATATACAAGAGTCTTGGCATCATCCATAATTTTTTTTCACTCTCTTAACTTTATCATTTTCATTAGTTGCATCATATTTACTCATATAATTATCTTCATTCATTTTCATATTTTATTTATCATGATGATGAATAAATAAAAATTGATTAAATACTAATTTCTTTATTCCACTCCTTTTATTTCAATCATGAACAGTCTGAGATTTATTTTTCTCTCCATTATGACACAAGACATTATAATTTGTTTGAACCCCAACTAATTTATATGGTAACTAACTTATTCTTGAATTAACCAAGGTCTTAAAATACAATTATAATAAGGCCAGTTTATAAGACCTCTATCTAAACCACTATTGAATACAAAACTTTCAAAAAAATCCAAATAATTTTGAAACTTGGTCGAGATACAATTAGTATCATACATCCAACTTCTATCCATTTTATTACAAAAAAAGTTTATATGAATATAAACATAGTAGAAAATAATTAAAAAATTCACGATAGTGGATAGGAATCCCTGTGTCCATATTCTATGAAAACTTGGTCATGAAGGGAACTTATTTTACGAAGGGAATGGGGATCACAGGAGCCGGTATAGGCATGAGCATATACAAACAATTTTAAAGATCTATTGGTATAAACTATCATTTAATAACCTATGATAACTACTATTTAAAGATAGATGTTTAAATTTAGATGAAACCATAGTTATTTATAGTGCATGGTGCACAACGACAACAATGGCCTTAGGTGAAAAAGTGAATTGTACAATGCATGAATTATGACAATATTAACTTGGGGAACACAAAGGGACTATATTAACATTTAAATAATAACAAATAATAAGTCAGATGAAGAAATTATCAATAATAATAATAATATAAAAAATATTTATTAATTTTAGTGAAAATTTATTTTGAAAAATAATCTATTTTTAATAATTAACCATTAGTCATTCAAATAAAAATTTATTGTAATTAAATCATGGGAAGTATGGTGAGGAGGTGGCAGGGTTAGTGGTTTTTCTCGGTCGTGGCACCAGATCGACGCATCAGGCAGAGTCGGGGTAGGAAGGAGGGGCATTTCTTGACTTGTAATAGGGTGTTTTAATAAATTATTTTAAAAGGGTTGGGTTAGCCGGTCAAATAATGGTGTAAAAAAATTAAGAGGACGTAATGATGCCTGCAACACCACACTGCGCCACGACACACTATAACACATGCCACAGAATCATCATTTGGGAAAATTCAGAGAGACGAGGTCATCAATTTGGAACATAACCTAATATCATCATGAGGTATCCATACATTGGATAATCAAGATAAATGACTAAGATGTTAAAAACTATAAACCATCCAAACACGTCCCAACCATAAAAATCATCTTATATAGTGAAAACAAACATTATATCATAACATATTTTTTGAAACCTTAATAATAAAACCAATTCGAACATAATTAATACTCATAATCATTAAATAATTCCAATATCAATATTAAATTATTCAATACTAATGTACAATATCATATCACAATTCTAAAAAAAAAATATTTCTAATGAAAAATGAAAACAATCATGCTTTAGTTTACAAACCAAATTTCATTACCAAATCCAAATATTATTTAAGGAAATGAGACATGTTCACTTTATTTTAATTACTTTGAAAATAATTGAAATTTTTTTGAAGTAAAATACATTTTAAATCACTATCCATTTACATGTATAAAAACAAAACTTAACATACTTGAATACATCATTATAATAAAAAAAATTATTTTATTATGAAAACTACAATTTGAGAAGGGAAAATGCCCTTAAAAAATAATTCAATCATTCTATTTATCACCAATATCCCTAAATTCATAATTATATCCCATGATATAACAAAATATCATATATATAAAACCACAATGTTGAAATACTTTATAACAACGAGTAATAACAATACATAATACAACACAAAAAAATCCGATACACTAACAAAAAATGAACATTTATTATCTAAAAATGAGAATTTAATATCATATAATATCATTTTTTACATAAACCTTCACATAATGGGTTTTCAATCTTGTCATGTAATGTTAACAATTAGGTATTTTCCTAACAGACCTTTAAACCCCATATAGATAGTAAAATCAATGAAAATTCTCCTTAAAATAAATCTACCAAAACTAAAATATTTGCTACTGGAAAATGGGGCTATACCCACGGACCTATACCAACGGTTTTAAAAATTGTTGGTATAGGTAGTTTATACATAATCTATACCAATATTTTTATAAAAACATTCATATAGGAATCTTAATCATACCCTATACCAATGGTTTTTCTAAAACCATTGGCATCGGTTAAGTCTATACTAATGGTTTCTTTGAACCATTAGTATAGATTATGATAGACTAAGTCTATTCTAATGGTTCATGGAAACTGTTGAAATATATATTTTTATACCAAAAGTTTTTAAAATAGTTGATATATAATTCCGAACAAATTCTAGTTATACTAATGGTTTCAATAAACTTGTGGTATAGATTCTGTTATACCAATGGTTTTTAAAAATAGTTTATATATTCCTCTATACAAATGCTAGTTTTTGGTCACCTATTTCTCCCATATGACTCCCGTACAAAACCCTAGGAGTGGTGTTCCATTTTCTTCCCCATCTATGGAAATCTATCTTCAGTTTGAGTTTTCATTATTTTGTTCTTGAACATCAAATTGGCGAGTTCCAAATCGTTCATATCTTTATCCAAGATTCATTTTCATCTTTTCAGGTATAAAACACCAACCAATATTTTTTACTAGATTCATTGAATAATGGTTAGTTTTGATTTTATTTTTTAATATATTACACAATCAATATGATTATCAGTGGTGTAATTTTTTTAATCCAGTTACTCCCTACTTATATATAAACTATTATTTTCCCACAAGAAATTACACGATATTTGATTTTTTGTTTCTTTAAAAAAATGATCTGGGAAGTGATTGGTATTGGAACTCATGGATTGTGGTGCAAGCCATGGTACTTTTCTTCAGGGATTTCTGAAAATTATTCTCTAGGAGTTCTTGTATAAAATAGGAAAGTTTATATTATATGAAACCAATTGTTAAAACTTTAATTAAAACATGAAGAATTAATGTTTATTATTTGTATTTAATATTTTGGTATGCATTATGATAACTCATACTCAGGGTGAGACATTAGATAAGTAAGGTTTTATTTGACCACTTCAACCTTACTAGGAGATATCACTATATTAGATAGGATTGAAAATCATGTGCTCCTATACTGTCTTTTCTTGGGGTATTGTTGGATGTATGCTATAAATTAATTAATATAAGATCTTACTTTGAATTAGATACAAATTAGATATATATAAGTTTTTCATATAGTGTATATTAATGACTTTATGAATAAAAATTTGATTCATGAATTAACATATGTAAATATAAGACATTAAGTGTCTGTATGAGATAAATATATTAAAATGGTGAACACAATTTAATAAAAAACAATCAATAGAATATTATGTGCAACATAAACTTTAATTTTTTCTCACATCATGGCCTCAATCATTCAAATGGGTGGGTTAGGAAAATATTGAGAATTAATGATCTATGTAAAGAATGTTGGATAAAGATTATTCATAGTGAGAATTAGGTTAACACTTTTCCCATTCCACTTTTCGTTGTGGATAAAATATATAACACCTTTCCATCATACTAGTTAAATATTTGGAGTTCATGTAAGAAAGAGGTGAGAAACAAATATTATTTTCAAATGTTTCATAAAAATCCATTTTTTATCATGTAAGACTATTGGTTTCTCAAAATATGATCTTTTAATCTCTAAGTTGAGGTATATATATTCTTACAAACTAAATTCACCACCTAAATTATCAATGAAAAGTAATTCTTATTTAATATATATATAAATAAACACTATTCTAGTAGAAAAATTAAAATAAAATTCTATGTTATCAACACTAACAAATCACTCCTTCCTATTTTCAAAATATTTTAATTCAATAAATGCAATCTATTTCAGTCCATATAAAAAATAATTTCCAAAATAAATCTCATTACTAAAGAATTAAATTTCATCATGTTTTTCATGAAACTCAAATTTTTTAAAAGCATTCCTATTTTAAAATTCATTTCCATATTCATTATTTAAATTATATTCCAAATCCAAAGTTTCAAATTTAAATTGGTTGAAATAATTTATTTCAACAGCCACATCATATGTATAACAAATTGTTTTTGAAAAAGATCAAGTTCTACATGCTCAATTTCAATTTCAATTTGATAATTATCATTTTTAGTAGTGAAAACACATGTAGATTTTGATTTAAATCAATTTAATTCAGCTTCTAATGAAACATAAAAGTTAAGAAAAAAAGGATCTAGTTCATGTTCAAAATATCCTTCTCTATTTTCCTCTATTATTCTCTAAAAAGTTATTTGAACTTATTTCCAGAAGTTAGTTCTCATCAATTCCTTTTTTATTTTTTAATGAAATAAATCAGTAGTATGGAATTCATCCTAGATATGATTTTCCAAAAGTGAGTTTCTATTTTAATAATATTTTTCAAAAGATTTATCATATTATGTGATGTATAAAATCTCATTTTTGGTAAAAATATCATGTGAAGTAAAATATTATAGTCCTTAATAAACTTCACAATCATCTAAATTATACTCACAATTTAACTCTAATGCGTTTTGGGTTGGTTGAATAAAATTATCCCCTTTCACTTCAAAATATTTCATCTAATTCTTATATATGTAACACAAAAATATTAATGGAATTTTATAGTTAAAATAAAATAAATGATTAGAAATTTCATGTCTATAAAGAGTTAATAATTAAAAATTTAAATCTTATTCAACTCCCTTCCAAGTATCAGTATGAAATTATAGTTTGAGCAGTTCCATTGGGATGAAGTTAACAAGTTGAGGCAGTGGATAAGCATTTATATGTTATTCATCTTCTAGTTAACTCTATTATTCATATGTTTGAGAATTTTCTTTAGTTAATGATGACATGAGGTATGGTTCCCCTACATTTTCTACATTAAAATATATAAAGTTCTTATATATTTCACTAAGTTCATTGAACAATGGATCAATGATTCGAACCGAAAAGATTTCATCATTAAATTCCATGACTTACTCTCAAAATATTCTTTTTGCAACCTAAAACAAAGAGACTTTTAATGTTCATTGGAAATATTACAACTAATTATTACAAAAGGAACACTTCTTCCACATCATAATCCCAATCCATTTTCAAATCCTAGTGAAAAAATTAAAAAAAAAACAGTTGATTCAAAAAAATCACTCAAACAACGATGAAACACTCTCAAATATTTATTATAGAAACTAGGACCAATGATTGATTAAATTTCAAACTGAAATAAAGTCACCAAATGTAAATTTATATAAAATATAATAAACCCATTATTTAAAAGCAATGAAAGATCATTTAAAATACAAATTAATTAGAAGCTCCGTCTACATGGTAGTAAATCTAATGATCTTCATCTTGATTCAATTATAATTCCAATATATCCACTGTACCTCCTAACTGAAAATTCTCCTCCCAAGAGATTCCATGTCTACTCTAACTCATGATAATTTGGATATATTTCTTGACCTTATTTACTTCACACAAACTCTTGTGTTTAAATACATTCTAGATTAAATAATTTTAAAGACATAATTCTAATGCGGATGAAGTTTACATTTCTTGGAAATTTTCACATGATTATCTCTTTGGATGACTTGATCATGTATTATGGTCTTCATGACTTTGATTAGAACTCCCAAACTACCATGGGTACTAAAATGAAATATCTATGAAATTGATTGAGCACATCATGTGCATCATACTCATGTACCACGATTGGAATAATAAAAAAATTAATATCCAAATACCTGAATTTACCTATCTTCTTTTAATCTTATGTTCCCCCATTTCCACTTAAAATTATCCATACCCAAATCTAAAATCATAGAATTAATATTATGTAGCATCAGACCATTAAATATCATTCTTATATAAAAATACATAGATCCAACATATTGTTATGTCTACATGTATGCAATATTACATAGCTCATGAATTCTTTCATTTATTCTTACATACCTTGGAAAATTCATACTTTAGTCTTATACAAACAGAGGATTTATTTAAACCTAAAGGTCTTTATAGAATATATTTTATCATGGATTACTCATAAACCAAGATCCAATAATAAATTAATTATGTAACATAAACACTACTTTGGATTTAAACTCACACAACCATTTTGAAAATACAACATCCCAATCTAGGCAATCCCTACCCACTATATCCAAGATAACATCTTGATATTGAGCTCATGGAAACTAATGTGGATTTCATTAATTTTTTTCCAGCCTGACCCACAGAGAATATCCACATATTCAATAATATAAATCATGAAATCATAAAATCTTGAGTTTTATCTCTATGGTTCACACATACCTCTATTAGAATCCCAGTTTACTCACTAAGGTTTGAATCATGTTTCATCAATATGAATCTTTCTTAATAATATATTGACATCCATATTCTTTGTAATGACCACTATTGTGACTACATGTATATTAGATTCTTTGAAATATTTAGTATATATTACCCTAATAAATACATACATGTTCCTATCCCGAAATCCATTCTATCTATGAGATACCAATTTTCCATGTCTTAGAATTAGGGTAGGTAAACTCCCCAAGCCCACCTACACATGGTTAATGGATAATAGATATCATTGTGATATTTAAATAATTTTTGGAGGTATCACCTCTAAAAATAACTTATCATCAACTATCACATATCAAAATTCACCATAACATGCATGAATCATGAACTAAAAGATAAAACATAAGTATATATATAATATAGTCATCTATAATATTATATGAAATGATATAAAAAAATTACCAAATACAACAACACATCTTGAACATATGTGAGCTCAAACAATTATGACATGTGGGTGTCTATCATAAGGATATATCTAATCTTACAACTATCCAAATCATCCATCCATATCCATGATCCATAATTATAAATTGTCTATATTTATAAATTTTCATCAACACAATTTGTATGATGCACAAGTTCACATGTAGTGGAGACAAAAATAACACTTAATACAATTATCTCAAGTAGAGAGACAATGTAATAAACATTTACTTCCCACATGGGTCAATATAGACTCCCAAAATTATGTTTGATGACTGAATGTGATTACATATATGTGTTGTTTATTATAACTAGTTCAAGGAATTAATTTATTTTTTGTATTTTCTATATTGTGCGGTACTTGTTTGGGGGTGTGGGGGGGTGATAGTTTTTGGGAAATATGGAAGGTGTTTTTAGTTGGAATGGGAGGTGCTGCAAGCTGAAAATATAAAACAAGGCAATACGAATAGTTTTTAAAACCATTTGTATATACCTATAAAAAATACAGGTTCTATACCAATGGTTTTATTAAACTGTTGGTATAAGGTACATCCATTTATCCAATATTAATTGTTTCAATAAACCTTTGGTATAAGGTAAACCAACATTTATAATAAACTATTGGTATAGGATTAAATTGTTTGTATAGGGTTATACCCATGCCAAATAAGCCAACATTTTAAGGAAACATTGGTATAGCAAATACTAATGGTTCCGGGGACTATTCCAATTATTTAAAAATCATTGTAAGAATTATGAATTGAAATATAATGGGAGTAGAATTGAAGGGAGGAGATCACACATGAACAACTGCTGAAAGTTGGGCCATGAGAGAATTGACTCCATGTGCATATGTGTAATGAGACTCCACCCCTTCCCAACTGCTCTATAGAAAATGCTAGATTCCAGCACAACCACCTGATAAATCGGTGTCTAGATAAGGTTGGAAACACAAACCTCTGACTCTAGACAATCCAATGCCCCTGGGGATCTGGCTCATCATGGGACCTCAATGTCCTTTGGTGCTAGAACTCACAGAGTGTGATAAGCCCGTGTGCATCCTCATCCTATCCTGCCGGTGTAACGCCCCGACCCCAGCTACCCAAAGTCGGTGCGTTAATTACATAACATTGGCATGATCACAAGAAAGATCAAATCTCGAAAGACCGATTGGTTTAGTAGCCTTGGAAACACTAGATATAATCATAAAGTTTTACATTACATTTCAAAGTGAAAAACTACTACAACAACAAAGTCTTCATATCCACACTATTAACCCCTCATAATATCCCTGCAAGTCATTCATAATTTACTTCTTCACTACCTGGGAAAAATAAAACATAGAAAAGGGGTGAGCTCAAATGCCCAGTAAGGATAACAATATAGCGGAACATTCAAAATAATCATAAACATTTAAGGCAATGAATTACTAAAACAAAAGCCTTTTAAAATTGAACTTCAACATAGTATGGCAAAAGTAAAATAAAATAATGCCATTTACTTATTCACATGGATATTCTACTAATCGAATAATCACATGCAATATCAATAACCACTTTCATAATGTTGGAATGCATAATGTCAGACTATCATAACCACATAGCCAAGGCCTCGTGCCAAGACTACAAATAAGATTTTGTCAAGGCCTTGTGCCAAGACACTAGTTTGTATCATGAGACCTACTGATGCATCGAGGAGCTATAGCGGGCTCCACCCGTCACTTATTAAGTCCAATGCATTCCCATATGAAAAGGTTTAAACATAACATAAACATTCGTATTAAAACTAGCATACGAAATGTCAATAATTTCACCATAAACTATGAATGGTATAAATATAGAACATCCTTAGTCAAACATATCACAAAACCATCAATTCAATATAGAAGTTTTGTATCATAATAAATCAACTTCAAATAATCTTAAAATCCATCAAAGGATGTTGACATAGATGAAATCAAAATTCTTTTTAAAGAAGTATCTCCTTTTATTTTGAAATCATTTAAGATCCATATAAAATAAAACATTTTCTTTGAAAATATTCTTATAAGCTTGTAAGGAAAGCTTCGACGATTTTATAACGGCAGAAAATAACCGCACCCGCCGTATAAGTTAAAAAAACATTCTTACCTCAATTCTGTCGAAAAGGTTAAAAAGGACCTTGTTTTGAAAACGACGGAAATATTCCTTTATAAACCTCTTATAAAAATTCAAACAAGGGTATAAATGACTTTAACCCATATTCTTGTAAATAGTAAAAATGTTTTGAAATACATTTTTAAGAAACATGGATGTGGATGATAAAGAGATCCCAGCAGATTATTACGTATAAACAACCTCGAATAATGAAGAGATTGTGAAATAACCCTTACCTTGTACTTTTCCTTGGTTGGGGTAGGTTAACCTCCTGTATAATAGTGAAATAATTGTTAATAAATTATACAAGAATCATATACATTAATATGATATCATATATGATCTTTTAATATTGATTTGATAATAATATCTTAGTATTATCGCTGCTTCGGGTGTTAACTTACTCATTTTCTTTATATGTTTTGTTACATAAGTCATGTTTGTTGTATCTTATTCATATCCAGAATGATATCAAGTCTTTAAACATCATTTTTAAATCATTAAATGATAATTATACTTGAATGGATACGATGGAGGATGGATCTCACCGCGTTTGTGGAGACGGTAGTTCGTACGTACGCACGAACGCTACTTCCATTTAATTTTTATTTTAAAAGAATTGAATCCAAATGATACATAGGTATATTACTATTCCAGTATAATATAATATTTTATATATGTTACTTAAGTTCATTAACACCATCCTTTATACGTTCCATGTGTGGTATGAATGAGTCATATCATTTTAAGGGGGCGGTAGTCCGCACTTCCTCAAATGAAATTATCGTATGTATATACAACATGAAACGAATAATGGTATGAAATAAAATGGAATTACAGAAGCTTATATATAAAATATATATCATTAATCTCATATTTAATTACAGTGCCATCATAATGGCCACCATGAGAGGCGGTAAGATGTATTTGAACAATCATCGTTTCGTGAGGCGTTAGTTTGCCATCCACAGAAACATTATGTTCATCATCCATTAGATGGAGTTTTGTGTATGTGTAGTTTGAATCCTTCTTATAACAACATCCTAGTATATTGTGGATACTGGTGTTGTTACAAAAGAAAGGAAATAAAAAGAGTTTGGGGGTTGGAGAAGCAAAATAAATGAAAATAATTTAAGAGAAATCGTTACCTTTAATCTAGGTAACTCACTTTGGTTGGAACCAAAGGACTTCTTGAAATGCTTTCTGCCTAAGGGGAAGCTTCAAGGAGGAGGAGAGGGATTTGGGGAGCTTATTTGGGCAGAGTTTGGACGAGCCAAGTGGCTTGAGAGGTGTGAGGAAAAGAGAAGGAGGAGTGCCCTTTTATAAGAGGGGTGAGGGGCACTTTTGGAAAAGCTAGAAATATTAATTTATAATAAATTCATATTCGGTTTACAAAGGCTACAAAGTTGACTATTCAAAGGATGAGGTGGGTATAGGTAGAAAACAACTCATCCAATAGAATTTAGACAGGTTTGGGTACTTATATTAACCTTATCTTTAAGTATTAACTCTAAGTTAATTAGTTTCACTTTTACAATGTCTCTTTGTATTTTTATATAATATGGTTAATAAACTTACTATATACATCCAAGAGACCCCCAAGTGGTCCATTAATGATTAACCTATAATAATATAAGTCTCTTGGCCGAACCTTAGATTTTTAGTAATTTAATATCAATTAATAATATAATATTTGTTTTAAGAACTCTTTTATGTCAATTTTGACACTATTCAATAGTTGATTTTTGTGAAACTCATAACAGATTGATTACTTCTAACAAAGTCAATTAAATCAATCCTAATATATCATATTATTCTAGAAAATTAGTGTAATTCATTAAAAGTTTCATATTATATTTATTTGGGTATTTATAATATCAATTATGTTAATTTTTACTATTTTAGTAATTACTGCATCATCATTGTGTCATAAATAAAATAAATTATTTAATGTCTAAAAATTATAAATAAAACATCATTATGTAGGAAACCTTTTTAGCTTTCTAATGAATATTTATAATCGAAAATCCAACATGTATAACCCTATGTAAAAATTGTTCTTCTAAAAGATGTAAGCTTATGCCATTTTTATTTTTATTTTAACTTTATTAATATAATGTGTCCCTACCACATACAAGTGGCTCCAAGGGGTCCCCAAATTGACACAAAGATTCCCATGGTCGACAATTTATCAACCAATAGGGTTAAGACACGTTTTAGGGTAATTTAGTATTATTATAATATTATTTTTTAACCCTTATTTACCGGATTTACCCTTAACCATGGTAAATAAAATATTTACCGCAGTAATTATTCAAAATGTCTAAAAATAAAAGTTACCTATTTACACAATTTGAACATCCTGATTCCAAATATGGAATCCATTTTTCTAAATTCAAAACACATAAGTGGCAGAAATTAATTTAAAATTAATTCCCGCTGTCAAAACAAAAAGCGTGTTTTTAAGAGATAATAACTATCAAAAGATTGACACTTGTTTATGTTCGGTTTAATTGTAAAATTATGTCCAATGACCAACATTATATTAAATAGTAAAAATATATTCTAAATATACTTTAAAACCACTCAAATTCATAATTTATCACTATTAATTATTTTGATTAAAAAAGTTGTTTTTAATTAAAATTTAGTAATTTTCAATATTCATCAAAATATGAAAGTTATCCGAAAAGTACCAAAATTTCACCTTAGGCTAAATTTGATATTCCGAATCCAAAAATGAAGTCCATTTTAAAATAAAAAAAATATATAACTTCAAAAAGTAGGTATTACTATTCATAATAGCTAGTTTGATTGGTTACGGTGTGTTAGAACTCGAAGTTGCGTACAACACACGCTACTGTTTTATTCAAAGGAAAGCGTACCGTGGAAGCTTGGGATGTTTCATTTTAAATTTTTGATGTCCCCATTTAGTCAAAAAGTTTAAAATATTGTATTTAAAAAGGTTTCACTATCAAAAGTTGATAAAAGTGCAATACTGAAAATGAATCTGTTCTTGCATTATGACTAAGAAACACATAATATGGATTCTAAAATTATAAGTATTATATAAAGTTTAAAATTTAGTTAATACTATTCATGACCTCTTTTAATGGATTCTTTTTTTTGGTAAGTCATGGTGCAATTGAACTCGGTGTTGCGTGTAGTGCAAGTTATTGAATTATTTTGAAGAAATAACACACTATGAAATCTTGGGGTGTTACATTCTCCCCTCCTTCAATAAATTGCGTCCTCGCAATTTGAAATTGTTCTTCGAAAATAAAAGGATGAAAATAGAAAATATATTTGTGGGAAAACCCACATCGGAAATTGGGTTACTAAAATTTAGTCTTAATATGTGGAAAAGAGAAATGAAACGGTCACCACCAAATTATGATTTTGATTAGGAGAACATTGGTGGCAATTAGAGACATATAATTGGAGGAAAAACGTAAATATTTATAGGTAGTGATTGAGGTCATCAATCACAAACAAGTATAAAATTGAGGTCCTTAAATTCATCAATCTATGATGATTTGAAATACCATCGGTTCAACGAAACATAGGGTATTAGGATAACACATTTTTGACGTTTCAAAATATCTTAGTTGAAATCCCACATCGAAAAATGAATTAATGAGGCCTCTATTTAAAATAAAGAGTCGAAAGTATGAAGATTACCGAAAATAACACATACTAGGGTTCCATGTAGTAAAATATGGATATGGAAGAAAAATCTAACCATCAATTATCTGATGGAGAGTGGTAGAGAACATGGCTATGAAAAGGCCAACAATCCCAAAGCCATAAATTAGTGATGATTTAAGGTATCATCTAGGAAAACATTTTTATTCTAAGTTGCTTTTCTTAATGTTGAGGAATTTATTTATGAGATTGGCTAAGATCATAAGGAGACATACTTACTTTATAATTAGAGTTTTATCCATTAATAAATTTCTACCACAAACTCATCTTTCACTCTAAAAGATAATTGAATGTAAAAAAATTCTATTTACACTATTTGTATAGGGTTCCAAAATAAACGAATTTATAATTCATCTACAAGATCTCTTAATAAAAACTACATTATTTAATCCAGGACATCTCTTGGGCCAGTGGTAGGTGACACACCCTTGTCGCCCTTCGGTTGCGGGTTCAAGTCTCGCAGCCTTGCCGGACGCGACGGGTTGCCGCCCGACCTCCGGGTTGTCCTTTTATGGAAATCCAAAATAATCCAAACAAGAACTATCCAAAATAATTCTATCCAAACTCACAGTCCAACATTTATAAGGAAGGTAAACGTAATATAGATCCTTTTTACCCCGTAATAGCATATGAATACCTTCATCATGTATTCTTTTAATACACTGAAACATCCTGAATTACCATATTCCTTATTGATTACATTCATGCTCCCTTATTCCATATAGAATGATGGATATACTTCATTAATCCAAAAATGTTTTAAACCCCAACAATGATGGAATATACAAATCATTAATCAGTTCCAAGGTAGTCAAGAATATCCAATATAATTTATCCAAAACAATCATGTATTATTCCAAAATCACTACCTTGGTATCAGAACTATATTATGGTTTATCATTCTCTCAACCATATATTTTCCAAAAATTTATCCTTCTATTGAGTCACTTTTCTTTGTTCCACAAAATCTCAAGTCCTTAATGAAATAGTACTGCAGTACAATCCTTACATACTCCATAATTATTATAACAAGTAAATTGTTGATACACACTCAATTGACATAATCAACATAAGAACTCTAATCATTCCTCTTCATCTGTGGTAGTATCATAACTTGATTATTATCCAATAACATCATTTGCGGCATAGTTTGATGACTGGGACATAGGTTCGCGTAGTGTCCAAACTCCTTGCAAATGAAGCATTGTACATTTGAAACCATTTTCTTACCCTTGCAGTCACGTACTTCGTGCCCTTTTCCTCCACACTTATAACAAACTCCCATTCCTTTCAGGCAAGTTCCAGGGTGTTTCTTTCCACAGTTACCACATATGGAAAAATTCTTCTTTTCCCTCTTCCCTTTATCCATCTTTCTCTCTTCCATCCTTTTCTTCTCTTGCTTCCCTTCAAATCCATAGGACTCAGTAAAATCTTTACTTATCTTATCAACACATGATATAATTTCTTCATATAATGATAATACATGGGAGACTATTTATCTTATAAATTCTGGCTTAAGACCATGAAAGATATGATCCTTCTTTCTCTTTGGATCATGTGCATTGCTGGAGTTCTCATTCCTTCTACTGGGCGCCATTTCTAAACAATGGCATACACTAGATAAGTTTATGAATCAAAATACATAATCCCATACTTATAAAACACTTAACATAAATTGAACTATTTATGGATATAATCCATAATCATAAGAATGTTTCCTTTGAGGACGTATATACTCATAAACCCTTCATAATGATTTGTAAAGAAAATGAGAGTTATCCTAAGCATATCCCCCGGGAGTGTCGTAACCAAGAGTGCAGCAAGGCCCGTTGTCGTGCACCAGTTCCCGTTCGAGTCTAGCTCAAAGCGGTGTTTTCGGGTTTTACCCCTAGGTACATCTGTGCCAGAGCCGCCTCTACCTGCTCGTATCCAGACAGGGATGTATTTCTCGGAAAACTCACAAAATCTCTACAATACCAAAATTCTAGGAAATTCTTCTATACTAATCCTCAAAGTTCATCTTAGGTCTACGTGCTCTAATCAGAGTTTATCTAAATCTAGCTTCCAAGGTTTGTACTAAACTTCCTCTGATACCAACTGTAACGCCCCGACCCCAGCTACCCAAAGTCGGTGCGTTAATTACATAACATTGGCATGATCACAAGAAAGATCAAATCTCGAAAGACCGATTGGTTTAGTAGCCTTGGAAACACTAGATATAATCATAAAGTTTTACATTACATTTCAAAGTGAAAAACTACTACAACAACAAAGTCTTCATATCCACACTATTAACCCCTCATAATATCCCTGCAAGTCATTCATAATTTCCTTCTTCACTACCTGGTAAAAATAAAACATAGAAAAGGGGTGAGCTCAAATGCCCAGTAAGGATAACAATATAGCGGAACATTCAAAATAATCACAAACATTTAAGGTAATGAATTACTAAAACAAAAGCCTTTTAAAATTGAACTTCAACATAGTATGGCAAAAGTAAAATGAAATAATGCCATTTACTTATTCACATGGATATTCAACTAATCGAATAATCACATGCAATATCAATAACCACTTTCATAATGTTGGAATGCATAATTCCAGACTATCATAACCACATAGCCAAGGCCTCGTTCCAAGACTACAAATAAGATTTTGTCAAGGCCTTGTGCCAAGACACTAGTTTGTCTCATGAGACCTACCGATGCATCGAGGAGCTATAGCGGGCTCCACCCGTCACTTATTAAGTCCAATGCATTCCCATATGAAAAGGTTTAAACATAACATAAACATTCGTATTAAAACTAGCATACGAAATGTCAATAATTTCACCATAAACTATGAATGGTATAAATATAGAACATCCTTAGTCAAACATATCACAAAACCATCAATTCAATATAGAAGTTTTGTATCATAATAAATCAACTTCAAATAATCTTAAAATCCATCAAAGGATGTTGACATAGATGAAATCAAAATTCTTTTTAAAGAAGTATCTCCTTTTATTTTGAAATCATTTAAGATCCATATAAAATAAAACATTTTCTTTGAAAATATTCTTATAAGCTTGTAAGGAAAGCTTCTAAGATTTTATAACGGCAGAAAATAACCGCACCCGCCGTATAAGTTAAAAAAAACATTCTTACCTCAATTCTGTCGAAAAGGTTAAAAAGGACCTTGTTTTGAAAACGACGGAAAGATTCCTTTATAAACCTCTTATAAAAAGTCAAACAAGGGTATAAATGACTTTAACCCATATTCTTGTAAATAGTACAAATGTTTTGAAATACATTTTTAAGAAACATGGATGTGGATGATAAAGAGATCCCAACAGATTATTACGTATAAACAACCTCGAATAATGAAGAGATTGTGAAATAACCCTTACCTTGTACTTTTCCTTGGTTGGGGTAGGTTAACCTCCTGTATAATAGTGAAATAATTGTTACTAAATTATACAAGAATCATATACATTAATATGATATCATATATGATCTTTTAATATTGATTTGATAATAATATCTTAGTATTATCGCCGCTTCGGGTGTTAACTTACTCATTTTCTTTATATGTTTTGTTACATAAGTCATGTTTGTTGTATCTTATTCATATCCAGAATGATATCAAGTCTTTAAACATCATTTTTAAATCATTAAATGATAATTATACTTGAATGGATACGATGGAGGATGGATCTCACCGCGTTTGTGGAGACGGTAGTTCGTACGTACGCACGAACGCTACTTCCATTTAATTTTTATTTTAAAAGAATTGAATCCAAATGATACATAGGTATATTACTATTCCAGTATAATATAATATTTTATATATGTTACTTAAGTTCATTAACACCATCCTTTATACGTTCCATGTGTGGTATGAACGAGTCATATCATTTTAAGGGGGCGGTAGTCCGCACTTCCTCAAATGAAATTATCGTATGTATATACAACATGAAACGAATAATGGTATGAAATAAAATGGAATTACAGAAGCTTATATATAAAATATATATCATTAATCTCATATTTAATTACAGTGCCATCATAATGGCCACCATGAGAGGCGGTAAGATGTATTTGAACAATCATCGTTTCGTGAGGCGTTAGTTTGCCATCCACAGAAACATTATGTTCATCATCCATTAGATGGAGTTGTGTGTATGTGTAGTTTGAATCCTTCTTATAACAACATCCTAGTATATTGTGGATACTGGTGTTGTTACAAAAGAAAGGAAATAAAAAGAGTTTGGGGGTTGGAGAAGCAAAATAAATGAAAATAATTTAAGTGAAATCGTTACCTTTAATCTAGGTAACTCACTTTGGTTGGAACCAAAGGACTTCTTGAAATGCTTTCTGCCTAAGGAGAAGCTTCAAGGAGGAGGAGAGGGATTTGGGGAGCTTATTTGGGCAGAGTTTTGACGAGCCAAGTGGCTTGAGAGGTGTGAGGAAAAGAGAAGGAGGAGTGCCCTTTTATAAGAGGGGTGAGGGGCACTTTTGGAAAAGCTAGAAATATTAATTTATAATAAATTCATATTCGGTTTACAAAGGCTCCAAAGTTGACTATTAAAAGGATGAGGTGGGTATAGGTCGAAAACAACTCATCCAATAGAATTTAGACAGGTTTGGGTACTTATATTAACCTTATATTTAAGTATTAACTCTAAGTTAATTAGTTTCACTTTTACAATGTCTCTTTGTATTTTTATATAATATGGTTAATAAACTTACTATATACATCCAAGCGACCCCCAAGTGGTCCATTAATGATTAACCTATCATAATATAAGTCTCTTGGCCGAACCTTAGATTTTTAGGAATTTAATATCAATTAATAATATAATATTTGTTTTAAGAACTCTTTTATGTCAATTTTGAAACTATTCAATAGTTGATTTTTTTGAAACTCATAACAGATTGATTACTTCGAAAAAAGTCAATTAAATCAATCCTAATATATCATATTATCCTAGAAAATTAGTGTAATTCATTGAAAGTTTCATATTATATTTATTTGAGTATTTATAATATCAATTATGTTAATTTTTTACTATTTTAGTAATTACTGCATCATCATTGTGTCATAAATAAAATAAATTATTTAATGTCTAAAAATTATAAATAAAACATCATTATGTATGAAATCTTTTTAGCTTTCTAATGAATATTTATAATCGAAAATCCAACATGTATAACCCTATGTAAAAATTGTTCTTCTAAAAGATGTAAGCTTATGCCATTTTTATTTTTATTTTAACTTTATTAATATAATGTGTCCCTACCACATACAAGTGGCTCCAAGGGGTCCCCAAATTGACACAAAGATGCCCATGGTCGACCATTTATCAACCAATAGGGTTAAGACACGTTTTAGGGTAATTTAGTATTATTATAATATTATTTTTTAACCCTTATTTACCGGATTTACCCTTAACCATGGTAAATAAAATATTTACCGCAGTAATTATTCAAAATGTCTAAAAATAAAAGTTACCTATTTACAAAATTTGAACATCCTGATTCCAAATATGGAATCCATTTTTCTAAATTCAAAACACATAAGTGGCAGAAATTAATTTAAAATTAATTCCCGCTGTCAAAACAAAAAGCGTGTTTTTAAGAGATAATAACTATCAAAAGATTGACACTTGTTTATGTTCGGTTTAATTGTAAAATTATGTCCAATGACCAACATTATATTAAATAGTAAAAATATATTCTAAATATACTTTAAAACCACTCAAATTCATAATTTATCACTATTAATTATTTTGATTAAAAAAGTTGTTTTTAATTAAAATTTAGTAATTTTCAATATTCATCAAAATATGAAAGTTATCCGAAAAGTACCAAAATTTCACCTTAGGCTAAATTTGATATTCCAAATCCAAAAATGAAGTCCATTTTAAAATATAAAAAATATATAACTTCAAAAAGTAGGTATTACTATTCATAACAGCTAGTTTGATTGGTTACGGTGTGTTAGAACTCGAAGTTGCGTACAACACACGCTACTGTTTTATTCAAAGGAAAGCGTACCGTGGAAGCTTGGGATGTTTCATTTTAAATTTTTGATGTCCCCATTTAGTCAAAAAGTTTAAAATATTGTATTTAAAAAGGTTTCACTATCAAAAGTTGATAAAAGTGCAATACTGAAAATGAATCTGTTCTTGCATTATGACTAAGAAACACATAATATGGATTCTAAAATTATAAGGATTATATAAAGTTTAAAATTTAGTTAATACTATTCATGAACTCTTTTAATGGATTTTTTTTGGTAAGTCATGGTGCAATTGAACTCGGTGTTGCGTGTAGTGCAAGTTATTGAATTATTTTGAAGAAATAACACACTATGAAATCTTGGGGTGTTACAGCCGGTATGATCTGATTCTCAATATATGGGGGTGTTTCTACCTATCCACATTGAGGAAGGATCGCACGAGATGGACCCTGAACTGAAGAATTTTCACTCATCAGATCTTCATCACAATTCAGAATCGATAACCTAGATGGATGTCATCATAGATTCATCCTAAAAATTTAATCAAGATGTACCATGGTCATATGATAATATATATATATATATATATATATATATATAATGGGGAGATGACTCAAGAAGTAAAATCAATGAATCAATCCTATATGATGCATGCACCATTGATCCTTGCAACCAATGTCTCGGTATAATGAGTCTAAAAATGGGTAGTGAAGGTCCTAGAGAATGGATACATTGTCTGCCATACCAACATTGGAATCACAGGCCTGAAAGCCTCACTTGAAAAACTTTGAAACTATTTCACTAATCCCAACTGAATCCTCATAAGGGGATTACTACGAACACTGTACCAAGGAATGAACTACTATGATAAAAATATGTCATGACTTAACCCAACGGGGCTCAAGTAACAACTACCCCAAGCCTACCTCCATAGGCTAGGGGGTGGAAGCAAGTGTTGAAAGGTATATCTAATATGGGAGACCTTTTATTAATGTACCTGTATACACACACCTGGCCATATCAATATAGAATTATAGAGGAATGATAATAAAAATATACAATATCTAGAATATAAACATGAATATGAAAAATACTAGGGTGTACAAGAGTACGATAGTGAAAACTGAAAGTAAATGGGAAAAACACACGCCATTGGAAAGATGTCCCAAATTGGAAAAACTAGAAAGTGAAATTACTAAGAGAGACCAGCTTCTGATCTCTAAGCTTAGACCACTATACACAGTCCAATTCACCAGGTATCCCTAAGATCTACTATAGTTATTGTTAACCTATACATCTTCTTCACAATACATTACATGTATGAGAAAATCCCATGTAGGTGTGAGTATATACATACCTAGTATGATGCTCTGGAAGATGGAAGACAAGAAGTAAGAGACATGATAGTAATAGATAGATAGAAAACTTAACCCAAAACAAGAGAGTAAAAATCCAAAAATATGGATACAAATATATATATATATATATATATATATTCTCAAACCAAATAAACCCAAATAATAGATAAGGGGATCTCTATCTCACATACCAGACCAAGAAAGAGTACCAACAGTTCTAAAAGTCCATCTTTGATTCCCAGATTCTCATGTTTTTTTCCATAGAAGTAACCATGTGGAGGGAACATGCATGACCACTATGTTGAACATTTGAGGGGGAAAAATATACAAGAAGAGGACTAGAACCATAGTTTTTAAGGGGGAAGCCACTCAGTGTAAGGTTGACTCGTTCCCTATTTGATAAGGGTGAAACTCGGTGGGAATAGGACCCATGCCTTGATTTTTTAGCGGGAATCACTCAGTGGATAGATGAACCACACCCTAATTCCATATGGGGCACCACTCAGTGATAAAGGACCCACTATCTAGTTCCATAGGGGGTATCACTCAGAGTAAAGAGGACACAAACCCTATCTGATAGTGGTTACTACTCTATAAATAGAGTACCCCCACTCTAATCCATATGGGGGTACCACTCAGAGTAAGGAGGACCCAAACCCTATCTGATATGGGGTAATACTCCTTAAATAGAGGACCCATGACCTGATCCTTTAGGGGGTACCACTGAAAGTAAGGAGGACCCACACCCTATTTGATAGGTGGAACTACTCTATAAATAGAGGACCTACGCCATGATCCATCAGGGGTACCACTAACTGGATAGATAGAGGACCTTCACACTATTTCCATAGGGGGGTACCACTCAGTATAATGATGAACCAAAACCTATTTAATATGGTCTACTCTGTAAGTAGATAGAGGACACACATACTAGTCTGTCAAGGTGTACCACTCTAATGATCCTGCCCAAATGATGTCATTGTTGAGCACTGCCTAATTAAGAGTTACACAAAGAACATCTCGTTTCTAATCTCAAAATACACTATATGGGATAACATTTCATTATACTTGAAAAAATACTTGGGATAGGCTACTTGCGGGCCAACATTCAAGTTCAAATAAAGGAGATATGAGTTGTTGAAGTTTCCTCATAAGAAAAGTAGGGGTACACAGTGTGTAAGGGGACCCACACGACGTGTGGTCCAACTCAATCGCCCGGTCGTGTACCTGATGGTACACAGATTTCTACCCCTATGTCCCTACATGGTGTATAGGGGAACTACATGGTGTGCCTTAGCCACCTAGGTTCCTTCCCGTGCTCCCTAGATGTGTCCGTGTATCATGCCTGTGTCCATGTACTTTGGTGCACAACATGTACCTAGCCATGTCCATGCCCATGTACTCCCATAATAAACGTCGGGCTTCCATCACAAGATTCACATGGCGTGTGGGGATCCCAAATGGCATGTGACACTTATAATTCTATAGAAATCGAAGCACCACAGATTTTCAAGGGACACATCATGTTTCCTTCCAAACTACATGGTGTGTAGTAGGATTTTTTCACAACTTCTAAGATCCAATCCATGGATCCTGGATCTACATTTGTTTCTTTGGATCTTGCCTCTAATCCACCCAAAATTGTGTATCTTTTTCTGTCAAGTGATTCTAACCATATGGTGTCTAGAGAATGGATGTGATTCTTCACGTATGAACCTCCATGCCTTGTATGCCTCATACCGCGCCAAACTTATCACCACTATCATTTCTTTGGAAACTGGTTTAACAATCCAATCACCTGAAACCCTTGAATCTTCTAATTTCATACCTGGTTCATTGTTAGATTCATCACATGTGAATCATCCATGGATCTCGGTGTCTGATCATGCTCCATCCCACCTAGTAATGTCAAATTGTGACCTCATGGTCCAACAATGACTAATGAAAATAAATGAGGGAGAAAGACCAAAGAAATAGATGTGCAATGATCATTGGCCTAGCATTCTTGGCCAGCAGATACAAATTTCATATATCAAGGTGAGAAAACTAAATAAACTAATTAAACTAGTACATGGGTGCATACAATGGCTGCATTTGAATGTAAATCAAAGAAGCATTTTGATTTTTCTCAATAAATTTAATCAATAGGGGACCAAACATAGAATTTATGAGACCTTCCTAGTTTCATATCATTCGATGCCAAATAATATGTTCTCCAATGAAGAAGAGGAATCATTGTGTTTATTGCCTCTCCATCTACCCAAATACATAGGTTCATCGTCATATGAATCTTATTTTCCAATGAGAGGAGGAATAACTGACTACAAAAAGATCCCAAGGTTATACATCTTACCCTAGGGATTCTTCCATAATAGCGTTTAAATATAAATATTTTAGTTAGGTTAATTAATAAATTAATAATTTAATTAACTAACTGAACATACTGCTAATGGCCATTTTATCTAAATGTCCCATCCCGATCCATTTTATGACACACCTAGGGTAAACATCACATTACACACTCAAACATGGTCTCATATTTCTAATATGAGATTCCATTTAAGAGTTATCACATTTTATTTAAGAAACTATGTTCACATAATATAAAATATATTTAATATTTTTATAAAATTAATTCTGGTAACATCGGGCCTCGGAATCGCATGCCTTCTCTTCTCCTGGATCTGAAAATATATTTAGAAATATTATAAAGTCTTATAGGGAAAAAACAAGGTGTATACGGTGAAAAAGGATGAGGTAGTCATGAGTTTTCATGTATTTTAGTTTCAAATATCTTCTATTGACATGTTTTGATATATTTCTTGAATAACCATTAGAAACCTTGACAGTATCTAGTACTTTCAAAAATTGATTTTTCTCTAAAGGTGTTACCACATAAGAAACACATATAAAATTTCATTTATTTTCACCGATACACATAGGATGTTTCTCTGGTATGATACCCCAATCCACCGAGTGATGATGATATCAT
The DNA here is from genome assembly GCA_963277665.1 of Viscum album. Lineage (NCBI taxonomy): Eukaryota > Viridiplantae > Streptophyta > Magnoliopsida > Santalales > Viscaceae > Viscum > Viscum album. The sequence continues at coordinate 1,894,083,268 of OY728165.1, forward strand.
ATATCATCATTAGTATTCCCCTTGATATTTATAAGAATTAAAAGAAAATATTCACATATGTTTTTCTCAATATTCATTACATTTAAACAATGACATAACAAATTGGTTAACCAATAATAAAATTCAAAGAGGATGATTTTATTCTTATAATTATGATTGGATTTAGTGGAAGCATTCTTCATCTTTTTAGATTTTTTGGCCTTTCCTAAATGAAAAATTGACATCTTGGAATTCTTTAAGAACAATAGTTCCAGAACTATACTGAGGTGGATTCTCAATCTCAACTGTAATATAAAACCTTAAATTATTATTCCTATATAGATGATCTATTAGAAAGAATTAGTGATATCCCATGAAACAATAAATATGATGAAATTTACATCTTCTAGAATGTGTATCCTTAAAACAAGTGGACAAGATAGTTTTTCCTTCACGCTCCATCCAAACATCAATACATAAGCATCAAAATAATTTATCATCCACATAAGTGCATTATGAATCTAAAATATTTCTCTTAAAGAAGCATCGTATGTGTGAACACTAGCATTCCCAAGCTACTGCAACTCTTTTTTAATGGTTTCTTGGACACAGTTATGCCATTATCGGGATCAGAAGGTCTAGATATGAGTCCATGTAATATAATTAATGGTTTTTCCATACACATCCATTGAGAAGGGTTATAAATGTGAATTAAAATTGGTCACCTGTTGTACTAAGTAAGTATCTATCCAAAAATATTAAAACCGTCACATGATCGATCCAACTAGAAATTCAGCTACAAAATTAGGATACCACGCATCAAATGTTTTTCATGATAATCCATATGTAGGATGAACCAACTAATCATTATCCGTGATTCAATCATCATCATTTAATCATATATTTGTTCATATTTTATAAAACAAGAAAATATTTTAGAGTCAAGGAATAAATGGAGAGTATCATAATACTTTCTTTTATAAATGATATGGTGCTCCATATACATTTTTCTTCCATTGAGATGTACCACATTATTCACAGTCATTTAGATTTATGGTTTCCTCCAATAATATTCTACAATATTTTAGTTAATAATGGATTTTATTTATAGAAAATTGAAGATGGTTAATTAGATTCCATTCCATATAATATTTAAGGTAATATCCACATCATCAAGAATTAATTCCACCAAAAATGTAATAATATAATCGATATAAGTATTATAAACTCCATACATAGTTTTCCCATGATACATAATCATTAAAAATTTCATCTTTGTCATTTTTCCACATTGCCGATATACAAGAGTTCTAGCATCATCCATTAATTTTTTCACTATATTAACATTATCATTTTCCTTAGTTGCATCATGTGTAATCATATAATTATCCTCTTTCATTGGAATATTTTCTTTCTAATGATGTTGAATAAACAAAAACTAATCAAATACCAAACTCTCTATTCCACTCCTTTCAATTTGATCATGAATAGTATGGTATTTATTTTTCTATCCATTATGACACTAGACAAAATAATTTGTTTGAAAAACAACTTTTTTTTTATATGGTAGCTAAATTCTTCGCAAATTAACCAAGGTATTACAATATAATTATAATAAGGTTAGTGCATAAGACCTCTATCAGAACAACTTTTGAATTTAAAACTTTTAAAAAATCAATCTTATTCTGAAACTCAGTTGATATAAAATTAGTATCATACATCTACCATTTATCCATTTTGTTATAACAATTTTTTTTATCAATATCAATGTAGTAGACTATAATTAAAAAATTAATGATAGTGGTGAGGAAATTTTTTTCATAATTCTTCCAAAACTTGGTCATGAAGGGAATTGATTTTGTGAAGGGAAAGGGGATTACAAGATCTAGTATAGTCATGAGCCTATACCAACAATTTTATAGATTCATTGGTATAATATATCATTTACTAACCTATACCAAACACTAGTTAAAGATAGATGTTTATTTTTAGATGAAACCATAGTTATTTATAGTGCATAGTGCAAAACAGAAATGAGGGCCTTGGGCATAAAAGTGTATTGTGCAATGCATGACATGTGACAATATTAACTTGAAAATCCCAAAGGGAATATAGGCACATTGAAATAATAAAAAATAATAAATTAGATGAATAAATTATCAATAATAATAATATAAAAAATATTTATTAATTTTAGTGAAAATTTATTTTGGAAAAATAATATATTTTTAAAAATTAACCATTATTAATTCAAATAAAAAATCATTACAATTAAATCACGGGAAGGATTGTGAGGATGTGGAAGGGTAGGTGGTTTTTCTTGGTATTGGAACCTGATTGATGTGTCACACAGAGTCTGTAGAGGAAGGAGGGGCATTTCATTACTTGTAATGGTGTGTTTTAATAAATTATTTTAATAGGGTTAGGTTAGCCGATTAAAAAAAGGTGCAAAGAATTAAGATGGTGCAATGATGCTCGCAACACCACACTCCACCATGGCGCAATTATCACACGCCCCAGAATCATCATTTGGGGAAATGTAGAGAGACTAGGTCATCAATTGGTAGCATATCCTAAACATGTCCCAACCTTAAAAATCTTCTTATATAGTGAAAACAAACATGATAACATAACATGTTTTTTGAAACCTTAAAAATAAAACCAATTAGAACTTAACTAATAATCATAATCATTCAATATTTCTAATATTAATCTTGAATTATTCAATCTAAATGTATAGTTTCATATCACAATTCTAAGAAACATTCATTTCTAATGCAAAGGAAAACAACTGTGCTTTAGTTTACAAACCAAATTTCATTACCAAATCCAAAATTTATTTAAGGAAATGAGACATGTTCAATTTATTTTAATCACTTTTAAAATCATTGAAATAATATTGAAGTCAAATCCATTTTAAATAAATCTCTATTTCCATGTATAAAAACACAATTCAACATACATGAATACATCATTATAAGAAAAAAAATAGTTTATCATGAAAACTGCAATTTGAGAAGGGAAAATTCCCATTGAAAATAATTCAAATTTTATATTTATCACAAATATCCCTAAAATCATAATTATATCCCCTGAGATAACACAATACCATATATATAAAACCATAATGTTTAAATCTTTTATATCAATGAGTAATAACTATACATAATAAAACACAAAAAACTCCAATACACTAACAAAAAATGCACTTTTATTATCTAACAATGAGAATTTAATATCATATAATATCATCTTTACATAAAACTTCACATAATGGGAATTAAATCATGTCACGTAATGTTAACAATTAGGTATTTTCATAACAAATCATTAAATCCCATATAGATAGTAAAATCAATGAAAATTCTCCTTAAAAAATATATCAAAACTAAAATATTCACAACTAGAAACTAGGGATATACCCACAGACCTATACCAATATTTTTCAAAATAATTGGTATACGTTGTTTATACATAATCTATACAAATGGTTTTGTGAAATCGTTGGTATAGGAAGCTTAAAAATACCCTATACCAATGGTTTTTTCAAAACCATTAGCATAGGTAAAGTCTATACCAAGGGTTTCTTTGAACCATTGGTATAGATTATGATAGACCAAGGTTATACCAATGGTTCATGGAAATTGTTAGAGTATATATTATTATACCAACAGTTTTTAAAACCGTTGGTATATAATTCCACACAAATGTTGGATATACCAAAAGTTTAAATAAACCATTTGTATAGATTCTGTTATACCAATAGTTTTAAAAAAACAATGGTATATTATTATGGACAAATGATAGTTCACGGTCTCTTACTTCTTGGATATGTCTCCCATCCAGAATCCTATGAGTGGTGTCCCATCTTCGTCCCCATCTGTGCTGATATACCCTCAGTTTTTTTTCATTATATTATTATTCAACATAAAATTAGTGAGTTCTAAATCAATCATATCTTCATCCAAGATTCATTTTCAATTTTTCTAAGTATAAAATACTAAGCTGGATTTTTTACCAGATTCATTGAACAAAGGTTAGTTTAGATAATATTTGTTAATATATTGTATAATCAATTTGATTGTTGGTGATGAATTTCTTTTTTAATTCAGTTACTCTCTACTTCTATATAAACTACTATTTCCCCCCATGTAGTTGCACTAGATTTGATTTGTTGTTTCTTAAAAAAAAACAATGAGATGGAAATTGATTAGTACTGGTACTCATGGATTGTACTGCAATACATGGTACTTGTTTTCATGGCTTGCTAAAAATGAGTCTCTAGGAGTTCTTGTATAAAATAGGAAATTTTATATCATATGAAATCAATTATTAAAAAATTAATTCAAACATTAAAATTTCATGTTGACTATATGTATTTATTATTTTGGTACACATTATGATAAATCATACTCAGGGTGAGACATTAGATAAGTAATGTTTTATTTGAAAAGTGTAAGATAACTTTTAATGCTTTCTCACATAACGACCTCAATCATTCAAATGGGTGGGTCAGGACAATATTGACCATTAATGATCTGTCATATGTAAAGAATGTTGGAAAATGATTATTCATAGCGAGAATTGTGTTAAAAATTCACCCATTCATTTTTTCCTTGTTGATAGAATATATAACACATTTCCACCATACTTGTTAAAGGGTTGGAGTTCAAGTAATAAAGAGGTGATAAACAAATATGATTTTCAAATGCTTCATAAAAATCCATTTTTTTCTCAAGTACGACTATTGGTTTCTCAAAATATGATATTTTAATCTAAAAAGTGAGGTGTATATATCCTTCCAAACAAAATTCAACACCTTTGTTATCATAAAAAAGTAATTATTCTTTCACCTATAGAGGAAGAAACACTATTCTAGTAGAAAAAACAAATTCTAAGTTTTCAACACTAACAAATCACTCCTTACTATTTTCAAAAGATTTTAATTCAATAAACGCAATCTCTTTCAACCTATATAAAAAATAATTTCAAAATAAATCTCATTAATAAATCATTCAATCTCATCATGTTTTGCATGTAACTCAATTTTTTCAAAACCATTCCTATTTTCAAAGTCATTTCCATATTCATTATTTAAATTCTACTCCAAAGACAATGTTTCAAATTTAAACTGGTTGAAATAATTTATTTCAGCATCCACGTCATATGTATCGCACGAAAATAGAAAAATACTAAGTATACATGTTTAAAGTCAATTTTGATTTCATAATTACCATTTTAAATAGTGAAAAAACATGAATATTTTTATTCAAATAAATTGAATTCAACTTTTAATGAAACATCAAAGTAAAGAAAAAATGGATCTAGTTCATGTTCAATATATCCTTCTCTATTTTCCTTTATTCTTAACTAAAAATTATTTTGAAGTTATTTCCAGAAGGTGGTTCTCATCACTTCTATTTTTATTTTTTTAATGAAATAAATCTATAGTATTAAATTCATCCTAGATATGAAATTCCAAAAGAGAGTTTCTCTTTTAAGAATCTTTTTCAAAAGATTTTTCATATTATGTGTTGCATAAAAACTCATTTTTTTTGTAAAAATATAGAATATTCTAGTCCTGGAGAAACTTCAAAATCATCTAAATTATACTCACAATGGGACTCTAATGTGTTGTGGGATGGTTGAATAAAACTATCCTTTTTCACTTCAAAATATTTCATTTCATTCTTATATATGTAACACAAAAATTGTTCTGAAATTTTATAAAATAATACAAATGATTACAAACTTAATGTTTAGAAAGAGTTAGAAATGAAAAGTGTAAATCTTATCCAACTCAAATTTTAGATTGAGAAGTTCTATTGGGATGAATTTAAAAAGTTGAGGTAATGGATAAGATTTTATATGTTCTTCAATTTCTAGTTAACTCCCTTATTTATATGTTTTCGAAGTTTCTTTAACAAATGATAACATGAGAGTTGGTTCATCTACATTTTCTACATTAAACTCGATAAAGTACCAATATATTTCAATATGTTCATCGACCAATGGATCAATGATTTGAATCTTCAATATTTCATCATTAAATCCCATGACTTCTCTCAAAAATATTCTCCTTGAAACCCAAATCAAAGAGACATCTAAAGATCATTAGAAATATTACAACTAATTCTTACAAAGAGAAAACTTCTTCCTCATCACAATCCCAATCCATTTTCAAATCTAAGTGAAAACAGTATAAAAGAAAGCTAATTCAAAAAAAATCACAAAAACAATTATGAAACATTATCAAATATTTATTATAGTAAGTAGGACCAATGATTGATTAAATTTCACACCAAAAGAAAGTCACCAAGTGGTAATGTATATTCAATAAAAGAAAACCATTATTTAAAATAAATTAAATATCATTTGAAATACCAATTAATTGGTAGCTCAATACACATGTTAGTAACTCCTATCAATATTCATCTTGATTCAATTATAATTCCAATAGATTAACTATATCTACTAATTGAAAATACTCCTCCCAAATGATTTAATGTCACCTCTAACTCATAAGAATTTGGATGTATTTATAGATCTTGTTCACTTCACTCAAACTCCTATGTTTCAATATATTATAGATTAAATATTTGTAAAGACATACTTCTACTGCAGAAGAAGTCTACATTTCTTTCAAATTGTCATGGACTTTGTCGCATTGGATGACCTAATCATGAATTAATATCTTCATGACTTTGATTGAAACACTCAAACTTCCATGTATCCTAAACTAAAATAGCTAATAAATTCATTGAGAACATCTTTTGAATCAAACTCAAGTACAATGACCGTAATAACAAAAAAAATTAATATCCCAATACCTAAATTCACATATCTTCTTTTAATCTTATGTTCCCCCTTTCCACTTAAACTTATCCATACCCAACTCTGAAATTCTAGAATTAATATTATGTATAATTATCCATTTAAATATTATTCTTATATAAAAATACGTAGATCCAATATAATCGTATGTCGTTAGGTAGGGAATATAACACGGCATATGAATTATTCCATTTATTCTTACATACCTTGGAAAATTCATACTTTAGTCTTATACAAAGAGAGGATTTATTCAAACATGAAGGCCTTTCCAAGAATATATTGTCTCATTGATTTCTTATAAATTAGGATCAAATAAGAAATTCATTATGAAATATAAACACTACTTTTGATTTAATCTCACACACCCAATTTAAAAATACAACATCCCAATCTAGGCAATCCCTACCCATTATATCTAAGACAACATATTGATCTTGATCTCATAAAAACTGGTGTAGATGTCATTAAATTTTTCTCCGGCCTGACCCACACATACAATCCACATATTCAATAATATCAATCATGAAATAATAAAATATTGACTTTTTTTCTATATGATTCACACTTCCCTCCATTGGAATCCCAGTTTACTCACCATGGTTCAAACCATGTTTCACCAAAATGAATCATTATTAATAATATGTTGACTGCCACATCATTTGCAATGACCTCTATAGTGACAACATGAACATGAGATCCTCAGTAAGACTTAGTATAGATTACCCCAATAAATACATACATGTTCCTATCCCTAAATCCATTCTATATTTGAGATACCAATTTTTCATGTCCTATAATTTGGGTAGGTAAACTGCCCAAGATTTCCTCCACATGGTTAAGGGATAACAACTATAATTGATGTATTTATATAATTTTGGGATGTATCACCTATAAAAACAACCTATCATTGACTATAACACATCAAAATCCACCATAACATGCATGGTTCATGAACTAAAAGATAAAAAAAGTATATATATAATAGAATTCTCTATAATATGATGTGAAATTATATAAATAAATCTCCAAATAAAAAAACACATCCTGAATAGATTTGAGATGAAACCCTGATGACATGTTGGTGTATATCCTAAGGAGATATCTAATCTTATAACTATCCAAATCATCCATCCATCTCCATCATCCATTATTATATATTATCAATATTTATCGATTTAATTCAACACAAATTGAACAGGTCACAAGTTAAAATGTAGTGTAGAGAAAAATAACACTCAATACAGTCATCCCAAGTATTGAGCTAGTGCAATAAACATTTACTTCCCACATGTGTCAATACAGACTCTCATAATGATGTTTGATGACTGAATGTTATTACATAAATGCTTTGTTTATTATAAATGGTTCAATGTATTAATTTGGTTTTCCAATGTTCTATATTGGGTGGTACTTATTTGGGGGTGTGGGGTGTGATGGTTTTCACAAAATATAGAAGGTGTTGCGGGCTGGATTGGGAGGTGCTGCTGGCTAGAAATGTCAACAAAGACAATACCTGTGGTTTGTAAAACTATTGTTATATACCTATAAAAATATAGGTTCTATACAAACAATTTTGTTCAACCATTGGTATAAGGTACATACATTAATCCTATACTAATGGTTGTAATAAACCATTGGTATAGGGTAAACTAATGCTTATAAAAACCATTGGTATAGGATAATTTTTTTGTATAGGGTTATACCTGTAGTTTCTGGGCACAACAGAAGTGTGGGAGGGATGGTTCACAAATTTTCTTTTCTCTATTATCAATGATTGATCTGAGATCAAGCAATGATGAATTTAATGAATAAAGAATATGAATCAAATAACAAGTACGAGTTATTAACCCACAACCAAGAGAGAGGAGATCAATCACATGTTGTTTGCACTGAATTTGAAAAAATAATAATTACCTCCAAGGTAATTATTTATTTGTTTATGTGTCCAGCCACAGATCTTTAGTGCTCTATTGTTTCATTATATAATCCAAGCATAGGATTCCTCTAGTAGTGATCCATACGTGCTCCACGAATCTCCAAACATTGTTGATGGAGTCTCTGGGTGCTACCACGGAAGATCCTTACACTTTCGATGTCCGTCCTCGATCGCCTTGAGAACCGCTTCCAAAGCATTCTCCTTGATCAGATGGAGGAGGATCTCTCTAGTTCTTGAGATCATTCTTAGAGAGGGATTAACTCTCTAGGATTGAGATATTTTCTCCAATCTATTGTGCACAATAATTTTCTTTTCTAGGGTTATGAGAAAATAAACATAATTAGGTATTTATATTGCTAGGGTTAAAATAACATAATTACACAAGTTCCCTTATTTATTTTATTAATCCTAGAGAAACCCCATGTAAAATAATAATAATATTATTATTATTATTTCTTGACATGTGCCTAACTTGAAAATTATAATTAAATATTATTTAATAAAATAATATTCAACATTATTATTTCTCAGTGGGCCCTTGAACTCGGTCCGCCAATCCTCCACCGTATTTATTGGACCTTGAATAATGTTTATTTATTTATTAAATAAATATCACGAAATTATTTTCCAATAAATTTATAAATATTATATTCAATAAATAGAAAATAAATATTTATTAAATATTCCACCCACAATATATTCTCTCAAATAACTAGTGTTGGAATAAATGTGATCAAGAATCCATGAATAATTATTAAACCCCAATCGGGAATAATATTTATTCAACTTGTTAAATAATAAATAATATATTATTTAACTAATATATTGGATACACTTAGTGTGTGACCCTCTAGGACTCTTTGTCAGTGGAATTAGGAGGAGTAGCCTAAAGTCCAAGGTTAGCATCTAGCAACACGCCAAGACACCCATAGAGAAAGAAGTTAGTGACACAATGACATGTCACCTCATACAAACGCTTACCATCTAATATAATCTTTTTGTCTCGATATCACTAATCATGTGAGTTGCATGCTAGTGTATTCAACCCATGTGCTCAATTTCTCCTTCTTTGACATCCCAAAAATTGAACTTTCCCATTGAACACCATGGAAATGGATTTATTTAGGCTATATCATTTCCATCAAAGGTCATGAGACATTAGCTTATGTTAAAGAATATAAGGGACAAATCCTTTCTTGAATTATTCATTAATGCAATATTACTCATGATGCACCCAACACATCCTACCTCTCCGTGAACATATGTCATTATAGTTTTTGTGAATACATCTAAGTATGCAAGTCATAATACTCTTTAATAATAATATTAAAGTATAAGCACTAATACACACATCTGCAAATAGGATCATCCAATGACACTTATAAATTTGGATTTCCTATTGGCGGGTCTCGTTCACATAATATCCTCCTAGGAATTACCAAGGGTGTACACCATGAGAAAGTACATCAAAGTCCAATGAGTCTCCACGCCTAATAGCCTGTATCATTTGTGTCCCTGAAATTATATCATCTAGATATAGAACATATATTTAAGAATAGTGTCATAGCACTTCTGATTTCTCATCACAGCAGGGATCCGCTATGACCTTTTAGCATGATATATACTCTTAGGACATTGTCACATACAATTTTATGCAAAAGAACAATAATGATGTGATAAGGAATTTATTAATATTTAAAACCATGAATATTAGTTGTCATAAAGTTCGAAAGAAGTTGGATCTAGGGAACTAACTCCAACAGACTCCCACTTGCACTAGGTACAACTGCTAAAAATTTTTAGTCTGCTAGATCTCAAATTATATTCATGCTTCTAATGAGATAGTCCTTTAGTCAAGGGGTCTTTCACATTTTCTTCCGTGGGTACTCTGCTCACTGCAACTTCACTACTCTGATAAAAATACCTCAAGAAGAGATACTCCCAGAGTATGTGCTTTGTCTGTTGATGTAACCTTGGATATTTTGAAAGATCCACCACTACAGTATTATCACAATAAAATGTGATAGGGACTTCACTTCTAGGCACCACATCAATCTCCTAGACAAAGTTACGAATCCAAATGACTTCCTTGGCTACATTAGAAGCCTCTATATACTCATACTCCACTAAAGAATCAACTACAACTAGATGCCTTGAACTCTTACAGCTCACAGCTCCTCTGTAGAGATAGAAAACATATCCAGATTATGACATTAGATCATTATGAACTGTCTAAAAACCAACATCATAATACCCCCTGATGACAAGATCCATGTATCCTCCATACATGAGGAACATATCCTTAGTTATTCTTAGATAATTAAGGATATTCTTAACATCAATCCAATTTTTTTCTCCTAGATGTGCTTGATATCTTCCAACCATGCTCAATGCATAGGTAATATCAAGTTTAATACATAACATGGCATACATGATTGATCCTATCACTAAAGCGTATGTGATATTACTCATTATATCTTTCTCCTATTGTGTCTAGGGACACATTTTCATAGAAAGATGTAAAACATGTCACATTGGAGCCAATCCCCTCTTAGATTGTTCTATCCTAAATATCTTTAGTATCTGGTCAATATATGTACTTTAGATTAGTCCAAGAATCTTCATGGATCTATCACGAATGGTATTGATCTCTATAATGTAGGGTGCTTCACCTTAGTCCTTCATGGAGAAGAACTAGTTTAACCAGTTCTTAACTGACTGTAAGACTGGTATGCCATTTCCAATAGGCAATATGTCATTAACATACAATACTAGGATAAAAAATGCATTCCCATTAAAACTTTTGTAAACACAAGGCTCACATTCATTCTTAATGAAGCCAAATTATCTTATGGATTCATCGAATCAAATCTTTCATGACCTGGATGCTTGCTTCAATCCATAGATGGATCTCTATAACTTTCAAACCCTTTTGGCATCACTTGGTGTCACAAACACTTCTAGTTGTGTCATACAGACATATTCCTAAAGGTTCCCATTAAGGAATGCAGTTTTGACATCTATCTACCAAATCTCATATTCATGGTGGGATTGTAACGCCCCGACCCCAGCTACCCAGAGTCGGTGCATTACTTCGTAACATTGGCATGATCTCAAAAGATCAAGTCTCGAAAGACCGATTAGTTTAGTAGCCTTGGAAACACTAGATACATTCATAAGTCTTTCATTACATCAAAAAGTAAACAAACTACAATAACATGGTCTTCATAGTCCACAATCATATCCCTTTCTGACTACCCCTGTAGGTCATTCATAAAATACTTCTTCACATCCTGGAAAAATATTAAAACATTGAAAGGGGTGAGCTCAGATGCTCAGTAAGATTAACAATATAGCGGAAGCTTTCATAAATAAACATTAACATTTAAGGCAATGTTTAACTAAAACAAAAGCCTTTTAAAATTGAACTTCAACATAATATGGCAAAAGTAAAATGAGATAATGCCATTTACTTCTTCACATGGATATTCTACTGGTCGAATAATCACATGCAATATCAATAACCACTTTCATAATGATGGAATGCATAATGCCAGACTATCATAACCACGTAGTCAAGGCCTCGTGCCAAGACCACAAATAAGATTTTGTCAAGGCCTCGTGCCAAGACACTAGTTTGTCTCATGAGACCTGTCGATGCATCAAGGAGCTATAGCGGGCTCCACCCGTCACTTATTAAGTCCAATGCATTCCTCATATGAATAGGTTTAATCATATCATAAACCATAACATAATCGTATCACATAAAACATGCATAAAGGAAACATAACATTTCTACATTTCAATCACAAGATATCAATACAACACATTGATATAATAAAAATGTTTTCAAAACCATTTTCAAAACCAAAATAAAAGAAAGTTAAAACTTTGTATTTATTTTTCATTAAAAAAAGTGATGGCTTGTAGAGGAAGCCGAAACTCAAATAATGGTCACGGCGGCGGAGAAGTCTTTGTCGCCGCATAAGTACGGAAATAAAAACATTCCCTTTTTGTTGTTTAGTAAAACGCTTCGTATAAAAAAGATTCCTTTTGAATAAACGTAAAAGTCAAAGGGGTTTATACACCGTATAAAAGAAAGTTGTGTATAAAACCAAATATGCCTCAATGAAAGGAGATTGAGACGAAGTCCTTAAAAAGATCATTTTTAAAATAAAATAGATCTATTATGTGTATTCACTATAGGTACACATAAAGAAAGTAAAAATACAAAATAGGACATAATAACATAATGACATAATTTGAAAGTAGGAGATTAACCCAAAGAATGGAAGTTGGGTTAAGAAGTTCCCTTACCTTGTGTCCGACTTGACTCAACCGTTCTTTAACCTCCTGAATAATAAACTAGAGTTAATATCTACCTTATTAAGAACCATTTTCAATTTCATTATCCTTTTTATATCACTTATTACAATGTTATGAATATTATGTAATTATTTAAGTTAATAACGGTCGTTTTGTCGATCTTTGGTAACTTGAGTCAACAATAAACTTCTTATAATTACAAGTTGTTCATGTGGTAGAATATACATTATATCCAGAATTATATTCATGATTTAGATGTCATATATATCTTATATATCCATTATATACATTCATTTATAATATTACGTAACATTTAGAGGTAAGAAATGAAATGCACCGTTCATGGAGACGGTAAGCCGTACGTACGCATGAACGCTACTTTCATTTCAATTTCATATTTAATGGAACTAAATCATAATGATATAAATGTATAATATAATTACAGTATAATATAGTGTATAATACCATTTACTCCATCCTTTATACATCCCACATATGGCATTAACGATTCAAATCACTTTGAGGGGGCGGTAGTCCGCACTTCCTAAAATGAAATTATCGCGTTTTACCCATAATGGAAATCATAAAGTATGCCATAAATGAGAAATACAGAAGCATAAGTAAAACATAAACATATTATATATCATATATAAAAATAGTGACATCTTAATGGTCACCTTTGAAGGTGTTATATGAGTGTTGAACAATCATCGTTTCGTGAGGCAGAAATTCGCCATCCACAGAAACCGTATGTTCTTTAACCATTAGATGTAGGTGTGTGTAAGTGTAGCTCGAATACTTCTTATAACAACATCCTAGTATATTTAGGATACTGGTTTTGTTACAAAAGAAATGAATAAAAAGATTTTAGGGGGTTGGAGAAGAAAAATAAAACAAAACAACATTAGAGAAGACATTACCTCAAAATCGGGTAACTCTTTTTGATTTGAGCCAAAGGATTCCTTGGGAAGAGTTCTGCCCAAAGTGAGGCTTCTAGGAGGAAGAGGGGGAATTTGGGAGAGTATTGGGGCAGAGGTTGGCCGAGCCAAATGGCTTGAAAGTGTAAATGAGGTGGGAGAGGTGGGGGCCTTTTATAAGTGGAGAGGAGGGGCACTTTTGGAAAGATTGAAATGTTACATTATTTCACAATGCTTTTCGGATTCTAAAGGTCCCAAACTTATATAATTCGAGGCTAAGGTGATAAGGTTTCGAAATCTCCTCATACAATAGGCTTTGGACAAGTGTAAGCCTTGGATTTTTCATTATCTTCTCATTTTATTTAAATCGTTAAATAATGAGGTCATCGCTGCATCATAATGATGTCATAAATAATTTAATTTATTTAATGTCTAAAAATTATACAAAAAATACTATGATGTAGGAAATATTTTTAGATTTCTAATGAATATTTATAGTCAAAATTTGGACTTGTGTAACCCCACTTAAAAACTGTTTTAGTAAAATAACTCATGTTTGTGTCAATTTAATTTTAACATTAAATAAATATATATTAATGTCATTTTCCAACTAAAGTGGCTCCATGGGGTCCCCAAGTTGACCCATGGGTTGTTTTGGTCGGCCATGACTCATCCAATAGGAGTAGGACAAGTTTCATGCTCATCTCATATTATTAAAACATTATTTGTACCTTAAACTACACTAATTACCTCTAATCGTGATTAAGAACTTAAAAGTTACTATTCACCAAAAAATTATTTTAATCTCATTGAACCACATTTTACTTCTTAATGACAACCATGTATGTCGGATTTTTGAAAATAAAATCACAGAAGTGGTAATATTTCATTTAAACGAAAAATCAGTTATTTAACTACCACTTAGTGGTTTCACTATTCATCAAAAATTGAAGTTTTTCAGAACAAGGCCAAAATTTCACCCTAAGCTATAATTGATATTCCGAATTCAAAAATGATGTCTATTTTACAAAATTCCAAACATATAAGTTGAATTAATTAATTTTATAATTAATTCCCGCTGTTACGACAAATAGCGTGTTTTTAAGAAACAATTTATATCAAAAGATTGGCAATTGTTTATGTCCAATTTCAATGTTAAATTAATTCTAATGACCACCATTGGATAAAATGGTAAAAATATATTCTAATTATACCTTAAAACCACTAAATAGTATAATTTATCACAATAAATTATTTTGATTAAAAAAGTTGTTTTAAAGTATTTTTCACTATTCATAAAAATTAGAAGTTCTCAGAAAAATACCAAAAATTCAACATAGGCTAATTTCGATATTCCGAATCCAAAAATGAAGTCCATTTTGAAATATAAAATTTCTATAATTTTAAAAAGTGGTTATTACTATTCATAACGGCTACTTTGATTAGTCGCGGTGTTTTAG
Source organism: Viscum album (assembly GCA_963277665.1). Classification (NCBI taxonomy): domain Eukaryota; kingdom Viridiplantae; phylum Streptophyta; class Magnoliopsida; order Santalales; family Viscaceae; genus Viscum; species Viscum album. The sequence continues at coordinate 1,894,098,720 of OY728165.1, forward strand.
AACTCGAAGTTGCGTACAATGCAAGCTATTGCATTATTGAATGAGAAGCGTATCGTGGAAGCTCGGGGTGTTACATTCTCCCCTCCTTCAATAAATTGCATCCTCGCAATTTGAAATTTTTCTTTGAAAATAAAAGGTTGAAAAGAGACAATACCTTTGAGGAAAACCCACATCGAAAATAAGGTTAATAAATATATAACATTAAAAGAAAGCAGGATAAGTACAAAGGTCACCCGATATAGCCCATTCTAGGATTATATGAAAATATGGATATGGAGGAGAAACAAACCATCAAGTTCTGATGGAGAGTTATAGAAAACAGGATTAGGAGAAAGTTTAACCACAAGAAAATCACAAACTTGTGATTGGTTAAACGATCATTGAATCCCTAGTTGGAAAAGTTAACTGACAACTTTTTTGTTTTAAGTTACCTTTTATAATGTTGAGGAATTTATTTAGGAGATTTACTAAGAACGTAAGGGAATATACATACTTGTTATGTATACTTTCATTCGTTAATAAATTTTTACCACAAACCCAACTTTTACTCCAAATGGTAACGGAACTCAAAAATATTCTATTTATCCTAATTGTATAAGGTTCCAAATGTTAACACATACCATTTAGATTAGTAAAACTATTTTGTAATAACCAGGGACTTCCTGTAGGCTAGTGGTAGGAAATAAAGGCTTGTCGCACTATGGTTGTGGGTTCGATTCCTGCAGCTTTGTCCGACGCGACGGGTTATTCCCCACCCTGCAGGTTGTCCTTTTCCTAAAACTATAGTATTATAATATTCCAAAAATAATCTTCAGAAATTCTTTAATTTTAAAAAATACTATCCATGGTTCAACTTAATCCATTCCAACCTTAATAGTTATCCAAAATACCTCCGTCCATACTTTCTCTAAAAGGTCTCTAAATTCCAAAATCAATTGTAACATCAGATTCCCCAAACAAAGAAAAGTTTCTCTTATTGTCACATACTAAAAATATGATTACCTTAATCATATTAAAACCTTACTGAAATCAACAAGTACTGCAGTACAATCCATATATATATATTACATTATTCTTATAACCAGAATATAATCCTTGAGTCCAAAAGCACCAATACATTAATTATTCCGCTTCAACTGTAGTCACAGCATAAGATTGGCCTTGATCCCTTGGCCTTTTATGAGGTAAGTTTCCTTGAAGCTTAGGACATTCATTTGCATAATGCCCTGTTTCCCTACAATTGTAGCATTCATCTTTGACAGCCTCTTTCTTTCCCTTGAAATCACGAGCCTGGTGACCCTTTTCTCCACATTTATAACAAACTCCCATTCCTTTTAGGCAAGTACCAGGGTGATTCTTCCCACAATTATCACATAATGGAAAATCCTTCTTTCCATTTTTCCCTTTATCTGTCTCTTGTTCCACCGTTCTCTTCTTCTCTTACTTTACTTTGTTGTCATAAGACTTAGAGAATTCCTTTTCTATCTTGATAGCACACGAGACAATATCTTCGTATGATGAGAAGGATTGTGATACTAAAGCTCGACGGAGAAATGGTTTTAACCCATCAAAGAAACGATCAATCTTACTCCTTGGGTTACGTATATAATCGGCAGCATGCCTCGCTAACCTTGTAAAGTTAGCCTCATACTTTGCGACATTCTCATCCTCCTTCTGCCTCAAACTCAGAAATTGCCTTTCCATATCTGCTCGATGGTCATGAGGAAAATATTTTTCTAAGGAAAGCTCTTTGAACTCCCTCCATTCCATATTCGATACGTCATCATCTTCCTTTGTGTTTTGAATCAGTGACCACCACTGATCGGCATCTCCAGTGAGGGGGTAAACTGCCATGACAACCTTCTCCCTTTCACTACTCCCCAAGGCATGGAATATTTTCTCTAAGGAATTTATCCATTGCTCAGCTACTGTAGGATTTGTACTCCCATTGAAGGTTGGTGGTTGTTGCCTCATGAAACGGTCTAGCATTGATCCTCCACGTTGCGGATCAGGGTGCTCCATACGAGTAAGGTTATTATTCATAACCAGCGTGAGTTTTCCCAGTATGGTAATAAGTTGATCAGCACCAGTTGTATCTCCAGCTCCACAATAATTATCTTGAGCAGGAGGGAAATCCCTACACGGAGTGCGTGCATTGATACAGTTTCCATTCCTTCCACTAGGCGCCATTTATAAACAATGGCATAAACTATATTAGTTTATAAATAAAAATACATAATTCCATACTTGTAAGATACTTAACATAAATTGAACTATTTATGGATATAATCCATAAAAATGTTTTCTTTGAGGAAGTATATACTCATAACCGTTCATAGTGGTTTATAAAGAAAATGAGAATTATCCAAATAATATCCCCCGGGAGTGTCGTAACCAAGAGTGCAGCAAGGCCCGTTGTCGTGCACCAGTTCCCGTTCGAGTCTAGCTCAAAGCGGTGTTTTCGGGTTTTACCCCTAGGTACATCTGTGCCAGAGCCGCCTCTACCAGATCGTATCCAGACATGGATGTATTGCTCGGAAAACTCATAACATCTCTATAATACCAAAATTCTAGGAAGTTCTTCTATACTAATCCTCAAAGTTCATCTTAGGTCTACGTGCTCTAATCAGAGTTTATCTAAATCTAGCTTCCAAGGTTTGTACTAAACTTCCTCTGATACCAACTGTAACGCCCCGACCCCAGCTACCCAGAGTCGGTGCATTACTTCGTAACATTGGCATGATCACAAAAGATCAAGTCTCGAAAGACCGATTAGTTTAGTAGCCTTGGAAACACTAGATACATTCATAAGTCTTTCATTACATCAAAAAGTAAACAAACTACAATAACATGGTCTTCATAGTCCACAATCATATACCTTTCTGACTACCACTGTAGGTCATTCATAAAATACTTCTTCACATCCTGGAAAAATATTAAAACATTGAAAGGGGTGAGCTCAGATGCTCAGTAAGGTTAACAATATAGCGGAAGCTTTCATAAATAAAAATTAACATTTAAGGCAATGTATAACTAAAACAAAAGCCTTTTAAACTTGAACTTCAACATAATATGGCAAAAGTAAAATGAGATAATGCCATTTACTTCTTCACATGGATATTCTACTGGTCGAATAATCACATGCAATATCAATAACCACTTTCATAATGATGGAATGCATAATGCTAGACTATCATAACCACGTAGTCAAGGCCTCGTGCCAAGACCACAAATAAGATTTTGTCAAGGCCTCATACCAAGACACTAGTTTGTCTCATGAGACCTGCCGATGCATCGAGGAGCTATAGCGGGCTCCACCCGTCACTTATTAAGTCCAATTCATTCCTCATATGAATAGGTTTAAACATATCATAAACCATAACATAATCGTATCACATAAAACATGCATAAAGGAAACATAACATTTCTACATTTCAATCACAAGATATCAATACAACACATTGATATAATAAAAACGTTTTCAAAACCATTTTCAAAACCAAAATAAAAGAAAGTTAAAACTTTGTATTTATTTTTCATTAAAAAAAGTGATGGCTTGTAGAGGAAGCCGAAACTGAAATAACGGTCACGGCAGCGGAGAAGTCTTTGTCGCCGCATAAGTACGGAAATAAAAACATTCCCTTTTTTCGTTTAGTAAAACGCTTCGTATAAAAAAGATTCCTTTTGAATAAACGTAAAAGTCAAAGGGGTTTATACACCGTATAAAAGAAAGTTGTGTATAAAACCAAATATGCATCAATGAAAGGAGATTGATACGAAGTCCTTAAAAAGATAATTTTTAAAATAAAATAGATCTATTATGTGTATTCACTATAGGTACACATAAAGAAAGTAAAAATACAAAATAGGACATAATAACATCATGACATAATTTGAAAGTAGGAGATTAACCCAAAGAATGGAAGTTGGGTTAAGAAGTTCCCTTACCTTGTGTCCGACTTGACTCAACCGTTCTTTAACCTCCTGAATAATAAACTAGAGTTAATATCTACCTTATTAAGAACCATTTTCAATTTAATTATCCTTTTTATATCACTTATTACAATGTTATGAATATTATGTAATTATTTAAGTTAATAACGGTCGTTTTGTCGATCTTTGGTAACTTGAGTCAACAATAAACTTCTTATAATTACAAGTTGTTCATGTGGTAGAAAATCCATTATATCCAGAATTATATTCATGATTTAGATGTCATATATATCTTATATATCAAGTATATACATTTATTTATAATATTATGTAACATTTAGAGGTAATAAATGAAATGCACCATTTATGGAGACGGAAAGCCGTACGTACGCATGAACGCTACTTTCATTTCAATTTCATATTTAATGGAACTAAATCATAATGATATAAATGTATAATATAATTCCAGTATAATATAGTGTATAATACCATTTACTCCATCCTTTATACATCCCACATATGGCATTAACGATTCAAATCACTTTGAGGGGGCGGTAGTCCGCACTTCCTAAAATGAAATTATCGCGTTTTACACATAATGGAAATCATAAAGTATGCCATAAATGAGAAATACAGAATCATAAGTAAAACATAAACATATTATATATCATATATAAAAATAGTGACATCTTAATGGCCACCTTTGAAGGTGTTATATGAGTGTTGAACAATCATCGTTTCGTGAGGCAGAAATTCGCCATCCATAGAAACCGTATGTTCTTTAACCATTAGATGTAGGTGTGTGTAAGTGTAGCTCTAATACTTCTTATAACAACATCCTAGTATATTGAGGATACTGGTGTTGTTACAAAAGAAATGAATAAAAAGATTTTATGGGGTTGGAGAAGAAAAATAAAACAAAACAACATTAGAGAAGACATTACCTCAAAATCGGGTAACTCTTTTTGATTTGAGACAAAGGCTTCCTTGGGAAGAGTTCTGCCCAAAGTGAGGCTTCTAGGAGTAAGAGGGGGAAGTTGGGAGAGTATTTGGGCAGAGGTTGGCCGAGCCAAATGGCTTGAAAGTGTAAATGAGGTGGGATAGGTGGGGGCCTTTTATAAGTGGAGAGGAGGGGCACTTTTGGAAAGATTGAAATGTTACATTATTTCACAATGATTTTCGGATTCTAAAGGTCCCACACTTATATAATTAGAGTATAAGGTGATAAGGTTTCTAAATCACCTCATCCAATAGGCTTTGGACAAGTGTAAGCCTTGGATTTTGCATTATCTTCTCATTTTATTTAAATCGTTAAATAATGAGGTCATCGCTGCATCATAATGATGTCATAAATAAATTAATTTATTTAATGTCTAAAAATTATACAAAAAATACTATGATGTAGGAAATCTTTTTAGATTTCTAATGAATATTTATAGTCAAAATTTGGACTTGTGTAACCCCACTTAAAAACTATTTTAGTAAAATAACTCATGTTTGTGTCAATTTAATTTTAACATTAAATAAATATATATTAATGTCATTTTCCAACTAAAGTGGCTCCATGGGGTCCCCAAGTTGACCCATGGGTTTTCTTGGTCGGACATGACTCATCCAATAGGAGTAGGACAAGTGTCATGCTCATCTCATATTATTAAAACATTATTTGTACCTTAAACTACACTAATTACCTCTAATCGTGATTAAGAACTTAAAAGTTACTATTCACCAAAAAATTATTTTAATCTCATTGAACCACATTTTAATTCTTAATGACAACCATGTATGTCGGATTTTTTAAAATCAAATCACAGAAGTGGTAATATTTCATTTAAACGAAAAATCAGTTTTTTAACTACCACTTAGTGGTTTCACTATTCATAAAAAATTGAAGTTTTTCAGAACAAGGCCAAAATTTCACCCTAAGCTATAATTGATATTCCGAATTCAAAAATGATGTCTATTTTACAAAATTCCAAAAATATAAGTTGAATTAATTAATTTTATAATTAATTCCCGCTGTTACGACAAATAGCGTGTTTTTAAGAAACAATTTATATCAAAAGATTGGCAATTGTTTATGTCCAATTTCAATGTTAAATTAATTCTAATGACCACCATTGGATAAAATGGTAAAAATATATTCTAATTATACCTTAAAACCACTAAATAGTATAATTTATCACAATAAATTATTTTGATTAAAAAAGTTGTTTTAAAGTATTTTTCACTATTCATAAAAATTAGAAGTTCTCAGAAAAATACAAAAAATTCAACATAGGCTAATTTCGATATTCCGAATCCAAAAATGAAGTCCATTTTGAAATATAAAATTTCTATAATTTTAAAAAGTGGTTATTACTATTCATAACGGCTACTTTGATTAGTTGCGGTGTTTTAGAACTCGAAGTTGCGTACAATGCAAGCTATTGCATTATTGAATGAGAAGCGTATCGTGGAAGCTCGGGGTGTTACAGGGATACTATGGAAAGTATGATTATTATGGATTTAAACATGGAAACAGGAAAAAATGTTTCACCATAGTTAATTCTTTGATGTTGTTTAAAACCTTTATCCACTAGCCTTGCTTTATTATAGCACCCAAGCATTTTATGGTATGTTTCTCTTAAATACATTCAAGTCATAGATTATATTTCATAAAACACTGAGTTTCTTTGAAACAACACTTGGTTATTTAGGATATAGTCATATCCTAGGCATTGAACTTAAATTTTCCACTTGTGTGTTTTGAATTTTGAAAATATGACATACACAATTTTTTTTTAGGATGATATTTAGAGTCTGTTAGAATTAACTTAATTTTTGGTGAATAGTAACCTACCCTTATGAATAGTAACCTACCCTTATGAATAGTAACTTACCATTATGAATAGTAATATGAATCTTATGAATGGTATCCATACCCATGAATGTATAAATAAATTTAGGCACCTTTAAAATAAAGATGAATATTTTAAGTGTTTATATATTTCGATTAAATAATGATTTAATTAAATATTTAATTAATCATATTTAGAAAATTATTTTTAAAAAATGGACTTCATTTTCGGGTTCTACATGTCGAAAAATGGTTAGGGTGAATTTTGGGGATTTTTTTGAAATACTTGAATTTTTGATGAATAGTAAAATACGATAATTTACAATAAATGCTAAATAATGGATTTATTGAGTCATTGATGATGTTATGCTGATGTAAGACCAATTGGTTCGGGATCTCATGATAAAATTATTATTCTTGGTCAAGGAATACTCACTATTCCTTGTCTTGTGGGGAAATAATAAACTAATGAATTTTATATTGAAAAATTCCCTCTCTCCTCCACTATAAAATCCCCCTTCACTCCCTCTTCTCTTCACTCCTCTAAAGCCTTATGCCTTACCAATATTCTACCCAAATCTCTCCCCAAGGTCCTCCCCCACTTCCAAAATCTCTCAGACTCTTTAAAATACCAAAACCTCTCACCTTAAGAGGTTCTCAAAGGAGGAAGTCTCAAGAGGTCAATTCCTCTTTCCAATTCCTTCATTTCTTTTAAGTTATTTTCTATTTGTTTATTTCCTCACCACCATAATAGTATGATAAATCCAGTAACATACATGTACTGGAATTTTTTCTTTCTATTGGTATATTTCATTATCTTATATCCTTTCCCCACCTTTTTATTTGAAAGAAATGAAAGCACTGTTTGAGATGTGCTAATTTAGCACATTCAAAGACAAAGGTTTATCAATTTCTATTATAATCTTTAATTATGGTCATGAAACCATTTGAGTTATGGTTGAACTAGATTATTATATATTTAATATATCCTATTTTTAGTTCTGTAATCCTTTTGTACAAATAGTAATAAGTTAGTAAGCAAAACATGTTCTTTGTAATCAAACCCACCAATTAACAAAAACGGTTGTCACTATGGTTTTATATAATAGTTTTACTTAAATATAAGTAACCAAATTAAATTTAAAACCATTTAATATCCTATATTTTCACTAATATCATATAACTTCATTTCTAGACAACCACTTCCATCTTTCATGTTTATCCGAACTTGAATATAGGTGAACCGATCTTTTAAAACCAAGTAAACAAATGAGCCCGAACAATAAAATTGAACCTTATAACTAATCAAAAAGTCCTTTAATGAAATAAAAAGGGTTATAATAAATAAATTAAATATAGAATAGGTTCTGTAATTATGAATTAATAAGCCTAATTTTTTTATTCAGGTCTTTAATAACAAGTGGAGAACACCAACAGATTTAAGGTAAGGGATCCTCTCTCTCACTTTTATTCAAGAATCCACCCTATCTTGTGTGCTTTTATTTTTAATTTATAATGATGGGGTATGTTTTTTCACCTCCCCCATACTTCCCTTATGATATATAAATGATGGTATACACCTTTAACTCTCATTAAGACCTCGCAATAACACTCATTATTATGTCGAAATGTTTGTAAGGGGTTTTCTCATCTCACTTTCAATTCTGTGGGATTTCCGTTGTTCACCTCTTATTTCTTATATGTGGTATAGGTGTACTGAAATTTGATATATATTATCATGATTATCTTTATAATCATGGTATTCTGTGATTCATTTGGTGGTTATTAACTTTTGGTCATACGACTCAATTGATTTCAACGTGGTAATGAGCTTGGTCACAATTTTCACTTTGTTGTGAATTTCTTAGTATTGTGCACATAATCTTTCTTATGTGGTGTACCTACTTCCCATTTGAGATCAATTTTAAATTGAAATTATATTCCATTTAATTTTCCATATTCTCATAACATGGATATGATTATTGTTTAAGCCGTATACCATTTTACATACAGTATTTATTTTGAATGTTGTTTTAACTGTGGAAATATTGATGAATCCGTATCGTCTATTCTATATGGATAATGTAAAGTCATTTTTCTCTTATTTTGAACTATTTATAAATAATTATTTGGATGAAGAGGAATATGGGGTCCTCTACAGCCCCTTGATGCATCGGTAGGTCTCATGAGACAAATCAGTTGGCGACAAACCCTTCGAGTTTGTTTCTAAAAATCAGACGGGTTTCTACCCACAGAACTTAACCATTTTTACGTTATTATGGTATCATGTTCCAGATACATGACATCCAATTAATAATCATTCTCTTTATTCATTATCAGTTATTACTATCCATGAGGTTTTCACTATGACAAAATCTATGGATGTTGTTTCATTCTCAGTTTATTAATAGTGTGAGTTTTTCATTTATTCATCATGCCATGTTGATTATGTCAAATTGTTTACAATTCAGTTATCATTGATTCACGATTATCCGATTTTTAACCCTTACTGAGTGTTTGATCTCACCCATTTCATTGTTTACTTTAAACAGGTGATGAAGAAGAGATCATTTATTGAGTTCCTATGGATACAGTTTTTATTTTTTATTATGTATTTTATTTTGTAACCTTTTCCAATGTAATTATGAGTTACATATATGTATATAGTTTCATCAATATTACTAAACTGATTGTTCCTTAGGGTTTTTAATTCCTTCTAACCATTCCAATATCACAAGTGATGCATCAGCTCTAGTCTAGAGGGGTCGGAGCATTACAGTTGGTATCAAAGGAAGTTTAGTTGGAACCTTGGAAACTAGATTAGAAAATATAGATTAGTAAACAAAGCCCTAAGGTAGTATTTAAGGACAAATATAAATGAACATCCTAGTATTTTTGTAAGGAATATATTATGTGGATCTTTATATCAAATACATACTTGTCTGGATACGATCAGGTAGAGGTGGATATGGCACATATGTACCTAGGAGTGAAATCTTCGACAAGGAGTTTCGGGATTGACCCGGGGTATCCTGGTGCAAGAAAACAGGCATTGCTGCACTCTTGGTTACGAAACTCCCCGATTATATTCTTAGGATAATTCACATTTTCTTTACAAGCCATTATGAAGGAGTTTAATGTAAATTTTTCTTCAGAGAAACCATGTTTATGAGATTAGATACACATAAAATTTCAGTATATGTTAATTTATTTTCTCTTTGAGATTAATAAACTAATCTAGTGTAACCCATTATTTAGAAATGGCATTGAATGGAAGAAGTGGAATCAGTAATCATGGGAAATGTAGGGATCTCCCCACTGATCAACTCAACACAGTAAATGTTGGAGCAAATCAGATCACGACCGTATTGGGATAACTTACTCAGGTTGTAATGAATAACCATTCCACACCTGTGTTGGATCGTTTCATGTGGTAGAAGACCCCATATTTTAGTGGGACTACTAATCCAGTGATTGCTGAGAAATGGATCATGTCCCTTGAAAAGATATTCATGGTATTAAGATGAAATGAAAATGAAAAGGTAGTACTGGTGGTATATTGTCTCAAGGGAGACGCTGATCAATGATGCTCCTTGATTTAGAATACCACAGAGGAAGATGAAATATATGATATGGAATGGAGGAATTTTAAGGAAATATTCTTCAAAAAATATTTCCCTCATGAGAAATGAACCGAAATGAAGAAGAAATTTCGTGGTTTAAAGCAATGGGAAGAAGACAGTGTTCTAGAGTATGAGGCTACCTTCACAAGGCTATCCAGGTATGTCGTAGATTACGTACATGACTCAGCAGATAAGATTGATCATCTCTTTGAAGGTCTTAAGCCAAATATTTGAAGGGCACTAACTTCTCAAAAAATTTCATCATATGATGAAATTGTATCAAGTGCCATCAAAACAGAGAAGGAATTTTCTAGATTGAATTTGTTCAAGGTAAAAAAAGATAAAAAAGCGGTACTCTAATAACCAAGGGAAAGGTGAAGAACCAAAGAAGAACAATGGAATTAATAAATTCCCATTATGTGAGAACTGTGGAAAGAATCATCTCTGTAAATACTTGAAAGGCATGGGAGTCTGCTATACGTGTGGATAAAAGGGTCATATATCTCATGAATTCAAGGGTAAGAAACAATTTTAGAGAGACGGACACTATACAAATGAGTGTCCTAAGTGCCAAGGAAACATGCCTCATAAAAAGCCAAGAGAGTAAGTGTAACACCCCAGGTAAATAAAGAATGTGAAATTTTTACATTTATCCATATTTGTGAATAAAATATTAATGTTACTCTAAAGGGGACGCTATGCTCGATAGCGTACCCAATACGCAACAACGAGTTTCTTGGGAATATTACGTTGGACTCTAATAATAAAATAATATTATTTTAAATGGTAGTTAACGCCTAGCCGTTGTAATGACGGGAATGAACAGAACTAACTAAAAAATTATTATATATGTTTGTCAAATATTTTTACTCTTTTCAATAAATGTTAGAGGATTAAAAATGTGAATGAATCCAATTTTTAAGCATAAACATTCTAATATTCTTTAAAAGGTCGATTAACCGCCTTTCGATGGAGAACCTCTTTTAAATCCACTTTTTAACAATTTTATGTGTTATATTTTACAAAATAAAATTCTTCTTTAGAATCGGGACATCAAAATTTACTTTGTGTAAATTTTTGGTATTTTTCCGATAAAGTTCATTTTTTTAATGAATAGTGAAAAATGTTGTATTTTAATTCAAAACCGCTTTTTAATCTAATTTATTTATATAATTAGATTATATTTTGAATTGGTTTTAAAGTTCAATTAGAATATATTTTTACCATTTAATCCAATTTTGGTCATTGGAATTAATTTCACTTTGAAATCGGACTTAAACTAGTGTCAATCTTTTGATACTTATTGTTTCATAAAAACACACTATTTGCTCTGTCAGCGGGAATTAATTATTAAATTAATTAATTCAACTTATATGTTTTTAGTTTTGTAAAATAGACATCATTTTTGAGTTCGGAATATCAAATATAGCTTAGGGTGAATTTTTGGTTTTTTTCTGAAAAACTTCAATTTTTGATGAATAGTGAAACCACTAAGTGGTAGTTAAAGAAACTGATTTTTCGTTTAAATGAAAATTTGCCACCTCTGTGTTTTGAATTTAAAAAATCCAACATACATGGTTGTTATTAAGAAGTAAAATGTTGTTCAATGGAATTAAAATAATTTTTTTGGTGAATAGTAACTTTTAAGTTTTTAATCGCGATTAGAGGTAATTAGTGTAGTTTAAGGTAAAAATAATGTTTTAATAATATGAGATGAGCTTGAAACATGCCCTACCCTTATTGGATGTGTCATGGCCGACCAAGAAAATCTATGGGTCAACTTGGGGACCCCATGGAGCCACTTTTTTTGGGAAATGACATAAAAAACTTTTTATTTAATGTAAAAGTAAAAATGACACAAACATGAGTTGTTTTACTAATTTTTTTTTACATGGGGATATAAAAGTCAGATTTTTGACTATAAATAGTAATTGGAAATATAAAAATATTTCCTACATCATCATATTTTTTTTATAATTTTTAGACATTAAATAAATAAAATTATTTATGACATCATAATGATGCAGCGATTACCTCATTAATAAAGGATTTAAACAAAATGAAAAGATAATGTAAAATCTATGACCTACACATGTCCAAAACCTATTGGATTGGTGGATTTAGAAACCTTATCACCTTATCCTCGAATTATATCAATGTGGGACCTTTTAAATCCGAAACTCATTTTCAAATAAAGTAACATTTCTTTACTTTCCAAGAGTGACCCTTCTCTCCTCTTATAAAAGGCCCCAACCTCTACCTCCTTACCCACACTTCCAAAGCCTTTGGCTCGGCAAACCCCTGCCCATTTTTCCTCTCCACATCCCTCTATTACTCCTATAAGCCTCACTTTGGGCAGAATTCTTCCCAAGGAAGCCTTTGATCTCAAATCAAAAAGAGTTACCCGATTTTAAGGTAATGTCTTCACTTGTGTTCTTTTGTTTTATTTTGCTTCTCCAACCCCCTAAACTATTTTTATTATTTTATTTTTTAACAACTCCAGTATCTTCAATATACTAGGATTTTTTTATAAGAATATTTCTTTCTACACTTACACACACCTACATCTAATGGTTAAAGAACATACTGTTTCTGTGGATGGCGAATTTCTGCCTCATGAAACGATGATTGTTCAACACTCATATAACACCTTCAATGGTGTCCATTAAGATGTCACTATATTTATATATGATATATAATATTTTTATGTTTTACTTAAGCTTTGGTATTTTTCTTTTGTGGCATACCTTTATGTTTTCCATTGTGGGTAAACACGATAATTTCATTTTAGGAAGTGCGGACTACCGCCCCCTCAAAGTGATTTGATTCGTTAATGCCATATGTGGGATGTATAAAGGATGGATTTAAAGTTATTATATATGATTTATGTTACATATAAATTATGAATATAATTCTGTAATTAAAATATATATACCTCTCATTTGGTTTTAATTCCATTAATATGACATAGAAATGAAAGTAGCGTTCATGCGTACGCACGGCTTACCGTCTCCATGAACGGTGCATTTATTTTATTACCTCTAAATGATTATGTAATATTATAAATACATGTAAATTATGTATATATATGATATATATGATATCCAAATAATGAATATCATTATGGATATAATGAACCTTTGACCACACGAACAACATGTAATTGTAAGAAGTCCACTTTCGACTTAAGAACCAAATATCGACAAAACAAACATTATTAACTTAAATGATTACATAATGTTTATAACATTTCAATAAGTGGTATAAAAGGAATAATGAACTTGAAAAAGTTTCTTAAGAAAGTATAAATTAACTCAAGTTTATTATTCCGGACGTTAATGGACGATCGAGTCAAGTCGGACCCGAGCTAAGGGATCCTACTCCTCTCTTTCTTTTTAAGTACACTCTTTTATGTCATTCCTTTTAAGCTCATATTTCTTGTGAGTGGGATGTTATTTTATATTACTCTTACTGTAATTTTTTATGTTCATATGATGAGAGACCCTATTCTCTCTCATCAATCCATTTTGGATGTTTTGAGTGGTGCCGTTAGGCTGCCGAATTTTCGTAAGAGATCTAACCTCTCTCTTTCTTTTTAAGTACTCTCCTTTATGTCACTTATTTTAAGCTCCTCTTTGTTATGTTGGGGGATTTTATTTTTACTCTTGCTATAAACTTTATGTTAATATGATGATAGACCCTATTTGATCTCATCAATCCATTTTTGTAAGTTTTAAGTGGCGCCGTTAGGCTGCCGAGTTTTCCTAAGATATTTTTCATCTCACTTTTATTCCCGTGATATTTATGCTACATTTTCCCCAAATTCCTTTGAGTGGTGTATGTACTGCCAATTATTTTACTCATTGTGTAATATAATTTCATTTATGAGTATTTACATCAATGTTGTATTATCCTTCTTTCACGAGGTGTATGTTTCGAAAGATACCCATGTCGGTAAGGGAACCTTTCACCCTCTTCTTTTTAAAAGACTTCTTTTGTTTGTCTTTTAATTCATATAATATTATGTTGGGATATGTTATTATATATCCTTATTGATGTAAATTTTATGTTCAAGTGATGAGATACCCTTTTTATCTCTCATCAACTCATTTTCTGAATTTTGAAGTGACGAAGTTAGGCTGTCGAATTTTACCAAGGGAACTTTTTAACCCAATTTTGATTTCTTTGGGTTCAACATGTAGTTATTGAATATGTCATCCTTTGAATATGTGTGAATGACATTTTATTGTTTTACACTTAATATCCACTTATATTGGGTGTATTTATATTTGTCACACATAATTTTGAGATTGATTTATCCTTAATTTAAGGATACCTTCTTTATAAGGGATTTCATCACATTTTACATTTCTACTGAGACTTCATTGTTGTTATGCACCAATTAACTCTTATATGGTGTATATACTGTCCTTTTAAATATTATATCACGAATCCATTTATTCTCATGATATTATAAAGTTTTGACTAAATGTTATTCCTCAATTATTGTATTCAAGTGTCTCTAATTTTGGTAAAAACCCTTTAACCAAAATATCACTTTAAATGTTTTAATGATTTGTTCTTATTAAAATCCATGTTTTCAAAATGGTTTTAAGGATTTATTTATATGGATATTAATGGTTTAAAATTTTAAAAGCTTCAAGGTGGTATGGGACAATTTGATTCAAAAATCTCATTATTAAATGTTTTAAATGGTTTTGAAAATGGGGTTTTTTTTGAATGGATTCATTATTCCAATATCCTAAAATGTTATATTGTGATGTGGAAATGTTATGTTTCCTTTATGCATGTTTTATGTGATACTTTTATGTTATGGTTCTTGGGCATTGTTATGAAAATGGGTGGTTCTATGATAAACTAAGGGCGGGTGTGCCCGATATAGCTCTCCAATGCATTGGGTAACGCGAAGGGGTTAAACGTTAAGGTTTCTCCAAAGAGATTTAGGGAAAATATTGTGATGGGTATTCCAAACGTAACCAAGAGGGTTACTCCCTATGTAAGAATGTTATGAATGCCTCAAGTTACCTTTATATCTTATGATTTCTATGATTTATGATTTTATGAGGTATGTTAAAGTGCTTATGTTTTATGGGTAAAGTATGATTTCATTCTTATGTATACATGTACTCATGTTTCCTTTCCATATTTTTATATCCCTTACTGAGCTTTTTATGCTCATCCCATGTTTTTGAAATGTTTTTCACCTGTCAAGGGAAGGGTACATGATATGATGATAGTGTCAAGGAAGTGTCAAGAAAGAATCCATGTTTTATTTTAAATATGTTTCTGTTGATGGGAAAAATGAATAATATCTTTTATGTAACCACTTTGTTTAAATGTGGAATGTAATGCAAGTTTTATGATCTAATTATATAAAACTCTAAACCTGAAAAGATCCTCAATGTGTAATCTTTTAATAACTCAAGATTAAGTAAGGTTTAAGGCTGGGGCCTTATAGTTGTTATCAGAGGTCGGTTTTGATAACTTTAGAGGTTAAGGTATTCTCTAAGCATAAGTGACATTACCATAATGGTTAGTATTTCAGGAAGAGTCCTAGTTTTAGAGAAAGTGAATGAGTAAGTATATCTTAGTGTTTATCTTCCTCGTTAGTACATGATGGTTTTGTTGATATACTCACACTGAAATTTCTATTTTTAGTGAATGGATGGATCTAGCAGGCACCAAAGTGACAATAGGTTTGAAGGAAACTGTGGTGGTTCTCTGATTAAGAGAATGGATGAAATGGGGGATTCAATGAGGAAACTTGTGGTTGTTCTAAACCAACTATCAAGGAGTCATGATCAACCACTTGAACCTTGGTATGTTCTGTAATGCATCATGTACGAGATGACCAATCGATGTGGTAGTTCAGGTAATAATTATAAAGGTAACCATTAGGGTTTATATGATCCTTACTTTTGAGGTAATTATGGGTTATTATATATTATGATGGAAAATCAAAGGCATGAGATAAACTTGAGGTTAAAATATGTTATGATCATTTTTGAAGATTTTATCTCGTTTTGGGCAATGTTTTAAGAATTATATAGTTTTGGAAAAAGGACAACACACAGACCATGTGACAACCCGTCGCGTCGGACAAAACTGCGGGAATCGAACCCACAACCAAAGTGCGACTGGTATTTATCGCCTACCACTGGACTACGTGAAGTCCCTGGTTAGTTTGACTAATTCTTTTTAGTTAGATGATTTTAGGAATCAATAGTAAGTTTATTTTGGGTTATCTATGGAAATGATTAACCTATCATCGAGGATATGTGATTAGGTTAATTAATTTTCAATATGAGAATTTAAGAGCAACTGGTGTTATTTGGAGATAAAAGTTAATTTGTACCTTGGAAGACTATGTGACTAAATCTTTCAAATATTTGGGTTTCAATCTTATTTTGGTTTACTTTGAATAATTTTATGGACAAATTGTTTATCAAATGGTCCTCGTTAAACTTTGGGTTTTGTTGGACAAATTTTTGAGATTAAGAATAGATTTTCTTTTTATAAAGGGTTATCCTTTTCTGGATTATCTGATCTTGTACTAACCTTTTTGATTTTGGTTTTGGTTAAAGTCTAAAGACATGGGAAGTATATAGTTCTCTTTTTTGGGTTAGGTGATTCTCTATAAGTTGATTATAGCTCTCTTAATGTAAACAAGTCATCCTAAATACTCATCTTTTGGAGAAAATATGAGTTCGTGTAAGAAATCTAGTAAAATTTGAAAGTCAACATGACAAGTAAGTATGTTTCCTTATGTTTTAGTTAAGCTCAAAAATAAATTCCTCAATGAAAATTAACTAAAAAAAAATGTTGTCCATTAAATTTTCCTACTGGGGAATCCAATACCGTTTAACACATCACAAGTTTGCGATTTTCTTATGGCTAACTTTCTCCTAGACATGTTTACTATCACTCTCCATCAGAACATGACCCTTAGTTTTTTTCCTCCATGTCCATATTTTCATACATGGAATCCTAGTATGGGTTAACTCGGATGACCTTTGTACTTCCCTTTATTTCTTTTAAAGTGATAGTTTAATTTACTCTTGTTCTGATGTGGGACTTTCAAGGATGTTTCCGAGCCCAATTTTGAAATTGTGAGGACGCAATTCCCAAAAGGGGGGAAGAATGTAACACCCCGGGAAAATAAAGAATGTGAAATTTTTATATTTATCCATATTTGTGAATAAAATATTAATGTTACTCTAAAGGGGACACTATGCTCGATGGCGTACCCAATACGCAACAACGAGT
Source organism: Viscum album (assembly GCA_963277665.1). Lineage (NCBI taxonomy): Eukaryota > Viridiplantae > Streptophyta > Magnoliopsida > Santalales > Viscaceae > Viscum > Viscum album. Next base: position 1,894,116,402 of record OY728165.1, read on the forward strand.
TTCTTGGGAATCTTACGTTACACTCTAATAATAAAATAATATTATTTTAAATGGTAGTTAACGCCTAGCCGTTGTAATGGCGGGAATGAACAGAACTAACTAAAAAATGATTATATATGTTTGTCAAATATTTTTACTCTTTGCAATAAATGTTAGAGGATTAAAAATGCGAATGAATCCAATTTTTAAGCATAAACATTCTAATATTCTTTAAAAGGTTGATTAACCACCTTTCGATGGAGAACCTCTTTTAAATCCAATTTTTAACAATTTTATGTGTTATATTTGACAAAATAAAATTATTCTTTAGAATCGGGACATCAAAATTTACTTTGTGTAAATTTTTGGTATTTTTCCGATAAAGTTCATTTTTTAATGAATAGTGAAAAATGTTGTATTTTAATTCAAAACCACTTTTTAATCTAATTTATTTATATGATTAGATTATATTTTGAATTGCTTTTAAAGTTCAATTAGAATATATTTTTACCATTTAATCCAATTTTGGTCATTGGAATTAATTTCACTTTGAAATCGGACTTAAATTAGTGTCAATCTTTTGATACTTATTGTTTCATAAAAACACGCTATTTTCTCTGTCAACGGGAATTAATTATCAAATTAATTAATGCAACTTATATGTTTTGAATTTTGTAAAATAGACATCATTTTTGAGTTCGGAATATCAAATATAGCTTAGGGTGAATTTTTGGTTTTTTTCTGAAAAACTTCAATTTTTGATGAATAGTGAAACCACTAAGTGATAGTTAAAGAAATTGATTTTTCGTTTAAATGAAAATTTGCCACCTCTGTGTTTTTAATTTCAAAAAATCCGACCTACATGGTTGTCATTAAGAAGTAAAATGTGGTTCAATGGAATTAAAATAATTTTTTTGGTGAATAGTAACTTTTAAGTTTTTAACCGCGATTAGAGGTAATTAGTGTAGTTTAAGGTAAAAATAATGTTTTAATAATATGAGATGGGCTTGAAACATGTCCTACCCTTATTTTATGTGTCATGGCAGACCAAGAAAATCCATGGGTCAACTTGGGGACCCCATGGAGCCACTTTGTTTGGGAAATGACATAAATAACTTTTTATTTAATGTAAAAGTAAAAATGACACAAACATGAGTTGTTTTACTAAAACAATTTTTACATGGGGATATAAAAGTAAGATTTTTGACTATAAATAGTCATCAGAAAGATAAAAATATTTCCTACATCATGATATTTTTTTTTATAATTTTTAGACATTAAATAAATAAAATTATTTATGACATAATAATGATGGAGCGATTACCTCATTAATAAAGGATTTAAACAAAATGAAAAGATAATGTAAAATCTATGACCTACACATGTACAAAACCTATTTTATTGGTGTATTTCGAAACCTTATCACCTTATCCTCGAATTATATCAATGTGGGACCTTTTAAATCCGAAACTCATTTTCAAATAAAGTAACATTTCTTTACTTTCCAAGAGTGCCCCTCCTCTCCTCTTATAAAAGACCCCCACCTCTACCTCTTTACCCACACTTCCAAAGCCTTTGGCTCAGACAACAACTGCCCATTTTGCCTCTCCACATCCCTATATTACTCCTAGAAGCCTCACTTTGGGCAGAAGTCTTCCCAAGGAAGCCTTTGAGCTCAAATCAAAAAGAGTTACCCGATTTTAAGGTAATGTCTTCACTTGTGTTCTTTTGTTTTATTTTGCTTCTCCAACCCCCTAAACTCTTTTTATTATTTTCTATTGTCAAAACTAAAGTATCTTAAATATAATAGGATGTTTTTATAAGAATATTTCTTTCTAAACTTACACACACATACATCTAATGGTTAAAGAACATACTGTTTCTGTGGATGGCGAATTTCTGCCTCACGAAACGATGATTGTTCAACACTCATATAACACCTTCAATGGTGGACATTAAGATGTCAATATATTTATATATGATATATAATATGTTTATTTTTTACTTAAGCTTCTTTATTTTTCTTTTGTGTCATACCTTTATGTTTTCCATTGTGGGTAAACATGATAATTTCATTTTAGGAAGTGCGGACTACCGCCCCCTCAAAGTGATTTGATTCGTTAATGCCATATGTGGGATGTATAAAGGATGGATTTAAAGTTATTATATATGATTTATGTTACATATAAATGATGAATATAATTATGGAATTAAAATATACATACCTCCCATTTGGTTTTAATTCCATTAATATGACATAGAAATGAAAGTAGCGTTCATGCATACGCACGACTTACCATCTCCATGAACGGTGCATTTCTTTTCTTACCTATAAATGATTATGTAATATTATAAATACATGTATATTATGGATATATATGATATATATGATATCCAAATCATGAATATCATTCTGGATATAATGAACCTTTGACCACACGAACAACATGTAATTGTAAGAAGTCCACTTTCGACTTAAGAACCAAATATCGACAAAACAAACATTATTAACTTAAATGATTACATAATGTTTATAACATGGAAATAAGTGATATAAAAGGAATAATGAACTTGAAAAAGGTTCTTAAGCAAGTAGAAATTAACTCAAGTTTATTATTCAGGACATTAATGGATGATCGAGTCAAGTCAGACCCGAGGTAAGGGATCATACTCCTCTCTTTCTTTTTAAGTACACTCTTTTATGTCATTCCTTTTAAGCTCATATTTCTTGTGAGTGGGATGTTATTTTATATTACTATTACTGTAATTTTTTATGTTCATATGATGAGATACCCTATTCTCTCTCATCAATCCATTTTGGATGTTTTGAGTGGCGCCGTTAGGCTGCTGAATTTTCGTAAGAGATCTAACCTCTCTCTTTCTTTTTAAGTACTCTCCTTCATGTCACTACTTTTAAGCTCCTCTTTGTTATGTTGGGGGATTTTCTTTTTACTATTGAAGTAAACTTTATGTTAATATGATGAGAGACCCTATTTGATCTCATCAATCCATTTTTGTAAGTTTTAAGTGGCGCCGTTAGGCTGCCGAGTTTTCTAAGAGATTTTTCATCTCACTTTTATTCCCCTGAGATTTATGCTACATTTGCCACAAATTCCTTTGAGGGGTGTATTTACTACCCATTATTTTACTCATTGTGTAATATAATTTCATTTATGAGTATTTACATCAATGTTGTATTTTCCTTCTTTCACAGGGTGTATGTTTCGAAAGATACCCATGTCGGTAAGGGAACCTTTCACCCTCCTCTTTTTAAAAGACTTCTTTTGTTATGTCTTTTAATTCACATACTATTACGTTGGTATATGTTCTTATATAACCTTATTGATGTAAATTTTATGTCCAAGTGATGATATACCCTTTTTATCTCTCATCAACTCATTTTCTGAATTTTGAAGTGACGCCGTTAGGCTGTCGAATTTTACCAAGGGAACTTTTTATCCCAATTTTGATTTCTTTGGGCTCAACATGTAGTTATTGAATATGTCATCCTTTGAATATGTGTGAATGACCTTTTATTGTTTTACACTTAATATCCACTTATATTGGGTGTATTTATATTTGTCACACATAATTTTGAGATTGATTTATCCTTAATTTAAGGATACCTTCTTTATAAGGGATTTCATCACATTTTACATTTCTATTGAGACTTCATTGTTGTTATGAACCAATTAACTCTTATATGGTGTATATACTGTCCTTTGGAATATTATATCAGGAATCCATTTATTCTCATGATATTATAAAGTTCTGACTAAATGTTATTCCTCAATTATTGTATTCAAGTGTCTCTAATTTTGGTAAAAACCCTTTAACGAAAATATCGCTTTAAATGTTTTAATGATTTGTTCTTATAAATATCAATGTTTTCAAAATGTTTTTAAGGATTTATTTATATGGATATTAATGGTTTAAAATGTTAAAATCTTCAAGGTGGTATGGGACACTTTGATTCAAAAATCTCATTATTAAATGTTTTAAATGGTTTTGAAAATGGGGTTTTTTTTTGAATGGATTCATTATTCCAATATCCTAAAATGTTATATTGTGATGTGGAAATGTTATGTTTCCTTTATGAATGTTTTATGTGATACGTTTATGTTATGGTTCTTGGGCATTATTATTAAAACGGGTGGTTCCGTGATAAACTAAGGGTGGGTGAGCCCGATATAGCTCTCCAATGCATTGGGTAACGCGAAGGGGTTAAACGTTAAAGTTTCTCCAAAGCGATTTAGGGAAAATACTGTGATGGGTATTCCAAACGTAACCAAGAGGGTTACTCCCTACGTAAGAATGTTATGAATGCCTCAAGTTACCTTTATGTCTTATGATTTCTATGATTTATGATTTTATGAGGTATGTTAAAGTGCTTATGTTTTATGGGTAAAGTATGATTTCATTCTTATGTATACATGTACTCATGTACTCATGTTTCCTTTCCATATTTTTATATCCCTTACTGAGCTTTTTATGCTCATCCCAAGTTTTTGAAATTTTTTTCACCGGTCAAGGGAAGGGTACATGATATGATGATAGTGTCAAGGAAGTGTCAATAAACAATCCATGTTTTATTTTAAATATGTTTCCGTTTATGGGAAAAATGAATACTATCTTTTATGTAACCACTTTGTTTAAATGTGGAATGTAATGTAAGTTTTATGATATAATTCTCTAAAACTCTAAACCTGAAAAGATCTTCAATGTGTAATCTTGTAATAACTCAAGATTAAGTAAGGTTTAAGGCTGTGGCCTTATAGTAAGGGAGAGCTTATGCGATTACAACCGCGGAAGTTGAAGTTCCTAATGATGTGGTGACAGGTACTTTAATTGTTTCCTCAAACTTAGCCAATACTTTATTTGATTCTAGATCATCGCATCCATTTATATATTCCTAGTTTTCCTAGAAAATTACACATGTCTAATTTTATTTAATAAAGGAGTTATCAGTAAAAAATCCTAGGGGATGCATCATTGCAACAAAGGAATGTCAACTAGTCCCCCTCGTGGCACATAAACGTGCTTTAGTTTCTAACCTTATCATCATACCAATGACTGAATTTGATATAATTCTCAATATTAATTGGCTGTCAAATTATGATAAGAATATTTATTGAAATAAAAAGGAAGTTACAATTTTTGAAAATGGTGTAAAATCTCTTATCTTTAGAGAAGAGACCTCGCCATATGATTCTTATCTAGACCCACCCCCAATATCTCTATTAAATGAAATTTTTGGAGAGGAAGAGAACCCAATATCTATGGGTGAGGAGATAAATCTTCAAATTGAAGATGTTCACATAGTGCAAGAATACATTGATGTATTTTCATATAATTTACCTAGAAATCCTCTAGAGTGGGAAGTTGAGTTCTCTATTGATTTAATTCATAGTGCAAGACCTATATCAAAGACTCCCTATAGAACGGCCACTGTGGAATTAGTGGAGCTAAAGAAAAAACTAGAGTAATTGAGTGAAAAAGGATTTATTAGACCTAGTGTTTCCCCATAGGGAGCCCCTGTCCTCTTTTTCAAGAAGAAATATGGATCCATGAGGCTATGCATTGATTATAGGGAAATCAATGCTATTACAATAAATAATAAGTATCCTTTGCCCCAGATTGGTGATTTATTTGATCAACTTTATGGAGCTCAATAATTTTTGAAGATTGACCTTCGATCCAGATATCATCAGCTACGTATGAGGAATGAAGATATTCCTAAGATAGTATTTTGAACCAGGTATGGGCATTACGAGTTTACAGTGACGCCTTTTGGACTGACTAATGCACCCTCCATTTTCATGGATTTAATGAACATAGTTTTCAAGTAATATCTTGATAACTTTGTTGTGGTATTCATCAAGGATATCCTGGTATACTCAAAAATCTAGGAAGACAATGAGAATAACTTGCGTATTATTCTAAAAATTCTTAGAAGAAATGAATTATACGGTAAGTTTAGAAAGTGTGAATTCTGGCTTCAATCGGTTTCTTTTCTAGGCCATATTGTCTCTAAGGATGGAATCCTAGTTTTTCCTGCAAAGAAAAAGGCAATCCAAGAATGGTCCATTCCAACAAATATAACCGAGGTATGCAGTTTTATTGGATTAGTAGGTTACTATCGGCGTTCTGTTCAGAATTTCGCCCGACTGGCTAACCCACTAACCAAGCTCACACGTAAAAGAGTTAAGTTTGTGTGGAAAAAGAATGTACCTAATGCTTCAAAGAATTGAAAAGAATATTGGTCAATGCTCCAATTTTGACTCTTCCATCTGGAAGTGATGGATTTGTGATATACAGCGATGCATCAAAGAATGGGTTGAGTTGCGTCCTTATGAAAAATGATAAAGTTATTGCTTATTCATCAAGACAATTGAAGAACCATGAGAAAAATTATCCAACTCATGATCTTGAGTTAGCAACTGTAATATTTTATCTGAAAATATGGAGACATTATCTCTACAAAGAAAGATGTGAGATTTATATAGACCACAAGAGTTTGAAATACATTTTCACATAGAAATAACTCAACATGAGGCAAAGGAGATGTCTTGAGTTACTAAAAGATTACAACTGTTCAATACACTACCACCCAGGAAAGGAAAATAAGGTGGTAGATGCATTAAGTAGGAAAGATCATGGACTTCTGACTCAAATGAGGATTGAGATAGATCCTATATTTTTGGATCTACTAAATATAGATATGGGAATTGTTAAGGAAGGGGAAACATCTTTTCTATTTTAAATGATTTCTAAAACATATTTATTAGAGAAGATAAAAATCTATAAATATGATGATGGGAATATGAACAAGAAAATTTATGTTGTCAAGGATGGGAGACTGGCTGAATTCGTGTATGAAGAAGGTGTTGTGAAATTTGGGAAGAGGTTATGCGTTCCATTAGTACTTGAGTGAAAAAGGGAACTATTAGAGGATGCTCATAGCTCAAATTTCTCTATACACCTGGGTATCAACAAGATGTATAGAGATCTGAAGGAATATTTTTGGTGGGATAATATGAAGCGGGAAATTTATAACTACGTGTCAAGGTGTCTAGTTTGTCAAAAAGTGAAGGCAGAGCGACAACATCCCAGAGGAGTGGTGCAACCTCTACCTATTACTATGTGGAAGTGGGATAACATTACGATGTATTTTTTCACCGGACTACCTAGGACACCTAGATGGAATGATGCAATATGGGTAATTATTGATTTTCTCACAAAATAAACACATTTCATTTCTATAAGAGAGGATTTACCACTTGAGCGCCTGGAAAGAATTTATATTAATGAAGTTTTAAGACTTCATGGTGCACCTATATCGATTGTGTCCGATCGAGATCACCGATTTACATAAAAATTCTGGAAAAGTCTCCAGAAGGCTTTGAATACTGAGCTTCATATGAGTACTTCTTATCACGCCCAAACCGACAGACAGTCTGAAAGGACTATTAAAACTCTAGAAGACATGCTGAGATCATACTCTCTTGAATTCCAAGGTATGTGGGATCAATACTTTCCTTTGGTGGAATTTTCCTACAAAAATAGTTTCAATTCTAGTATTCAAATGGCATATGAAGCATTATATGGAAAAAGATGTCTAACTCCAACTTGTTGGGGCAAATTTGGTGAGAGGAAAATTATAGGCCCAGAACTTATTGAAGAGATCATGGAAAATCTGAAAACAATAAAAGACCATATTAAAGCAGCCCAAAGTAGGAAGAAGAGTTATGATGACAACCAGAGAAAGGATTTGGAATTCCAAGTGGGAGATCATGTCTTTCTAAAAGTATCTTCATAGAAAGGTGTCTTAAGGTTCGGTAAGAAAGGGAAACTGAGCCCCAGGTACATCAGACCATTTGAAATTATGGAAAGAATCAGAGCTGTAGCTTACCATTTAGCAATGAATCCATGTCTTTATAAAGTTCATGATGTGTTCTATGTGTCATTATTGAAAAAATACATGCTAGACCCAACACATTTACTCACCTATGGATAAATAGAACTGGAACCTGATTTTTCATACTGTGAAAATCCTATTTGGATTCTTGAAACAAGGGGGAAGGTATTGAGGAATTAGAAAACTTGTCTAGTAAAGTTTCTTTGGAGAAACTAGAATATAGAGGAAGAAACATGGGAACCTGATGATGTTATGAAGAAAAACCACCCACATCTTTTTGGTGGGCTTTAAAAATGAAAATTTCAAGGATGAAATTTCTGAAAGAGGGAATAATGTAGCACCACAAGCATTTTATGGTATGTTTCTCTTAAATACATTCAAGTCATAGCATATATTTCATAAAGAATTGAGTTTATTTGAAACAACACCTGGTTATTTAGGATATAGTCATATCCTAGACATTGAACTTAAATTTTCCACTTGTGTATTATGAATGTTTGAAAATCTGACATACACGGTTGTGTTTGGGATGATATTTAGAGTTTGACAGAATTAACTTAATTTTCGGTGAATAGTAACCTACCCTTATGAATAGAAACTTACCTTTATGAATATTAACTTACCCTTATGAATAGTAATATGACTCTTATAAATGGTATCCATACCCATGAATGTATAAATAAATTTAGGCACCTTTAAAATAAAGATGAATATTTTAAGTGTTTATATGTTTCGATTAAATAATTATTTAATTAAATATTTAATTAATCATATTTAGAAAATTATTTTTGAAAAATGGACTTCATTTTTGGATTCTACACATAGAAAAATGGTTAGGGTGAATTTTTGGGATTTTTCTAAAATACTTGAATTTTTTTATGAATAGTAAAATATGATAATTTATAATAAATGCTAAATAATGGATTTATTGAGTCATTGATGATGTTCTACTGATGTAATATCAATTGGTTCGGGATAAAATTATAAAATTACTATTCTTGGTCAATGAAGACTCACTATTCCTTGTCTTGTGGGGAAATAATAAACTAATGAATTTTATATTGAGAAATCCCCTCTCTCCTCCACTATAAAACCCCCCTTCACTCCCTCTTCTCTTTACTCCTCTAAAGCCTTGTTCCTTTCCAATATTCTGCCCAAATCTCTCACCAAGGTCCTCCCCCATATCCAAAATCTCCCAGAATCTTCAAAATACCAAAACCTCCCCCCCTTAAGAGGTTCTCAAAGGAGGAAGTCTCAAGAGGTAAATTTCTCTCTCCAATTCCTTCATTTCTTTTAAGTTATTTTCTTTTTGTTTTTTTACTCACCTCCCTTCACTATAATAGTATGATAAATCCAGTAACATAAATGTACTGAAATTTTTTCATGCTAATGGTATATTTCATTATCTTATCTCCTTTTCCCACATTTTTATTTGAAAGAAATGAAAGCACCGTTTGAGATGTGCTAATTTAGCACATTCAAGGACAACAGTTTATCAATTTCTATTATAATTTTAATTCTGGTCATGAAACCATTTGTGTTATTGTTGAACCAGATTATTATATATGTAATATATCCTATTTTTAGTTCTGTAATCCTTTTTTACAAATAGTAATAAGTTATTAAGAAAAACATGTTCTTTGTAACCAAACCCACAGATTGATAAAAACTATTGTCACTATGGTTTTATATAATAGTTCGACTTCAATCTAAGTAACCAAATTAAATTTAAAACCATGTAATATACTGTATTTTCACTAATAGAATATAACTTCATTTATGTACAACCAATTCCATCTTTCATGTTTATCCAAACTTGAATATAAGTGAACTGATCTTTTAAAACCAAGTAAACAAACGAGCCCGAACAATGAAATTGAACCTTATAACTAATCAAAAAGGCCTTTAATGAAATAAAAAGGTTTATAATAAATCAATTAAATATATAATAGGTTCTTTAATTATGAATTAATAAGCCTAATTTTTTTATTTAGGTCTTTAATAACAAGTGGACAACACCAACAGATTTAAGGTAAGGGATCCTCTCTCTCAGTTTTATTCAAGAATCCACCCTATCCTGTGTGCTTTTGTTTTTAATTTATAATGATGGGGTATGTTTTCTCACCTCTCTAATACTTCCCTTATGATATAGAAATGATTGTATCCCCCTTTACCTCTCATTACTCCCTCACAATAACCCTCGATACCATGCCGAAATGTTTGTAAGGGGTTTTCTCATCTCACTTTCAATTCTGTGGGATTTCCATTGTTCGCCTCTTATTTCTTATATGTGGTATAGGTGTACTGCCATTTGATATATATTATCATGATTCTATTTATATTCATGGTATTCTGTGATTCATTTGATGGTTATTAACTTTTGGTCATATGACTCAATTGATTACAACGTGGTAACGAGCTTAGTCTCAATTTTCACTTCTTTGTGACTTGCTTAGTATTGTGAACCTACTCTTTATTATGTGGTGTACCTAATGCCCATTTGAGATAAATTTTCAATTGAAATTATATTCCATTTAATTTTCCATATTCTCAAAACATGGATATGATTATTAGCTAAGCTGTATACCATTTTACATACAATATTTATTTTGAATGTTGTTTTGACTATGGAAATATTGATGAATCCTTATCCTCTATTATATACGGATAATGTAAAGTCATTTTTCTCTTATGTTGAATATGTATAAAAAATTATTTGGATGAAGAGGTGGGTGGGGCCTGCTACATCCCCTCGATGTATCATTAGGTCTCATGAGACAAATCAGTTGGCGACAAACCTTTCGAGTTTTTTTCCAAAAATCAGATGGGTTTCTACCCACAGAACTAAACCATTTTTACGGTATTATGGTATCATGTTCTAGATACATAATGTACAATTAATAATAATTCTCTTTATTCATTATAAGTTATTACTATCCATGAGGTTTTCACTATGACAAAATCTATGGATGCAGTTTCATTCTCAGTTTATTAATGGCGTGAGTTTTTCATTTATTCATCATGACATGTTGATTATGTAAAATTGTTTACAATTCAGTTATTATTGATTCATGATTTTTCCATTTGTAACCCTTACTGAACATTTTAGCTCACCCATTTCATTGTTTACTTTCAACAGGTGATGAAGAATAGATCATTTATTGAGTTCTTATTGATGCAGTTTTTAGTTTTTATTATGTATTTTATTTTGTAACATTTTCCAATGTAATTGTGAGTTACATATTTGTATCTAGTTTCTTCAAGAATACTAAACTAATTGTTCCTTCAGGATTTTCATTCCTTCTAACCATTCCAATGTCACAAGTAATGCACCAACTCCAGTCTAGAGGGGTCGAGGTGTTGCATTTATAGGTACTTTCTTTACCTTCCATGTCAAGTTTTCTATTGAATACCCATTTACACCCAATAGGCTTTACATCAAATGGTGCATTATCCAAAACCCAAAATTGGTTTTAATACATGGAATCCATCTCAGAATTCATAACTTTTAGACATCTTGCAACTTCTGAGCTCTCTAATGCCTCCTTGTAGGAGATAGGTTCATCATTATCCAATAATAATGAGTCACCATACTGGGTGATTAAAAAATCATATCTCTCTGGTTCCCTTACCTCTCTTATACTCCTATACATTACTTGTGTTTTAGGAACTACTTCTTCCAGGAGGACCTATACAACTTTTTCCTGTACCAAATCTTGTGTATCTTTAGATTTAAATTCAATGAAGTCAATATTTCTCCCACTATACATTTTGAGGATGTGCGCCCTCTCAAGAAATACATCTTGTATGGTGACAATCGCTTTCTTATTTGATAGGTTGTATAGGTATTATCACTTTTTTTCCTTAGGATACCCTGTAAAGATACACTTTATGCCCTGGGGTGCTAGTTTTTTTCCTAATAAGGCCTTAAAAATGCTTTGAATTCCCATACACATGTATGTGACAAAATGGGTTTCTTTCTACTTCATATCTTGAAGGGAATTCTATTTTCCACTTTAGTTGGTACTCAATTTAATGTGTATGCCGCAGTCTATAATGCATATCTCTAAAAGGATAATGGAAGATCTGCATGACTCATCATCTACCTTAACATGTCCAAAAATATATGGTTCCTCCATTCACTAACACCATTCCACTTTGCTGTATAAGGTGGATTGATTTGAGATATGATCCCAAACTCCCATAGAAAGTCGATGAACTCTTGGTTAATATATTCTCCATTTCGATCTGATCTAAGATTCTTTATCTTCTTACCAAGCTGATTCTATCCTTTATTCTTGAATTTCTTGAATTTCTAAAAGGACTCAAACTTATATCTCATAAAGTAAATAATTCCATACCTACTCAAATCATCATTAAAAGTCATAAAGTAAAAATATCCACCTCTATCTTCTATTGGAAATGGTCTACACACATCAGTGTGTAATAATCCTAGAATCTTTATGGCCCTTTCACCCTATCTATAAAATAGAAGCTTGGTTATTTTTTCTTGTAAATAAGTATGATATCTATCAAGTGGTTTTAGCTCAAAATAGTCTAAATATCCATCTTGAAAAATCTTTTTCAAATGCTTCTCGTTTGCATGACCAAGATAGTGATGTGAAATATGGGTGTTATATGAGGCTTGCAAACTTGATTGATTATCAATTTCCAACACTTGGTTTTCATAATTTAATACAAAAAAACCGTTATTTAAATGTTCCATAACATAACATATGTTTTCCTTATAAAAGAAATAACTTTTATTTCCGAAATTGAAAATAAACCCATATGTATCTAAACTTGATACATAAATTATATTGTTGGTAATAGTAGGTACATAATAACAATCACGTAAAACCAAAATCAATCATGTTGTAAATGAAATGTGGTAGTCTCCAATGACCATAGAATCCATCCTTGCACCATTGGAATCTCACAGATCAACCTCTCCTCTAGAAATATTTTGGAATCTATTTGGTTCCTATATTTGGATATAGATGTGAGAACCACAAGATGTATCTAATAAAAAATGTTTAGATATGGAGAGATTTCAATTGATAATGAAGGAACCTTTAACTTCCTCATGCTTTTGGGTGAAGTTCCTCTTCCAGTGGCCTGGCTTACCACATGAAAAACACACTACATCCTTTTCTTTGCCCTTACTCTAGATCTTATTCTTCTTAGAATAATGGTACTCAAGAGATTTAGATTGTTTATAAGTCTTGGTCCCCTTTTCCTTGTCCTTCCTCTTCTTATTCACCATAAGGACTGCAGGTTTGTCATGCCTCATGTCCTTATCCACTTGGAGAATTAAGGTCATAAGTTATGATATAATCTTCTCAATATTTCTCATATTATAATTTATAATAAAACTAGAGAAGGTCTTGGGAAGTGTTGAAAGTTTGAGATCTGTTTGCAACTCATCCGAGAATTTAATCCCTAAGATGTCCAGGCGTTCAGTGCCACCAATAATCTTGACTGGATGAGGCCCATCTGGTGAAAAATCTCCAAGATTAGTTGTGAAAAAATCATTGGAGATCTCATACCTCTCTTGTCTAGCCTTCTCTTGATAATGAACTAAAATGTGAGACATCATGCTATACGAATCCATATATTTATATTGATTCAAGATCTCATTAGACATGGATGATAGCATGAAACACTGAACATCAATAACATCATTCAGATATTTATTATAGAAAGATTTTTCTTTATCACTTGCCTCATTTCTAGGAACAACTGGTAAAGGTTCTTCCATCACATATAATTTCCTTTCATGGTGAAGGATGATGTGTAAACGCCTATGCCATTCTTAGAAATTTTTGTTGGTGAGAAGTTTTTCCTTATCGAGTATGGATCATAGTTATATGTTTGATGTCATTTTTAATGTTGTTTCTACAAATAAGATAATAATAGATTTAGTACTTTATCTGATAAATTTAGGCAAATAAATATTATGTTTATTAGTATCCTATTATTTTATTGAAACCCAATAGCCCTCACCAATGGCATTGAAATATCCTATTTCTTGGACATTCAAGTGGAAAGGAGCCATATTACCCTTATCATTGACCCAACTTTGGTTGGTCAAGAAACTTTAAAGGTTTTAGGAAGGCATTCCAAATACTAACTAAATTAACTAACAATTCCTTGATCCGTTGAGTGGACTCCCAATTCCTGAAATCATTTATTTGTATTTCCTCAACTTTTGCCTCTCAATTACACCATGTCTTTCTTTGGAAGCCAGCCCTTGATGTGAACCAAGTCAATTCAACCAAAAAACTCATGTTAGGATTCCATGATAATTGAAATCACCCCAACTTTGGCTGGTCAAGCACTTTGAACCGTGGTTTGATTCCAACCGAAGTAATGGAAGGCTATACCGACTTAATATTTTATTGAGGGATTTTTTCCTTTATGCGTAAATTATTATCTTTATAACATGATTGTTAATATTAAGTGGGATTAATTAATTGATTAACCATGTATTTAGATAATCTTTACGCATAAGCCATTTTATTTTAGTTTCATCTTTCATGCTTGTTAATTCATTAATTATGTGATTGGTAAAAAACATCCATAATGAATAACCATAGAACTGACAGAAATAAAATAAAGGGCATGATCATGATCTTATTCTAATGGTTAGTTTATCTAGCGGTTGATAAACTAACTGTTGACCTAGGGGAGAAACACCTTGAACCAATCTGAGGTTCGTGTTTATAGCTTTCCACCTATCCACCTTTGTATCATGCTTGGATTGGTTTCACCTTGGCTCCTAACTTGAACTGCCTCCATTAGCTTAGGAGATCCATCCATTACATATTATTTTACTCACACGCAGGTGAGGGGTTAAATGGGGTTTACATAAAAGAAACCATGGGCACAGAGGCCCTTCATATTGATGAGGAGAGAAGGTATATAAGAAAACAATTTAATTTAATAATAAATTAAAATGAAACCAATTGCATACAAAGTTATGGTCTAGATCATGACCATCCACTACTATGTAACGAATTATGTATTTAATAAAACTAGCATTAAATTATTCATCATTCTTATTTAAGATAAATCACACTCAAATCGATTAATTATTATCTTTAATTCCTTTTATCTTAATCCTTATATAAATTTACTTGATATTCTCTTCCTTTATAATTTTCAAAAAATTAAATAAATTCATTTAAAATTAACTGTGTACATAACTTTCACCATGAAGGAAACACGGTGAATACCTCTCCAATTCTACCCAACATGTATTATACTCGTATACTATTTTACCATTGTGAAATATAGCATACACGACTTATCAAGTACTTTCATGATGTGTACTTCACAGATGATTACAAAAAGTACATTATTTTTCGTCCATGTGTTATGCTTTAATGCACATAGAGGAACAACTTGCAATATGACTCATACATGATATGAAGATCTGAACATTACACAGATATTAATTAAACATTTAAACATTTATGTATATTAAAACATATCACATGGTGTGTCCTATATTTACGAACACATTAAAGTACATGTCCCAAGGTTTACATATTAAAATAAATAAATTTTAAATCTGCATAATCTGGTAAAAGTACATGGCATGTAGATCCGATCTACACGGCATATACACCCTTCACCAACTATCCAAAGTACACGCCTAGGGACTCAGTGTGTGAAGCGTACTTTGAAAATCATGGAGTTCACAACGTGTATAGTGGGCCACATGCTGTGTTGACTCTATGTTATATGGTCCCCAGTTGGGTAGTCTGTGTAAGGAATACATGGCTTAGCCCTCACCCGAAGGGACTACACACCATGTCTAGTGGGCCACACAATATGTAGTCTGACTGGCCTTGGACCAGTTAATCCTGGTCAACACGTAGTGCAGTAATGGTGTAATTAAAGCCCTAATTAATGAAAAATATAAAATTGATCTCCGAATCAATATTGATGTGTTGAACATGACTACATAGTGTGTAATGCTGATTACACAGTGTGTAGTCTGGTGTTGTACGACTAGGATATTTGGCACCTATGGATGAGATCCTCAATTTTATTTTAATCATAAAATTAATTGTTTATATTAGATCTATGAGAAACAATAGAGGAATAAATAGATCTCAAAATTCATATTTAATGAATGATTAAACTACAATTGAAAAACTAAATTATCAATGAGTAAATCACCAAATAAACTAAATAATTATAAACAATAATGTGTCCGCTCTGGTACCACTTTTAGATTCCGAGCGCAGTGGAAGTGTAGGAGGGATGGTGCCCAAATTTGATTTTTTCTATTATCAATGATTAATCTGAGATCAAGTGACAATGAAGGTTGTGATCAATAGATGTGAATAAAATAACAAGAAAGGGTTATTAACCCAGAACGAAGAGAGATCATATCAATCACATGCTGTTTACAATTAATTTAATTAAATAAGCATTACCTCCAAGGTTATTCTTTCTTCATTGATGCATATGGCCACAGATATGTAGTGCGTCAATGATTTGTTGTATAATCCAAGCTTAGGACTCCTCTATCGGTGATCCACACATGCTCCACTAATCTTTGGATATCGTCGAAGGAGTCTTAGGGTGTTAGCGTAGAAGATCCTTGTGATTGCGATGTCTGCCTTCGATCGCTTTGAGAACCACTTCCAAAGCGTTCTCCTTGATCCAATGGAGGAGGATCTCTCTTGTTCTTGAGATCATTATTAGAGAGGGATGAACTCTCTAGTCTTGAGATATTTTCTACAATCCATTGTGCACAGTGATTTTCTTGGCTTGGGTTATGAGGAAATAAAAATAATTGGGTACTTATATCGCTAGGGTTAAAATAACATAATTAAACAATTGATCTTATTTATTTTATTAATCCTAGATAAACCCCATGTCAAATAATAGTATTATTATTATTATTATTTCTTGACACATTCCTAAATTGAAAATTATAATTAAAAATTATTTAATAAAATAATATCCAACAATATTATTTCTCACCAGACCCTTGAACTTGGTACACCAATACTCTACCATATTTATTGGACCTTGAATAATTTATATTTATTTATTAAATAAATACAACTACATTATTCACCAATAAATATATAAATATTATATTCACTAAATAGAAAATAAATATTTATTTAATATTCCGACCACAATTTATTCTCGTGAATAACTAGTGTAGGAATAAATGTGATCAGGTTTCCATGAATTTTTATTAAACCACAACCGGGAATAAAATTTATTCAACTTGTTAAATAATAAATAATATATTATTTAACTAAGATATTGGATACACTTAGTGTGTGACCCTCTAGGTCTATTTCTTAGTGGCATTAGGTGGAGCAGCCTAAAGTCCAAGGTTAGAGTCTAGCAACACGCCAAGGAACCCAAAAATAAATAAGTTAATGTCGCAAAGACATGTCACCTCATATGAATTATTACCATGTAATATAATTCCTTTTCCTCAATATCTCGAACTATGTGGGTCACATGCTGGTGTCATCAACCCAGGTTCTCGATTTCCCTTTCCTTGACTTCTCAAAAATTGAATTTTCTTATTGAACACTATGGCCTTGTATTTTTTTAGGCTATATCATTTCCATAAAAGGTACTGAGACATCATATTACTTTAAATAATATAAGGGAAAAATACTTTCTCGCATTATTCATTAATGTTGTATTACTCGTGACGTACCCAACATATCATACCTCACTGCAAACATATTTCACCATAGTTTTCGTCAATACATCTAAGTGTGTGACCCATAATAATCATTAATAATAATATTAAAGTCTAAGGACCAATACACATGTCCATAGATAGGATCATCCAATGACACTTATAAATGTGTATTTTATACTAGAGGGTCTCGTTCTCACAATATCCTCCTAGAAATTACCAAGGGAGAGCACCATGAGAAGGTTCCTCAATTTCCTATGAGTCTCCACCTGTAATAGCCTTGTATCATTTGTGTCCCTGAAATGATATCATCCAACTATAGAATATATATTCAAGAATAGTGGCATAGCACTTTAGGGTTCTCATCATAGCAAGGATCCTCTATGACCTTTTAGTGTGAAAGATACTCTAAGAACATTATCATATATAATGTCATGTAGAAGAAAAATAATGATATGATAAGGAATTTATTAGTATTCAAAACCATGAATATAAATTTTCATAAAGTTCAAAAGAATTTGCTTCTAAGGAACCAACTCCAAAAAACTCCCACTTTCACTAGAGCCAACTTTTAAAAATATTCAATCCGCTAGCTCCCACATGATATTCATGCTTCTACTGAGATATGACTTTAGTCAAGGGGTCAGCTATGTTCTCTTCTTTGGGTACTCTACTCACTAAAAATTCACTCTTCTAATAAAAATACCTCAAGAGGATATACTTTTAGAGTATGTTCTTTGTCTGTTGATATGACCTTGGCTCTTTTTCAAGATCCACCACTATAGTATTAGCACAATACAATGTGATAGGAAATTTACTTCTAGGTACCACATCAAGCTTCAGGAAAAAGTTTCGAATCTAGATGGCTTCCTTGGCTATATCAGAAGATTCTATATACTTGGACTCCACTGTAGAATTAGATACAACTGGCTGCTTCAAACACTTCTAGCTCATAGATCCTTCTTTTAGATAGAAAACATATCCTAATTGTGACTTCAGATCATTCTGATCTGCCTGAAAACCATCATCAGTATACCGCCTGAGGACATGCTCCTAATCTCCTCCACACACCAAGAACATATACTTCTTTCTTCTCAGATACTTAAGTATAGTCTTAACATCAGTCCAATTTTGTTCTCCTAGATCCGCTTGATATCTTCTTACGATTCTCAACGCATAGGCAATATCATGTCTAGTACATAACATGGCATAAATGATTGATCCTATCACTGAAGTGTATGGGATATTAATCATTCTATCTTTCTCTTATTGTGTTTAGGGACATATTTTATTAGAAAGATGTAAACCATGTGACACTATAACCAATCCCCTCTTGTATTTTTCCATACTAAATCTCTTTAGTATCTGGTCAATATATGTACTTTATCTTAGTCCAATCAACTTCTTGGATCTATCATGAATGATCTTGATCCCTAAAATGTAGGCCACTTCACCTAAGTTCTTCATAGAGAAACACTTGTTTAACCAATCCTTAACTGATTGTAAGACTGGTATGTTTTTTCTAATAAGTAATATTCACTACTAGGATAATGACTGTATTCCCATTAAAAATTTTGTAAACACATGGATCACATTTGTTCTTAGTGGAACTAAATTCTATTATGGCTTCTTCGAATTGAATGTTCCATGATTTGGATGCTTACTTAAATACATAGATGGATCTCTACAACTTGTAAACCCTTTTAACCTCACCTGGTTTCACAAACCCTTCTGGTTGTGTCATATAGAGATCTTCCTGAAGGTTCCCGTTATGGAATGCAGTTTTGACATCCATATGCCAAATCTCATATTCATGGTGAGCTACTATGGAAAGTATAATTCTTATGGATTTAAAAATGTAAAATGGTGAAAAGGTTTCAACATAGTTAATTCCTTGATGTTGTTTACAACCTTTAGCCACTATAATTTCTTAATAGGTACTTTCTTTACCTTCCCTATCCGGTTTTCTCTTGAATACCCATTTATACCCAATAAGATTTACATCAACTGGTGCATCGACCAGAACCCAAACTTGATTCTGATAGAATCTATCTCAAAATTAATAGCTTCTAGACATCTTGTAGCTTATGATCTCTCTACTTCATCCTTGTAAGAGATAGGTTCATCATTGTCCAAAAATAATGAGTCACCATCCTGGGTTACTAGAAAACCATATCTCTCTGGTTCCCTTACCTCTCTTATACTCCAACGCAATACTTGTGTTTCAGGAACTACTTCCATGGGGACCTATGGAACTTGTTCCTGTACCAAATCCTATATATATTGAGCATCAACTTCATCTAAGTAAATATTTATTCCACTATCCTTTTTGAGGATGTTCTCCCTCTCAAGAAATAAATCTTCTCTGGCGATAATCACTTTCTTGTCTGAGGGGTTGTATAGGTAGTATCCCATTGTTTCCTTGGGATACCCTATAAAGATACACATTGTGCCCCTGGGTGATAGTTTTATACATACGAAGGCCTTAAAAAATTCCTCACAACCCCATACATGTGTATGCGACAAAATGGGTTTCTTTCCACTCCATAGCTCAAAGGTAATTCCATTTGCTGCTTGATTTGGTACTCAGTTTAATGTGTATATCACAGTTTATAATTCACATCCCCTAAAGGATAATGGAAGATCTACACGACTCATCATTGACCTACCATGTACGACAAGGTACAGTTCCTACTTTCACTAACACCATTCCACTGTGGTGCATAAGGTGGAGTGAGTTGAGATAGAATCCCAAAATCCCGTAGAAAATTGATGAACTCTTCATTAAGATTTTATCCACATCAATACGATCAAATATTATTTATCTTCTTACAAAGATGATTCCATGATTCATTCTTTAATTCCTTAAATTTCTCAAAGGACTCAAACGTATACCTCATCAAGTAAATATATCCATATCTACTCAAATCATCACTAAAAGTCATGAAGTAAGAATATCCACCTCTATCTTATACTAGAAATGGTCCACACACATTAGTGTGTACTAATCCTAGAAGATCTATGGCCCATTTACCCTTTCCACCAAATGATGGTTTGTCCATTTTTCTTTGTAAAATAAGAATTACAATTATCAAGAGTTTTTAGCTCAAAAAATTATAAATATCCATATTGATTGAGATTTTTCAAACACTTCTCGTTTACATGACCATGATGGTGATGCCAATTCTAGGTGTTATATGAGTCTTGTGAACATGATTCATTATCAATTAGAAACACTTGGTTTTCATAATTTAATACATACATACCATTATTTAAATTTTTCATACCATAACATATGTTTTCCTTATACAATAAAAAAAATTATTTTCTAACTTGAAAATGAACCCATATGTATCTAAAATTGATATAGAAATTATGTTTTTTTTTAATAGTAGGTACTTAATAACAATCATGTAAAACCAAAATCATTCCCATTGGTAATGAAAGGTGGTAGTCACCATTGGCCAGAGAAGCCATCCTTGCACCATTTGCAGCTCGCACATCCACCTATCCTCTGGAAATATTTTGTAATCTACTTGTTTTATGCATTTGGATATAGATGTGATCACAATAAGATTTATATAATACCCAGTGTGTAGATATGGAAAGATTTCACTCGATAACAAATTCACATTTATCTTCTCCATGCTTTTGGGTGCAGTTCCTCTTCCAGTGTCTTGGCTTTCCACAAGAAAAACACACTAACTCCTTTTCCCTGCCCTGCCTCTAGATATTATTCTTCTTGGTAGGATGGTGCTCAAGATATTTAGATTGTTTATAAATCTTAGAACCCTTTTCCTTGTCATTTATCTTCTTATTTACCAGAAGGACCATGGGTTTATAATTCCCCATGTCCTTATCCACTTGGAGAATTAAGGTTGGATGTTCTTATAGACTCTTCCCATTATTGATCATATTATAATTCACAATTAAACTAGAGAAGGTATTTAGAAGTGATGAAAGTATGAGATCTTTATGAAACTCATATAGGAATTTAATCCCAAAGATGTTCAAGTGTTCAATGTAGCCAATAATATTGACTACATGAGGCCCAACTAGCACAGACTCTCCAACCTTAGTTGGGAACAAAGCATTGGAGATCTCATACCTCTCTTGCCTCACCTTCTCTTGATAGAGAACCTGAAGGTGATACATCATGATATAGGTATCAATATCTTAATGTTACTTCAAGATCTCATTGGACATGGATGATAACATGAATCACTGAACATCTCTAGCATCATTTAGATGTTTCTTATAGAGAGATCATTCTTCATCACTTGCCTCATTTCCAGGCGCAATTGGTAAATGTTCTTCCATCACATATAATTTCCTTTCATGGAGAAGGATGACGTGTAAACACCTCTGTCATTCCTAGAAATATGTTCCAGTGAGAAGGTCTTCCTTCTCAAGTATGGATCACAATGATATGTTTGATGTCATTTTTAACGGTGTTTGTACAAATAAGATAAGCATATATTTAGTACTTTATCTGATAAATTTAGACAAATATATAAATATTACATTTATTAGTCTCCAACTATTTTATTGAAACCTAATATCCCTCACCCTTAGATTTGGAATATCCTATTGATTGGATATTCAAGTGGAAAGGATCCATATTCCCCTTCTCATTACCCCAAATTTGGTTCGTCAAGAAACTTGAAAGGTTTTAGGTAGGCATTCCAAATGACAACTGCATTAAATCACAGTTCCTTGATCCGTTGAGTGGACTCCCCAATACTGAAAGCATTTATTTGTATTTCCTCAACTTTTTCCTCTCAGTTACACCAAGTCATGCTTTGGCAGTCAACCCTTGATGTGAACCAAGCCAAGTCAACCCAAAACCTCATGTTAGGATTCGCTGATAATTGAAAGTACCCTAATTTTTGCCGGTCAAGAACTTTGAACTATGGTTTGATTCTAACTGAAGTAATGAAAGGCTATACCAAGTTAATATTTTATTGAGGTATTTTTTCCTTTTTGTGTAAATTTCCAATTATTATCTTTATCACATTCTTATTAATATTAAGTGGGATTACAAAAGTGATTAATCTTATATTTAGATAATATTTACGCAGAAGCCTTATTTTAGTTCCATCTTGCATGCTTGTTAATTAATTAATTATGTGATCACAAAAAAACATCCATAGTGAATAACCATGAAGCTGACAGAAATAAAATAAAGGGCATGATCAAGAGCCTGTTCTACTAGTTAGTTTATCTAGTGGTTGATAAACTAACCACTGACCTAGGGGAGAAACACCTTGAACCAATATAAGGTTCTTGTTTACATATTTCCACCTATCCAACTTTGTTTCTTTCTTAGATTAGTTTTGCATCAGCTCCTAAATTGAACTGCCTCCACTATATTGGGAGATCCATCCATTATATATACTTTTACTCACCCACGGGTGAGGGGTAAAGGGGGGTTTACATAAAAGAAAACATGGGAATATAGGCCCTACATATTAATGAGGAGAGAAGGCATGTAAGACAAAAATTTAATTTAATAATAAATTAAAATGAAACCAATTTCATAAAAAGGTCTTTTCTAGCTCATGATTATCCACTATCATGCAAAAAATTACTCATTTAATAATTCTAGCATTCAATTCTTAATCATGCGTATTTAAGATAAATTGTGCTCGAATCGATTAACTATTATCTTTAATTAATCAATAATTTTATCTTAACCCTTATCTAAATTTCCTTGATATTATCATCCTATATAATTTTAAACAAATTAAATAAATTCATTTAAAATTAATTGTGTACATAACTTGTACCTTGGAGGAAACACATTGAATACCTGTCCGATTCTTCCCAACATGTATTATACTGGTATACTATTTTACTCTTGTGAAATATAGCATACACGACTTATCACATACTTTCATGATGTGTACTTCATAGATCATTACACAAATTGCATGATTTTTCACCCACGTGTTATGCTTCGATTCATGTAGAGTAAAAATTGTAATAAGACTCATACATGATATGCATATATGATGATTATATAGATATTAATTAATCATTTAAATATTTATGTATATTAAAACCTATTACATGGCGTGTATTATCTTTATGACCACATGAAAGTACACGTCCCAAGGTTTTCATAGTAAAATAAATAAATTTTAAATCTTTGTAATCTGGTAAAAGTACATGTCTTGTAGATTTGATCAACATGGCGTGTACACCCTTAACCATATATCTAAAGAACATGCCTAGGGACTCTCTATGTGAAGCATACTTAGGAAATCATGGAGTACATAGTGTGTCTAGTGGGCCGCATGACATGTTGACTTCGTCTTACATGGTCATTGGTTGGGTAGGCCGTGTATGGAATACATGGCTCGGCCCTAACCCAAAGGGACTACACGCCGTGACTAGTAGGCCACATGGCGTGTAGTCTGGCCGACCGTGCACTAGTTATTCCTGGTCAAAATGATGTGTATTAATGGTGTAATTAATTCCCTAATCAACATAAAATCTCAAATTGATCTTTGAATCAATCTCGATGCATTGAACATAACTACATGGCGTGTAGTCAGGTGTTTTACGGACAGGATCCTTGGAACCTTCAGATGAAATATTTGATTTTATTTTAATCATAAAATCAATCATTTATATTAGATTTGCAAGAAACTATAGATGAATAAATAGATCTCGTAATTCTAATTTAAATAATTATTAAACTCCAATTTAAAAACTAAATTCGGAATGCATAAATCACCAATAAAATTAAATAATTATAAATAATGAAATCACCCCAACTTTGGCTGGTCAAGCACTTTGAACCGTGGTTTGATTCCAACCGAAGTAATGGAAGGCTATACCGACTTAATATTTTATTGAGGGATTTTTTCCTTTATGCGTAAATTATTATCTTTATAACATGATTGTTAATATTAAGTGGGATTAATTAATTGATTAACCATGTATTTAGATAATCTTTACGCATAAGCCATTTTTTTTAGTTTCATCTTTCATTCTTGTTAATTCATTAATTATGTGATTGGTAAAAAACATCCATAATGAATAACCATGGAACTGACAGAAATAAAATAAAGGGCATGATCACAATCTTATTCTAATGGTTAGTTTATCTAGCGGTTGATAAACTAACTGCTGACCTAGGGGAGAAACACCTTGAACCAATCTGAGGTTCTTGTTTATAGCTTTCCACCTATCCACCTTTGTATCATGCTTGGATTGGTTTCACCTTGGATCCTAACTTGAACTGCCTCCATTAGCTTAGGAGATCCATCCATTACATATGATTTTACTCACACACAGGTGAGGGGTTAAATGGGGTTTACATAAAAGAAACCATGGGCACAGAGGCCCTGCATATTGATGAGGAGAGAAGGTATATAAGACAACAATTTAATTTAATAATAAATTAAAATGAAACCAATTGCATACAAAGTTATGGTCTAGATCATGATCATCCACTAGTTTGTAACGAATTATGCATTTAATAAAACTAGCATTAAATTATTAATCATTCTTATTTAAGATAAATCACACTCAAATCGATTAATTATTATCTTTAATTCCTTTTATATTAATCCTTATATAAATTTAATTGATATTCTCTTCCTTTATAATTTTCAACAAATTAAATAAATTCATTTAAAATTAACTGTGTACATAACTTTTACCTTGAAGGCAACACGGTGAATACCTCTCCAATTCTACCCAACATGTATTATACTCGTATACTATTTTACTCTTGTGAAATATAGCATACACGACTTATCAAGTACTTTCATGATGTGTACTTCACATATGATTACAAAAATTACATTATTTTTCGTCCATGTGTTATGCTTTAATGCACATAGAGGAACAACTTGCAATTTGACTCATACATGATATGAAGATCTGAACATTACACAGATATTAATTAAACATTTAAACATTTATGTATATTAAAACATTTATGTATATTAAAACATATCACATGGTGTGTCCTATATTTATGAACACATTAAAGTACATGTCCCAAGGTTTACATATTAAAATAAATAAATTTTAAATCTACATAATCTGGTAAAAGTACATGGCATGTAGATCTGATATACACGGCATATACACCATTCACCAACTATCCAAAGTACACTCCTAGGTACTCAGTGTGTGAAGCGTACTTTGAAAATCATGGAGTACACAACGTGTATAGTGGGACACATGCTGTGTTGACTCTATGTTATATGGTCCCCAGTTGGGTAGTCCGTGTAAGGAATACACGGCTTAGCCCTGACCCGAAGGGACTACACACCATGTCTAGTGGGCCACACGATATGTAGTCTGACTAGCCTTGGACCAGTTAATCCTGGTCAACACGTAGTGCAGTAATGGTGTAATTAAAGCCCTAATTAATGAAAAATATAAAATTGATCTCCGAATCAATATTGATGTGTTGAACATGACTACATAGTGTGTAATTCTAATTACACAGTGTGTAGTCTGGGGTTGTACAACTAGGATATTTGGCACCTATGGATGAGATCCTCAATTTTATTTTAATCATAAAATTAATTGTTTCTATTAGATCTATGAGAAACGATAGAGGAATAAATAGATCTAAAAATTCATATTTAATGAATGATTAAACTATAATTGAAAAACTAAATTATGAATGAGTAAATCACCAAATAAACTAAATAATTATAAACAATAATGTGTCCGCTCTGGTACCACTTTTAGATTCCGAGCGCAGTGGAAGTGTAGGAGAAATGGTGCCCAACTTTTATTTTTTCTATTATCAATGATTAATCTAAGATCAAGTGACAATGAAGGTCGTGATAAATAGATGTGAATAAAATAACAAGAAAGGGTTATTAACCCAGAACGAAGAGAGATCATATCAATCACATGTTGTTTACAATTAATTTAATTAAATAAGAATTACCTCCAAGGTTATTCTTTCTTCATTGATGCATCTGGCCACAGATCTGTAGTGCGTCAATGATTTGTTGTATAATACAAGCTTAGGATTCCTCTATCGGTGATCCACACATGCTCCACTAATCTTTGGATATCGTCGAAGGAGTCTTAGGGTGTTAGCGTAGAAGATCCTTGTGATTGCGATGTCTGCCTTCGATCGCTTTGAGAACCGCTTCCAAAGCGTTCTCCTTGATCCAATGGAGGATGATATCTCTTGTTCTTGAGATCATTATTAGAGAGGGATGAACTCTCTAGTCTTGAGATATTTTCTACAATCCATTGTGCACAGTGATTTTCTTGGCTAGGGTTATGAGGAAATAAGAATAATTGGGTACTTATATCGCTAGGGTTAAAATAACATAATTAAACAAGTGATCTTATTTATTTTATTAATCCTAGAGAAACCCCATGTCAAATAATAGTATTATTATTATTATTATTTCTTGACACATTCCTAAATTGAAAATTATAATTAAATATTATTTAATAAAATAATATCCAACAATATTATTTCTAACCAGACCCTTGAACTTGGTACACCAATACTCTACCATATTTATTGGACCTTGAATAATTTCTATTTATTTATTAAATAAATATAACTACATTATTCACCAATAAATATATAAATATTATATTCACTAAATAGAAAATAAATATTTATTTAATATTCTGACCATAATTTATTCTCGTGAATAACTAGTGTAGGAATAAATGTGATCAGGTTTCCATGAATTTTTATTAAACCACAACTGGGAATAAAATTTATTCAACTTTTTAAATAATAAATAATATATTATTTAACTAAGATGTTGGATACACTTAGTGTGTGACCCTCTAGGTCTATTTCCTAGTGGCATTAGGTGGAGCAGCCTAAAGTCCAAGGTTAGAGTCTAGCAACACGCCAAGGAACCCAAAAATAAAGAAGTTAATGTCGCAAAGACATGTCACCTCATAGGAATTATTACCATGTAATATAATTACTTTTCCTTGATATCTCGAACTATGTGGGTCACATGCTGGTGTCATCAACCCAGGTTCTTGATTTCCCTTTCCTTGACTTCTCAAAAATTGAATTTTCTTATTGAACATTATGGCCATGTATTTTTTTAGGCTATATCATTTCCATAAAAGGTACTGAGACATCATATTCCTTTAAATAATAGAAGGGAAAAATACTTTCTCGCATTATTCATTAATGTGGTATTACTTGTGACGTACCCAACATATCATACCTCACTGCAAACATATTTCATCATAGTTTTCGTCAATACATCTAAGTGTGTGACCCATAATAATCATTAATAATAATATTAAAGTCTAAGGACCAATACACATGTCCATAGATAGGATCATCCAATGACACTTATAAATGTGTATTTTATACTAGAGGATCTCGTTCTCACAATATCCTCCTAGAAATTACCAAGGGAGTGCACCATG
The DNA here is from genome assembly GCA_963277665.1 of Viscum album. Taxonomy (NCBI): domain Eukaryota; kingdom Viridiplantae; phylum Streptophyta; class Magnoliopsida; order Santalales; family Viscaceae; genus Viscum; species Viscum album. The sequence continues at coordinate 1,894,144,394 of OY728165.1, forward strand.
AGAAGGTTCCTCAATTTCCTATGAGTCTCCACCTGTAATAGCCTTGTATCATTTGTGTCCCTGAAATGATATCATCCAGCTATAGAATATATATTCAATAATAGTGGCATAGCACTTCAGGGTTCTCATCATAGCAGGGATCCGCTATAACCTTTTAGTGTGAAAGATACTCTAAGAACATTATCATATATAATGTCATGTAGAAGAAAAATAATGATATGATAAGGAATTTATTAGTATTCAAAACCATGAATATAAATTTTCATAAAGTTCAAAAGAATTTGCTTCTAAGGAACCAACTCCAAAAAACTCCCACTTTCACTAGAGCCAACTTTTAAAAATATTCAATCCGCTAGCTCCCATATGATATTCATGCTTCTACTGAGATACGCCTTTTGTAAAGGGGTCAACTATGTTCTCTTCTTTGGGTACTCTACTCACTAAAAATTCACTCTTCTAATAAAAATACCTCAAGAGGATATACTTTCATAGTATGTGCTTTGTCTGTTGATATGACCTTGGTTCTTTTTCAAGATCCACCACTATAGTATTAGCACAATACAATGTGATAGGAAATTTACTTCTAGGTACCACATCAAGCTTCAAGAAAAAGTTTCGAATATAGATGGCTTCTTTGGCTGCATCAGAAGATTCTATATACTTGGACTCCACTATAGAATTAGATACAACTGGCTGCTTCAAACTCTTCTAGCTCATAGATCCTTCATTTAGATAGAAAACATATCCTAATTGTGACTTCAGATCATTCTGATCTGCCTGAAAACCATCATCAGTATACCGCCTGAGGAAATGCTCTTAATATCCTCCACACACCAAGAACATATAATTCTTTCTTCTCAGATACTTAAGTAAAGTCTTAACATCAGTCCAATTTTGTTCTCCTAGATCCGCTTGATATCTTCTTACGATGCTCAACGCATAGGCAATATCATGTCTAGTACATAACATGGCATAAATGATTGATCCTATCACTGAAGTGTATGGGATATTAATCATTCTATCTTTCTCTTATTGTGTTTAGGGACATATTTTATTAGAAAGATGTAAACCATGTGACACTATAACCAATCCCCTCTTGTATTTTTCCATACTAAATCTCTTTAGTATCTGGTCAATATATGTACTTTATCTTAGTCCAATCAACTTATTGGATCTATTATGAATGATCTTGATCCCTAAAATGTAGGCCACTTCACCTAAGTTCTTCATAGAGAAACACTTGTTTAACCAATCCTTAACTGACTGTAAGACTGGTATGTTGTTTCTAATAAGTAATATTCACTACTAGGATAATGACTGTATTCCCATTAAAACTTTTGTAAATACATGGATCACATTTGTTCTTAGTGGAACTAAATTCTCTTATGGATTCTTCGAATTGAATGTTCCATGATTTGGATGCTTACTTAAATCCATAGATGGATCTCTGCAACTTGTAAACCCTTTTAACATCACCTGGTTTCACAAACCCTTGTGGTTGTGTCATATAGAGATCTTCCTGAAGGTTCCCGTTATGGAATGCAGTTTTGACATCCATATTCCAAATCTCATATTCATGGTGAGCTACTATAGAAAGTATGATTCTTATGGATTTAAAAATGTGAACTGGTAAAAAAGTTTCAACATAGTTAATTCCTTGATGTTTTTTACAACCTTTAGCCACTATAATTTCTTAATAGGTACTTTCTTTACCTTCCCTATCCGGTTTTCTCTTGAATACCCATTTATACCCAATAGGATTTACATCAACTGGCATATCGACCAGAACCCAAACTTGATTCTGATAGAATCTATCTCAAAATTAATAGCTTCTAGACATCTTGTAGCTTATTATATCTCTACTTCATCCTTGTAAGATATAGGTTCATCATTGTCCAAAAATAATGAGTCACCATCCTGGGTTACTAGAAAACCATATCTCTCTGGTTCCCTTACCTCTCTTATACTCCAACGCAATACTTGTGTTTCAGGAACTACTTCCATGGGGACCTATGGAACTTGTTCCTGTACCAACTCCTATATATATTGATCATCAACTTCATCTAATTCAATATTGCTTCCACTATCCTTTTTGAGGATGTTCTCCCTCTCAAGAAATAAAGCTTCTCTGGCGATAATCACTTTCTTGTATGAGGGGTTGTATAGGTAGTATCCCATTGTTTCGTTGGGATACCCTATAAAGATACACATTGTGCCTCTGGGTGATAGTTTTATACATACGAAGGCCTTAACAAATTCCTCACAACCCCATACATGTGTATGCGACAAAATGGGTTTCTTTCCACTCCATAGCTCAAAGGTAATTCCATTTGCTGCTTGATTTGGTACTCAGTTTAATGTGTATATCACGGTTTATAATTCATATCCCCTAAAGGATAATGGAATATCTACACGAATCATCATTGACCTACCATGTACGACAAGGTACAGTTCCTGCTTTCACTAACACCATTCCACTGTGGTGCATAAGGTGGAGTGAGTTGAGATAGAATCCCAAAATCCCGTAGAAAATTGACGAACTCTTCATTAATATTTTATCCACCTCAATACGATCAAATATTATTTATCTTCTTACAAAGATGATTCCATGATTCATTCTTTAATTCCTTAAATTTCTCAAAGGACTCAGACGTATACCTCATCAAGTAAATATATCCATATCTACTCAAATCATCAGTAAAATTCATGAAGTAAGAATATCCACCTCTATCTTATACTAGAAATAGTCCACACACATTAGTGTGTACTAATCCTAGAAGATCTATGGCCCATTTACCCTTTCCACCAAATGATGGTTTGTCCATTTTTCTTTGTAAAAAAGAATTACAATTATCAAGAGATTTTATCTCAAAAAATTATAAATATCCATATTGATTGAGATTTTTCAAACACTTCCCGTTTACATGACCATGATGGTGATGCCAATTCTAGGTGTTATATGAGTCTTGTGAATTTGATTCATTATCAATTAGAAACACTTGGTTTTCATAATTTAATACATACATACCATTATTTAAATTTTTCATACCATAACATATGTTTTCCTTATAGAATAAAATAAAAATATTTTCTAACTTGAAAATGAACCCATATGTATCTAAAATTGATATAGAAATTATGTTTTTTTGTAATAGTAGGTACTTAATAACAATCATGTAAAACCAAAATCATTCCCATTGGTAATGAAAGGTGGTAGTCACCATTGGCCAGAGCAGCCATCCTTGCACCATTGGCAGCTCGCACATCCACCTATCCTCTGGAAATATTTTGTAATCTACTTGGTTCATGCATTTGGATACAGATGTGATCACCATAAGCTTTATATAATACCCAGTGTGTAGATATGGAAAGATTTCACTCGATAAAAAATTCACATTTATCTTCCCCATGCTTTTGGGTGCAGTTCCTCTTCCAGTGGCTTGGCTTTCCACAGGAAAAACACACTAACTCCTTTTCCCTGCCCTGCCTCTAGATATTCTTCTTCTTGGTAGGATGGTGCTCAAGATATTTAGATTGTTTATAAGTCTTAGAACCCTTTTCGTTGTCATTTATCTTCTTATTTACCACAAGGAACATGGGTTTATAATGCCCCATGTCCTTATCCACTTGGAGAATTAAGGTTGGAAGTTCTTATAGACTCTTCCCATTATTGATCATATTATAATTCACAATTAAACTAGAGAAGGTATTTGGAAGTGATGAAAGTAATAGATCGGTATGCAACTCATATAGGAATTTAATCCCTAAGATGTTCAGGTGTTCAATGTAGCCAATAATATTGACTACATGAGGCCCAACTAGCACAGACTCTCCAACCTTAGTTGGGAACAAAGAATTGGAGATCTCATACCTCTCTTTCCTCACCTTCTCTTGATAGAGAACCCGAAGGTGATACATCATGCTATAGGTATCAATATCTTAATGTTGCTTCAAGATCTCATTGGACATGGACGATAACATGAAGCACTGAACATCTCTAGCATCATTTAGATATTTCTTATAGAGAGATCGTTCTTCATCACTTGCCTCATTTCCAGGCGCAATTGGTAAATGTTCTTCCATCACATATAATTTCCTTTCATGGAGAAGGATGACGTGTAAACACCTCTGTCATTCCTAGAAATATGTGCCAGTGATAATGTCTTCTTTCTCATGTATGGATCATAATGATATGTTTGATGTCATTTTTAACGATGTTTGTACAAATAAGATAAGCATATATTTAGTACTTTATCTGATAAATTTAGACAAATATATAAATATTATATTTATTAGTCTCCCACTATTTTATTGAAACCTAATATCCCTCACCATTAGATTTGGAATATCCTATTGATTGGATATTCAAGTGGAAAGGATCAATATTCCGCTTCTCATTACCCCAAATTTGGTTCGTCAAGAAACTTGGAAGGTTTTTGGTAGGCATTCCAAATGACAACTGCATTAAATCACAGTTCCTTGATCCGTTGAGTGGACTCCCCAATACTGAAAGCATTTATTTGGATTTCCTCAACTTTTTCCTCTCAGTTACACCAATTCATGGTTTGGCTGTCAACCCTTGATGTGAACCAAGCCAAGTCAACCCAAAACATCATGTTAGGATTCGCTGATAATTGAAAGTACCCCAATTTTTGTCGGTCAAGAACTTTGAACTATGGTTTGATTCTAACTGAAGTAATGAAAGGCTATACCAAGTTAATATTTTATTGAGGTATTTTTTCCTTTATGTGTAAATTTCAAATTATTATCTTTATCGCATTATTGTTAATATTAAGTGGGATTAAATAAGTGATTAATCATGTATTTAGATAATATTTACGCAGAAGCCTATTTATTTTAGTTACATCTTGCATGCTTTTTAATTAATTAATTATGTGATCACAAAAAAACATCCATAGTGAATAACCATGAAGCTGACAGAAATAAAATAAAGGGCATGATCATGAGCCTGTTCTACTATTTAGTTTATCTAGTGGTTGATAAACTAACCACTGACCTAGGAGAGAAACACCTTGAACCAATATGAGGTTCTTGTTTACATATTTCCACCTATCCACCTTTGTATCTTTCTTAGATTAGTTTTTCATCAGCTCCTAAATTGAACTGCCTCCACTATATTGGGAGATCCATCCATTATATATACTTTTACTCACACACAAGTGAGGGGTAAAGGGGGGTTTACATAAAAGAAACCATGGGAATATAGGCCCTACATATTAATGAGGAGAGAAGGCATGTAAGACAAAAAATTAATTTAATAATAAATTAAAATGAAACAAATTTCATACAAAGGTCTTTTCTAGTTCATGATTATCCACTATCATGAAAAAAATTACTCATTTAATAATTCTAGCATTCAATTCTTAATCATGCGTATTTAAGATAAATTGTGCTCGAATCGATTAATTATTATCTTTAATTAATCAATCATTTTATCTTAATCCTTATCTAAATTTCCTTGATATTATCATCCTATATAATTTTAAAAAAATTAAATAAATTCATTTAAAATTAATTGTGTACATAACTTGTACCTTGGAGGAAACACATTGAATACCTGTCTGATTCTGCCCAACATGTATTATACTGGTATACTGTTTTACTCTTGTGAAATATAGCATACACGACTTATCACATACTTTCATGATGTGTACTTCATATATTATTACACAAATTGCATGATTTTTCAGCCACGTGTTATGATTCGATTCATGTAGACTAAAAAATTGTAATAAGACTCATACATGATATGCATATATGATGATTATATGTATATTAATTAATCATTTAAATATTTATGTATATTAAAACCTATTACATGGCATGTATTATCTTTATGACCACATGCAAGTACACGTCCCAAGGCTTGCATAGTAAAATAAATAAATTTTAAATCTTTGTAATCTGGTAAAAGTACATGTCTTGTAGATTTGATCTACATGGCATGTACACCCTTCACCATATATCTAAAGAACATGCCTAGGGACTCTCCATGTGAAGCATACTTAGGAAATCATGGAGTACATAGTGTGTCTAATGGGCCGCATGACATGTTGACTTCGTCTTACATGGTCATTGGTTGGGTAGGCCATGTATGGAATACATGGCTCAGCCCTAACCCAAAGGGACTACACGCCGTGACTAGTGGGCCACATGGCGTGTAGTCTGGCCGACCGTTCACTAGTTATTCCTGGTCAAAATGATGTGTAGTAATGGTGTAATTAATTCCCTAATCAACATAAAATCTCAAATTTATCTTTGAATCAATCTCGATACATCGAACATAACTACATGGCATGTAGTTAGGTGTTGTACGGCCAGGATCCTTGGAACCTTCAGATGAAATATTTGATTTTATTTTAATCATAAAATCAATCATTTATATTAGATTTGCAAGAAACTATAGAGGAATAAATAGATCTCGTAATTATAATTTAAATAATGATTAAACTACAATTTAAAAACTAAATTCGGAATGCATAAATCACCAATAAAATTAAATAATTATAAATAATGATGTTCCCACTCTGATACCACTTTTATTTTTTGGGCACATCGAAAGCGTGGGAGGGATGGTGCCCTGCTTTGATTTTTTACATTATCAATGATTAATTCAAGACCAAGTGACGATGAATTCCATGATCAATGGATTTGAATCAAAGAACAAGAAAGGGTTATTAACCTAGAACCAAGAGAGAGGAGATCAATCACATGTTGTTTTCAATTAATTTAATTATATAAGAATCACCTCCAAGGTTATTCTTTATTCATTGATGCGTCTGTCCATAGATCTGTAGTGAGCCTCCATTGCATTGTAGAATCCAAGCATAGGATTCCTCTAGTTGTGATCCACACATGCTCCACGAATATCAAGATGTCGCCAAAGGAGTCTCAAGATTCTAGCATGGAAGATCCTTGCGATTGAGATATCTGCCTTCGATTGCCTTGAGAATTTCTTCTAAAGTATTCTCCTTGATCCGAAGGAGAAGGATCTCTCTCATTCTTGAGAGCATTCTTAGAGAGAGATGAACTCTCTAGGCTTGAGAGTTTTTCTCCAATCTATTGTGCACACCAATTTTCTTGGATAACATTATGAGAAAATAAACATAATCGGTTATTTATATCCCTAGGGTTAAAATAAAATAATTGCACAAGATCCCTTATTTATTTTATTAATCCTCATGAAACCCCATGTCAAATAATAATAGTATTATTATTATTATTTATTGATGCACAACTAACTTGTGAATTATAATTAAATATTATTTAATAAAATAATATTCAATTTTATTATTTCTCACCAGACCCTTGATCTCGGTCCGCCAATCCTCCACCATATTTATTAAACCTTGAATAATTTAAATTTATTTATTAAATAAATATCATGACATTATTCACCAATAAATATATAAATATTATATTCACTAAATAGAAAATAAATATTTATTAAATATCCCCCCCACAATATATTCTCTCAAATAACTAGTGTCAGAATAAATATGATCAGGAACTATGAATAATTATTAAACCACAATCGGGAATAATATTTACTCAATTTGTTAAATAATAAATAATATATTATTTAATTAAGATACTGGATGCACTTAGTGTGTGAACCTCTAGGTCTCTTTCTCACTGGCATTAGACGGAGCATCCTAAAGTACAAGGTTAGCGTCTAACAACATTCCAAGGCACCCATAGAGAAAGAATTTAATGCCGCAAAGACATGTCACCTCATACGAAAGATTACCATGTAATATAATCTCTTTGTCTTGATATCTCTAATCAAGAGACTTACATGCTAGTGTCATCAACCCATGTGATTGATTTCTCTTTCTTTGAATTCTCAAAAATTGAACATGCCCATTGAACACCATGGTCATGGATTTGTTTAGGCTATATCATTTCCATCAAAGGGACTGAGGCATCAAATTCCATTAAATAATATATGGGACAAATCCTTTCTCATATTATTCAATAATACAGAATACTCATGATGCACCCAAGATTTCCTACCTCACCGCGAACATATGTCATCACAGTTTTTTTCAATATATCTAAGTGCATGAGTCATAATAATCATTAATAGAAATCTTAAACTCTAAGGACAAATACACACGTCCGTAGATATAGTCATCCAATGACACTTATAAATATGGATTTCCTACTGTTGGGTCTCGTTCTCATAATATCCTCCTAGACATTACCAAGGGTGTACATCATGAGAAGGTGCCTCAAAGTCCTATGAGTCTCCACCCCTGATAGCCCGTATCATTTTTATCCCTAAAATGATATCATCTGGCTATATAACATATATTCAAGAATAGTGTCAAAACACTTTTGGGTTCTCATCATAGTAGTGATCTTCTATGACCTTTTAGTGTGACAAATACTCTTAGGACATTATCACATACAATGTCATGATGAAGAAAAATCATGATGTGATAAGGAATTTATTAATATTTAAAACCATGAATATAAGTTGTTATAAAGTACAAAAGAATTTGGTTCTAGGGCACCAACTCCAACAATACCCATGCCAAATAAGACAACAGTTTAAAGAACCAATGGTATAGCTTATAATAACAGTTCCAGGGGCTATACCAATGGTTTAAAAATATTTGGTAAGAATGGTGAATTCAAGAAAAATGGGATTATAATTTAAGGGAGGATCTCACACAAAAACAAGTATGGGAATTCAGGACATGAGAGGATCGACTCCTCGTGCATCTGTGTAATGAGACTCCACCAGCACCTAGATGCTTTATAGAAAAGGATAGCTACCAGTAAAACCACCTAACCCATCAGTGTCTAGATAAGCCAAAAGACATGGAACTATGACTCTATAAAATCCTATGTTGCCTGGGGATTTGGGTCACTACGGAACCTCAGTGTCCTCTGGCGCTGGAACTCACAGAGTGCACTAAGCCTACATGTATCCTCAACCTATCCTTCTGGTATGAACTGCTGCTCAATAGGTGGGGGTGATGCTACCTGTCCACTTGGACGAAGGATCTCACAGGATGGACCTTGAACTAAGGCATTGTCACTCATCGGATCATCATCACAATCCAGAATGGTAACCTTATTGGATGTCATCATAGAGGCATCCTAAAAATTAAATCAAGATGTACCACGGTCAGATGAGAATATATATATACAATGGGGAGATGACACAAGAAGGAAAGTCAATGTCTCAATCCTATATGATACATGTACCATTGATTCTTGCAACCAATGTCTCAGTATACTGAGTCGGTGAGCTGATATTAAAGGTCATGGTGAAGGAATAGGTTTGTTGTCGTACCAACATTGGAATCCTTGTCCTAAAAGCCGCACTCGAAACACTTTGAGATTTTTGCCCTAATCCCAACTGAATCCTTATAAGAAGGATACTATGAACATCATCCCATGGAATGAACATCTCTAATACCAATCGATCATGACCCCACCCAACAGGTCTCAAGATTCAGCCACCCCAAGCCCACTTCTATAGGCCTAGGGACGATGACAAGCACTGAAAGGTATATCAAATATGAGAGGCCTTTGACTAATGTACTTGTATGCACACACCCGATCATCTCAATTCATAAGTGAAGATAAATGATAATAAAAAGATGTAATATCTACAATATAAATATGAATATAAAAACCTCTAGGGTGTACAAGAGTACAATAGTGCACACTGAAAGTAAAGGGGAAAAATAAACACCACCAGAAAGATGTCCCAAACTGAAAAAAATAGAAAGTAAAAGTACTGAGAGAGACCAGCTCCTGATCTCCAAGCTTTGAACATCTTACACAGTCAATGCACCAGGTATCCCTAAGATCTACTATAGTTAGCACCGAGTTTTCCATCATCTTCACAAGACACGACATGTGTGAGAAACTCCAATGTAGGGGTGAGTATATACATACCTAGTAGGACGCTCCTAAAGGTGGGGGTGAGTAGTAAGAGAGGTGATAGGAATTGATAGGCAGAAAATTCAACCCAAAAAAAGAGAGTAAAAATCCAACAACATGGATAAAAAGATATATATATTCTCAAACCAAAGAAACCCAAATGAGAGAGAAGGGGATATCCATCTCATATCCCAAACCAAGAAAGAGTGCCAATAGTTCTAGAAGTCCATCCTTAATTCCCATCATCTCATGTGTCTTCCCATAGAAGTAATCGTGTGGAGGGACCACACCTGGACACTATTCCAAATAGTCTAGGGGGGCCGATCTCCAAGTAGAGTACTTGCACCCCAGTCCATTAGGGGCTCCATTAAGTGTAAGGATGACACATGACCTATCTGATAGGGGTAAAACTCAATGGGAAGAGGACTCACGCACTGATTTTTCAGGGGGGGGGGGTTCCACTCAGTGGATAGAGAACCCACACCATAATTCAATATGGGTACCACTCAGTAGATAAAGGAATTGCACCCTAGTTTCATATGGGTACCACTAAAAGTAAGGAGGAACCACACCCTATCTAATAAGGGTACTACTCCATAAATTTAGGACCCACACCTAATACGTCTGGGGGTACCACTCAGATTAAGGAGGGCTCAAACCCTATCCAATAGGGGGTACTACTCTGTAAATAGTGAACTCACAACCTGATACTTCTGGGGGTACCACTTAGAGTAAGGAGGTCACACACCCTATATAATAGGGGGACTACTCTGTAAATAGAGGAACAATGCCTTGATCCTTATTGGGGTACCACTCACTGGATAGATAGAGGACCCTCACACTACTACCATAGGGGGGTACCACTCAGTATAAGGAGTACCATCACCTTATCCAATAGGGGGTACTTCTCCATAAGTAGTTAGAGGACCCACACCCTAGTCCGAAAGTGGGTACCACTCTAACGATTCTGCCCTAACAATACTATCTTTGAGCACCACCTAAATAAGATTTATTCATGAAATATCTCATATCATATCTAAAAATCCACCACATACACCACCATTGTGTTCCACTCAAAAAAACACTCAGGATAGTCTACTCGTAGGCCAACATTTGAGTCTAAATGAAGAAGATATGAGAGGTTGAAGTTTCCTCATAAGAAAAGTAAGGGTACACGAAATGTAAGAGGTCCCACACAACATGTGGTCCAGCTCCATTGCCTAGAAATTTCCTTGATGGTTCCTAGCTCGCTACCCATGTATTCGTACATGACGTATAGGGGAACTACATGGAATGCCTCAGCCACCCGGGGTCCTACCCATGCTCCGTGGTTGTGTTAGTGTATGCTGCCCATATCAATGCACTTTAGTGCATAGTGTGTACCAAGTCATTCCCATTCCTGTGTAATCCCATATTACATGTCAATACACTATCACAAGAGTCACAAGGCATGTGGGAATCCCACATGGTGTGTGATAGTTATAATTCTATGGAAACCCAAGTGTTGAAAATTTTTTAGGGACATGTTGTGTGTTATTTAAAAATACATGGTGTGTAGTCATGTTTTTTATAGCTTCTCAGATCTGTTTCACGGATCCCTGATCTATGGTCGTTTCTTTGGATATTTCCTCCAAGACAACAAAAATGGTGGATCTTGCTCCGAAAAATGATTTTGGCCTTCCAGTAGTTGGAAAACAGATATCGATTCTTCCTACACGAACCTACACGCTTTTTACACCTCATACCACGCCAAACCCATTGCCTCCATCATTTCTTTGGAATCAAATTCAACAAATTGATCACCCACAACCTACGAATCATATGATTCCATCCTTGTTTAATTTTTTCATTTTTCACACACGAATCCACTGCGGATCCAGGGTCTGATCATGCTCTATCCCACCCAACGATGTCAAATCACGACCCTATAGTCCAAAAATGATTAAAACAAAGAAAGGAGGGATAGAGACCCAAGAAAATAATGTGCAACAATCATTGGACTATAATTCTTGTCCAACATATACATATTTTGGGTGGAAATGTGAGAAAATTAAATAAAAAAATTAAACTAGTACACGAGCACATGAAATGGATCAATTTGAATGCAGATCAAAGAAGTATTTTGATTTTGCTCAATAAATTTAATAAATAGAGGCACAACCCATGAATTTATGAGTCCCTCCTAGTTTTATATCATTCGTTGAAAAATAATGTGTTTGTCAATGAAGAAGAGGAATCTTTGAATTCGCTACCTCTCGATCTTCCTAGATTCAAAGGTTCGTCATCATATGAATCTGATTTTCCAATGAGAGGAGGAAGAAGTCACTGCACAATGATCCCAGGGTTATTAGAATAACCCTAGAGATACTTCCATAATAGTGTATAAATATATGTATTTCAGTTTGGTTAATTAATAAATTAATTATTTAATTAACCAACTGAATGTACCACCAACAACCGTCTTATCGGAATTCCCTATGCCGATCCATTTTAGGACATGCCTAGGGTAAAAATCGTGTTTTGAACTCAATTGTGGTATCATATTTCTGATCTAAGATTCTATTTAAGAGTTATCTCATTTTATTTAAGAAAATATGTTCACATAAAATAAAATATATTTAATATTTTCATAAAATTATTTCCGGGTACACCGGGCCATGGAATCGCACGCCGTCTCATCTCCTGAATCTGAAAATATATGTAAAAATATTCCAATTACTTACAAGAAAAAACAGGTTGTCTTATGTGAAGAAGGATGTGGTATTTATGAGTTTTCATAGATTTCAGTTTTGAATCTCTTGTATTGACTTGTTTTGATATATTTCTTAAATAACCATTAGAATCCTTGATAATCTCTAGTACTTTCAAAAATTGGTTTTTCTCTAAAGGTGTTACCACATAAGAAACACATAGAACATTTCATTTATTTTCCCTAATACACTCAGGATGTAACTTTGGTATGATACCTCAATCCACCAAGTCATGTCGATATTGTATATCATTTGTGGAATTTCCCTTGACATTTATAATAATTGAAAGCAACATTTCACATATGTTTTTCTCAATGTTCATTATAAGTATACAATGACATAAAAAATTGTTTAACTAATAAGAAAATTAAAATATGATGATTTTATTCTTCCAATTATGATTGGATTCAGTGGAATAATTATTCCTTTTTAATTTTTTTGGCCTTTCCCAAATGAAAAATTGATATCTTAGAATACTTTAAACACAACAGTTCTAGACCTACGCTGAGGTGGATTCACAATCTCAGTTGTATTATCAAACCTTTGATAATTATTCCAGTATGGATGATCCATTAGAAAGAATTAGTTATATCCCATTAAGCAAAAACTATGATGATATTTACATCTTCAAGAATGTTTATCCTTCAAACAAAGTGGAAAAGATATTTTGTCCTTCATGCTCCATCCATACATCATTGCATAAGTAGAAAAATAATTTATCATCCACATAAGTGAAGTATGCATCTAAATATGCCTTTTAAAGAAGCATCATATGTGTGCACACTAGTATTTCCAAGCTACTCCAACTCTTTTTTATAGGTTTCATGTAGAGGTTTATGTCATTTTCATAATCATAAGGTCTAGATATGAGTCTGCTTAAGATAATGAATGGTTTTTTCATACACATCTATTGAGGAGGGTAATAAATGTGAATAAAAATTGGCCACCTACTGCGTGAAGTAAGAATCTATCCAAATAGATTAAAACCATCACATGATAGACCCAACTAGAAATTACTCACCTCAGCTACAAAATTAGGATACCATTTATCAAATTTCTGTCAAGATAATCCATATGCAGGATGAACCAACTCATCATTATTTGTGATTCTTCGATCATCATGTCATCTTATATTTTTTGAGATTTTATCAAACATGAAAAGATTTTAGATCCTAGGAATAAATGGAAAGTATCATAATACTTTCATTAGCACATGATATTGTGTTCCATCTGCATTTCTCTTCCATCGAGATGTACTACATTCTTTACAATCATTTAGATTCATGGTTTCCTAATAGAATAAACTACAATCTTTTAGCTAAGCATGAATTTTATTTATAAAAAATCCAAGTCAACCAATTAAATTCCTTTCCATATAATGATTTAAGGCAATATCTACATCCTAAGAAATTAAGTCCTTAAAAAAGGTAAGAATATAATCGATAGAATTATTAAAAACTCCATACATGGTTTTCCCTTGATACAAAAGCATTAAAAATCCAATATTTTTAATTTTACCACATTGCCAATATACAAGAGTCCTAATATCATCCATCATTTTTTTCACTATCATAACGTTATCATTTTCATTAGTTCGATCATGTGTACTCATATAATTATCTTATATCATTGGCATATCTTCTTTCTCATGATGATGAATAAACAAAAAATGATCAAATACCAAATTCCCTATTCCACTCCTTTCATTTCGATCATGAATAGTCTGAGATTTATTTTTCTTTCCATCATGACACCATACATAATAATTTGTTTGAAAACAAAATTTTTTATATGGTAGATAACTTATTTGTGAATTAACCAAGGTCTTACAACACAATTATAATAAGGGTAGTGCATAAGACCTCTATCTGAACCACTATTTAATGAAAAACTTTTAAAAAATCCAACTTATTTTGAAACTCGATTGAGATACAATTAGTATTATACATCCAACCAACAAAAAAAGTTTATATCAATATCATAATAGTAGCCTATAATTAAAAAATTCATGATATTGGTGAGGAAGCTCTATGTCATAATTCTACGAAAACTTGGTCACGAAGGGAATTGATTTCATAAAGGGGAAGGGGATAAAAGAGTTGGTATAAGCATGAGCCTATACCAACAATCTTGAATATTTTTTGGTATAAGATATCATTTACTAACCTATACCAACTGATAGTAAAATATATATGTCTATAATTAGATGAAACCATAGTCATTTACATTGTATGGTTCACAACAGCGACAAAGGCCTCGGGCGCAAAAGTGCATTGTGCAATGCATGACATTTGGCAACATTAACTTACGGAGCACAAATGGAATAAAGGCACATTGAAATAATGAAAAATAATAAGTTAGATGAATAAATTATCAATAATAATAAAAATATAAAGAATATTTATTAATTTTAGTGAAAATTTATTTGTGAAAATAATCTATTTTTAACAATTAACCATTAGTCATTCAAAGAAAAAATCATTGCATTTCAATCACGGTAAGGATGGTGAGGAGGTGGTAGGATTACTAGTTTTTCTCAATAATGGCATTGATCGATGTGTCGCACAGAGTTGGGGGAGGAAGGAGGGGCATTGATTTACTTGTAATAGGGTGTTTTAATAAAGTATTTTAATAGGGATAGGTTATCCAGTTAAAAAATGTGCAAAAAAATTAAGATGGTGCAGTGATGCCCGCAACACCACACTGCTCTATGGAACAATATAGCACATGCCACAGAATCATCATTTGGGAAAATGTAGAGAGATGAGGTCATGAATTGGGAATATAACCTAACATATTCATGAGGTATCCATAAATTGGATAATCAAGATAAATGAGTAATATGTTAAAAAATATAGACTATCCAATCATGTCCCAATCTTAAATATCTTCTTATATAGTGAAAACAAACATGATAACATAACATATTTTTTGAAACCATAAGAATAAAACCAATTGGAACATAATTAAAAATCATAATCATTCAATAATTCCAATATCAACCTTGAATTATTCAATATTAATGTACAAAATCATATCACAATTCTAAAATCCATTTATTTCTAATGCAAAATGAAAATAACCATGCTTTAGTTTAAAAACCAAATTTCATTACCAAATCCCAACTTTATTTAAGGAAATGAGACGTGTTCACTTTATTTTAATCAATTTGAAAATCATTAAAATAATATGGAAGTAAAATAAATTTTAAATAACTCTCCATTTCCGTGTATAAATACATAATTTTACATAAATGAATACATCATTATAACAAAAAAATTTAGTTTATCATGAAAACTACAATTTGAGAAGGGAAAAGGCCCTTTGAAAATAATACAAATTTTATATTTATCATTGATATCCCAAACTTCATAATTCTATCCCATGATATAATACAATATCATATATATAAAACCATAATGTTGAAATCTTTTATATCAATGAGTAATAAATATACATAATAAAACACAAAAAAAACTCCAATATGCTTACAAAAATGCACATTTATTATCTAAAAATGAGAATTTAATATCATATAATGTAATTTTTTACACAAACCTTCACATAATTGGGTTTCAATCATGTCATTTAATGTTAAAAATCAGGTATTTTTCTAACGGGCCTTTAAATCCTATATATATAGTAAAATCAATGAAAAAACTCTTTAAAAGAAATATATCAAAACTAAAATATTCACTACTAGAAACTAGGGCTATACCCATGGACCTATACCAACTGTTTTTAAAATAATTGGAATATGTAGTTTATATATAATCTATACCAAAGGTTTTATGAAACCGTTGGTATAGGAACCTTAAACATACCCTATACCAATGGTTTTTCCAAAACCAATGGAATAGGTAAAGTCTTTATCAATGGGTTCTTTGAACCATTGGTATTGATTATGATAGACCAAGGCTATACCAATGGTTCATGGAAACTGTTAGAATATATATCGTTATACCAATGGTTTTTAAAATCATTGGTATATAATTCCACAAAAATGTTGCCTATACCACTGGTTTCAATAAAAAGTTTGTATAGATTTTGTTATACCAATGGTTTTTAAAAACTATTGGTATATTCTTATACTCAAATTCTAGTTTGCGGTCTCCCTCCTCCTTGCATTTGACTCCCTTAGAGAACTCTACGAGTGATGTTCCCTTTTCTTCCCCATATGTGGTTATCTATCCTCAGTTTGTGTTTTCATTCTATTATTCTTCAACATCAAATTGATGAGTTCCAAATCGGTCATAACTTCAGCCAGTATTCATTTTCATTTTTTATAGGTATAAAACACTAAGCTAGATTATTTACCAGATTTATTGAACAATGGTTAGTTTTGATTATATCTGTTAATGTATTGCATAATCTTTATGATTTTCAGTGATGTAATTTTTTTAATTCAGTTACTCTCTACTTATATATAAAATACTATTTCCCCCCATAAATTTACACGAGATTTTATTTTTAGTTTCTTTAAAAAAACAATGAATTGGAAATTGATTAGTACTTGTACTCATGGATTGTACTACAAGCCATGGTGCTTGTTTTCATGGCTTTCTTAAAATGAGTCTCTAGGAGTTCTTTTATAAAATAAGGAAGTTTATATTATATGAAATCAATTATAAAAATGTTAATTCAAACATCAAGATTTATTGTTTATTGTATGTATTTATTATTTTGGTACACATTATCATAACTCATACTCAGGGTGAGACATTAGATTAGTAAGGTTTTATTCGAGCACTTCGACCCTACTTGGAGATATCGCTCTATTAGATAGGCTTGAAAATATTGTGCTCCTGTACTATCTTTTCTTGGGGTATTGTTGGATGTGTTCTATAAATTCATTTATATAAGATATTACTTTGAATGAGATACACATCAATATATATATTATTTTCATATAGTGTATATTAATGTTTTTATGGATACAAATTTGATTCATGAATTAATGTATGTAAATACATTGAGTTTATATGATACAAATATATTAAAATCGTGAGAAAATTTTAATAAAAAATAACTAATAGAATATTAAGTACAATATAAATTTTAATGTTTTCTCACATCATGGCCTCAATCATTAAAATGGTTGGGTCAGGACAATATTGAGCATTAATGATTTGTCATATGTAAATAATGTTGGATAAAGATTATTCATAGTGATAATTGGGTTAACACTTCACCCATTATACTTTTCCTCATTGATAGAATATATAACACCTTTCTTCCATACTAGTTTAAAACTTTGAGTTCATGTAAGAAAGAGGTGAGAAAAAAATATGAATTTCAAATGTTTCATAAAAATCCATTTTTTCCTCAAGTATGTCTATTGGTTTATCAAAATATGATCATTTTTTATCAAAAGTGAGGTGTATATATTCTTCCAAACTAAATTAAAAACAAGTTTTTATCATTGAGAAGTAATTCTTATTTGACCTATAAAGGAAGAAACACTATTCTAGTAGAAAAATTAAATTCCAATTCTATGTTTTCAACACTAAAAAATCATTCCTTCCTATTTTCAAAGGATTTTAATTCAATAAACACAATCTCTTTCGTCCAATATAATAAATAATTTAAAAATAAATCTCATTACTTAAGTATTCAATTTCATCATGTTTTTCATGTAACTCAAATTTTTCAAAAGCATTCATATTTTCAAATTCATTTCCTTATTCATTATTTAAATTATATTCCAAAGAAAATGTTTCAAATTTAAATTGGTTGAAATAATTTATTTCATCACCCACATCATGTCTCAAAAAATTATTTAGCAAAAGATCATGTTCTATATGTTCAATTTCAATTTCAATTTGATAATTATCATTTTTAGTTGTAAAAACACATGCGGATTTTGATTCAAATCAATTGAATTCAACTTCTAATGAAATATCAAAGTTAAGGAAAAAATTATCGATTTCATGTTTAACATATCATTCTCCATTTTCATTTTTTCTTCTCTAAAAATTCATTTGAAGTTATTACCAGAAGGTGGTTCTCATCACTTCCATTTTTATTTTTTTTAATGAAATAAATCTATAGTATTGAATTCATCCTAGTAATGATTTTCCAAAAGAGAGTTTCTATTTCAAGGATATTTTTCACAAGACTTTTCATATTATGTGTCACATAAAATCTCATTTTTGGTGAAAATATCATGTGGAGTAGAATATTATAGTCCCGAAAAAACATTGCAATCATATAAATTATAATAACAATGGAACTCTAATGTGTTGTGGGTTTGTTGAATAAAATTATCCATTTTCACTTCAAAATATTTCATTTCATTCTCATATTTGTAACACAAAAATATGATGAAAATTTATAGTTAAAATAAGATAAATGATTAGAAACTTTATGTTTATAAAGAGTTCATAATAAAAAATGAAAATATTATTCAACTCCCTTCCAAGTATCAGTATGAAATTTTAGTTTGAGCTTGGGATGAAGTTAACAAGTTCTGGAAATGGATATGATTTTACATGTTCTTAAACTTCTAGTGGAATATATTCTTCATATGTTTGAGAATATTCTTTAACTAATGATGACATGAGAGTTGGTTCCTCTACATATTTTACATTAAACTCTAGAAAGTACCTATATATTTCACTATGTTCATCGACCAATGGCTTAATGATTTGAACCTTCAATATTTCGTCATTAAATCCCATTACTTCTCTCAAAATATTCTCCTTTCAACATTAGTAAAAGAGACTTATAATTTTTATTTGAAATATTACAACTAATTATTAATAAGGTAACACCTTTTCCTCATAATAATCCCAATATATTTTCAAATCTAGGTGAAAATAGTAAAAAAAGCATCTGATTCAAAAAAAGTAACTGAAATAATGATGAAACACTTAAATATTTATTATATAAAGTATGAACAATGATTGATTAAATTTCACACATAAAGAGACTCACCAAGTGGTAATGTCTATACAATATAATAAACCCATTATTTAAAAGAAATGAAAGATCATTTGAACTACCAATTAATTGGTAGCTCGGTCCACATGGTAGTAACTCCTAGCAATCTTCAACTTGATTCAATTATAATTCTAGTAGATTCATTGTACCTCCTAACTGAAAATGATCCCCCCATGTGATTTCATGTCATCTCTAACTCATGAAAATTTGGATGTATTTCTTTACCATGTTCACTTCACTCAAGCTCCTATGTTTCAATACACTCCAAATTGAATATTTTTAATGATATACTTATACTATGGATGAAGTCTACATTTATAGGAAATTTTCATGGACTTATCTGTTTAGATGACTTGATTATGCAATACAGTATTCATGCCTTTGATTGAAACACTAAAACTATCATGAATCCTAAACTAACATATCTAGTCAATTCATTGAGCACATCATGTGCATCAAACTCAAGTACCATGACCGTAATAATAATAAAATCAATATCCCTATACCCTAATTCATGTATCTTCTTTTAATCTTATTTTATCCCCTTTCCACATAAACTAATTCATACCCAACTCTGAAATTCTGAAATTCATATTATGTAGCATCAGCGCTTTAAGTTTTATACTTAAATAAAAATATGTAGATCCAACATACTCATATATTGATGGATAGGGAATATTACGTAACTCCATAATTCTTCCATTTATTCTTACATACCATGGGAAATTCATACTTTAGTCTTATACAAATAGAGGATTTATTCAAACATGAAGGCCTTTCATAGAATATATTGTATAGTGGATTTCTCATAAACCAGGATCCAATAAGAAATTTATTATGCAACATAAACACTACATTTGATTTAATCTCACACAACTAATTTGAAAATACAGTATCCCAATCTAGAAAATCCCTACCCATTGTATCCAAGACAACATCTTGACCTTGAGATCATATCTACTAATGTGGATTTCATTAAATTTTTCACCGGCCTAACCCACACAGAATATCCACATATTCAATAATATCAATCATGAAATTATAAAATCTTGAATTATATCTATATGATTCACACTTACCTCCATTAGAATCTCAGATTAATCACTAATGGTTCAAATCATGCTTCATCAATATGAATCTTTCTTAAAAATATTTTTATTTCCACATCCTTTGCAATGACCTCTATCATGACAACAGGTACACAAGATATTTAGTAAGACTTAATATAGATTAACCTAATAAATACATACATGTTCCTATACCCAAATCCATTCTATCTATAAAATACTAATTTTTCATGTCCTAGAATTCGGGCAGGTAAACTCCCCAGGCCATCCTTCACATGGTTAAGGGATAAAAACCATAATTGAGGTATTTGCATAATTTTGGGAGGCATCACCTCTAAAAACAACCTACAACTGACCATCACACATCAAAATCCACCATATCATGCATGAATCATGAACTAAAAGATAAAACAAAAGTATATATATAATAGAATCCTCTATAATATGATGTGAAGTGATATAAATAAATCACTAAATAAAACAACACATCCTAAATAGATGTGAGATCAAACACTGATTACATGTGGGTGTCTATTATAAGGAGATCTATAATCTTACAATTATCCAAATCATTCATCAATCTCCATGATCCATAGTTATAAATTATCTGTATTTCTCGATATGCATCAACACAATTTGTACAGTTCACAAGTGCACATGTGGTGGAGAGAAAAATAACACTCAATACAGTCATCCCAAGTAGTGATCCATCCCAATAAACATTTACTTCCTACATGTGTTAATACGGACTCTCACAATGATGCTTTACGACTAAATTTGATTGCATATATGTGATATGTAATATAATTAGTTCAATGTATTAACTTGATTATCAAATTTTCTATATTGGGTGGTACTTGTTTTGGGTGTGGGGGTGATGTTTTTGGGAAAACATGAAAGGTGTTTTTGGATGGCTTGGGAGGTGCCGCTAGCTTCAAATGTTCACAAAGGCTATACTAACAGTTTGTAAAACCATTGGTATGTTCCTATAAAAAATCCAAGTTTTTCACCAATGGTTTTATTAAACCACTGGTATATGGTGTTGGGGTTCATCTTGGGTCAAAGAATCATTTTTATGGAGTTATGATTCTTCATGTAGAGATACATTTATTACGAATATTTTCTCTATTGACTTTTTATTGTTTACACAGAAATTAGGTTCTATAAAAGGGGGAGGCAGAGGCCAAGCTTCACAAATCCACCAAGAGGAGTGGGCTACACACGCAGTAGCAGCAGCTGAGGGTGAAGGATTATGCAGAAGAACATGGAAAACCATTTTGAGTGTGGGTTGCAGCAGATAGTGGAAAATTGAGTTGTTTAACAAGATTCTACAACAATGCAACGTGTTCAGTGTTGATCTCTGAAGGGTGACAAATTTTCATGAGACAAATATCATTGAGACGACGAAGATGTATCAGGGTGTGAATTTCACATAGTTTTTATATGGTATTTCTTTGTAATTCAAGTTTGGGATTTTACTTGGATTCTATGTACTCTTTGGTTAATGGTGAATTTTCTCAAAGTTTCCCCATGGTTTTTTAATCCTCCTAATTGGAGGGTTTTTTCCATGTTAAAATTTGTGTCCCCATTTTTATTCCGCTATTTGATTTTTATGCTTCGTTTACATTAGTGATTCTCAAAAATTATTGTGGTTTCAACCAAGATTATCATGGATTCGATACACTTCTGACCCAACATGCACATCCATTCATCTTATACCAACGATTGCAATAAACCGTTGGTATAGGGTAAAACAATGGTTATAATAAACCATTGGTATAGGATAAAATTGTTTTTATAGGGATATACCCATGCCAAATAATCCAACGGTTTAAGGAACCATTGGTATATCTTATACTAACGGTTCTAGGGACTATACCAACAGTTTAAAACTGTTGGTATAGGGTGAATTCCCAGTAGTGATTAATTGAAATTTTAAATGAACTAATTTTAAACTTAATCAATACATTAATAGGATAAATCTTAATAAAGAAAATTTATAAAGTGTAATAACAATTTAATGTGACCCTAACACACCTAGAACTATGAAACATAACTTGAATTCATGACCAATTTTATGTTTTAAAACCAAATTAAGAAACAACAAACAACTTTAAAACAGATTTGTTTTTACAAATATCTGGAGTGCAGGAGTTGATGCTTTCAAAAATAAAGTTCCCCAAAAACCATGAAAACCCACATTACATTAGAAATAAGTACACAACACTTTGAAAATACACCTCATCTATAACTCATACCACCACTTTCATAAAACTCCCTTGTACAAAATATTATTTCAAATATTCATGTGATCCATAACCAAACACATGGTAATTACATTCTATTTTAGGTTATTTATAATCTAGGGAATAAAAATATAGAAATATTGGGATAAAATAAGAGAAAATGTGAACAGAATCAATATAAGTTGATGATTTAACTTTAAAATCATTGTAATAATGATGAAATGAAGCAGAATGGGAATAAAATCTAAGGGAGGAACTCACACATGAACAATCACCTGCAGTCGAGGTGATGCGACATCATTTTATGAAATGCCATCATCAGCCCCATCTTAAAACGGTTGAAGCCTCATCCAAGCCCCAATGAGAGATTATACTATGCCTGGTATAGACCCCCATGTACCCACATTCTTGCTGGTGCGTAGACCAGCCACCACACACCATAGATCCCCAGACCACACCCATATAGAGATCTATCCAACAGTGCAGCTCACGAACTGAAGTCAATCCACTGCCTGCTGCCCACATCACCACCATGAGTTCACCTTTGTAGTAGTCTTCTACACCCCAATCCAATTCAGTGCCTATTTAATCCTCCAGATCATTCATGCCCTACTTCCTAAGGAGCCACCACGCCGCTTGCATTTGAAGGAAGCTGAGATCCAATTAGTTATAGATCTAGTCATGACCTGTCCCTCGAGGCCTGTGTTGTGACTACCCCAAGCCCACCTCCCATAGGCCAGGGGCTGGCGACTAGTTTTGAGTAGACATATCCCAAAAAATGGGAGTCATTTTCATAATTACCTGTACACATGTACACAACTCCAAGCCACATATACTGGAAGGTGAAAACAATATGTAAACAAACACAAGGTACGATAGTAGAAAAATGAAGGTAAACAGGGACATAATACAAGACCAATTAAAACAAAAAAGTACAAGTACAATTCTCTATAACTCCTCAATAGAAAACCCTACCTGAAGGGTATGTATAGAAATATTTGTCTGAAGTCGTAGAAGAACATCTCGTCTGTTGGGCCACTCTAAGAACCACCTAGCCTTAGTCCACCAAGGAATTCATCAAAATGTCGATCATTTACACAAGATAGAACACGTATGGGTGAATCCCATGTAGGGGTGAGTAAAACAATACTTATTAGGGACCCCAAACCAACAAGTTATACCAAAAAGAAATACACAAATAAGACTACCAAAGAGGTACATGAAGTGTAGCCTCTAAGAAGTATAGTCAAGAGACTCACTAGAGTCAGCTCATACAGGTATAAATCTAAAGTATGAAGAACAAGACTATCATTCATGTTCATAGAAAATCCAGTACTACTGAGTCACTTAGACCTGCTGAATAGTCTATACCCACTGAGTCACCTCGACCCGGTGAGTCACCTAGACCTGCTAAGTCGTTTAGATCTGTTGAGTCACCTAAACCCGCTGAGTCACCTAGACCCGCTGAGTAACCTAGACCCAAAAAGTCACCTAGACCCACTGAGTCACCTCTACCGACTATATCTCTTAGACCTACCGAGTCACCTAGACCCACTGAGTCACTTAGTCCCATAGTCATAGTCTTTTCATCACAGCCAACAACATGATTCCTGCTCGTAGCGTGCTTGTTTCCGGAGATCATACTCCTCAAGATAGAATTGGTCTATAGAACTCAATTAAAACCCACTTATATTATTTCAAAATGAATTCCTCTTCTCAAGGGTCCCAATGCTACAAACGTCTCATCAATCAGATGAACGGTTTTAAAGATATGAGCCTTTTAGTAAAAAGGGGTTGATTGGGTCTAGGCCTGGTTCGACCCGGTCGGACCAACCCGACCAGACCCAGCCCTAGTCATACCGACCTGACCCATCAGGATGACCTGGACTGGCTGGGCTCGGCTTGTCGGATTGGGCCGGTGTGGTCCACCTGAGATGTGGTGGGCGCCTTGGGTCGCCTATGCGGTCCAGCGAGACTGTGACCTCCATCTGCGTGATGTGGCCCGCCTACGGTGGTCGTCCGCCTATCAGTTTCCCCTACTTACTGCCCACGGCGGAAGCCGACATGTTCTTACGTGGGGCACCAGACTCACTCTGGTGGTCCGTTTTCCAATATGGGAGTACCGTTGTGATCTCTAGGTTTCTGCCTCCACTTTCGTGTGCTCCAAGCCGTTTTGTCCTTGATTTGGGGGGTCCAACCACGTTCAGAACCTCCCGGAAAGAGTCTGACGCAACCACGTGGGTCCATCAATGAAGAACACAAGGATAGATATCAGAATCACAAATAACACCCAAAGCAACAAACATCATCCGTATTCATTTGGCCTTCAATCGTTGCGTTAGAAAAAAGGGAATACATTCGAACAATCACTAAGATATAATCCCCTTTCTTTAATCTCCGCATGAAAGTTCTCATCCTACATGAATGCCTGATCCACATGTCAACTTTTTAGTGAGTTGATCTGTGTTCTTTGTTTAAAAAAGTAGATTGGGGGATAAGGCAATCACATGGAAGGAATGAAACCCATACCTCAAGGACTGGATAGTCGTTGGTGAATAACAGAGTTGCACCTCCATCATTCGTCGATCCTCGATCCTCAATCTTTGATTCACGATTCGTGATCTGCAATTCGTGATCCGTGATTTGTGATCCACGATCCATTAGTGTTCTTCATCGTTTTTCATTCTCCGCCGAGAGGCTTTTCCAACACCTTTTTCTTTCCCAGAGCTTCCAAGGAATTTCTCCAAGATTGTCAATCTAATCTCGTATCTCTGTCAAGATGTTAAACGATGAAACATGTTTTAGCTTCGTCGTTTCGTAGTGTTGTAGCATCGAAACACTATTTCATTTATTAAAGGAAACATATTCTTTTTCGTGGAATCACAACTTCACTTCATCACTAAGAAATGTTAAAAAAATAAAATAATTTTTTTGGAGTTTATTTTATTATCTTTTAAAACATCCATAAATTAACTTTTACCCTTGACCCACACCGGTCGAGGTTAGGCCTCACCTAATGAAAGAATGAGCTCAATGGTACTCTCATATTTCCAATCCGAGTTACCATTTATGATTTATAAGATTTGAAAATAAAATAATCTTTATTTAATTATTTTATTTACAGTCACATCCCAAAAACTACTTTCCACAGTTGACCCGTGCTGACCAATGTTAGGCTCCACTTAAAGAAAACACCCCATTACAAACACAATGGTGGTCTCCTATTTTCAATTTGATTCACTGTTTATGAGTTATAAGGATTTGAAAAATAAAATAATTTTATTTACGGTTATGTCATTTTTGAGTTTTCTCACTGGAGGCCTGTACTGAATAAATTTAAGTCATTCCTAGGGTAAATCCGCCATCCTAAACGCAACGGTGCCCTCACATTTCTGATCTGGGTAACCATTTAAGATTTATTCTATTTTTTTCAGGAAAATTAATCACGCACGCTATTTAAAAATGTAACATTTTTCGACGAACTATTTCGGGAACACTGGGCCTTGGAATTTCACAATGTATCAGCGCCTAGTCTTGAAATATTTCCAGTAATTTTCTAAAAAATAAATTCGGGAAAATTTGAGTCATTATATTCTCCCCACCTTAAGGATTTATTTCCCCAAAATCCAAACCAAGGGATTCCCAAATATATGAGGGTACAAGAATGAACATGAGCCTCCCGCTCCCATGTACTCTCTTGGAGATTCCTGTGCTACCACCAAACACAAACTAGAGGAATATATCGCCCAAAGAGGGTCCTCTCCCGTCGATCCTCGATCTCCACTGAAAAATCTGAAAAATTCACCCCATCGTCAACGTCCAGCTCGGCCTAGTCAATAACATGTAATGGGTCATGTACATATCTCCTCAGCTAGGATACATGGAATATGTCATGCACCCGCTCTAAATGCAGAGGTAGGGCCAAGAGGTACACCACCTCACCCACTCTACGGAGTACCAGAAAAAGTATGATGAACCTCAGAGATAACTTTCTACCCCATCCAAATCTCCATATCCCACATCGAGGAGAGATTTGAAGGAACACATGGTCTCCCTACTCGAACTCCAAGGGTCTTCTTTGCCTATAAATATAGGACTTTTGACAGCTCTGTGTGGGATTTTTTCTCTCATGTATGACCTGAACCTTCTCTATAGTAGCCTACACTAACTCCGGGACCATGAGCATTGACTCTCCAGGGTCAGTCCAGTAAAGTGGTGACTTGTAGGTTCGCCCGTACAAGGCCTTGAATGATGCCATACTGATGGTGGATTATTATCTTTTCTTGTACGCAAACTTAACTAGAGGTAGGTGATTCTCCCAAATGTGGCCAAAATCAAGGGTGCAAGCACCTAACATGTCCTCTAGGAATTGAATGGTCTACTCCGTCTGGTCGTCTGTATGTGGGTGGAAAGTTGTGCTCAAGTGTAGCTGAGTCCCCAAAACCTCCTACAATCCCTTCCACAACCAGGATGTAAAGCATGAATATCAATCTGATACTATCGTCAATGGGACTCTATGGATTCGAACCATATCCTGCATGTATAGGCATCCCAATATCTCTACAGAACTATGTTCCCAAAAATCTAATAAGTGACCAACATGGTGAGTTGGTCAAAGATCACCCAGATGGTACTGTGTCCCATGGATGTAGGTAATAAACCCATCACAAAGTCTATCGATATCCTTTCTCACTCCCTTCTTGGCACCTCAAGGAAATAAATATCAACCCTCTTACAAGTATATAGGCTTGACATGGTGCGTTGACAAACCAAAAAACTGATTAAACAAGCGCTCAACTTTTATATCAGTAGGCAATCCAAGCTTCAACCTATTCCTTCATCCCCAGTGTCTTCCTTGACACCCACATGCATATCCCGATGAATCTCATTATTCTAGGAATCCACTACTATTATTTTGCATCCTTAGAAAGGAATGAAATGCTCCCCACCTTTAAATATCCATCAAGGGTATTCCCTATGGACAAATAAGCACTTAAAGACTCATAGTCGCTAATATCGATTTGTGCCTCCCTGAATCACTTTAAGAGTGGAGGGGTAACAACCACCGATTGGAGTTAAGTTCCATCATCTCTATCCACGAAGGATAACTATAACGAGGCCAACTACTATATTTCCTCATTAAGAAACTACAAACTGGATCTCCTGTTGAGAGAATCCACCACCACATTTCCCTTACTAGGATTATAGAATATTTTGAAGTCATAGTCCTAGAGGAACTCCAACCATCATCTCCATCTCAAGTTTAAATCCTTTTGAGAGAAGATATACTTGAGACTCTTATGGTTAGAGTATACGATAAACCATTCACCCATAAGGTAGTATCGCCACATATTTAATGAAAAGACCCCTGCTACCAACTCAATGTCGTGGGTCACATAGTTCTGGTCATGTGGTCTCAACTGATGAGAACCACCTCACTCCCTTCATCTGATCAAAGAGATCATAGATCATTGGTAGCAGATACTTATTCTTCACGGTCACTTGATTCAGGCACCATAAGTCCACACATAACCTCAATCTATCATCTTTCTTATTGGAAAACAATACCGGGTCAACCCATGATGAAACACTGGGTCTCACGAAGCCATTTCTTTGCAAGTCCTCCAACTATACCCTCAATTCACAAAGCTCTGTGGGAGCCACATAATATTCTGGTGTAGATATCAGTGTCGTTCCGGGGTATAGGTCAATGCATAAGTCTACCACCCTGTGAGGAGGTAGTCCTGGAACATCTTCTAGAAATATGTCCTTGTACTCATACACCACTATAGGAAACTGAGGACTCGTTTCATCCACTACACTAAGGGTCATGCTAGCCAACTGAAGAGTGATTGGTTGAACCCTCCTATGCACAAGTTTATCCCGTGCTGCCTAGAATTACTTTTTCACTGACCAAGGAAAACCCAATTCCATCGTTGTGGACATACCACACCCTTTTGGATAAAATAGTCAATCTGGGAATGGATTGTTGATAACCAATCCATAAAAAGAATGACTTCATAAGGCCTTAACGCTTCCACCAAGAGGTTCCAACCGAAACTCTCACCTCAAGGTTCAGATATCACTATTAGCGTAAGTGTGATTATCAAGTATCCTCCTATAGGTATATCCAAACGTAAGGGTAAGGTCAACCGTTTAATTGGAAACTCCAAGTCTTGAACAAGATTTGTGATAAGTAAGAATGATTAGAACCTATGTCTATTAATACGGTAGATAAGAATAGACTTAGGTTGTACCTAAAATCATTCATGGAGCCCTTGGGTCATATGACTTACCACATGTAGCTGCCCCTTCCCCTATCCTCCATCTCCCTAAGCCTAGTGTGGACCATATGGGGGTGGTGGTGGTAACATGTAGAAATGTATAACACCTCCTGAAACTCTCCCAGCTCCTCTTCCATATCTACCACCCTGCAGATTCATCTTTTCCTGTCACTGTCTCTGCCCCTGGTGGCCCATCCACCATTTTACTGTTAGCACAATGGGTTGTAAAACTTCTAGAGATATGTCACCTTCCATATTTTAAAATGAATTACCTCTTTCTAGGCCGACTGGACTCACCCTATGAGACATGAGCTGTAGATCCCCTATCCTAGGATCTCCTCTTGGAACGTCTCACACATCCAAGTCCTTGAGACTGATGTCGACTTCCTTCTCTCGAGGTTCTATCTAGAACCCTATAATAAGTTGGAATGCACAGAGGAATAACACTGGCTTAGATGTACCTAAACACAACTTTCTCAAAGGTCCAAACCCTGAATCACTGGTCGTATCATATTCATCGAGTACCTAGAAAATTCGGTATGACTGGATGAATACTCAGCTACCGACATTTCATCTTGCCAAAGCTGTAGAATCTCATGGCCATGCATAGACTTAGATTTTATGGCGAGATTCCCTTCTCTAAGAAAATTTCTCAAGCTCTGTCTATGTAAGATCGAGTAATCTAAACCCCACCATCGCCCTAATGATCCATATAGAAGGATCACCACCAGGACCGCCATCTGATTTAATGGTGTAATGACTGGACAAAAAACTTGGTCACCACCTCAAGCCAGTTATTAGACGCTTATGAGTCAGGTTCACCTTAGAACCTAAAGGGGTCTCTGTCGCTGAAGCTCGTTAAGTGAACTCATCCTATGCATCTCATCCACTATTACTACGAGTACCATGTGATACTAAATAGGTGGTGGAATAGCTAGTACACCACCTTGAAGTGTTGTCTCTAGTATGAACCCCTATACCCATATCATCACCCCGCATATCATCCTCTTGATCACGTAGTGGAATCCAAGATGGCTGTCTACATGGAAGTATCTTGAAACAAAACAAGATGTACCATGATCAATACAGTATACTTGGCGATCTAACTCAAGAATGACTTGGAAAACTCAACCCATTCCTATATGATGCATGTACCATCATTTTTCCCTACAACTAGTGTTTTCATGTACCGATTCAAAAAGAAGAATTCACTATCCTATTGTATGGATACGTTGGCCACCACACCAACACTAGATTCCCTAGCCTGAAATCCGAACTCGAAACACTTAACACTATTTACACAAACCAAACTCAGAGACTCCAGGTTCTTAAAGTAGAATTGACCTCCTCTAATACCACTCTGTTATGACACGCCCCTCGGGTCCAGTGCCATGACTACCCCAAGCCCGCCTCCCATAGGCCAGGGGCTAGTGACTAGAACTGAGAAGGCATATCCCAAAAAAATGGGAGGTATTTTCCTAAGTACGTGTACACACACACAACTGAAAGCCACAAATCTTCAAAGGTGAAAACACTAAGTAAACAAACACAAGGTAAGAAAGTAGAAAACTAAAGGTAAACAGGACCAGAATACAAGCCTAACTGAAATAGAAAATTAAAAGAACAAGTCTCTAGAACTCCTCTGCAGAAAACCCTACCTGAAGGGTAGGTATAGAAATAGCTATCTAAAGCTGCAAAAGCACATCTCATCTGTCGGGTCACTCTAAGCACCACCTGGCCTCGGTCCACCAAGGACTCCATTGAAGATTTGATTATCTGCACAAGACATAACACGTGTGGGAAAAACCTGTGTAAGGGTGAGTAAAACAATACTAAATAGGGACCCCAAACCACAAAGTTATACCACAAAGAAATACACAAAGTAGACTACCTAAGATGTAGACAAAGTGTAGCCTCTAAGAAGTATAGTTAAGAGAGTCACTAGATTCAGCTCACACGGGTATAAATATAAAGTATGAAAAGAAATACTATTATAAATAGTCATAGAACATCTAGTACTACTGTGTATCTTAGACCCACTAAATCTTATAGACTTGCTGAGTCACCTAGACCCGCTGAATCCCCTAGATCCACAGAGTCATCTAGACCTGCGGAGTCACATAGACCCACCGAGTCACCTAGACCTGCTGAGTCACCTAGAACCACTGATTCTCTTAGACCTTCTGATTCAATTAGACCCTATGAGTCTCTTAAAACCATGGAGTCACCTAGACCTATTGAGTCACTTAGTCTCATAGTCATAGTCTTCTTGTCATAGCCAACCACAGGATTCCCGCTCGTAGCATGCTTGTTCTGGGAGATCTTACTCTCCAAGACAAAGGTCATATTTCAACCTCCATAAAAACCCACTTAGAGTATCTCAAATTTACCTCCTCATAATGAGGGTCCCAATACAGAAAATGGATCATCAATCAGACGTACGGTTTAGAAGATATGATTCTTTTAGTAAAAATGGGTTGGTTGGATCTGAGCCCGGTCTAACCTGGTGAGACCGACCCGACCCGCCAGGTCCGACTCAACCCAAAGTGGCTAGGTCCGACCCACTGGAGTGGGCCGGTGTGGTCCATCTGAGATGCGGCGGGTGCTGTGGGTCGCGTTTGTGGTCCAGCTCGACCACAACTTCAACGTCGTGACGCGGCCCGCCTTCTGCGTCTACCATAGCTCGCCGGTGGCCCCTGCTCACCACCCACAACAGATACCGCGGGTTTCTTCCACCACCACGTGCTCCTACTGGCTATCGCTGGTGCTTCCCACAGGTTCTTCCATAGGCCACCGAACTCGCTCCAGTGGTCTGTTTTCCAATTCTGGAGTACTGCTGCGATCTCTAGGTCGCCACCTCCACTTTCGTGTACTCCAAGCCGTTTTTCCGTCGATTCTGGGGGTCTGTGTAATGAACCAATATTTTTCAATGGAAATTTACTTCTTATGATTATGTCATATAATCACATAAAATCAAAACACAATGAACTTCTAAGTACTATGTTACCTTTAAACATAATTTTTACAATACTGTGTTTGGAATTTCAAAAATATGACATTCACAGTTGCAATCAGTAAGATGTTTGGAGTCCGATAAGACAAACTTAATTTTTGGTGAATATAAACATACCCTTATAAATAGTAATATTACCCTTATAAATATTGATATACCCTAATTAATAGTAACCTTAACTATGATAGTATATAAATAAGATTCAAGTGAAAGTATGATGTACCAATATTTTGAAATAAGTAAATAAATGTTTTAAAACAGGTTTTTTAGAATAAATTATGATTTTAATTAAATATTAAATTAATAATATTTAGAAAATTATTTTTGAAAAATGGATTTCATTTTTAAATTCTAAATGTCAAAAAATGGTTAGGGTTAATTTTTGGGTTTTTTCTAAAATACTTGATTTTTTTATGAATAGTAAAATATGATAATTCACAATAAATGCTAAAACCTGAATTTATGCATCATGCTTGAGTCATGGATGATGTAAATGGCCATTTTCTAAAAATCAAATTTACATATTACTGTTTATGGTCACAAGAATCATTACTACTACTTTTCTTATGGAAAAAAAATAAACTAATGATTAAAATATTAAGAAAACCCTCCTCCCCTCCACTATAAAAACCACCCACACTCTCATCTTCTCTTCACTCCTATCAAGCCTTGTGGCTTACTTAAATTATATCCAAATATCTCCCCAACATCCTTAACCACATCTATAAGCCTTTGGTCTCCTCAAAAGACCAAAACCTCACCCCTTAAGAGGTTCTCAAAGGAGAAAAACTCAAGAGGTAAATTCCTCTTTCCAATTCTTTTATTTCCTTGCAAGTTCTTTTCTTTTCCTTTTTTATTTCCTCACATACCTTCACCAAAATGGTATTATAAATCCAGTAACATACATGTACTGGAAATTTTTATTCTAATGGAATAATTCATTATCATCTCTCATTTCCCCTTCTTTTATATGAAAGAAATGAAAACACCGTCCGAGATGTGTTAATTTATCACATTCAAGGATGACGGTTTATCGATTTATATTACCATATTCTATTCTAGTAATGAAACAATTTTTATGGTTTAACCAGACTATTAAATATGTATTTTATCTCATGTGTTGTTCTAGAATCCTCTTGCACACTTGATGTAAAATAATAATTGAAAACATGTTAATTATGAGCAAAATCTCCAAATTAATCTAAGTGTTTATCATTAATGTTTTATATAATGATTCAACTTCACTCCAAGTAACCAAATTAAATTTTCAACCATGTAAAATTATGTATGTCCAATAATAAAATATAACTTCAATTCTGGAAAACCACCTTCATCATACATGTTTATCCGAACATGAATATAAGTGATCCCATCATTAAAACTAAGTAAGTAAACGGACCCGAACAATGAAATTAAACATCATAACCAATCAAAATGGTTATAAATGAACTTAAAAAGATTATAATAAGTATTCTAAATATATAATGGGTTCTTTAATTATTAATTAATAAACCTAATTTTACTATTCAGGTCATTAATATCAAGTGGACAACACCATTATACTTTAAGGTAAGGGATCCTCTCTATTTTACTTTCATTCAAGATTCCACTCTATGTTATGCCCTTTTATGTGTAATTAATATTAATATGGTATGATTACACACCTCCAACATACTATCCTAATTATTTTTAAATGATGATAAATCTATTTCTCTCTCATTAATCCCTCTTAAGTACACACGATACCATGCCGATATTCTGTGATGGATTCAACCTGAACCTCTTTTGTTCCTTCGGGTTTCCATATCTTTCTTTTACCAAAATTAAGTTATCTTATCTTATTATTTAAATCTTATAAATTCTGTTTACACGTACCAAATTCATTTATCAATACCCTGTCATCATTATCTTTTGGGGATATACATGTTTTTAAGTGATTCCCTCCTCAATACTTCCCGATAAGAAAGATTATTTTAACAGAACTTCCCAAATTCTTACCTGATTTCAAGTGCACTATATATTCTATTTTAAGCCACCTTTTTTCTCATAAATTAAGTATTTTTATTGTGAAGACATTTATGGTTCTCTTCTAGTTTTTATAAATGATTGTTCCTTTTCTATTTTAAGGGCTCTATAGTATTTTCCTTAAAACCGCTCAAAAATGTTTTTATTCCAAAATTTCTTGAATAATTTTCTTACATGTTGTCACTTATACTTGAAATCACTCACCATGATACGTTCCTATTTTACCTTATGAATTTCCATGTATATTTTAGTTCTTTTCTTTCATGATCACTTTTATGATACACCTATTTGTTATGCTTTATGACTTGATTGTGGTACCCAATTCTTTCCATGGGTAACCCTTATGTCTATGTAAGATTGATTATGTATGGTTATTTATGTGGAAAACATAGTCATGAAATTTTAAGATGGTTGAGACCATATAATGGTCCAATTCATTGGGTAAAGTTAAGTATCATGAGATTTTATGTGCGACGGTCTTGGCGGTTAGCCTTGACCTGTGCCACTATGTGAAATGATCTTGGTGGTTATCCTTGACTCATACCAAAGTCATGTTTTATGCTGTTTACACATTTCTATGACTCCAGGTTTATATGATTCTATGTTTATATGTTAAGGTTCTATATGTTAAATTCCTTTTTATATCATCATGTTATGCATTCTATTCCTTGTGTTAATGATTTGTTCTTATGGTTATTACCTTATTGGGATTTTTAGCTAATCCCATTGTTCATGTTATACCCAGGTTATCCTATGAAGATGTATAAACACAATGGATGTTAGGGGATCTTTATGAATACTAAATAAAAAAATGTTATATTTAGTTCCATGTTTTTAGTTTTATATACCTAGTCTTCTAAGACGCTAGACTTTACGATCCTTGGATTTTACTCTAATGTATAATTATGCTTAAAATCATGCAATGTTATATGTAAAAGGCTAAGGTTTCTATAGTTGGTGTCAGAGGATGGTCCATTTATTTTTGGAGATTAGTAATAGATCACTTTAGTAATAACCTTAAGGATGAGATGAATTATAAGAAAACATCCCTAAATTTTGTTAAGTATAGAGTAAGTGGTTTATCACGAAAACACATCCTTGTATGGATAAAACAGGTATAGGTGGATCTGGAATAGATGTACCTAGGAGTAAAAACTCTGAAAAGGAGTTTTGGGCCTAACCTGGGGTACCCTGGTACATGACAATGAGCCTTGCTTCACTCTAGGTTTGACACTCCTGGGAGATATGCTTTGGTAAATTCATGAGATTAGTACAAACCATTATTAAGGGAATTAAAAAATCCCACAATAATATAAGTTAAGAAATAGATAAAGGATAACCTAGATTTAAATCTAAGGAATCACAAGTTAGGATATACTTCTCCTTAAAAATTTTATCCTTATATGTTAAAAGTTTCATTTTTATGCTTAATATCTAAGTATTCAAGCAATCTAATTGTATGTTAATTTCTTAGTTAATGGTGGGAAATAGAAGAACACATGACAATAATCAATGTGACAGGGAATGTGATGATTTCCCTAATGATATGCCTAATATGGTAGGAATGGGTGCTCAAAACTTCATGATAGTACTTTATCAGCTCTCTCAAGTTATGAATAATAACTTGAATAATGTGAAAAACCATCCTCCTCTAAGGAAAAAACAAGTTTCCTTTGAATCATTCATGCAACAAAGGCCTCCCATGTTTAGTGGATCATCTGATCCCCTCCTCACGGAATAATGGATTAACTCCAATGAAAAGATATTCTCTATCCTCCAGTGCTCAGAAGAAGATAAATTAATACTGGAGGTCAATCGTTTTGATGGGGAAGCTGATCAGTGGTGGACACTAATCAAGAATACAAATCCCCAGTAGGAAATTGATTCCATGGATATGGAGGAATTCAAGAGAATGTTTTTAAATAAATATTTTCCCTAAACCCTATGTCTTAATATGGAACGAGAGTTCCTCAGACTCGAGAAGAAGGAAGATGAGTCCATTTGGGTGTATGAAGAAAAATTTATAGGGCTTTCAAGGTATGCCTATGGCTTGGTCATGAATATCGAAAGTAAGGTGGATCGCTTATTTAGCGGACTGAAGTTGATTCCATGAAAAGATTTGGCGATTCGAGACTTCAATAGTTATTAGAAGATTTTACATTGTTCTCTCAAGGTTGAAATGGAGATTGGATAATTTCAGTGGTATCATGGGACCAATGATATGAAGTGGAAAATGGAGAACAACATGGATGGTTCAACAAATAAATCCCATAATGGAAAGAAGCCTGACTATCCCACTTGTAAAATTTTTGGGAAGAAGAATATTGGGAGATGTCTAAATGGAACCAAGAACTTATTCAAATGTGGAAAGTTGGTACAACTGACTAAAAAATTCCAAGAGTATATGAAGAATATTGTTAATGTGGAAGAAGAAAAGAAGGTTCAGATCAACACTCATCCTCTAGTGTAGTGTTACAACTGCAAGGATCATGGGCATTATGCGAACAATTTCTCTAAGCCAAGGGTTATTGGAGGCAATCAACAATAAACTCCAAGGAAACAAGGAAGCACTTATATTACCACTACTGATGAGGTGGAGTCTGAAAACTATGTAGTGAAATGTACTCTAGTTATTAATTCAAGAATAGAAAACGTACTGTTTGATTGTAGTTCTATGCATTCTTTCATATCTTGAAATTTTAGTAGAACTATTCAAATGCCACCTAAAAATTTGGAGGATAAGTTATCTGTGAGAACAATGAAAGGGGAAATTATTGCGTCCATGGTTTATAACTCCTCCCCGATTAACGTTTGTGGACTGAACCTCCCATAAAATCTCATCATACTTCATTTAGTAGAGTTCTATGCTATCTTGGGCATGGATTGGCTATCTTTATACAAAGCCAACACCAAATGTCAGGAAAGGGAGATCAATATTCACATCCCAAAGAAACCTCCAATTCTTTACAAGTGTAAGGATGAAGATGAATCTCCTTTAGAATCAGCATATCAAGTGTGGATATTAATTCCTTATGAGCAAGCATTTCTAGCTCAAATTATTGAGACAAAGGATAGAATCATTCTTGAAGACATCCCCATCGTGAGAGATTACACTAATGTATTCCCTGAAGAGTTGCCTAGTATTCCTCCTAATTTATAGGTTGAGTTCTCAATTGAACTTATTCTTGGATATCTACCTATATCAAAGAAACCTTATAGAATGGCCACCATAGAGATAGAAGAGCTGAATAAGCATCTATAAGAGAATCTGGAGAAGGGTTTTATACGCCAGAGTGCTTCACCATGGGGAGCGTCGGTCCTCTTCGTTAAGAAGAAGGATGGTTCAATGTTACTCTACATTGATTATTAAAAACTCAATAAAATCATGATAAAGAACAAGTATCCCTTGCCTCAGATAGATGAATTGTTTGATCAGCTTCGTGGGGCCAATTATTTCTCTAAGGTGGACCTTTGGTTGGGATATCACCAATTAAAGGTAGCGAAGGAAGATATTCCCAATACTACTTTTCAAACAAGGTATGGACACTATGATTTCATAGTGATGACCTTAAGACTCACTAATTTTCCAAAAATTTTCATGTATTTAATGAATAGAGTATTTAGAAATTACCTCAACAAATTTTTGGTAGTCTTTATCGATGATATTCTGATATACTCCAAGTGAAACGAGGAACATGAGGAGAATTTGAATACTATGTTAAAGACATTGTGAAGGGTGAAGCTATATGCAAAGTACAGTAAATGTGAGTTATGTATTGAGGAAGTATCATTCTTGGGGAATGTTATCACTATAAAAGGGATATATATGGACCCTTATAAGACAAAGGAAATTGAAGAGTGGCCCAGTCCCACATCTATAACAGAGATACACATCTTTCTAGGTATAGCGGGGTATTATCAATGATTTATGAATAATTTTTCATGATTTTCAAACCCAATGACCAAGCTAGCATGAAAGGGAGTAAAGTTTGTCTGGAATCAGGAATGTGAAGACTATTTTAAAGAGTTGAAAAATATTCTTATTACTCTACCAATACTCACACTCCCAACAAGTGGAGAACTCTTTGTGGTGTACAGTGATGCTTCAAATAAGGTATTAGGATATGTGCTGATGAAAAATTACAAAGTGATAGCCTATGACTCAAGGAAGCTGATAATCCATGAGTAAAACTATCATATGCATGATCTGGAGTTGGCGGTTGTGATCTTTGCATTAACAATCTGGCAGCATTATCTCTATTGGGAGAAGTGTAAGATATACACTGACCATAATAATATCAAATATATATTCAAAAAAAAGGAGATTAATATGCACTAGTGAAGATATATAGAGCTGATCAAGGATTATAACTTCTCAATACACTACCATCCTAGTAAGGCAAATAATGTGGCAGATGCTCTAAGTAGAAAGGATCCTGCATCTTTATCAATGATGAGAATTGAAAAGGATCCGATCATCTTAGATTTTTTAAGGATGGACATGAGAATAATTAAGGGAGGAACATCATCAATCCTTTCTCAAATGATTGATCAACCATCCCTCATGGAGAAAATAAAGGATTCTCAAATAAAAGATATGGAAATTCAGAAAAGGGTGGAAGCTATCAGAAATGGGAAATCCTATGATTTCAAAATTGACAAGGATAGAGTTGTAAGATTTGGGTCACGATTATGTGTACCATTTGATATAGAGATAAAGAATAATCATAGATAGAGCTTCTCTATTCACTTAGGGAGCACAAAGATGTATCTAGATATCCGATATTACTTTTTGTGGAACAATATGAAGAAGTAGATTGCTGAGTATACATCAAAGTAACTAGTATGTCAACAAGTGAAGGCTGAAAGACAGAAGTCTAATGGGATGATGCAACCACTACCCATAACAACATGGAAGTGGGAGAACATCACCATAGACGTTTTCACTAGACTTCGAAGGACATCCAGAGGAAACAATGATATATGGGTCATTGTGGATCATCTCATGAAGACAACCCAATTTATCACAATTTGAGAGGACTTCTCGTTGGATCAACTTGCACGGATTTACATCAAGTGGTAAGGATGCATGGAGTACCACTATCTATTGTATCCAATCATGATTAGAGATTCACCTCAAAGTTATGGAAAAGTCTCCAATATGATCTAAGCCCTAAATTGAACTTCAGTACGGCCTATCATCCTCAAACTGATGGCTAATCTGAGCGAACTATTCAGACACCGGAAGATATATTGAGAGCATGTTCTATGGACTTCAAAGGAGTATGGGACCAAAATCTTCCACTGGTTGAATTCTCATAGAAAAAAAGTTTCCACTCGAGAATATGAATGACACCATATGAATCCCTTTACGGGAAAAGGTGCAGAACACCGTTGTGTTGGGATGAAGTCGGTGAGCATATGCTACTAGGACTTGAAATGGTCAAAGAAATGGTGGAGAAGGTGAAAACCATTTGGTATTATATCAAGGCTACCCAAAGTCGACAGAAGTGTTATGCAGACAATCGTCGATGAGACCTTGAGTTCAAATTGGAGACATTGTATTTATATGCATATCTCTATGGAAGAAGGTCATGTGGTTCGGGAAAAAATGAAAGTTAAGTCCCAGGTACATCAGCACCTTCGAGATCCTTGATCAGGTCGGAGCTGTGGCCTATCGACTGGAACTTCCACCTACCATGTCCAAAGTACACGATGTATTTCATATATCCCTCTTAAAGAAGTACATACCATATCCTTCACGTGTGCTCTATTTAGAGGTGGTATAGTTGGAGGATGATCTTTCTTATGAGGAGCATCCAGTCAAGATCTTGGATCGTAGATATAATGTTTTAAATAAAAAAGACTACTCACCTGGTGAGAGTACTGTGGAAGAACCATAAGTATGAAGAGGTAACATGGGAACTGGAGTAGGAAATGAAGGAAAATTACCCGCACCTATTTATGGCTTAAAATGTAAAATGAAATTTCCAAGGTGAAATTTCATAAGGGGGAAGAATGTAACAACCCAATGTTTTTTAATGGAAATTTAATTCTTATGATTATGTAATATAATAACATGAAATCATAACACAATGAACTACTATGTACTATGTGACCTTTAAACATAATTTTGACAATTTTGTGTTTTGAATTTCAAAAATCTGACATTCACGGTTGCGATCAGTAAGATGTTTGGAGTCCGATAAGACAAACTTAATTTTTGGTGAATAGCAACATACCCTTATAAATAGTAATGTTACAATTATTAATAGTGATATACCCTACTGAATAGTAACCTTACCTATTATATTATATAAATAATATTCAAGTAAAAGTATGATGTACCTATATTTTGGAATAAGTAAATAAATGTTTTAAAAATGGTTTTTTTAGACTAAATTATGATTTTAATTAAATATTAAATTAATAATATTTAGAAAATTATTTTTGAAAAATGGATTTAATTTTTGGATTTTTAACATAGAAAAATAGTTAGGGTGAATTTTTGAGATTTTTCTAAAATACTTGAATTTTTTATGAATAGTAAAATACGATAATTCACAATAAATGCTAAAACCTAAATTTCTGCATCATGCTTGAGTAATGGATGATGTAAATGACCATTTTTTCGAACTCACATGTATATATTACTATTTTTTGTCACAATAATCATTCCTATTGCCTGTCTTATGAAAAAATTAAACTAATGATTAAAATATTAAGAAAACCCTCCTCCCCTCCACTATAAAAACCACCCACACTCCCCTCTTCTCTTCACTCCTCTCAAGAATTATTCCTTACTTAAATTCTACCAAAATATCTCCCAAAAAATATTACCCACTTATATAATCCTTTTTTTTCCTCAAAGGACTAAAACCTATCCCATTAAGAGGTTCTCAAAGGAGATAAACTCAAGAGGTAAATTCCTCTTTCCAATTCTTTTATTTCCTTTCAAGTTCTTTTATTTTCTTTTTTCTTTACTCACATCGCTTCACCCAAATGGTATGATAACTCCAGTAACATAAATATACTATAATGTTCTTATTCTAATGGGATAACGCATTATCATCTCTCCTTACTCCTTATTTTATACGAAATAAATGAAAACACCGTCCGAGATGTGTTAATTTATCACATTCAAGGATAACGGTTTATCAATTTCTATTACCATATTCTATTCTGGTCATGAAACCATTTTTATGGTTGAAATAGAGTATTAAATATATATTTTATCTTATATGTTTTTCTTTAATCCTCTTGAACACTTTATTTAAATTAATAATGCAAAACAAGTTAATTACGAGAAAAATCGCCAAATTAATCCAAGCGTTTATCATTAATGTTTTATATAATGATTCAACTTCACTCCAAGTAACCAAATTAAATTTTCTACCATGTAACCTTATTTATGTTCAATAATAAAATATAACTTCAATTCTATACAACCACCTTCATCATACATGTTTATCCGAACATGAATATTAGTGAACCAATCATTAAAACCAAGTAAGCAAACATATTCGAACAATGAAATTGAACCTCATAACCAATCAAAATGGTTATAAATGAACTTAAAAATATTATAATAAATGTTCTAGATATATAATTGGTTTTTTAATTATTAATTAATGAACCTAATTTGACTATTTGGGTCATTAATATCAAGTGTAGAACACCATCAAACTTAAGGTAATTGATCATCTCTTTTTCACTTTTATTCAAGATTGTCCTCTATGTTATGACATTTTATGTGTAATTAATAGTGATGGGGTATGATTACACACCTCCCCCATAATATAATAATTATTTTTAAATTATGATAAAACCATTTCTCTCTCATTAATCCCTCTTAAGTACACACGACACCATGGAGATATTCTGTGAGGGATTCATCCCGAACCTCCTTTGTTCCTTCGGGTTGCCTTATCTTTCTTTTACCAAAATGAAGTTATCTTATATTTTTATTTTCATATTATAAATTATTTTTACATGTACCAAATTCATTTATCAAGACCATTTCATCATTCTCTTTTGAGTATATACATTTTTTTAAGTGATTCCCTCCTCAATACTTCCCGATAAGAAAACCCGTTTTAAGGGAACTTACCAAATTATTACCCAATTTCAAGTGCACTCTATCTTATGTTTTAATCAACCATTGTACACATAAAATAATTATTTTTATTTTAAAAACCTTCCTGGTTCACTTATGGTTTTTTTATAAAGATTGTTCCCTTTTCTATTTTAAAGGTTCTATAGTATTTTCCTTAAAACTGCTCAAAAAAGTTTTTATGCCAAAATTTCTTGAATACTTTTCTTAAATGTTGGATCTTATATTTGAAATCACTCACCATGATACATTAATATTTTACTTATTAATTTCCATGTATATTTTCGTTCATTTCTTTCATGGACACTTTTATGATACACCCATTTGTTATGCTTTATGACTTGATTATGGTACCTAATTATTTCCATGGGTAACCCTTATGTTTTTGTAAGATTGGTTATGTATGGT
The DNA here is from genome assembly GCA_963277665.1 of Viscum album. NCBI lineage: Eukaryota > Viridiplantae > Streptophyta > Magnoliopsida > Santalales > Viscaceae > Viscum > Viscum album. The sequence continues at coordinate 1,894,187,166 of OY728165.1, forward strand.
TATTTATGTGGAAAAAATATTCCTGAAATGTTAATATGGGTGCACAAAGATATAAATCCAATGCATTGGGTAAAATTAAGTCTCATGATATGTTTTGTGCGACGGTCTTGGTGGTTATCCTTGGCTTGTGCTACTATGTGAAACAATCTTAGCAGTTAGCCTTGACTCGTACCAAATCATGTTTTATGTTGCTTTCACAATTCTATGACTCCATGTTTATATGATTATATATTTATATGTTAAGGTTCCATATGTTAAATTCCTTTTTATATCATCATTTCATGCCTTTTATTCCTTATGATAATGCTTTGTTCTTATAGTTATTCCCTTACTGGGAGTTTTAGCTCATCCCTTTGTTCATGTTATCACCAGGTTATCCTATGAAGATGTACGATCACAATGGAAGTTAATGGATCTTTATGAAGACTAAATAAATAAATTTTATGTTTTGTTCCATGTTTTTAGTTTTATATACCTAGTCTTCCAAGACACTAGAATTTATGATCCTTGGATTATACTCTGATGTATAATTATAATTAAAATCATATAATGTTATATGTAAAAGGCTAGGGTAACTACATTCCAACCATGTTCAAAACCTCCTAGTAAGAGTCCAATGTATCCACAGGGGTCCATTAGTAAAGAACACAAGGAGAGAGAGAGGGATCACAAATAAAACCCAAAACAACAAACTTCGTCCTTGTTCGTTTGGCCTTCTTTCATCGTGTTAGAAAAAAGGGAATAAATTCAAACAATAACTAAGATATAATCCCCTTTCTTTACTCCCCACATGAAAATTCCCATCCCGTATGAATGATCGATCTGCAAGACAACTTTTTAGTGAGTTGATCTGTGCTCATCGTTTAAAAAAGAAGAAATGGGGATTAAGTCAATCACATAGAAAAAAATAGATCCCCTACCTCGAGGACTAGATCGGTCATTGGTGAAGAATATAGTCTCACCGCTGTCGTTCGTCGATCCCTGATCCTCAGTGGTTGATCTATAATCTGTGATTCGAAATCCATCAGCATTCGTCCCCACTTTTCATTCACCGCCGAGAGGCTTTTCTAACACCTTTTCTTTTCCAGAGCTTCCATGGAATTTTTCAAGGATTATCAATCTTATATTTTATCCTTGTCAAGATATTAAATGAAGAAATTTTTTTCAGCATCACCGTTTTGCTGTGTTGTAGCATCAACACACAATTTCATTTATAAAAGGAAAAAATTACTTTTTCGTGGCATCGAAGTGTCACTGCATCATTGTGAAATGTTAAAAGAAATAAAATAAACTTTTTCTAAAGTTTATTTTATTATCTTTTAAAACGTCCATAAATTGACTTTTACCCTCAACCCATACCGGTCAAGGTTAGGCCCTATCTAATTAAAAAACACTCTCACGAGTTCAATAGTACTCTCAGATATCCAATCCGAGATATGGTTTATGAGTTATAAGATTTTAAAATAAAATAATATTTATTTAATTATTTTATTTATGGTCACCTCCCAAAAACTACTTTCCACAGTTGATCCGCACAGGCCAATGTTACACTCCACCTAGGGAAAAAACCCAATTACGAACTCTACGATGGTCTCAAATTTTCAATTTGACTCACCATTCATGATTTATAAGGATTTGAAAAATAAAAAAAATTATTTAATAATTTTATTTATGGTTATGCCATTTTCGAGTTTTCTCGTTAGAGGCCTGTGTCTACTAAAGTTAAGTCACTCCTAGGGTAAACCCACCATCTTAAATGAAATTGTGCCCTCATATTTTTGATTCAGATAACCGTTTAAGAGTTATTTCACTTTTTCAGGAAAATCGTTCAAACACGCTATTTAAAAACTTAACATTTTTAACAGACCACTCCCGGAACACCAGGGCTCAGAATCACATGCCATCTTAGTTCCTGGTCTTATAATTTTCATAGAAATTTTCTAAAAAATAAAACCGGGAAAATCCGAGTCATTATAGATCTTCTCCATCCCATGATGGCAGACTTGGTTCTTACTTATAGGGCCCTATAATTTCTTCATACACAGCATGACACAACCTCTTCCTCTTTTCATGCTTGCAGTCACACACCAGGTGCTTGAATAATTTCCTCAACAAAACTGAGCTTGTACTAGCCACCAAGAAGAGTCAGGCTAGCCCCCAATTTGAAGACAAACTCAAGTGTCTAACACATGGCCCAACTGAAGACCATGTCCAGCCCATATGAAAACTCATTTTGAAGCCCATCCATTCATGTAAAGACCCGGAATTTCCATGTAATTTTTTTAAATATATGGGAATTTTAGGATTGCATGAAAATTGACGGTGCATGATTCCAAGGCTCAGAGTGCCCAGAATGAATTTCTGAACATTCCATTGCGTACGTTCAGTAAACGTACAAGTGGGTTTTTATAACTTTTGAACTGGTGCTTGGAATTGAAATCTGAGGGCACTATTGAACTCACAGCGCTGATATTCGCTTAAGGAGGCCTTCAACTCGACCACAGTAGGTCGAGGGTGGAAGTTAGTTTTTCACTTATTCGTGAAAGAATAAAATGAAATAAAATGGTGTAACATTTTATTTTTATTTTATTTTGAAACTCCCATGTGAATGTTTCACATGTGGGGACAACCAAGACTAAAACCTCCCATTAGAGGTTATAGAGGTGGGGACCACTGAGACTAAAATCTCCCATGAGAGGTTATGGAGGTGGGGACCACCTAGACTAACCTCCCATGAAAGGTTATAGAGGTGGGTAACACCAAGACTAACCTACCATGAGAGGTTATGGTGGTGGGGACCACCCAAGGCTAAACCCCCTTGAACTCCCTCTTAAGTGTGGGGAAGCCTTTTAAACTTCCCCCACTTTAATGGTGCCACCCACCTTTAATTAATTTTGTGCCAACCTCAACAATTAATTAAGTGGATCCAAATTAAATTATGTCAACAATTAAATTGGGAAAACATATCATAAGTAGGCTATTCCTCATTTTGGTGGAATTGGGGAAACTATTGAAAAAGGGATATGCTTTGGAGAATCGTGGAGAAACTCATCCTCCAACGAAGAACTCTCATCCAATGAAGAATGCCGACTTTAACTTCTTCCTCGGAATCACCTTGCAGAGGAAACCAATGTAGGATGTCTTCAATGACCGTCATTCCCCCCTCATCATCGAAAACGAACAATCCGGGGTAGGGGTTTATTTATGTATGATTATATTCCCATGTTCTTCCCTTCTAAAAACAAGGAACGTGGATCAACTCTCTAACTAGTTGATCTCTAGATGTTTTCTTTTGCGGTTTTGGGGTTAATAATTGCAAGAGGGTTTGATGTTCTTAATTCAAGAAGAAATTATAGCCACTTGCTACCGCTCTAATGTAGAGAGTGCGAGCCAAAAAAATATGGCCCGTCCTCTCTGAAATTCTTGTGATCATTTGTGGTGTTCTTTGCGATGGAGGAGGACGACAACCAACCATGGTGGGGCACAAGAACAGCGGCCGACACCACTGCCGACCGCGACAAAGGTGACAACGACGCCCCACGACCACCGCTGTCTATGATGAAGGCGACGGTGCAACGACGATGCCCCATGGCCACCGCCGCTCTGCGGCCTCCACCGTCTGCAGCCACGCCACTAGCTGCCTCCTTCATCCACGACCTCCACCATCCACGACCACCATTGCCCTGTAGCACCCGCGGCCTCCTCCACTATAGGATTCAATGTGGGACTATTCTAGTGATCATGTGTGGGTCAGCACTGAGTGATCCTATGTGGGTCATCACCGAGCGATCCTGTGTGGGTCAGCACCTAGCAATCCTATGTGGGTTAGCACCGAGTGATCCTGTGTGGTTCAGCACCGAGCGATCCTATGTGGGTCAACACCTAGAGATCCTATGTGGATCTAATGTGGAGTTAGAATCCTTCAAGGGTATGCCTCTTAACGGAGTAAGATGATTAAATAGTTATAACTAATCATCTTTACTACCGTATCTAAGTTATACCTGATGTGAGTTGAGTATATACCTTTGCGGTACTTACCTTAATGGTAATACCTTGGTGGTATTCTTCTGTGTGGCGTACCTGTGTGGTACTGGCCTTTGTGGTATTTCTTCCTTTGTGGAATAGTTGAGTTTGGGGATTTGGAGTTGGAATCTGTGTTTTCCTCATGATTGAGATGGGTTTACTTTATAACTTATGTATATATATGGGCATATACCTAAGTAGGGTTGTCAGTTGATTCCATGCTGTGTGGTTTATCCTTGGTTTATTTTTTGAGACCTTGAGGGTCTCGGGGTCCCTACTGAGTATCATTATACTCACCCCTACACGGTCTATTCTTTTACCCTGTTGTGTTTGGTGCAGACGACAGACATCGCTGACTGAGGATGAGAGTACCAGGACTGGAGGTAGCTCGGAGATGGACGTTAAATGAGGCAAACCGCAGAGACGGTCATTCGTGAGTTGTACCTAACTTTCAGGTAGGATTCGAGGTGGATGATCCAAAATTTGCTTTACACCTATCATTTATCTTGTACTTTCCAGTTTTCCTTGTACTTTACAGTTGGGCTTGTATTCCGACCCCTTTTTCTTACTATACTCACTTTGTTTACTATTCAGTTTACTTGAGTTTGTATCTTGTTGTGTGCTTGGTTGTGTGTGTTACAAGTTATAAAGGAAATGCCTTCCCATATTTAGGGAATACTCTTTCTGTGCTATTCGCCAGCCCTTGGCCTATGGAAGGCGGGCTTGGGGTAGTCACGACACGAGCCCCAGGGGACGGGTCGTGACAAATTGGTATCAGAGGAGTCGGTTCTATCGTAGAACATAGGACTCTGATCTTTTTAATGGAAATAATGTTAAGTGTTGTGAGTGTGGTTATCAGTTTAGGGAATCCAGTGTTGGTGCGGTGGCTGACGTATCCATACACCAGGACCCTGACTTCTGATTTTTGACTCAGTGCACGAAAACACTGATTGTGTGTGTGTTTCCAAGAGTTTTATTTGTGATCTCTTGAGTTGGCTCACCAGGTATAACTTATTGACCGTGGCGAACCTGTTTGTTTTTAGGATGCCTATACGAAGACAACCAGCTAGGGTTCTGAGAGTAGTACGCACTGATATCCCATCGAGTGATGAGACCTCGGTGCAAGGCCCCCATCCAGTAGAGGCACCAGCAGAGGCACCAATGGTACCATTACCCGTTGGGCCACCAATGCCATCGGCCCCAGCAGCAGAGGGTACACGTCGCTTAAGAACATTGCACGAGTTCCAGTGCCCAAGGCCACCCAAGTTTAGGGGAGAGACGGAGCCACAAGTGGCTGAGGATTTGCTAGAGGCTGTGGTGAGAGTTTTCCGACTGGTAAGGACACTAGCTGACCTCATGGTGATCCTTTCTTCCAGCCTTCTACAGGTAGCAGTAGACAGATGGTGGAGCTTGATTCTCCAAGTTCACGTTGAGGTGACGCTTCTCTGGACAAACTTCAAGAGCCTGTTTTAGGTAGAATTTGTTCCAGAAACTCTTCCCACAGTGTGCATATAGGAGCTACTTCATATGCAGCAAGGCATCATGACTGTGGCTCATTACTCAGTGAGGTTCACTGACCTCTCACGATACTCCAAGGATATGGTGCGAGACCCATTCTTCAGGGCCCAAACCTTTGAGTAGGGACTTAGGCGGGAGATCAGGGCTTCGATGATCTCACTCAGCATCCCAATGTAGGTGGGGGTGTTAGAGAGATCCCTCTTAGTGGAGAGTTTCCTTGCTGGGCAGTCACCAGCAGTGAGACCCACTACCATTCGTCATGTAGAGGAGTCTTCTACAGCTGGCAGTAGACAGATGTCGTAGAGGTCCAAGAGGACCAGACCTACAGGTGGACAACCGTAGTATTCAGAGTCGGTTGTGTGGGGAACCCGTGGAAGAGCTAGTCATGCCAGGAGCAGGCAGTGTTACACATGCGGCGGGTAGGGTCACATGGCTCTTGACTGCCGACCCGCCGTACATATGATCAATAGATGGTCAAAGGACCACCCAGGAAGAGATAGAGGTCCGCAGGGAGCAGGCGGATGTGGAAGAGGAGCTGGTCATGCAGCTGGCGGTGGGCGAAGATTCGAGATTTTACTGCCACCACCACAAAGTGGTCCACCCCGACCATAGGGATCAGGTGGATAGGGGAGAGCTCAGCACCTGGTAGCTGAGGCCTATGATCACGACGCTCCAGAGATGATATGAGGTATGATATGTGTCTCTTCCACCTTGGCTGTAGTACTTATAGACATAGGTTTCAGTCATTATTTTATTTCCACTACCCTCATTCGGAGCTCGGAGATTTTTACAGAGTCGTTGGCTCAATCCTTATGAATAAAGACTCCTACGGGAGCAGATTCGATGATTACGCACTGGTGCTGGAAATTTGAGCTTACTCTATGAGGTGAGAGCTTCAGGTGGGATCTCCTAGTAGCAGCGTCAAGGCCTTACAAAACCATCTTGGGTATAGACTGGTTATCAACATTCCATGCTCATATTGACTGTATTAGGCACAAAGTGCGGTGTGTCCGCACGGATGGGACCAGGTTTACCTTCATCGGCGAGAAGAGAGCCTTTGCAGAACATGATGGACTTATCCGGAGGAGGGTGCAGCCGATTACACATCAGTTGGATAGCCTTACCCTCAGAGTGGTTGATGTGGAGAGTCCGTGTTATCCTATAATGGTGGACCAATATGCGGATGTCTTCCAAAATGATGTGTCGGGTCTACCTCCTCACAGAGAGGTGGACTTTTACATTGACTTGTACCCCGTGACGACACCAATATCTAGACCAGCATATCAGATGGCTCCCGTGGAACTTCGTTTTCTACAAGTACAACTAGAGGACTTCCAAGGAAAGGGATTCATCCAGCCCAGTGTTTCACCTTGGGTAGCCCCAATTTTTTTTTTCCAAGAAGGAAGATGGGAGTTTGAGACTTTTTGTTGACTATCGGTGCCTGAATCAGGTGACCGTGAAGAACAAGTACCCACTCCCGAGGATTGACGACCTCTTTGATCAGTTGAAGGGAGCACGGTGGTTCTCAAAGATAGAACTCAGATCAGGCTATCACCAACTCAGAGTGCAAGATGAGGATGTACAGAAGACGACTTTCAGATATTGGTACAACCATTATGAGTTCTTGGTTATGCCATTCACTGTAACCAAATCTACAGTAGTGTTCATAGGACTCATGAATAGGATCTTTCAGCCATAACTTGATCACTTTGTAGAAGTCTTCATCGACGAAATTCTAATATACTAGACTACTAAGGAGGATCATGCCTACCATTTGCAGGTAGTGCTGGACACACTCCAAGAGAACCATCTTTATGGTAAGCTCTCGAAGTGCCAGTTCTGGATCTGAGAGGTTCACTTTCTGGGACATTTCATATCAGAGGATGGAGTTGCAGTGGATCCAGTGAAGATTGAGGTGGTAATTTCTTGGGAGCCACCTAGGAGTGTGATGGAGGTACAGAGTTTCCTGGGTTTGGACGGATACTAACAGAGATTTGTGTCAGATTTCTACAGAGTTGCAGCACCACTATTAGTGTTGACGAAGAAGTGCCAACCCTTCGTGTGGTCGGAGATATACCAGTAGAGTTTTTCGGAGCTAAGGCATAGGCTGACTAGTGCCCCCATCTTGAGGCTTCCATAGGAGGGCGTAGGGTACGTAGTCTACTACGACGCATCAGAGACCAGACTCGGATGTGTCCTGATGTAGGAGTGAGAAGTGATCACATATTTTTCTCTATATCTGAGACATCATGAGCATAACTACGCTACCCATGACTTGGAGTTAGTAGTAGTGGTCTTCGCCTTGAAGATGTGGCAACACTATCTGATGGGTGAACGTTTTATAGTCTACTCGGATAACAAAAGTCTCAAGTATATCTTCTCTCAGAAGGACCTGAACCTGAGACATCGACGTTGGCTTGAGTTCCTCCAGGACTTTGACTTTGAGATAGTTTATACTCCTGGGAAGGGGAACGTTGTAGCAGATGCACTCTGTAGGAGGTGTAGTATACATCTTCTAGGAGAGGCGACGAAGAAGCTGGCTGCTATGAGGATATCCTTTGTGGATCAGGATAGAACAAATTTTCTTCAGTCTCTTATAGTCACTCCCCCACTTCTTCAGTGAGTCAGGGAGGCGCAGTATGGGGATGCTGACTATGAGGCTTGACGTGATCATATATCCACAGGGCAGGCACCTAATGGGTTTTCTGAAGGTGGGTAGCACGTCATCCTCTTTAGAGGATATAACATGGTACCAGTTTCACTTCATGAGGAAGTGTTCAGGTAGTTTCACACATCCCCAATAGTGGTACATCCAGGAGTGGCGAAGATGTACCAAGATCATCGACGACTTCACTGGTGGATAGGAATAAACAAAGCAATTGCAGAGTTTGTCTCTCGGTGCCTCACTTGTCAGCAAGTGAAGGCGGAGCATCAGGTATTAGCAGGCTTGGTTCAGCCTTTAGAGGTCCCAGAGTGGAAGTAGGATGAGATATCCATGGACTTCATGACGGGTCTTCCACGTACATCCAGGGCATATGACACGATTTGGGTGATCTTCAACCGACTCACCAAGTCGGACCACTTCCTACCGATCATAGAGCAAGGTTCAGTAGAGAGCTTGGGATGCCTCTATATGTAATAGATTGTGCGACTACATGGAGTACACTTGACGATTGTCTCTGATCGTGATGCACATTTTACTTCATGGATATGGAAAGGGTTGCACGAGGCTTTCGAGATGCAGATTCATTTGAGCACCACCTTCCATCCTTAGACGGATGGCCAGACTGAGCGGACCATTCAGACCCTTGAGAACATGCTACATGTGTGTGTCCTCGACTTCAGTCGCAGTTGGGAGGATCAATTGCCTTTGGTGTAGTTTGCATACAACAACAACTATAACTCCACCATTAATGGCACCTTTTGAGGCATTGTACGGGAAACCTTTCAGATCACCCTTGTGCTGGACTGAACTAGGGGAGTCAGCACTCATGGGACTAAAGATGGTTTGGCCTACCATAGAGAAGGTGTAGATCATCCAGGAGCAGATGAAGACTACCCAGAGTAGGCAGAAGTTGTATTCCTATAGGAGACGGAGACCTCTGGAGTTCGAGGATGGTGACCACGTCTTTCTACAGGTCTCACCTCGATGAGGTTTGCAGAGATTTGGCCATGGCGGCAAGTTATCTCCGAGGTTAATTGGACCCTTCCAGGTTTTCAATAGAGTTGGCGAGGTGGATTATCGCTTAGCTCTTCCACCTCAGTTGCACCGGGTGCACGACGTCTTCCACGTATCCCAGCTGACGAGATACGTTCATAACACTTCCCACATCATCGACCACGGCGAGTTGGATGTCAACGATGGGGTGAATTTTACGGAGGTTCCAATTGAGATTGAGGATCGATAGGAGCAGGTCCTTCGTGGGTGGTCTATAGCATCCCGTCTTTTTATAACATAAACATTCATTACATTACACAAAACTTAGGATCTTTAAGGTTTAGGGTTTTGGAAACCAGGAACATAATACATGGAAACAACATAAAACATTATTCTTAAACACTTGAAAGGATTCTCCTAAGTTCATCCTAGGTTAATTACTGTATCTCATAACCTGGGGACATACATCAAAAGAAAGGGTGAGCAGAAGGCTCAGTAAGGGAAACAAGAGAAACATTTTACATGTGAACTTGAGATACTTCAATAAGGATGTGAAAAGATATTTAAGGCATGAGAAAGAAATCATGAGATACATCATAATAATAATAACATTTTTCATAACTTGAATATGTGGCCGCAACATTTAATATTGACAATCATTTCGTTTCACCAAGGTCCATCCCCAAGGTGTCATTAAAAATTACCAAGGTTATTCACCAAGGTATCAGTCTAAAAAGTCATCTCTAGAGGTTAAGTCTTTACCCAATGCATTGGAGCACTATCTGGGCGCACCCTTGACATGTATTTATTATCATGTGAGCCACATATATCATCATAAATCATTTCATAAACAACCCATATAACATAAAAGAAATGGGTTTCATTTCATAATCATAACGTTTTAAAACTGCTTTAAAGACATGATCTTTATGTCACTTTAAACCCACAGAAAGGGAAAGCGGGTTTCATGTATGTAAATACCAGAATTTAAAATAGAACATTTTGATATATATGTGAATACCCCTATATAAATAAGAGCTTTGAGTATTCACTTAATAAAATAAAATAATTTTTAGAAAAAGAGAGATGCATTTTGAGACGAAAATTCTGCAGCATAACGGCTACGTTACAGGGTTTTAGAAAACGTTGAAAAGAGAGGGGAAATGGGTCACCCAATCATAAATGATCTATAAAAATAGTATAGGGACAGAATATAAAGTATAAGAATCATGGTAATGAAATTTTAAGTACATACCATTTGAAATGTAAAACATGGAAGTAAGACAGAAATAAGATTTCTCTTATGAAAATTTGGCAGCCTAACGACGTCACTTAAAATTCAACAAAAATGAATTGAAGAGATCAAATAGGGTATCTCATCATATGATCATAAAAGATAACTATGATAGATATAGATATCATACCCCAACATAATAAAAAGTAACTTGAAAGACTTGACATGAAAATAGAACTTGAAAATGAGAAGGGTAAAATAATCCCTTATAAATTCGGCAGCCTAACAGCATCCCTTAAACTTTCATAAAACGAAATGATGAGAGTAAGAGGGGATCTATCATCATATAAACATGAAAAGGTCAGTAAGAGTAATATAAAAGAACATACTCTCACCTAATAACATGGATCATAAAGGGAATGACATAAAAGAGATTACATGAAAAGAAAGAGAGAGGTCGGATCCCTTACCTTAAAACGTAACTCTTAAAACTCAAAGGTTGGGACCTTGAGAGGCTTGAGGGCACCTTGGGAGGACTCCTTGGGAGGTAAGGAGACCATAACATCGTTGAGGATGGTTTTTGAGTCAAATGGATGAGAGGAGGGCTTGGTTTTATAGGAAAAGTGAGGGGACAAGGAATTAATGGCCAAGGGACACCTCACAAGTGCTTTTCTCAAAACCATGTGCTCTCCCATGGAATTACCATGGAGTTAGGCCAAATGGGTCCCCCAATACAATAATTCATCACCTTTGGCCGTCCAACCCTTAAAATATCTCATTACATCATCATGACACAATTATGATGTCATTAAACATACTGAAACCCTAAAACTGTATTTTTACTATTCACTGAAAAATCAACTTTCTCAGAAAAATCCCAAAATTTCACCTTAAAGAAATATCGATGCTCTTATTAAAAATATGAACTCCATTTTATAAAAATATTTTTCTAAATATTTTTAATTTAATTTTTAAATAAAAACACTATTCACTGAAAATTCATTTTTTTCAGAAAAAACCCCAAAAATTACCATAACATAATATCGGTGCTCTGAGTTCAAAAATAAAGTCCATTTTATAAAAATATTTTTCTAAATATTTTTAATTTAATTTTTAATTAAAAAACACTATTCACCCTAAAAAACTAATACTTGACTAATAATTTATGAAACTGTTATTTACTCATTTTATTGAATCACATTACTTAATCTAGGTGTCTAAATTATATTAAAACTTTCTTTGAGTGAAATTACTAATCCATTTGGTCACATTACTAATCCTAAGCGTAAAATCACTATTCATAATTTACTATTCATTAAAAATTAAGTTGATCTTATTAGGCTTCAAATTCCTTACTGAACACTTTTGTAGAAGACCATTTTTTGAAAATCATTACACATCATTAATTATTTAGGGTTTACATAAATATTTTAAAATATCCTTTTTTCAAAATTCATCAATAAAATACATCCTAAAATTATCCGGACATTTGAAATTTCACAAACATCGCTAAAGGAAGAAATCTCAATTCATTCATCCCAAAGGATTACACAAAGAAGCTAGGGTCTCGTCATATAGCCCCTTATAACACCTGCATATGACCTAAGTGTAAGGTGTGCTATGGTGAGAGAATCTAAGGGAGGCTCAGATAACATTGCCCTAGTAGTAATCTCTACTAACTTGAACTTCTCCCATAGGTGTTTCCGTTCAAGCTTGACACGCTGGAGTTCGGCTTGGGCTTGGTCCAAAGCGAAGCCCAGAGATGCCACCTCCTTCCCAAGCTCTGATAAGTGGGATTCATAAGGTTCGAGTCTACTGGATGAAGCCATCGACTCCTCTTTCTGCATTAACCATTAACATATCTATTAAATCATTAAGAGTAAGTTAATATACTACTAAAAAAGATTGGGTCGTTAGATGGTCAATACCCCTCGTGCGTGTTCGTTGGCAGCACAGGAACCTCCAAGAGAGCACATGGGATCGGGAGGCTCAGATGCATGCTCAGTACCCCCACTTGTTTTCCTTGTTTTGAGTTGTGCCTTACAGGGATGTAAATCCCTGAGGTGGTGAGAATGTAAAGACCCAGAATTTCCATGTATTTTTTTTAAATAAATGGGAATTTTAAGAGTCGATGAAAATTGACGGTGCATGATTCAGAGGCCCGGAATTCCTGGAATTAATTTCTGAACTTTCCTTTAGGTACGTTTAGTAACCATACGAGTGGGTTTTTATAACTTTTGAACTGGTGCTCAGAATTGAAATTTTAGGGCACCGTTGAACTCGCAACACCGATATTCGCTTAAAAATACCTTCACCTCGACCGCAGTAGGTCGAGGGTGGAAGTTAGATTTTCACTTATTTGTGAAAGAATAAAATAAAATAAAATGGTGTAACATTTTATTTTTATTTTATTTTAAAAATACCATGTGGATGTTTCACAGGTGGGGACCACCAAGACTAAAACCTCCCATGAGTGGTTATGGAGGTGGGAACCACCAAGACTAAAACCAACTATGAGAGTTTATAGAGGTGGGGACCACCGAGACTAACCTCCCATGAGAGGTTATGGTGGTGGGGACCACCTGAGGCTAAACCCCATTGAACTCCCTCTTAAGTGTAGGGAAGCCTTTTAAACTTCCCCCACTTTAATGGTTCCACCCCCTTTAATTAATTTTGTGCCAAACTCAACAATTAATTAAGTGGAGCCAACTTAAATTATTTCAACAATTAAACTGGGAAAACATATCATAAGTTGGCTATTCCTCATTTTCGTGGAATTGATGAAACTGTTGGCAAAGGGAGAAGCTTTGGATAATCCTGGAGAAACTCATCCTCCAACGAAGAACGCTCCTCCAACAAAGAATTCCGACTTCGAATTATTCCTCAGAAGCACCTTGTAGTGGAAACCAACATAGGATGTCTTCAAAGACCTTCCTTCCCTCCTCATAGTCGACAACGAACAATCCAAGGTAGGGGTTTATTTGTGTATGATTATATTCCCCTATTCTTTCCTTCTAAAAACAAGGAACGTGGATCAAATCTCTAACTAGTTGATCCACAAATTTTTTATTTTGTGGGTTTGAGGTTAATCATTATAGGAGGGTTTGAAGTTCTTCATTCAAGAAGAAATTATAGCCGCTTACTACCGCTCTAATGCAGAGAGTGCGGGCCAAACAAACATGGACCATCCTCTTTGAAATTCTTTTGATGATTCGTGGTGTTCTTCGCGATGGAGGAGGACGGAAACCAACCATGGTGGGGTATGACAACAGCGGCCAACACCACGCCTGACCGTGACGAAGGCGCCAGCACAACGACGATGCCCCACGACCCCCGCCGGCCGCGACGAAGGCGACGACGCAATGACGCAATGACGCTGCCTCGCGGCCATCGTCGCCCGCGACCACCGCCATGTCACGACCTCCACCGTCCGCGGCCTCCGCCACCCATGACCACAACCGCCCCGCGGCTTCGCCGACCTGTGGACCCTGCGGCCTCCGCAGCCCCCGCGACCTCTACGGCACCCGCGGCCTCCGCGGCACCCGCGGCCTCCGCCGCTCTGCGGCACCAGCGGACTCTGCCGCTCCGTGGCACTCGCGGACTCCACCACTCCGTGGCCCCGATGGCCTCCATGAAACCCAAGGACTCCGCTGCTCTGGGGCCTCCGCAGACTCCACCGCTCTGTGGCACCCTCGGACTCCGCCGCTCCGCGGCACCCTCGAACTCCGCCGCTCCGCGGCACCCGCAGACTCCGTCGTTCCGCGGTCGCCGCTTCTCTGGGACACCTGCTCACTCCACCCCTCCGCAGAACCCATAGCCTATGTGCCCTCATGACGAACGAGCCCTTGAAAAGTCCATGATCGAGCCCCCTCACGGCCGAGCCACTCAGTGGCCTCAGGCCGTCTGCGGCAGGCCGCCCCGCGGCCGAGCCGCCTGCGGCCCCTTGCGATCCTCGCGGCCTACCGGGCCGCCCAACACGGGTTGGGATAGCCAGCGGGCCGGGCTGAACCCAATGGGTTGGGCGGGCCAATGGGCTGGACCGGACCCAGTGGGTGGGGTCGGGTCGACCCGAACCGGGTCGGCCTAGGCCGGGTCGGACTGGACCCGGACCCACTTCGACCCATTTACGCACTTTTGTCCATAACTTTGGCACTCGACATCCATTTGATGAACCGTCAACGGTGCTGGAAACCTTAGAGAGATATGGTACCTTTGAGTATACCCCAATAGAGTTTTGGATTGATATAGGGTATGGTTGGGTTGGATCGAGCACGAATCCAACTAGGTCCTCGAGATTAAAAGACTAATAACTCACAGTTTGGGCGTTCGATTGACGCACCATCTGTTGCGTTGAGACCTCTATGACGTGGTGGTCCTTTGAGATACTTATTAGTGAGACTTCATGGTAGTTGGTGTATTGAACAGTGGATTGTTGAGTGGACCCTCCCAGAGACAAGTGAGCATAGTGCGAGAACCCAATAGCTGGTTGTGACTTGAGAAAGAGATCCTTCGTGGGTCTGTAATTGAGGGTCCCACATGGAACCACTCTAGGATTCAATGTGGGACTATTCTAGTGATCCTGTGTGGGTCAGCACTGAGAGATCTTGTGTGGGTCAGCACCGAGCGATCCTGTGTGGGTCATCACCTAGCGATCATGTGTGGGTGAGCACTGAGCGATCCTCTGTGGGTCAGCATCGAGCGATCCTATGTGGGTCAGCACCTAGAGATCCTCCGTGGGTCTGATGAAGAGTTAGGATCCTTCATGGGTCTTCCTATTAACGGAGTAAGATGATTCATTAGTTATAACTAATCATCTTTACTACCGTATCTAAGTTATACCTGATGTGAGTTGAGTCTGTACCTGTGTGGTACTTACCTTCATGGTTATACCTTGGTGGTATTCTTCTGTGTCGGGTACCTGTGCGGTACTTGCCTTCGTGGTATTTCTTCCTTTGTGGAATAGATGAGCTTGGGGATTTGGAGTTGGACTCTGTGTTTTCCTCATTATTGAGATGTGTTTACTTTATAACTTAGGTATATGTATGGGAATATACCTAAGTAGGGTTGTCAGTTGATTCCATGATGTGTGGTTTATCCTTGGGGGTTTTTGTGAGACCTTGAGGGTCTCGGGGTACCTATTGAGTATCGTTATACTCTCCCTTGCATGGGCTATGCCCGCACCCTTATTGTGTTTGGTGCAGACGATAGACATCATTGACTGAGGATGATAGTACCAGGACTGGAGGTAGCTCAGAGGTGGATGTTAGATGAGGTGAACCACAGAGATGGTCGTTCGTGAGCTGTACCTACCCTTCAGGTAGGATTCAAGGTGGACGATCTAGGAGATGCTTTACACCTATCAGTTGTCTTTTAATTTCCAGTTTTCCTTGTAATTTCCATTTGGTCTTGTATTCTGGCCCATTTTTTTTACTGTAATCACTTTTTTTACTATTCAGTTTACTTGAGTTCGTATCTTACTATGTGCTTGGATGTGTGTGTTACAGGTTATAAAGGCAATGCCTTCCCAGTTTTTGGGAATACGTCTTCGGTGCTAGTCGCCAGCCCTTGGCCTATGGAATGTGGGATTGGGGTAGTCACGGCATGGGCCCCAGGGGATAGGTCGTGACAATTCAGTTCATGAATTTTGAAGGGGGACCCCCGTGCTAGAATCTATTACAACCGATTTCGACGCGGATGAAGCTGGACATCTAAGCCGGCACACATATGGATTTTTTTATTTTTTCTCATTTTCCCCGCTTTTTAAAAATGGGATTGAAGGGGGTGAAATTGAGGTTTGGATAATTTTCTTGTGGGGATGTTAAGAATCAGTCTTCCTCTATTCTCTGGTAGGGGATACTCTACTGGTTTTCAGGCTGTCTTGAGTTTGGACTCTCTTTGTTTAATTATTATTGCTTCTTGTGTGTTGCTGAAACTAGTGTTGTCTATTAGAGACCTAGAAGACAACATCACTATGTAAGAAACTCCTTATAAAAGGGTAGAATTTTATTTTTATGGGTAAGTGTGGGAAAGTGTTGTTAGATCAGTTGGGGGAATTATTACCTTACCTGAGACAATACGGGGGGTGACCACACAATGATTCACTATTTCATTTTCACCCTTACACCACTATGTTAAACTGACTTTGTATTTTAAATTATAAATATAATATCAAATTTAAATTCATGTTTTATTCAATTATTTAATATTTATCACTCTTTAAATGGGAAATTATATTTTTTGATATTTTCATTGTAGGTGGAGGTGATTTAGAGGCCCCAAAGATGATCCAGAAGGAAAATGGGTCAAACTGCATTGAAGATCAAGGAAAAATGTCCACTATTCTACACATTTGCGAAATCCATGCATTAAAATGGACTGAAAGTTTGTGTCCTGGTCCAAAATTTCATTGTCTACAACTCATCTCAAGAAATAGAAGCCCAATTCGTCCATCTAGTGGCCCATCCGAACCAATCTGTCCAGGGGACAAAATCTGCCCAAATTCAAAAGTTTGGTTTGGTATTTTGACAATATCTCCCAATACATATGTCTAATGGAACCCAAAATTTATAGAGAGACATTAAAGAGACCTAAAAACAAGTATCCTCTGTTTTCCAAGTTGTGATATTGTTTTTTATGTCTCCAATAATGAGACACAAATAGTATCTCGAAAACAGGGTTCCCAAAACCACTTCCCATTTTGGATATAAAAGGAAACCATGGGAACCTCATTTCCAAGTTAGAAATAGGAGCAAAGATCTACCAATTTGGAGTTCCATAGGGGTCCTCTCATCATCCTTGAAGTTCTGGAGGCCCCTATCCTTATAGGGGGATCAAGGATGAAGAATGAGTTCCACCCGACTTTCCTCCTCCTCTCGATGTTGTGCTAAACGGTGGGCGTTCGTTGTGAGGGAGATAAAAATCATGTAAAGAGAGTTACAACAATTTTAATAATACTGGTTTGATTTATTTTGGGTTTGAAAACATATAATTTAGAGTTATATTACTTTTATTCATGTTTGAATTATTTGTTTGGTTGAATCGAATGGAATGCTCTTTACTTTTAACTGATTGGTGTGAAGTATTGAGTGTGTGACATGTGTTGTTCCGATTGGAAAACATAAGAATCCTTTTATTGCCTTCTTATTTGAGATTTAAATTTTATTTTGAAATTATTATACCATGAATGATATCTGGACCTTTGATATATGATTGTTATGTCAAGGTTTGGTTCAACGTGCTTTGATATAAAAGCGTGGGAAGTAATTGGGATTTTGATTAATTTGAACCAAAGTCTTCCATCAATCCCTAATTAATCTCCATGAATGATGAAATTGAAATTTGTGTAGTGAAATCATAATGAACAATTTTTCTCATATTTTTCATAATCCACTTGGTTCTTCAACTATTAAACTCTTTAAATTAAGTTATTTTCTTTAAACTGTTTTTAAAACAACCCCCTCTTTTAGCAATTTTTATTAAGAATACACACTCTCAACCTATCAATGCTCTTAGATATATGACCTAGGGTCTTCCCTAGACTATATAATTCTATTTAAATCATAATTAATTTGAAATTTCATGACATTGGGTTCAAATTTTGGTGTCATTGTCAGGGAGCGCTTTTTTAGTGTGTGTTTTTTATAAAAGTATTGCGTATTTTGTAAAAATTTGTTCGCTTCTTTTATTCCTTCATTTTTTAAAGTTGATTTCTAAAATAATAATTTTGTAGGAATTTTTCATGAAGTGATCTTAATTTGAGGAACTATGTCCATTCAAACATGAACCAAAGAAGATCT
This sequence comes from Viscum album, assembly GCA_963277665.1. NCBI lineage: Eukaryota > Viridiplantae > Streptophyta > Magnoliopsida > Santalales > Viscaceae > Viscum > Viscum album. Next base: position 1,894,205,395 of record OY728165.1, read on the forward strand.
TATGTCATCAACACCAAGAAGCACAAAAAAATCCATTGAAGGAGGACACACAAAACATCGACATGATTCTTGATCCTTCCTCTTATTCTTCTGGAACTAACATCAAAACTAAAATAAATTCACATAACATGATAGAAAATAACCAGACATTAAAAGAAAGAACCTCACCTGATGTTGATATCCAACCCACTTATATTCAATTACAAGGCGAGGCACCCAATTTTGAACATAAATTGGGTTTAATTCATTTATTACCAAGATTCCATGAACTTGCGGGAGAAGATCCACATAATCACTTAAAATAATTTCATACTATGTGTTCTATATTAAAAACTTATAATGTGGATGAAGAACAAGTAAATATTAGGGAATTACCATTTTTATTAGAATACACTGCAAAGGATTGCCTATATTATGTTAATTCCCCAATTAGAGGCTAGGCGAACATGGAACGCCTTTTCTTGAAAAATATTTCCCAGCCTCTTGAACTAAAATAATAAGAAAATAAATATGTGGTATAAGAAAATACCAAGGGGAAACACTTCATGAATACTAGGAAATATTTAAAAGGCTTTGTTCAAGTTTCCCACACCACCAAATAAGTGATCAACTTTTAATATAGTATTTTTATGAAGGTTTAATTCCTATTGATCAAAATATGATTGATTCTTCTACAGGTGGTGCACAAGTTGATAAGATCCCAATTGCTACAAGAACCCTAATTGAGAACATGGCACAAAATACACAATAATTTGGTTCAAGGTCCAGTGTACCCATTCAAGGTGTCCATCAGGTGTAGAGTACTAAATTTGAGAAGAAGATGGAAACATAGTTTTAAGAGGTAAGTACCCTTCTTCAAAAACTTTCTCTTTCTCAAATGAGATTCCAATCTCCTCCTCCCATCCATTATGGTATATGTTCTTATTAAAACCACTATTTTGACCAATTACCCCAACTAAGGAAAAATTATGAGAGTTATGAGACAATATTTCCATGCCACCCCTATAACCAACCCTTTAGGAAAGAACCATACTATCCATCCAACCCTGGGTGGAAAGAAAACCAATCCTATAGGCAAGGGGGTATTCAAACCCACATCAAAAACCATGGAACCAACAGGGGAAGAGTAGTCTCCTACTACCACCCAAAAATCCTCAACCACCCCAAATTCCTTTATAAAACCCCCCTATAAAAACCAAGATTATTCTAGAATACATGATGAAACAAATGTCTTCCAACAATCTCCAATTCCAAAAAACCACCCAAGATACCATACAAGATCTAAAAATACAAATTGGCAAACTCACCAACTCAGTGGGGGAAATCCAAAGTCATGGGTCAGGTAAACTAGCTTCTCAACCAATATTTAACCCTAGTGATAAGGGAAATGTTAGGGCCATCACACTTCAGAGTGGAAAAAACTTGAAAAACCTTGTCCTGAGAGAAGCCCTTCCAAAGGAAAGAGTGTGTTTGTTAATGAGCTACCTAGACCAACTATTACACTTCTATTTCCCCAAAGGTCCACCATACCAAGAAAATGAAAAGAAAATAAACTCGATAAATAAATCTTGGAAACTTTAAAAAAAGTGCAGGTTACCACCCCCTTGATTGATTATGTGAAGAAAATTCCAAGATACACTAAGGTTCTTAAGGATATGTGTACACACTGAAGGAGAATTCGAGGTGATGAGCAGGTGATCTTGGGTAGTAATATCTCAAAATTGATATAGCTATAACTTCCTATGAAATGCAAATATCCTAGAACATTATTGATTCTGTGCACCATAATGGAGTATTCATGTTCCAATGCTATGCTTGATTTGGGTGCTTCTATAAATGTGATACCTTTCTCCATTTAATCTTCATTTCAGGTCAGAGAACTGAATCCCACTGTAATTTTTTCTCAATTAGAAAATCAGAGAACAACACACCCTTCTGGTGTGTTAGAGGATGTTCTTTTGAGGGTTCAAAATTTAATTTTTCCTACTGATTTTTATGTGCTTAAAATGGAATATGATAGGATGAATAGACATGCCCCGGTTATATTGCGTAGACCTTTCTTGAAAACTTCCAAAAACATAATTAATTTCCATAATGGTACATTATCTATTGAGTTTGGTGGTTAAATTTTCCACTTCAACATACTTAATTCCATGAAGCAACCCTCATAAGAACATTCCTCTCTATCTTTCAATTAAATTGATGTACTCTTTTCCCTTGAAAAAATATCTTTTATTTCCCCTAATCCACTTTCTGGATTTTATTCATTGATTGAAATGTTACGAAATGAATCATGCATAGAATGTTATACCAGTTTAAAAAAATGCCATACATTTTTGTTGATTGATTATTTCTTGAACACTGAGGATCACATGAACATCGATGATACTGTTAAGCTTTTAAAATCTCATTACTCATCTGAAAATGATACCATTGAGCAGTTAGATGAGATTTGTGACCTCTAAATTTCACACACACTCCCATAAATCCAAAATACCCCTGAATTGGAACTAAAACAATTGCCTGAATATTTAAAATATTCCTATCTTGATAATGGAAACAAGTTTCCTATTATCATTTCTAGTTCACTCCCTCCTGATCATGAATTGCGACTGCTTGAAATTTTGAGAGATTATAAACAAGATTTTGGATGAACACTTGCAGACATTACTGGTATTAGCCCATCAAATTTCACACATCATATATTGTTAAATGATGAGGCTAAACTAGTGAAGCAGCCACAAAATCAATTGAACCCAAACCTCCTAGATGTTTCTAAAAAGGAGGTAAAAAAATTATTGGCTGCAAGAATCATTTACCCCATCTTTGACAGTCAATGGGTCAATGCAGTGTAAGTTGTTCCTAAAAAAATGGTCTTACCGTAATAAAAAATGAAAACAATTAATTGGTTTCAACTCATGTGTAGAAAGTTAGCTTGTTTGTATAGACTATTTTTAACTAAACCAACACACTAGGAAGAACCATTTTCCATTTCCATTCATTGACCAAATACTAGAGAGGTTAGTAGATAATTCACACTACCATTTCCTTGATGGGAATTCTGGATACTTTTATTTCTATATTTCCCATGAGGATTAGAAAAAGACAACCTTTACTTTCCCCTTTGGTACATTTGCATATAGAAGGATACCTTTTGGTCTTTGAAATGCTTTGGGTACTTTATAGCAATCCATGGTTAGTATTTCTTGGATTACCTAGATAATTGCATGGAAGTATTCATGGATGATTTCACTATTTAGGGATCCTATTTTGATGAATGTTTTATTAGTCTTGGTTCAGTCATACATCAATGTATTTAAAATAATCTCATATTAAATTATGATAAATTCCATTTCATGGTGCAACAAAGAATAGTTTTGAGACATCTCATTTCTGTGGATGGTATCCAAGTAGATAAATCAAAAGTGAATGTCATTTCTTCCCTACCATTCCCCAAAAATGTATAGGATGTGTGGTCTTTCCAAGGTTATTTTGGATTTTACCGTCGTTTCATTCATGAATTTAATAAAATTACACTCCCCCACTTCTGATTTCTTAAAAAAGAAAAAGATTTTTTTTTGATAAAGAATGTGAGGAATCTTTTAATAAGTTAAAAACAAGTCTCATGTCACCCCCTGTAATCCAACCACCTTAGTGGGATTTACCATTTGAGCTAATGTGTGATGCCTCTAACTATGCATTTGGGGCAGTCTTATCACAAACGGTCGACTGCGATCTACATGTCATTTCTTATGCATCACACAAACTGAAACCTACCTAAGAAAACAACACTACAACAAAAAAACAATTCCTTTACATTGTGTTTGCATTGGATAAATTTAGGTATTAACTTTTAGGATCCAAAGTCATTTTGTTCTCAGACCATGCAGCCCTCCGATATCTCCTTAAGAAATTGGAATCCAAACAACATCTCATTCACTTGATTATCATACTTTAGGAATTCAATCTAGAAATTAGGGATAAAAAAGAGTAGATAATGTGGTGGTTGATCATATCAGTAGGATAATCCCATCATCATACATTTAATTATCCCCTTATATTCCCATAAATGAAATGTTTCCTGATGATAAATTGTACCGAGCGTAAGATTATATTCCTTGGTATGCTAAAATTGTAAATTATTTGGTAGCATCTTGCATTCCGAATGATTTCAACAAAAACCAAGCTGACCATCTAAATCAAGAGTTTTGTTGGTACATTTGGGATGACCCCTACCTTTGGTGCACATGTAGTGATCAAGTCCTTAGGTTTTGTGTTCTAGATAACATTTTTCTGTCTGTACTTAGGTTTTTCCATAGTCTTTCTTGTGGAGGCCACTTTGGTCCCCAATAGACTGCTCACAAGGTCCTTGATTCTGGTCTCTTTTGGTCAACACTTTTTTGGGATGCTCATGATTTGTGAAAATCTTTTCCCCACTATCAGAGAATGTGGAATGTATCTAAAATAAATGAAATTCCACAAAAACGCTTTCTCTTTCATGATATTTTTTATGTTTGGGGCATTGAATTTATGTGACCATTCCCCAGTTCATTTGGGAACTTGTACATTCTTCTATCAGTTGATTATGTTTCAAAATGGATAGAGGCACAAGCCACAATGACAGATAATTCCAAGACAGTTGTGGAATTTTTGAGAACCTAAATCTTTTGTAGGTTTAGATTGCCTAGATTTATAATCAGTGACCAGGGTTCTCATTTCTAAAACCGAACAATGCAATCTTTTTTTCGTCGGTATGGGGTTGGGAATCGAGTGTCTACTGCATATCACCCCCAAACCAATGGTCAAGATGAGGTGTCTAATAGATAGGTAAAATAGATTCTTGAAAAAATGGTTCAACCCAATAGAAAATATTGCAGTATTAGACTCGATGATTCATTATGGTCTTACCATACTTCTTTCAAAAATCTCATTAGGATTTCACCATATCATATAGTTTTTGGAACGATTTGTCACCTACCTATAAGGATAGAGCACCAGGCCTACTAGGCCATTAAACAATCCAATTCTAATCTTCTTGGTGCAGGTGATCAAAGGAAGTTGTAGATTCATGAGTTGGAGGAAATCCATAGAGATTCATATGAGAACTCTCAAATATATAAGGAATGAACCAAGGCATACCACGATTGTATCATCCTTCATCGTCAGTTCCACATTGGGTAGTAGGTACTACTATATAATGAAAGGTTGAAGTTGCATCCAAGTAAGCTTTATTCTCACTGGTTTGGACTATACACTATTACTAGTGTCTCTCCATTTGGTGTTTTTCAAGTTCAAAATGAAGAAACCAAGAAAACTTTCACTATCAATGGGCAGTGACATAAGCACTTACATGAAGAGATTCTGGATTCCTTGATGGAGGAACTCCAAGTTCAATAAGCAATCTATGAATGACACCCATAAAGTTTTATCCTTCCTTCCCACATTTTATTTTATTACAGTGAATACACTACATACTTTAAGTGTGGTGGGATGTGTATATTCATGGGTTAGTTAGGAATTTTCATCGTCTTTATTTATTTTTCTCCTTTTCTATTATTTTATAGTATTGTCACTTGCACCCCCTCACTTTTGTGTCAAAATTTTAATTTTTTATTCCCACTTTATCATGGAAAATGATGTCTTCTTAATCATGGAAGTTATTGAAAATGCATGAGGAATTTCCGAATTTCATATTGACTTAACATTAAAAAAAATGATGAAATATTCATTTCAACAAGAATTTAATAATGTCGTGTATGTTCTTTTGAAATTTGGTTCTTGGTTGATGATATAAATGGTTGTATCATTTGGAAACCTTTAAGAAGAATGGTACCCTTTGTGTGAGTAGTTTAAGGGAAAATTATATCACTTAATTTCTGCACACACCTTTTCACCCAACCATGAAGTGTAAAAATATCTTAATTAATAGAAGGTAAATATAAGTTAGGTTAATTTTTCTCTACTTTCCAAAATGGTTTTTCCATACGCTCATTCTTTATTCGATCTATTTTATTACTGTACTAGATTGAACTATGTGTGTGTACCTATTATCTGACTATTGTACTTCTTAAAAAAGGGTTGTATATTGAGTAGGTCAAAAACCACCCTTCCTCGACTTTTGATCTTGTTATAACTATTCCAATTACTATCAGTAGGAGATAAAACAAGGGTTGAGAGAATATTGTGAGATTTGTTCAAAGTGAAACTTTTGAATTTTTTTATTAATAAATGAGGGGAGTGATGTAATGTAAAACATATGGGGATATCTAGATTGGGAGATTATGTTTTGACTTCGAGGAATAATTAAGTGAGTGGGTCTTGAAATTTTATTGCAAAGGATGCAGGGAAGGTTCAGTGAAAAAGATCATGTAAGTAGATAAATTTTTAAAATGAATTATATTTACTCGATAGAAAGTGGAAATAATAGAATGAAATGGTTATCACACACACACGTGGAGAATTAGTGACATGATTAACTTTTGAATTATTTTCTTGGATTGGTATCATACATCTCTTGGAATTTCTTTCTGATACAATTTCTGAGATGTCTTTTTCCATGATCCTTGAGAATAACTCCTCAGTATGATTTTTACTTTGATAAAATTTATATCAGGAATTAAATTTTAATTTAATGTTAAATATTTATGAAGTTGAGAATATATTCATGCATAATTTTTGGAAATCAGACTTTTCCCAGGAGTGCAAATTTTTAGGTGTGGTTGTGTGATCGTACCATAATTCATTATTCCATTTTCACCCTTACACCACTTTATTAAACTGATTTTGTATTATAAATTCCAAATATAATATCTTATTTCAATTCATGTTTTATTCCATTATTTAATATTTATAACTGTTAAAAGGGGAAATTATACTTTTTTGATAGTTTCATTGTAGGTGGTAGTGGTTTGGAGGCCTCGAAGATGATACAGAATGAAAATAGGACAAACTAGATGGAATCCCAAGGAAACCTATCCATTGATCTAAATATTTAAAGAAATACGTGTATTCAAATGGGATTAAAATTTGTGATCCGATCAAAAAATCCATTTTATACAACTAATCTCAAGAAACCGAATCCCAATTCATCCATCTGGTGTCCCATCCAAACCCATCTGTCAAGTGGACATAATCTACCCGAATTCAAAAGTTAGGTTCGGTGTTTTGACAATATCCCCCAATAAAAATGTCAAATAGCCTCAAAATTTGATAGGAAGATATTCAAGAGGCCTTCCAACAACTCTCCTCTTTTTTCCAAGTCATGATATAGTGGTTTATTTGTCCAAAAGTAAGACACAATTGCTATCTTGAAAACTGAGTGCCCAAAACCACTTCCCATTTTGGATATAAAAGGGCACCATGGGTACCTCATTTTAAAGTTAGAACCAGGATCCAATATTTTCCAATTTGTAGTTCCAAAAGATTACTCTCTTCATTCTAGAAGTTATGGGGGGCCCTATCCTCATAGGGGGGGGTCAAGGATGAAGAAGTAGTTACACCCAACTTTCCTCCTCCTCTTGATCTTGGGGTAAACAGTGGGCATTCATTGAGAGGGAGTTCCACTTATTGTAAAGGGAGTTCTAACACTTATAATACAACTAGTTTGATGTATTTTGGGTTTGAAAACATTTCATTTATAGTTATCTTACTTTCATTCATGTTTGAATCCTTTGTTTGATTGAATCAAATGGAATACTCTTTACTTTTAATTGATCGATGTGAAGTCTTGAGTACATGAATTGTGTTGTTCTGATTGGATAGTACAAGAATCCTTTTCTTCCCCACTTATTTGAGATTTAAATTTTCCTTGAATGTTATTATACCATGCATGAGATCTGGTCCTTGGCTATACAATTGTTATGTCAAGGTTTGGCTCAACGTGCTTTGATATAAAAGCTTGGGAAGTAATCGGGATTCCGATTCATTTCAACCAAAGAGTTACTTCAAACCATAATTAATCTCCAAGAATGATGAAATTGAAATTTGTGTATTGAACTCATAATGAAACCTTTGTCTCATATTTTCTAAAATCTACTTGGTTCTTCAACTATTAAACTCTTTAAATTAAGTTATTTTCTTTACACTATTTTCAAAACAACCCCTATTTTAGTAATTTTTATTAAGAATACACACTCTAAACCTATAAACTCTCCTTGAGAGATGACTTAGGGTATTCCCTAGACCATAGAATCATCTTTAAATCATAATCAATTTGATGTTTCATGACAGTTGATTCACGGGGGAATGTTATAAGGGGAGGGAATATTGTTTAGGCTGTTCAGGCGGTCCAATTGTGGCTTGAGCAAGAGTACAAGAGACCTCTAAAGTGTATTATCTATTTAACTCTTATTATTCCACCCCTATTACCTGTTTTGTAATTATGATTTTTTCCTATAATACATACATTAATCTAGTGTTCTGTACCAATTGGTCCAACCTGTCGTTCTCCCTCTCCAAATATATTCAAAGGAGATAATGTTGTTCGATTCCTCTTAATGAAGCAAAAAAATGATGATAGAGATACACTATAAAGATCTTCTAGAATTAGTGGTACAATGACCATAGTGGATCAATGCTACACTACTCTAGTACTAATAGAAATGGGATCAGGAGTTACAATAACCAAGATAATTTTGAATGAAATTTCAAATGTTCATCAAAGGGATGTTGTCTTGCCAGGAGAATATGATGTCGCATCAAGAGAAGACTCTTCTTTCTCAAATTACAACACAGATTGGGGCGTAAAATGTATAGTTTGGCTTGGGTCTTAGTGCTAGTTTTAGAGAAACAAGGGAGTAGGGGTGCGAGGAAGCAACTTTTTTCAGTCTGGAGAAAGAGCAGAATGTCATTTTGGAAGTAGAATTTATTAGAAACATGGAGGGTGAGTTACCTACTCTATATTTACTACATGAAAATGTATGGTCAATAGTGAGCTTAAAAGAAGCAGTCACATCAACATTGAGAATTAAAGAAAAGGAGAAGATTACATGGGTGAGAAACTCAGTACATTAGAAAGATTGTGAAGAGGATACTTTTCATGATATAATGCATGTGCTACTTGAAGAGCATTCTAAAACATCAGGTTCTATGGAGGCGCAGGGAAATGATGAGACAAAATTGATTGGATTGGTGTCAGTTGTAAATATTTCAATGAGGAAAATAAAGTATCAAGTAGAATACAAAATAATGCAGTATAGGGATATGTCTCCGCGGGACGATGCCCGATAACTGGAGATCACATCGGAAATGCGACCAATAAGGGACACCTTGGAGTTAGAAATGAATTAAGGAGAAAACATAGTTAAGAAGATAATGTCAGATAAAAGGATATTTCACTGAGAGATGAAGGTTCCCCAATGAGACAAGTTCACACCTGTAGTTTCCATGGAAATAGACTCACCTCTAAATAGAACCAACAAAAAAGAGAAGCATAAACAATCAGAAAAGTATGCAATACTTGATGGTTTCGGGTGCAGCGGAAGCGCCAAATGGGGTATGCCCAACACGGATTTTTTTAATTGATTTTTAATCTTATATATACATCAACTATAAACTCTATGACCAATTAAATTGAATCAAAAATTAATTAATGATTTAATGTTGAAACCAAAATGTAGAATTATAGCATATTATTTATATTTAATTTAAACAATTAAAGAATTAAATTGTGATGAATTATTTATTTATTGATGAATCTAGAAACATATCTATGTCATATAGTCATTTAACTTTATGAATAAAATGTGGATTCTCTCTAATGGTGATCCACATGTTCTCCATGAACCTCTAAACGTCGTTGTAGGAATTTCTGAGTGCTCGTGTGGCAGATCCTAATGCTCTCACCATTCACCTTTTATCATCCTGAGAATTGCTTCAAGAAATATTTTCTTGGATCTCTCTAGAATTGAGAGTATAATGGGGAGGATTATTTCTCTACATTATTGAGAGAATTTTTGTATAAGGTAGCTCTATTGGGCTTTGAGAGGATTCTTTGAATGTTTTTGTGCATAAGAAAACAAATGGGGACACAATTGGTCACCCTTAATAAATAATATAATTGGGTTTATAAACTGCTAGGGTTAGAAAATGATAATTGTACATGCACCATTATCATTTTTCTTAATCCTTGGAGAACCCCATGTCTATAAAATTAATATTATTATTATAATTTATTAACATGCGCAAAACTCATGAATTAATTAAAAATTATTTATTCAAATAATATTAAATATATATTATTTCTCATGGGACCATTAAACATGATCCAAAATTCCTCCATAATAATTATCAGCCCTTGAATAAGGACTATTTATTTAATAAATAACTATCAATTCATTATTCTACAATAAATAAATTAATATTATATTCATCAAATAACAAATAAATATTTAGTAATTTTTCTACTCACAAAATATTCTCTAAAATAACCAGTGACAAAATATATATAATAAATCAAACATGAATAATTATTAAACCATGTTTGAGATTAATATTTATTCAAATTGTTAAATAATAAATAGTAATATTATTTAATTGAGGTTCTGGATACACATAGTGTGTGACTCTCTAGGCCCCTTTCTTAGTGGCATTAGGTGAAGCAGTCCAAAGTCTAAGGTTAGAATCTAGAAAACACGTTAAGAAATCCATAGAGAAAGAATTTAATGTCACAACAACATAAAACATCATATGAACACTTAATATATAATATAATCACTTTATCATGATATCTATAATCAAGCAGGTTGCATGCTAGTGTCATCAACCTATATGCTTGATGTCTTGTTCTTTGAATTTTTCATAATTGAACCTACCTACCGAAAACCATGACAATGGATTTATTTAGGCTATATCATTTCCATTTAAGGGTTTGAAATATCAACTTCTATGAAATAAGAGAAGAGATAAATTCTTTCTCACATTATTCACTAATGAATTATTACTTGTGATGCACCCAATATATCCTACTTCATTGTGAACATATGTCATCATTATTTTCATCAATAAATCAAAGTAGGTGACTCATAATATCCATTAATAATAATCTTAAAGTTTAAGGATCAATAGACAAGTCCATATATAGGAAAATCCAATGACACATATAAATGTGTATTTCCTACTGACGGGTATCATTCTCATAATCTCCTACACTGGAAATTACCTAAGGATTACACCATGAGAAGGTTATTTAAAGTCCTATAAGTCTCTATCTCTGATATTATTTATCATTTGTGTCCCTAAAATGATTTAATCTGGCTATATAACATATATTTAAGAATATTTTCATGACTCTTTTGAGTTCTCATCATAGCATAGAACTATTATGACCTTTTAGTGTTAAAACTACCCTAAGTACATTATCTCATACTATGTCACATAGAAAAAAAACATTATGTGATAAGAAGTTTATTAATATTAAAAACTATGAATATAGATAATCATAAATTATATAGAAGTTGTTTCTAGGGCACCAACTCAAACAGAATCTCACTTACACTATAACCAATTTCTAATAAACATCAATCCTCTAGCTCTCACATGATACTCATGATTTTTTTGAGATAATGGTTTGGTCAAGGAGTCTACCATGATCTCTTTTATGAAAACTATGTTTACTATAACTTCAACCTTATGAGAAAAATCCCTCAAGAGGTGATACTTCCATAGTTTGTTCTTTTTTTGTTGGTGTGGCCTTGAATCTTTTTCAAGAGTCAACACTAAAGTATTGTCAAAATACAATGTGATGGGGTCTTTACTACTAGGTATCATATAAATCTCATAGAAAAATTATTGTATCCAAATGTCTTCTTTGGTTACATCAGAAGCCACTATATACTCGGATTCCACTGTAGAATCAGTGACAACTAGCTTCTTTGAACTCTTCCAGCTAACAGCTCCTTCCTTGAGACTAAAAACATATCCTAAATATGACTTTGGATCATCGTGATCTATTTGAAAACTAGAATCAGTATAACTCCTGATGACTAGGTCCGCATCTCCTCTATACATCAGGAACATGTCCTTAGCTCTTCTCAGATACTTAAGGATAACCTTAATAGTAAAACAATGTTATTCACCTGGATCAGCTTGATATCTACCTACCATACTCAATGCATAGGCAACATCAAGTATAGTACATGACATGACATATATTATTGATCCTATCACTGAAGTGTATAAAATATTACTCATGCTCTCTTCATCTTGTTGTGTTTGAGGTCATATTTTCTTGGAAAGATGTATAACATGTGACACTAGAACCAATACCCTCTTAGATTGTTACATACTAAATATCTTTAGTATTTAGTAGATGTATGTACCTTAACATAGTCCAGAAATCCTCTTAGATATATCATGAATGTTCTTGGTCCCTAGAATGTAGGTTTCTTCACCTAAGTCCTTCATGAGAAACACTTTTCAACCATTCCTTAATAGACTGTAAGACAGGTATGTCATTTCCAATAAGTAATATTCCATTAACATATACTACTAGGATAACTACTGCATTCCCACTGAAGCACTTGTAAACACATGGCTCACATTCATTCTTAATGAAACCAAATTCTTTTATGGATTCATCAAATAGAATGTTCAATGACCTGGATGCTTACTTCAATAAATAAATCGATCTTTGTAACTTACATATCTTTTGGGAAACACCTAGACTCACAAACCCTTCTGTTTGTGTCATATAGACACCATTTTTAAGGTTCCCCTTAAAGAAAATAGTTTTTAAATCCATCTTTCGAATTTCATAATCATGGTAAGATACTATAGAAAATATAATTCTAATGAATTTATACATTAAAAATTGATAAAAGGTTTATTTATAGTCAATGTCTTGACATTTTTTAAACCCTTTAGCCACTGGCCATGATTTATAGTTACTTTACCTTCCATGTCTAGTTTTCCCTTGAATACCCATTTTCACCCAACAGGCTTTACATCAACTGGTGGATTGACCGGAACCCAAATATGGTGCCAATACATGAAATCCATTTTAGAATTCCCGTCTTCTTTCCAACTTGAGGTTTATGAGCTCTTTATTGCCTCTTTATAGGAGAGACATTCATTATTGTTGACCTATAATGATTAACCTTCTTTAGTAACTAGAAAAACACATCTCTTTGGTTCTCTTTCATCTCTAGTATTCCTACGCAGAATTTTTGTTTTAGGAACAACATCAACAGGTAACTATGGAATCTATTCTTATACCTACTCTTGTGCATCTTGAGCATCAAATTCATTGAAGTTAATATTTCTCCCACTATCATTCTTGAGGATGTGCTCCATCTCAAGAAAGATATATTTTCTGGTGATAATCACATTCTTATCTGAGGGGTTGTAAAGGTATTATCTATACACTTTGTTACTTGAGGTGCTAGTTTTTTGCCCGATATAGCCTTAAAAACACCTTGCAACCCCATACTCGTGTAAGTGACAAAACATGTTTCTTTCCACTCCATAACTCAAAGGAAATTCCATTTTTTCACTTTAGTTGATACTCAATTTAGTGTGTGTGTTGTAGTTTGTAATGTATATCCCCAAAATAATAATAGAAGTTCTTCATGAATCATCATCGAAATTATAATGTCTAGCAAGGTACAATTCCTCCTTTCACTAACACCATTCCACTGTGGTGTGTATAATGGAGTGAGTTGAGAATGAATCTCAAAATTCTATAGAAATTTGATAAATTCTTGGTTATTATATTCACCACCTCAATCCGAACAAAGATTATTATCTCTTTTCTAAGTTGATTCTCTACTTTGTTCTTGAATTCTTCAAATTTCTCAAAGGACTCAGACTTACACCTCATCAATTAGACATAATAATATCAACTCAAGTCATTAGTAAATGTTATGAAGTAAAAATATTCACCTCTAGCTTCTATTGGAAATGGTTCACACACACTAGTGTGTACCAATCCAAGAATCTTTGCGAACCTTTCACAATGTCCATCAAATTGTAGTTTGTCATTTTTTCTTGTGAAAAACCATGACATATTTTAGGTGGTTTTACCCCAAAAGAGTCTAAATAACCATCTTGATATAGATTAGTCAAACACTTCTCATTTATATAACCATGATGATGATACAATAGTTGGGTGTTATATGAATTGTGCGAACATGACTCGTTATCAATTTTCAATACTTGGTTTTTATAATTTAATACATAAATACCATTATTTAAATGGCTCATACCATAACATTTGTTTTCTTTATAAAAGAAACGCATTTTATTACCAAACCTGAATACGAAACCATCTGTATATAGGAAGGATATAGAATTTTTGTTTTTTAACAGTCAGGACATAATAACAATATTTTAAAACCAATATCATTCATACTATAAATGAAAGGTGGTAGTATCCAAGGGATAGAGCAACAATCCTCTCACCATTGACAGCCCAAAAATCCACCTATCCTCGAGAAATTATTCAAAATATACTTGGTTCCTTCATTTTGATAAATATATGAGTACCAAAAGTTTTATCTACTCTCTAATGTGTAAATATTGAATGATTACACTTGATAGTGAAGGCACCTTTAGCTTCCCCTAGATTCTGGATGTAGTTCTTTTTCCATTGACCTTTTTTTCCACATGAAAAACATGGTGCTTTCTTTTCATTTCCCTGCCTTTGGATCCTCCTATTATTGGAAGGATGATGCTCTAGATCTATAGACTTATTATGAGTCTTGATACCTTTTTGTAATGAACCAACCTGGGTTGACCCAACCCATCAACCGAGCCAGCCCACCACACAACCCGAAGCACATTCCTGATCAACACGGGCTGGTGACAAGCACTAAACATAACCAACTATCTCTTGGGAATGGTTCCTCCATGGTAAACCGGCATGAACCATCCATGAAATGGGATGTTCACACCATTATCATCAGAGTTGATAACATAAGAGATCAAATACAATAAACAATGACATACATCATATACAAAACATGCCCTAACTATACATATACATACATGGTATCTCAAGTCAATTCCAAAAAACTCAAAATAAAGGGTAAAAGACCAAAAAAGACCTATACATACATCCCAATGGGTGGGAGATACCAAAAACGACTCCACATGAGCCAAACCCTATGAGACCACATCTCCTCCCCAAAACACTGGATTGTGGTAATCAATAAGAGACACCTTGGTACATTATTCCCTTGCCTTTACCTATGTCCTACAAAACAATATCTACACACAACTTAAGGCCCATGTGGGGTGTGAGGCACACAATCTAGTATGATACCACCATGAATCTGTTTAAGGATTTTACCCATACAAACCAATAAACTAGATTAAAAACACTTTTTAAAACTAAACCACATTGAAAACAAATCATTTTCAAATAAACTATTCGAATCCCTTTGGGTTTCCTTCCCCAATAAAAACAGTGTTCTAAAACAAAACTCAAACATGGATCAGGTAGATATACATAACCATAAGGCATAACATTCTCAATATAACAAACAAGGCATAACCAAGGGAAAGAACAAAATTAACAACATGTTACCACATCAACGGTAAATGGATGTAATATATCTCATCACGTCAAAATGAAACTAATAAAATTCATAAATCACATAAGACAAACCAGCATGAGTAATGTGCACCTTCAGATTTAACCATCAAGCCTATCATGAGTGAGTAAATAAGTATTCTAATTGACTAAGAAAATAGAATCTCTCATAGTCTTCCATGGGCCCAAATCTAAGAGATCTCACGTTATATCGACAACCAACACAGAATCTCTCATGGTGTTCTTACACAAATGCTCTCACAGTCCATTGTAAAATGAAATGGAATCTTACACAGACTTCTCTTCGATGGATAAAATGACCTCTTAGACAAACCAAAATGGAATCTCCCACATTCTTCCCTCTGAAGTCTCACATGACCCCTCAAACAAAACCCTCATTCACACTCTAATTAACCCATGTGATACTTCATGCCAACACAATCACAAAAAGGTGACCATATAAAATAATCTATAACATAATCTATTTCAAAAGAAATTCCCATTTATAAAAACACATTTCCCAAGGTAAAATAATTTCTAAAACCAAATTAAAAATCATTTGAAACCCATAAAACCCCTTTGATCCATTTTAACAAACACTTTGTGTGCATAGAAGCGACACCCATTTGGAAAACCCCCTTTAAACACCCAATTGAAAAAAAATCATCAAACACATCAAACATGGGATAAACATAAACCATCTATCATTTATTTTGAAATTAAACAAACACAACCAAATTCGATTCCTAATTTAAAGGTAAGCCCTGAAAAAATGCCCTTAAATAGAGACATCTACCTCAGATTCGGTCTAAATCTTGTCTCCTTCGACGATAACCACCTAGAATAGGTAGAATAAGGATTCAAACACCTAAGACACAAGAAACCAAACAATTTTATCCATTACATATGCTAGATTCGGCCAACACCTCCACTAGGGATACAGGTATCCATGAAGATGGTGGAATAATCAAGAAGAGGGGGAAATAAGGAAGAAAACATGAAGAAATTGACCTACCTTAAGACAAACCACCTTGGATCCAAGGAGAAACCACAAAAATGGAAGGGAGGAAGCTTCAACACTAAGGGAGGAGGGGTTTCATGCATTGGAAAAGTAAAATGGGGTCTCAAGCCTTAAGAAATCGATATGGGAATAATAGTAAAAAAACACTTTTTAAGTGATCTGGATAGGCCACGTGATTAGGAAAACCACACGCCAACCCTGTGAGTGCCACTTTACACCCAAAAAGGGGCTACACAATTACCCCTAAGCATCCCATGGTTTGGAAAACCATGCTCAAACCATGAAAAACCTCAATGTAATCCTCTTTATCTCCCTCCCATGGTTAGTCGAAATGTTATAAAAACCATGCGCTAATTGTGAACCCCAGAATTTCCTCCAAAAAAATCCACATTTTCAAACCCCGACAACCGGGAACACCAAGAATGATCCAAAAGGTAAAAAACACAAAATTAGATGTACCAGTGACCTGGTTGGTCTCACAAACTTTCCACCATGTCACTTTCTGCCCCCAAAAAGTCCTCAATATTTTCTAGAAGGAAACAGATAAGGCCAATGATCTCTCACCAAAGCTTCCTGCTCCCATGTCTCATGGATATTTCCTCCATGATTCTAGAGCACACAGATCAATGTGATTGACTTAACATGGATCACATTGTTCTGGTAATATAAGACATGAACTGGCTTCTCCATAACGGTGGTGTCAAGATCAAGATTTAAATTTTCCCACACCAACACATGAGATGGGAGTGGATGATATATTTCAAATCGGGATATGTGAAAGATGTCATGGATGAAGTTCATTCATAACGAAAAATCTAACTGATAGGCCACATTCCCAATACATTCCACAACATAAAATGGCCTGACATAATGCGACACTAACTTTACTTCCTTTCCCAAGTGAAAATGTAATATCTGGATGGATACCCAAAGAAAAACCCGATCACCAACCCAAAACTCCAACATGCGATGATGACGATCAAAATAAAAATTTTGGTGACTTTGATTTGTTGATAACTATTTCTGAATCGACCTAACTATTTAGGTCATCTCCTTGATGAGGCTTGGTCCTACCAAGGAACAATCACCCATCCCAGTCGAGAAAAAGATGGATTTTCATGACCTCCCGTATAATGCCTAAAAAAGGTCCATCCTGATCAATGAATGATAATTTTTTTATAAGAAAACTCATCCTATGATAGGTGCCTTTCCCACAAACCACCAAGATAAAGAATACACACCCCCAACATATACTCAAGAGTCTAGATGATCCACTCAGACTGACCATCCGTCTATGGGTGATACATGGTTCTCAACCTCAACTGGGTCCCCAAATCCACCTAAGGTCCCTTCCAGAATCAAGATATGAAATGGGAATCCCAGACTGAAACTATAGCTGAGGGAACTCTGTGAATCTGAATGATATCTCAAACATACAAGAATATGAGGTCAAATACCTCCATCAAATCCTAATGGGAAGGAAATGGGATGATTTTATCAGACGATAATCGCCCATATAACATCTTTCCCACTCAGACTATGAGGTAATCCAATCATGAAATCCATAGAGATATCATCCCACTTTCATACATGAATGAGAAATTTATATAACAACTCAGATGGCCTTTGATGCTCATCTTTGATCCTATGAAAGGTCAAGCATATAGAAACAAAGTCTTCTATTGAAAAACTTATCCCGAGCTACCAATATTGACCTCTCAAGTTATAAAACATCTTTTTTCCCCAGGTTGAATGACCCAATTTGAATGATGCACCTCATACGTCACCTCATGCCTCAGGTTCAAAGGAAAAACTAGCTAATTTTTGAAGAGAAGCGAACCATTAGGAGAATGAGAAAAATCACCCAAGGTCTGCCCACTATTTAAAACATTTTTAATCTGTAGGCACTTAGGGTCGAATACCTACTCACTCTTAACTTGATCGATAAGAGAGGGTGTGAACTAAAATCTATCCTAGAATACCCATTCTCCATCCTCATACACCTCTATATTAATATTAGTAAACAAAGTCATCATACCCCACTCATCCACTAATTCTTGAATGGATTATATTGGGAGATTCCTTCTCAAATCATCAACAACCATGTTCCCCTTCCAGGGAGTATACGAAATCACAAAATCAAAATTCTAAAGGTACTCCACCCAGTGCCTCTGCCTAAGGTTTAGGTTCCTATAGGTGAAGATGTACTTTAGGCTCCCCCAAAGAGGTAATTTCACCACATTTTCAGTGCATACATAACAACTTCCAATTCATGGTCATAGGTGGGGTAATTACGCTCATGTGGGAATAGATACAAAAAGCAGTAAACTACCACATAGTCATCCTACAACAACACATATCCCAACACCTTTTCAGAAGCATCACAATACATGACATAAGTTATCCCAAACTTAGGAATAATAAAAACTAGCACATATGTCTAACGAGTCTGCAACTACTCAAAAGAACTTTTGGATTTCTCATGCTAATAAGAATTCACCCCCTTTTTAGTAAAACTTGTTAAGGGAGAAGCTAGACAAGATAAGTCCCAAATGAAACATCTATAATACCCATCCAGGCCCATAAAACTTCAGATCTTGAACACATTCTTGGGCCACTCCCAAGAAATTTCTTCTTGAACTTTCTCTGGATCCACTGAAACTCCTTCCTCAGAAATCTTGTGTCCTAAAAACATATATTCCAAAATAAAAAACTGGAACTTAGACAAGTTGGAATATAGATGGTGGTCCCTTAACACTCCCAAAACAACCTCCAAATGATAAACATGATCCTCCTCTATCTTGGAATACACCAATATGTCATCCAAAAACATAACCATGAATGAGTCCAAAAAGAAATGGAATATACAGTTCATCAATTCCATAAATATTGTAGGAGTATTGGTAAGGACAATTGGCATAATCAAATACTCAAAATGTCCATAGTGACTTTGAAAGGTAGTCTTTGGAACATCATCTTCTTGATCCCTCAACTGGTAAAACCCTAATCTTAGATAAATATTTAAAAACCAATGGGCTCCATTGAGTTAATCAAAAAGGTCATCAATTATGGGAAATGAATATTTATTCTTCACATTCACTTGGTTAAGCTTGTCGTAGTCTATAATAATTCCTAGACTTTCATTTACCTTCTTTTCAAATAGAACCGATGAACCCCACAGTGACATGCTGAGACAAATAAAACCCTTTACCTCAAGATCCACTAACTAAAATTTCATCTCTTTCATCTCAGCTGGATCCATATGATAAGATGGTAGGGAAATCAGTTTCTTTTAGGTGAGTTGATTGATAGTAAACTCGACCTATCGCTAGGGTGGAAAGCCTGAAAAATCCTCTGAAAGAACATTTGGGTACCTTTACATGACCATTTAAAGTTCACCCACCGAACTCTACTCAACAACCTCAAGAAACTACTTGGAAAACTATCATGAAATTAACCCCAAATCTAAAGCAACTGGTCCTTCCCTCCCTGAATGTGAATCCCACTCACCCTGAAAGATGTGAGTGATCCCATATAGAGTAAGGAACTAGACGCTACAGTGATAATAACTGACCATTTACTTGAATCTGATCAACCAATCCATGTCGATAATAAGTTTGAAAATTTATAGGTCCAAAATAAGTAAGTCCCAAATGACTTCAACACCAGCTACCACAACTTAGAACTCATTCCACTTAAAACCTTCCCCCTTCTTAATTCCCAATGGTATTAGAAAATCCATAACATAAGGCATCAAATCATCTCAAATAACCAAATAATAAATCAATTTAAATGAAATGAAGTAATGGTATGTGTCAATGTCAAATAAAACTTACATTATAGAAGAATCAATCAACACCGTACCTCTAACGGTGGTCATATCAGAGTCTGAGTCCTCTACTATGACCTTCACTACATGAAGATTCCTTGGATCAAACCTACCATGCAACTTATCCCCCTGGTGAGAATCTCCCTTACCATGAGTGTGAGATCCTTAACCCTTGGAAGCCTCTAACTAAACATAAGAACCATTTGATAGTGTGGGGTCTACACCACTCCCCTCCAAAACCAATTGATAGAAGTGCTGAAGAAGACCTAGATATATACAATGGTGGCATGCCATCAGTGTCTTTGAGAAAATGACATTGGTGTTTCTTACATTACCACACTGATAATAAACAATTGGTCTATAACCTGTATAATTCATAGCAGCTGAACCCAATGATTGTTGGACACGCTTTCCACTGACTCTCTGAGACCCGTCACACTTCCTCTTCTAACTTGATGAATAAATATAGCTACCACCCATAAAAGTAACTCCAATGAGACCTATCTTGCTGGTCAAATTAGCCTCTACTATATCTACCTTGTTGACCACCTCTGAATAGTTTGGTAGAAATAGAAGAATGAGCATAGATACGATATATGTCCTCAATCCCATATCAGAATGCCGATCCTTGAGGTAACCATTCTTGAGGATATTTGGAAAAACATGCTTCAACTCGGTAAAACAAGTGAAATACTCCATCATCGAATGATCACCCTCCTCTAACTTCAAGAACTCATGGACCTTCAGCACCCTCAAGGTCTCCAGGTAGAACTACCGATTGAAATCCACCTTATACTCGGTCCATGTTAGATCCTTGTGACTCCTCAAGAGCACCATAGACTCCCACCACTTACTACCTATCCCATCTAAAACATACGTAGAATATCCTACTTTAGAGGTCTTAGGGTTCTTTAAGAACTAAAAGATCTAATAAATATGGTCTAACCAAACCTTAGGCTCATGGGGTCCTTTGTTTCCATGAAATACCTAAGGATTTTTACTCATTAACTTATGAGCATGTTCTACCATCCATTTCTACTCATGAACTCCCACTTGAACTAAAAATTGGATCATATGAATCCTAAAATCCACTAAAGATAGATCCAGATGAGGGTTTTCTCATAGGGTATTCTCTGCAACACCCTCTCTATGCCTAGAGAAGGTCCTTATAGGAGGCATTTTCTACAAGACACAAAAAATAAAGCTTCATCAAGAAAAATTAAAACTAAAACACATCAAATAAACCAAAGAAAACCTCATCAAAATCAACCCATAACAGGGATCCAAACACAACCACAATCCCAAACAACCCATCGAAACTCGAGGTTCGACAAGAAGAAGAGTTTTATTAGAACTCTCATATTCCTACCTATCAAGTCCCAAGGGTCCTAGATCCAATATGCCTCTGAATACCAATTAAAAACCTACTCTAATACCATTTTGTAATGAACCAACCCGAGTCGACCCAACCCGTCTCCCGAGTCGGCCCACCACATGGACTGAAGTGTGTTCCCGATCTCCATGGGCTGGTGAGAAGCACCAAGCATAACCATATCTTGGGAATGGTTTCTCTATGGTAAATTGGCATGAACCATCCATGAAATAGGATGGTCACACTAATATCATCAGTTCTGAAAACATAAGAAATAAAATACCACAAACAATGACATACATCATATACAGAACATGCCACAACTGGATATATACATACATGGTATCTAAAGTCAAATCTCAAAACTCAAAATAAAGGGAAACAAGACCAAACCTTTCCTATACATACATCCCAATAGGTATAAGATGTTAGAAATGACTCTACATGAGCCAAACCCTACAAGACCACATCTCCTTTATAAAACACTAGATGTTGATAATCTAGAAGAGCCACCCTGGTACATGGTTCCCTTTCTTTTAGTTGTGTCATGCAGAAATAAATCTACTCACAATCGAAGGACCATGTAGGGTGTGAGGAACACAGCCCAACAAGATACCACCATGAATGTATTTATGTTTTTTACCCATGTAAACCATTATACAAGTTTGAAAATACTTTTCAAAACTAAACCACATTGAAAACATACCATTTTCAAATAAACTTTGAAATCCCTTTGGTTTTACCTTCCCAAAAAAATTGTTTTCTAAAACCCCAATCATGTCTCAAGTAGATAAACATAACCGTAAGGCATAACATGCTCAATATAAAAAACAAGTCATAACAAAGGGTGATCATAACATCAACAACATGTAACCATATGAATGGTAAATGGATGTAATATATCTCATCCCATAAAAATGGTACTAATAAAATGCATAAATCATATAAACCAAACGAACATTGGTAATACACACCTAGGTCTCTAACCATTGGATCTTTCATGAGTGAGTAAATAATTATTCTAGTTGTCTAAGAAAATGGAAGCTCCCATGGCCTTCTCTAGGCCTAACTCCAAGATCTCTCATGGTCTCTCAACAACCAACACATAAGCTCTCATGGTATTTCTACCCAATGGATCTTGTGGTCCCTTAGAAACTAAAATGTAAGCTCTCATAGTATTCCCTATAATGTATCATAAGTCCTCTTAGAAAAATCAAAATGGAAGCTTCCATGGTCTTCCCTATGAAGGCTCACACGATCCCTCGAACAAATCCCTCACTCACACCCTGATTAATCCATGTGCTACTTCATGCCAACACAATCACAAATAGGTTTCCATATCAAATAAGCTATATCATAAACCATTTCACAAAAAAAACCCATTTTATCAAAACACATTTTCCAAGGTAAAATCATTTCTAAAACCACTTTATAAATAATTTGAAAAAATATAACCCCTTTGAGTCATTTTAACAAACACTTGGTGTGCATACAATCCACAACCATTTGGAAAACCCTAGTTAAACACAAAATTTCCAAAACAAGTCATCAAACACATAACACATGAGATAAACATCAACCATAAACCATTTATTTTTAAATTAAAAAAACGACCAAAGGCAATTCATAATTTAAATTTTATCCATGGAAAACACCCTTAAATAGATAAACCTACCTCATATTCAGTCTAAAGCTTGTCACCTTCAATGATAACCACCTGGAAGAGTTAAAACAAGGCTGCACACACCTAATCCACAAGAAACCAAACCATTTTTCCCATCACATACCCTAGATTCGTCCAACAACCCCACAAGGGTCACAAATCTCCTTAAAGATGGAGAATAAGAAAGAAGAGGGTAGAAAGAGGAAGAAACCATGAAGAAATTTACTTACCGCAAGCCAAACCACTTTGAATCCAAGGATAAACCACAAAATGGAAGGGATTAATCTTCCACACCAAGAGAGGAGGGATTTCACATGTCGAGGAAATAAAATTAGGGCTCAATACTTAATAAATAAACTGGGAATAATGGTAAAACCAAATGTTTTATATGACTTAGATAGGCCACACAGTTTGGCTGCATGTTTTGGAAAACCATGTTCCAACTATGCAAGTGTGACTGTAAACCCAAAAATGGGCTACATAGTTACCCCTAGGTTTCACCCAATTTGGAAAACCATTCTCAAACCATACAAAACCCCACTGTAACCCTCTTCATCCCTTCACACAATTAGCTACACGATACAAACTGTACTCTAATCATTTTCCATGGCTTGTCCTCAAAGAAATATACATTTTCCACCCCTAACACCTTAGAACTCCAATAACAATCCAAAAGGTAAATAAAACTAAAAATTAGATGTACTAGTGATCCGATGTGTGTCACAAATTTTCCTTGTTCTTCCTTTTCTTATTTTTTTTAAATGGTTGGGGCTGAATCCTCAATTTATTAATAAAGAAAATACCTCTTTAGACTGGGTAGAGGGAGACCCATTACATAGCCCGAAGGCACAAGGCCAAGTGGCCTGGATTCAAGGCTTGAAAACCCATTTTTTGGCCCAAAGGACCCCTCAGTGAACAATAATGCTATAGTACCAGCACTGTTACAGTATCTCTACCACTACAGTACCTTCTACAGGCCCTCTTCCACTATACATAACATATACGCGTATATTCATTGACCAAATTTATTGGAAAACACATATATATTCAATAATTTTAATTATAAATATATATATTAAAAAGTATTATATATTTATAAATAAAATTAATAAAATAAATATATTAAATGGGTGTAGGAAGAGAAGGAAAAGTGAACCTTGAATGATGATATCATAGAGATGGTGTCGGATGAGAGCATCATGGGGACCCCAGATCAGAAGTTCAGATCAGATGTTTTGCTAAGAGGTAGTTAACCAACAGTAATGAAGAATCCTTAGTTTTGTTATTAAATTTGTGAGTGTTTCACAACCAATATTCTTCCAACAAACTACATCAGTAGAAACAGCTACATAAATGACTAAAATACTGAATATAAATGATCCATGTCATAATAGTTTAGGTCTAGTGATTTTGGAAACATAGAAACATAAATAACTAGTTTATAAGAGTCTCTCATTAAGTTATGCTTTACTAGAAAGACAAATCATTTCTAAAACCATTCTTCATATCCTACGGATATAAAACATAATAAAGGGTGGTCATATATTCTCAATAAGTGTAAACATAGAAGATATAAATGATCATATAAGGGTAACATAAGTAGTAGGAATTCACCTTCATCCTATTTGGGTACAATATTCCATCAGATATGCTGCCCATTCATTTCTAAACACATATATATCATCTTGTGAATATGAGATTTTGTGACAGTCATGGTAGTACTGAAAAAATATAAATACACAAAGGATTAATAAATATTTTAAATGAACTCGTAATTATTTTCAAAACTACCTCTTCAGGGATGCTAGTTTTTTGATTAAATGTGATCTCTTTCATAAATTTACAAACATAATAACCACAAACCTTTCCATTTTTTTATTTTAGACACTGTAGAAATATCGATAAAAATAATTAATTTGTTTTTATATGTGTTTGGATAGTGCAATGTTATTATATATACTAGGATACTTTTCTAGTTGTAGATCTTGTAGGCATTCTTACCCTTAGTCCCAAGATTCATTCCATGATGTAGACGATATTGATACACCTCTCTATCATAACAGAATCCTCATTAAATGATAATATAAATTATATAACTAGATGTTTAGTTCTAAAATGTTGGATCTAGTGTATTAAAAATTAATAAACGCCATTGTGCGTGGTTATTTTGTTTCATATCCATGCATTGAATCCAGAAAATAAATATTTAAAGTATCCAAATTGACTATAATCAGCATCCAATGCTGCCTAAAACACAAAAAAGGAATAAGTAATGAAAGAAATAAAAATATAGTTGATATGATTAAATTGTAAAGTTTTACCCCTACATCATTGGTATAAAAAAGTCTATCATTCGTAATTTTGTTTTCAAACGATTTGAGCAGGGATGAAATTATTGCAGCCTCTTTATCAGAATATATTTCTTATTTTGAATAGGTGATGTGAGGACTAACGAGCCCAAATTTTTGTTCATGGGGAAATCCCTTCAATTGTTTTTCATATATACCACTGCGAAAAATATGAAATGTATTTAGTCATAATTATCAGATTATATTAGCTTTTGTAAAATAAAATCATGAAAACATACCTAATTTATACATTTACAACTGAGGCACCAAGACAATCATACTTGAGGATTTCATTTACATTTTCAATACTAATGAAATCCTATTCTTCCTCTCTGTACATATTTTTTTTCAAAATCAACTGGTGATTATTTTCATCTATCAACTTTGTATCCACATGAGCCTGCAATGATATTA
Organism: Viscum album; assembly: GCA_963277665.1. Lineage (NCBI taxonomy): Eukaryota > Viridiplantae > Streptophyta > Magnoliopsida > Santalales > Viscaceae > Viscum > Viscum album. The sequence continues at coordinate 1,894,231,571 of OY728165.1, forward strand.
ACTATGGATATAGAACGGTCAGGGTGAAGGTGCTCTTAGTAGACCATTTCAATTAGTTGGTTGATCCTTGAGATAGTTTTGAGCTGATATTTCTTTTCAAACCCTTCTCATTGTCATTCTATAATAACATTCATCAGTTCAGACCTTTTTTCATTAAATGTTAAAGTTCCATCTTGAAAAATAAATTGGAAATGGATACCTCCTTGTCGACATGTTTTTTACAAGAATTGATGACCATGCGATGAATGTTCCAACAACTCTTTCAACCGTATGAATGTCATCATCATCATTTGGAATAGTTATCTTGGTGCTCGGCTCATTAGCTACATTAATTGACAATTTGACATGATTTGTTGAAAGTTTTATGTTGTGTAGCATGTCGTTCTACATATTGAACACCGTAGCCCTCGCTACAAGGCGATAGGTGGGAGTTGATAGATATAAATCACAATCATTTTCACCCTGTAGAATATTTGTACAGGAAAGGTATCAATGTCTATGTGATTCACATTTCACAGAAACAATTATTAGAACATTTATTAATTAGCTAAATTAGGTTTTTTTTGGGAATGGCTCACCTCAAAGCTGGTGGGGGTGGGGCGGGATCTTCACGCACGGGTTGTTGTTGAGTTGTTTCTTCTCTTTGCCTCCCCCATCAAACTTTCTATCATCTATCTCTGGTATTGTAATTCTTCTTAAAAACAGCTAATTTTTCTTTCATCTTTTTCATTTCCTAATTTTGATCATCCACTTGTTTTTGTTTCTAAAAATATGTTCGGGGTGTCATCCCAAAACCCGCATCTCTGACGTGGCCATACTGTTCTAACTACTTCAAGGCTGCTGAAAGTATTCATGCATCTAGTGCAAGTGTTTTTGATTCCTGTGACTATCTCAGATAGAAAATATAGGTAAATAAGTAGTCATTGTTATGTAATAGTGATTTAAAGAAAATCAAATTTATATTATGTCATACTTACACATGTTTCCCACACTTTTTGTTTGTTTCCATCTATCAGTATCCCCTCTTTATTTACACGATCCTACTTCCATAACACATGGTGTGGGATGGATATGGATTTTGATTTCGATTCATCAATCTGCATATAAACATATAAACATGGTTATGGTGTCGTTTTATGTCACATAAAAGTATTACAATAGGTTTAAAAGACGTACCAAGTTTTTCTCAAGTGAAGCGTACCCCATCCTTTCTTTACGGTAGGGGTACACTTGTTTTTTTTCACGTTATTTATTTTCAGCACTCAGTTGTTGTTTCATAAATAAAAAATTGTCAATCAAAGTGATGTATACAATAAATATCAAACAATATATTACCACACACAATGTACCTAAAAATTCTTCTTCACACGGCGGTTGCTAAACACATCCCACGCTTCTTGGGATATCAAGTGTGAATAAAGAGGAGGTGGGTGCAGCTTGATTTTTCCTTTACCATCTTTAAGATGATATTTTGTTAAAATTGTGTGGAAGCCTCTATGAATCCTTCATGAAACTATTAACACATATTCCTTATGTGAGACTTCTACTATAAATGAACTCTACAATGGATGATGAAGAGTAAGTCAATTTTTTAGTATTTTATTTTATTTTAATAAATTAAAAAAATGATATCATTATGTTACCATAATCTCTTCCCACATTAGTGTCTTAGGCCTGGTGAAAACATGGTGCCACGACTGTACATCAATTAACAAGCGTTGCTGAGTGACGATTCCAATGTAGCTACTAAAGATGGCTTTGTTGGGGTTAACATGTTGGCCTCACTTATTCCATCCCACCCCAAATTTGATGCCTTTTGCTTTTTTCTTAAGGATTTTGGCTAACACTATCAAACTACGATGCTCTTGTTTTTTTGCAACGTCAGGGTTTCATTTCCTACCATTTCCTTAGAAGCATCATAATTATGTTCCTCCGAAGCTCTAGTATCATCACTTGGACCAGAAGTAATAGGTTTAGAAACCTATTGTACCTCAGCATCGAGACCATCAGCAATAGGTTGAGAAACCTGTTGTTACTCTGCACTGGGACCAGCAACAGAAGGTTGAGAGACCTATTGTGCCTCGGGATTGGGCACATCAGCAGGTGTAGAAGTCATTATCTGCAAAAGTGGTTTAACATTTAATTTAGATTACATAAAAGTAGCAGCGAACAGATAATAACATAACGTAACACAATGTATATTACAATAAACAAATAACCTGATTATTGAACTCTTTTTTTAATGGATGAAGAGATTTGACCCCTCTGTCGACTATGTAAATCCCTTCATTGTGGTATCCTCTAACATAAAAAATGCCATCTACATTGGGACCACTACGAAATGATTGTAAATTCACTATGAAAGGGTCATCCTCCATTGAACTTTCATCTGACCTTTTAGTTGTTTTGGTCGATAATAGAAAAATTGACTAGTTTTGGTTTGCGGGGTATGGAACATAAAATACTTTCACTACCTGTGATGCCATTATAAATAGTTCTTCTTTCTCCCTTTCCTTACGAAAATCAACTTTCCCGAATCCCAATTCATCTATTTTAACATCACTCCTATTATCAACCCACTTGCATTGAAAAATAGGCACTTGGAATTTCATATAATCCAACTCTCATATTTGTTTGATGATGCCAAAGTATGACATATTCTAATAAATTGGATTTCTGTCCTTAGCACCAGAAAAATGAATCGCTTCAGCCACAAGTGTAACCCCACTATTCCTCATGGTATTGTCTTCATCATGTTTATTAGTATATAATGTATAACCATTAAGTGCATAAGCATTGTAAGATAATACATACACACTTGATCCTCCAACTAACCATCGAAGTTGTTTTGAAATTGATTCTAGATTTTCATCTAACTTCTTAAAAATATGGTCCCGAAACCATCCTATAAATTATTGATTATTTGTATCTGATATCCATTTTTCATCCCTATATGGATTCAAATTCCTAAGAATTTCTTTGTGGGTTTGAACATATGGGTCAATGTCGAAACTGTTATGCAAAACGTAAAGGTGGGCCTGCTCCTGATATGTAATATTAATTGTGATAACCCCTCTTCTAGAAATTCAATCACCCTCAAGCCACCCAGTGTGATGAGATTTCGGTAGGCCAACATATTCCACACAAGACAAGTATTCGGTACTGAATTCAACGGCTTCCTCAACAATATATTTCTCTGCAACACAACCCTTTGGACAACTTTGATTTTTTACACACCCTTTAAAAATATTCATATATCATTCAATGGGGTACATCCATCTATAATTTAGGGGACCACATATTAAAATTTCTCTCACAAAATGAACCATCAAATGAACCATCATATCAAAGAATGTCGGCAAGAAGAACATTTCCAATTCACATAATATGACGGCAATTTCTCTTTCCATAATTGGCAATTTCGTTAGGTCTATAACTTTTCTGCATATATCTTTGAAGAATAAACAGATCTTCGTTAATGTATGGAACACATTCTTGGGAAAAATGCAACATAAATCTATAGGAATTAGATCTTGCATCAAAACATGGCATTCATGTGATTTTATACCCTTTAATTTTAAATCTCTCATTGACACGATGTTCTTGATATTTTATGAATACCCCTATAGAACCTTTACATCATTCAAGAAGTTGAAAAACTGATATCTCTCCTTCCTGGAAAGAGTGTAAGCATCAGGATGAAGAAATGTTCGTTTTCACCCTTCACTGGTGCCAACTCTTCTCATATTCCCATATCAACCATTTCCAATATTACCTTAATTCCATCCTTTGTTTTGCTGAGTGCATTTAGAAACATGCTGATGACACTGTCACATACATTTTTTTAAACATTCATAACATCAAGAAAATGTCTGACATACATAAAATTCTAGTATGGTAATTCAAAAAAAACTAATCTCTATTTCCAACCAGATTTCGTAAGGTTTTTCAAAAATGGTTTACCAAAATTAGTGTCCACATCTATTACTTTCTCAAAAAATTGATCACCTATTAGTGGAGATGGTGCTATATGTTCTTCTGAACTTCCATCAAATGATGTCGTCCAAGATCGGTACTTATGTCGTCAGGGCAGAAATCTGCGATGTCCTAGAAACACAGTTTTTGATGATTGTTTCAACCTAATTGACTGTGTACTTTGTTTAAAAATGGGACACCCTTGATCCCCTTTAATTATATATCCTGAAAAATTTCCATAAGCAGGAAAGTCATTTATCATCTCATGCAACATGGATTTCAAATTGAAATCTTCATTTTTGTAAGCATCATACAATGTAACACCTGAATCCCACAACAATTTCAAATCTTCGATCAATGGAGCCAAATAAATATCAATATCATTACCAGGTTGTTTTGGTCCTAATATAAGCATATATAACATGATGTATTTTCGTTTCATGCATAACCACGGAGGTAAGTTATAATTTACCAACATAACCGGCCATGTACTGTGACTTTTGTTTTGAAAACCAAAAGAATTCACCCCATATGTAGATAATGAAAGACAAAGGTTTCTCGGCTCATTTCTAAAATTAGGATATTCATGATCAATTATCTTCCACTAAGGAGAGTCTACTGGGTGGCGTAGTTTCCCATCTTTAATTCTTGTATCTACATTCCATGTTAATTGTCCTACAGTCTCCTCACTTCCATATAGGCGCCTAAACCTTGGAATGATTGGAAAGTACCATAAAACTTTCGTAGGGATGGAATCATCTTTCTTGTATAGAGAATCACCACACTTTGGGCATTATTTAAGTGAGTTTTGGTCCTTTCGAAAAAATATATAGTCATTCGGGTAGGCATGTATTCTTTCAGAGATCATACCCATCGAGCCTAGCATTCGTTCGACATCGTATGTTCGGCTCAGGAGCTCATTATTTCTGGGAGCATGTCATTTAGGAGAGAAAGTAGTTCCGTAAAACTATCATCACTCCACTCATTTATATTTTTCAAATTTTACAACATCATTACGGCTGACAATGCTGTATATTTAGTGCAACCAGCATACAATCGCATTTTTGCACAACTCTTTAACATCTCAAACAATTTTGGGCAATCACGAAGTTCATCTTCAACTATCCTTGTCATTTACTCAATATGATATTCATCATAATTCACATCTGTAATCACATCCTCCATACGATCGTATTAATTATTAACGCTTGTAATCATATCATATGATCTATAAAACACTGGGTTATCCGACCCACTACCTATATTCGTTTTTTCACCATGTTTATTCAAACATGTATAACTTTGATCTATTCTGTGAAAGATTAGGTGTTCTTCCAACTCCTCTGGACTAATTTGTCTTGAATAACAACAGTGTAAACACAGATAAAGGATTTTATAAGGGTCACATGCATGATCTTTTTCAAACATGATAAACTCTTTCACACCATCTTTATAATCTTTTGTCAACCGATTGGAATTCATATATTCTTTATTCATATTCATCAAATTTGATACAGTAATATTAATATTTAACAAAATAATTACACAAAATATGGTCAACAATCTATGAGAATCCCTTTCACTAGAATGTTTTTGTATCCCACATGTGATTTATATGCATTGTTTTAAATCGGTTTTTTAGTGTTTCTCTAGAAACATAATGTCTCTAGTTAAGAAATATGGTAATAAACTAATATATGGTATGATTTTCAATATAGTTATTGCAGGTGAAAGGATTCATTACATGTGTTGTTATGGTTATTTGACTAGTGTGTCCATAAAGTGTCTCATAGAGTCCTCTAGTGAAGTGGTTTTCTAGGATTCAGTTGAATTGCACTAGTAAAAAAGTGGTGGTGCCATTGAAATGGGTAAAGTTTGGATTGATATTCAAGATTGTAAGAACTAAAACATGTAAAACAAATGGAATACCAATCATGATAACAACTGCAATACCATACAGACACACAATCGTGCTCACAATCGCAACATCATACAAACCAAACAATCACAATTTCAGATTTTACAAAGCATCCATTATTAAATTTTGTTTGTTAATTCCGGGGTTATCACATAATTTTTATCATCTTGGGGCATTCATTCATTATTCAAGTATATGAAAATTACCAATTTTTATATTCAAATTTTCAATAAGAACCAACCAAGATGCAATTCATTTAGTGTGCAAACAAGGACCACCAATGACCATGATTTTCAGGAGGGAATTTAGCCGATACATTTCACATTATAACCATCAATATCAAATAGTAATAACATGTGAACAAGAGGAAAACAATGAGTAAAAGGAGAAAACTGCCAACAGAGGTTTTCTTCAGCACACGGCAGAGGTGCGTTCTCGGTAGAGGAGAGGCGCGCAACAGAGGAGACTTCCAACTGAAAAAAAACATAAAACGAGAACTCATATGTTATACCTATCCAAAATAGGTCCAATGATATTTAGGAATGAGACATGTCTGGTTAAAAAAAATTATTGGTCAACAGTGAGATTTTATTTTCCATCCATGATATCTGCTTCCTGTTTATTTATTTTTTGCATATCTACAATTTTCTTAGATGTTCAACTTATGAATGTGACATGTATTCTTTTCAAGAGAAAGATCATTTTAAATTTACTCTAATTTAGGGGTAAAATATTCCACATTAATTGTATATTTTTTCTAGGGGATCTTTGTTATCCCATAGGGATCATGAACGCCTCTTAGGTTAGAGTAAAGTCAGGCCAGTATTTGGTTATGATACCAGCCTGGGTCGTATCATTACATTTCCAATTGTAATTGGGGCATGTCCATTTAAATATAGGATTGGGTGGGGGAGACACTAATATATAAAAGGATTAATAGAGGTAAAAATTATCCTAGGCTCTCCAATACAAGTGATGAAAGATGAAACATACACCGGGTGAGGGAGAAACACCCAAGAGTATAGGAAGGGGAGGGTGGCGTAGCGTGGAGGGGTTCTCGACGAGAAAAGGGGAAAATCCAGTAAAACATAAAAGGTTCAAAGGGGAAGGGGGTGGCCTGTTCAAGGGGGGGGGGGGGTTAGGGGGCTTCAGGGGTGTGGGGGAAGGGTGTGGTTCATCCAAGGAGGGGGTGGGCTGCCCAGGTGGGGGGGGGGGGGTGTGCAGGGGTGTGAGGGAGGGGTGTTGGCTGTCCAAGGGGGTGGCCTGTCCACTATTAAACGACCCTTAGGGATCCTAAAGAGTGAATTATGAGAGGGTAAAATTATGGGTAAGAGGGGTTTGGGTGATGAGGTCGAGTAGAAAATAAGTAATAGGGTAACCTCATTAAAAAGACTAAAAAATATATTTTTCATTTCAAGAATAGGGTATATTATGGTGTAGCCTAAGGGTCTATTGCATAGTGAACCCTATGATGTCACATTGTTGAATTACCACAAGGTATACACTACAACACTCATTCCCTAGGCATAACCATTAAATCTTGATCATGAATTGTGATGTGACTATATGCCTCATGGAATAACATCCACCCCCCAAAAAATAGTATGGAGGGCATAACATAGCCAACATCCTACATGATCCAAACCATTAACATAAGGCAGGTCCCATGGATAAACTCACATACATAAAGGAGGACTTAAAGAGGAATAGCCAATATAACCTTCAACACAATCCGAACCACTAAAATAATTTATGTCTTATGGGAAACCACATATACCCTATGATGTATATCCAAACATAAACTTTAAAAAATTTGAAAGAATGTTCACCTTGGTGGAGTATCTCTACATTGCAATCCCAAGGTCTCTAGGCCTCATCCTCATCATAGATATATAATAACAATTAAGATATAATGAACAAGCATGGAAGATCAACCTCATCCTAGATCTTAGCTAGCCAATGATTGATACCTAGCATCAAGAAAGAGGCTATTATATAATAAGCTCATAAATGAAACATCCTAAGAAGACTCACTAAACGTATCCATCATTAGAACATCCTATAGTTAAAAAATATGTCATGATGATCCCAAGATCTATAGGTAACAATATATCAACAAGAAATCTTTTTATTCATATTCGGTTACCAACCTACACCACCCCATGTGCGGATTTCCCTACCCTTAAGGTCATAAGGAATCCACATTATCATTTCCACTAACATCATAATCAACCCCACTCCATGTACTTTACCTATAAGGGTTCTAAGGGAGATGTCACAATTTCATATAACCATGATAAATATTTTCTATGGGATAATAAATACAAACCATTTACTCAACATGATATAAGATTTAAAATAATCCTTGATGTATCTCACACAACAACCTACCCACTGGTTATTCCATCACTAGTACCCACCAAGGCACCCCCCCCCCCAATCGAATGGTTGAGGGATAAATATCTTAGGAGAACACAAATACCATGGGACGTAAGATTATATCTCCTTACCTTCCATGATCTAATGATCAATCTCTAATCTATTATCTCACTCGATCTAGTGGGCCACCCTCCAAATATTATAGACATCCTATACAATGGTTTACACATATTCAGATCAATACTTAGTCTCCTAAGAGTCCTAAGACATTAAATAAGGTGGTTAGAAATCAATAAATTCAATGCATCAAGAATCATCCATATTGAATACATTTATAAATAAATGATCACCCAATATCAAATTCCCTAGAAAGAAACATCACCTTTCTCTATCACAAGAACACCACATGTATAGAGAACCACCCATTAGTTAGAAAAAAATGGGAATAATTTGATCATAAGGATTTTATAAAAAACCATTTCTCATAATGTCCCAAATGAACAAAAAACATTTTAACGACGCGAATCCAAATAAAATTATTTAAAATATCTTCCAAATAAACTCTTAAGACCAATATTATGAATATAATTTTATAAAACAACATGGGATCCAAAAATCCAAAATAATAACATTTTTAATAGTGAAAGTATATCACAATGTTTACAATATAACTCATATGGGTTAAAACACCCTTGTAAAATCTAACAACCCCTTTAGGAAACTTCAAAAACATTACACACCCCAAACACATTATTTATAAATCAATAGGTGTAAAAATCCCATTTAAAAACCTATATATAGTAATGAATTTGAATTTTTAAAATATTTTCATGCTTTGAAGGCCACTTGGGAATTTTTATATACAATTGTTACTTAACCTATTCTATAATAAGGCTTAAAAACCTCCAAAAAATATTATTCTATCATATGGAACATACATATAAACAAGATGGATGATTCTTCCTTCAATGAAAACTAGTAAACCAAGAAACAATATGTCCTTATACACCTTTAAGGGTTAACAAGTAGGTTGGATCACAACAGAGGCAGCGACAGCGAAGGCAGAAGCAACGGAGGTAGTGGTAACGGAGGCAGCAATGACAAAGGAGGAGGATGGTCATGGCGGAGGGGGAGGAAAAGACAGCGGTGGCGGTGGAGGAGGAGGATAGGTTGCGGCAGAGGAAGGGTCGGGTTCATTTTTTGTGAAGGCTTGAACTGGTGTAAGAGAGGAGGGGCCTGCTAGGGTTCTTTTATAAAAACTATTGGAACCTTTATTAGTGCTAGTTAAAAGTGCTGATAAAGGTATGTTTTATTAGTGCTAAAATAGAAGTGCAGATAAAACATACCTTTATCAATTCTTTTTAGCGCTGATAAAGATAGACCTTTCTCAGTGCTGATAAAGCACCTATTTATCAGTGCTAAAATTATAGCGCTGATAAGTAGGTGTTTTATCAGCAATTTTTTAGCACTGATAAAGGTCTATCTTTATTAGGGGTAAAAAAGCACTGATAAAACAACTATTTATCAGTGCAAAAATTATAGCGCTGATAAATACTTATTTTATAAAAGTATAATTTTAATAATTTATATTCTTATATATTTATTTAAAATGATATATAAGATAAATATATATTTATTTATTAATAATTATAACAATAAATATTATATATTTATAAATATTGGTATATAATTGTTAATATATATTAATAACATTATAATTACAAATGTATTTGAGAAGTATTTATATATATCATTAAAAATATAATAAAATATATTTATTATTTAAATATATTTAATGTAATTTTATAAGTATATTTTTAGAACATATATAGTTCATATGGGTAACATTATGAATTAATAAATATATACCACATCATGTAATATACAAATGAACATTCATGCATACATAACATATACGCATATATTCGTTGACCAAATTTATTGGAAAACACACACATATTAAATAATTTTAATTATAAATATATATATTAAAAAGTATTATATATTTATAAATAAAATAAATATATTAAATATAACAAATATAATGAATATAATGAATTAATCTAATAAATATCTAATAAATATCTAATAAATATAATAAATCTAATAAATATATTTATTATTTAATGAAATTTATTATAATCTTATAATTATTTAATTATATATATATATATAATTATAATATTAGAAATACTTTTTCAATTAAAACATTATACATATATATATATATATATATTTGAATTAATAGAAAAAATATTAAATATAAACAATTGTTTTTTATTTAATGTATACAAATAAACATTATTTTTGAATATAAATATAATAATTTTATATAAATTAATAATAAAAACTTTTATCAGCGTTAATAATAGCACTGATAAATATACCCTTTATCGGTGCTAAAAAAATGATGATAAAGGCACACCCCTTTATCAGCGCTTTCTATTTAGTGCTGATAAAGGGTAGCGCTTCCCTTGCCCTATTTTGTGGTAGTGCCCACTCAGGGGAGGTTTAGACTATTTGACTCATCCATATTGAATTCTACCTCAAATTTTTACAGAAACAATGTTCCAAAAACAACTCTTTTTTCATGCTAAGATTTAGAAATGGAAAATGTGGACACTCAAAACTCACACATCTCAAGATGATAAAATTTTATTTCTCGAGGTTCACTCATTCACCAACCACAAGTGAAAATCGTAGAGTTTTAAAGAGCTATCATCTTCCATTCCCTATCCTAAATTGCACAAGAATCAAGAGGCCTTGTTAAGGGGTTTTTATGTGGCTATGGGATGGTAGGAATTTAATGTTCAATAGAGAAGAGAAGAGGGGAAAAACATCAGCATGGGTAAAACAATGTTTCTTTTAAATGAAACATGGAAGGAAATGGGAAAAAATATTTAAAAGGTCACAATTTTGTGAAGAAAGACACATTGGAGGTAAATAATTAAAGGGGATGATAATAATACATAATTACAAAACACAAAACTTATCCCAATGATATAAGAATATATAATGAAAGTGTTTTTTTTTCATTTTTTTTTCATTTTTTTCGAAAGTTGGACTTAAAAAATATCTAACACCTATATCCAATCACATGATTTATCTCCTCACGAAACTAATTGTAATAGTTATAACAAGATCAAAGGTTTAGGAAGAGTTCTTTTTGACCAGCCCAAGACACAACCCATTTTTTTGTTCTTATTTTTTGATTTTTTTATGATTTTATTTTGAACAATGTCAATAACATTTACAAAATTAAATAAATGAAAGTACATTCCCCGAAAACCTCTGAATAAAATCCTCTCCCCCACAATAAAATGTATTCTTTCCCTGAATCATATGATAACTCATTGAGAACCAAAAAAAGGGAACCCAAAAATGAAATCTATTCCCCCCACACTTAAATTTCAATAAATAATGCAATGTAAATCCATGAAGATGTTGGGTGGGATATGGTATTAGGCTTATAATATGGAAATAAAAGAAAATATTTTCATAGGATCGAAGGGGATTTCAAAAGGAGGATTAATGTAAGGGAAATGGGAGGTTATTTGGCTATTGTGATTCTCAGGTGTTTTAGAAAATTCCTTTATCATATTCAAGAACACAAAAGTAGGAAATTCAAATTGAAGGTCCATAAAATCAAGACTCAAAATAGGGGGTAAAAAACACACACATTTTGAAAATATGGACATCAGTAGCCCTGTCATGAAATCTAATGTTGTTCCTCACAGTTGGGGAAAGTAATTTTCCAAATCAAAAATTGATCATTCAAAATTTGTTGGTTTTGACACAAGATTATATATCCAAAGTCATGATGAAAATACAAAATTTTTGAGATAAAAACAAACTGTTTTGACTCCCAAAATGGTTGGAAAATTTTCAAAAGTTGATGGTGAGTAAGTATGACTCTGTTTTTCATTTACTTATTTTTTTTAGTTTTTTTAGTATTTTTTAAAATACACACCCACAAAAAATAGAAGTAGATAAAGAAAGGGTTTAATGAAGGAAGTGGTAAAAAAAATTAAAAAGAGAGGAAGAGGAAGAGAGAGGGAGAGTTAAAGGGAAAGAGAGGTGCCCCCTGGTTTGGATTTTGTGGGTTTCCATCGCCATCCAGTTGTGTGTTTCCTGTAGAATTTGTTGATCCAGTGGAAGTCTATGTTGCTCTAGGATTGTGCATCCTCTCATGGTGATGCTTTTACCGATGTCCATTAACTGTGAATTTCCTTTTTGAAGAGGGCTCTTGGACTTTCACTGCACCAAATGGGTAAACATGAGAAACAATAAAATGACCTTCCTAATGAGAATTAAGCTTACCTCAGTGAAGTAGAAATTGAGAATTGAAGAGCATTACCTTTTCACCTCCATGAAATACCTTTCACAGGATGTTTTTGTCATGGAGTGCCTCGGATATTTCTTTTTAGAGATTATAATTCTCGTAAGAATCAAGTAAAAGCATCTCCAGTTCATTCAATTGTAACAATCTTTCTTCACTAGATTTTTGAAAATCAAAATTACAAGTTTTCACAGCCCAAAATGAATTATGTTGGATTTCAAATGGAAAATGACATGCTTTACCAAAAACTATCCAAAAAGGAGACATCCCAATGGGTGTTTCATAGGCAGTTCGATAATCCCAAAGTGTTTCACCATGTCTTTTAGGCCAGTCTTTTCTAGTGGGTTTTAAAATTCTCTCAAGCACTCTTTTCACTTCTCTATTATAAATTTCATCCTGCCATTTGTTTGGGGGTGATATGCAGTTGAAGTTTTATGTACAACACCATACTTTTTAAAAATTTATTTCGTGGTTCTATTATAAAAATAGGTTCCTAAGTCACTTATCAAGGCACGTCGTGTTCCAAATCGGTGGAAGTTGTGTGTATTTAGGAACTCACTAACAGTATGTGAATCACCCTTTCTAGTCGGTTTAGACTTGACCCACCTAAAAATATAATCAACTGTAAGAATAATGTATGAGAATCCATTGGAAGGGGGGAATGGTCCCATGAAATCGATGCCCCAAATATCGAAGATCTCACAAAAAATTAAAGGCTTTTGGGGAATTTCATTTCTATTTGAAATTGTGACAAAATTTTGGCAAGTGGGACATGATTGATAGAACTCATGTGAGTCATTGAAGAGTGATGGCCAGAAGAATCCAGAGTCTAGGACCTTTCGAGAGGTCCTTTGTGGTCCAAAGTGGCCACCTCCGAGAAGTGAGTGACAGAATTATAAGATGTAATAATGTTCATCTTCATCAACACATCTCCTAATTACAATGTCATCCCTAATTTTCCAAAGAGTATTATCTTCCCAAAAATAATGTTTTGAATCACTTTTCATTTTCATTTTTTATTATTTTGAATTTTTTTTAGGAAAAACACTAGAAACCAAGTAATTTACAATTGGGGCGTACCATGGTGACTTTTGAGTGAGAGATGAATGGTGCTCAGTGGGTAATTCAGGATCAATGATTTCTGAATGAGAAGAATTATAAATTCTACTGAGGTGATCAGCCAAAAGGTTTTCTTTTCATGGTATATCTTTGATTTCATGGTCAAACTCTTGGATCATTAGGATCCATATTATTAGCCTCGGTTTGGAATCACTTTTCTTGATTAATAACTTTATAGCATAATGGTCTGTGAAGATGATGATTTTTGGCACCTAAGAGATAGGGCTGGAATTTATCTAAGGCAAAAACCACCGCTAAAAATTCCTTTTTAGTGATAGTGTAGTGAGATTGAGTTTCATCCAATGTTTTTGAGGAATAATAGATGACATGAGGAATATTTTCTCTTCTTTGACCAAGAACACCCCCAATGGCTCTATCAGAAGCATCACACATCAAACCAAAGGGTAAGGACCAATCTAGGGGTTGGATTATCGGAGAAGATGAAAGATAATTTTTGAGTTCAATGAAGGCTCTCTTGAAAACCTCAACAAAATGGAAGGTGAAATAATTTTGGAGCAACTGAGTGAGTGGGAGGGAAATCCTACTAAAGTTATGGATTAATAGCTGATAGAAACTCGCATGACCGAGGAATGAATAGATGTCTTGAATAGAAGTGGGTTCAAGTAGTTATTGGATCACTTCAATTTTGGTATGATCGACTTCAATACCCTTTATTGAAACTATGTTCCCTCAAACAATCCCATTTGCAACCATGAAGTGGAATTTTTCAAAATTTAACACAAGGATACAATTGACACACTTTTGAAGGAATATAGAGAGTGAATTCAAGAAAGATTCAAATGACTCACCATAAATGGTAAATTCATCCATGAATACATCAATGCAGTGTTCAATGAATTCAGAAAAGATACTCATCATACACCTCTAGAATGTTGCAGGAGCATTGCAAAGGCCAAAATGAATTCTCCTATATCCATATGTTCCAAAGTGGCATGAGAATGTTGTATTCTCTTGGTATTGAGGTGCGATTGGGATTTGGAAGTAGCTGTTATATCCATCAAGAAAGGAATACTATGACTTTCCAACTAATCATTCTAGCATTTGATCAAGGAATGGAAGAGGGCAGTGATCTTTTCTTGTTTTGACATTCAATTTTCGGTAGTCAACGCACACACACCAATTGTTTTTCACTAGAGTTGTGACCACCTCACTATGTTCATTTGTGACAATAGTTATCCCACCCTTTTTAGGTACAACTTGAATTAAACTAACCCATTAACTACCAGAAATTGGGTAGATAACACCAGGTTGAAGAATCTTGGTGATATCTTCCCTAACTACCTCAAGGATGAGTGGATTGAGTCTTCTTTTTTGGTTGTCTAATTGGTTTGGATGACTCATGAAGATGGATATGATGCATGAAAAGGGTAGGGTTGATTCCTAGTATGTCATATAGGGTCCAACCTAAGGCCTTCTTGTTTTCCTCTAACACATGGAAAAGTTTGGACTCCTTGGTTTTCGTAAGTGAAGCAGAGATAATGATAGGATAAGATTGATCATGGAAAAGGAATTCATATTTTAGGTGTTAAAGAAGAGGATTCAGATCAGTATCATCTCTAATTTGTGGGTTAGACAACTCATGAATAGAGGAAGGGATTTTAGTTGCTTCAGATTCATTTTCCTTAATACTATCCAAGGTGGAGCAGTAGAGATCATAGTTAATGTGGGATTAAAGAGTATTTTCAAGTACCTATAGATTGATGGAGTCTATGAATGAAAGGCCAACATCAAATTTCTCATTTATGACTTAGTTAATCATGGTGAAGATTTCACAAGATCCTATCTCATTAAAACATGATGAACATGATGGAATAGGGTTCAATTGACTCTCAGAAGTGTCCTAAGAAGCATGGATTGAGAATGCAGAGTGATCCTCAGATGGGTATTGCATGGATTGGAAAATGTTGAACTTGACCAATTGGTCACCAAATTCCATGGACAAGATGCCTGAATGGACATCAATCTTGGTTCTCGCTGTCATTAAGAATGGTCTTCCAAAAAAATTAAGAGAGATCGAGAAGAGTTCATCTCACCTTCCATGCCAAGGACATAGAAATCTACAGGGAAGATAAGATCATTGACACGAACAAGGATATCCTCGATTATACCCTCAGGACTATAAGTGCTTCAATTTTCCAATTGAATGACAACTCCCGTAGGATATAAGGGACCTAGATTTAGGTTGGAGAATATAGATTTGGTCATGAAATTAATTGAATCTCCTAGGTCTATGATTGAATCATCTAAGTTGGAACTTCCAATTTGGAATGGAACCGTAAAGGTCACTGGATCTTTGCATTTTATGGGAATAGACTGCTGGGTGGAAACATTTTCAAATTCCTAAGTTACCTATTATGGGAGCATAATTCCTTAAGAAACTTGGCATACTTATGGATTTTTTCTATGGCATTTAAGAGGGGTATGTTGAATTCAACACGTTTGAACATGTTGAACATTTCAGGATCAAGATCAAAGGACTTCCTTGGTTTATAAACAACTTGATGAAAAAGGAATTAGATTCCTAAATGGAATAGAAGGAGGTGAGGGAATGGTTTTAGATTCCTTTTCATGTTTCTTTTTCATTTCATATTCTAGGTCAACATTTAAAGGGGAGTTGGAGGACTTATTATGAGACATAGAAATTTTATTTCTTGATCTTTGTGCAATTGCACTTACATTACCCTTAGGGTTGGGTAATTGTTGAGTTGGGAGTTGGGAATAATTTTATTTTTGTTGTTGGATCAGGTGGGATGCAAGTTGACCAATTTGAGTTTCAATGTTTTCGAGACTAGAACGGGTGAAGGAGGCAAGATCTTCCATTGCACTTTCCCATGGTTTCTTGGAAGAAGAGGATTATCTCGTATTGGGATTACCTTGATTTTGGTTCATGGAAAGTGATTATTTTGGTTTGGGAATTGGGAAGGATCACTTAGATAGTGGAATAAAGGAGGAGGGGAAGTAGGATTGATCCTTTGAGGTTGAGGAACAAAACGTTAAGGTTGTTGGAAGTTACCAAAACTTTTACCATATTAAAATTGGTTTGGGTTTTGAGGAGGGAATTGAGGGGGATGAAAAATGTGATTCCCATATCTCAAACTAGGTTTGTAATTAGAAGAGAAGGGCTTAGAATGGGGTTGTTTGAAGATTCTTATGAACTGACCTGGTTGTTGAGGGTTGGTGTTTCTCTAAGAATATGATGCATTGAGCTCTATTGGTCTAGATGAATTAGATGGATCCTCTTAAAGTTTTATATGTGTGTCAGTTGGATGAGATGGGGAGATATAGATTCCATAGTTATTGATAGGTACAAGGAACAAAGATTGTGGAGATGATGAGGTTGGGGCTTTAGAAGCCACAACTAGTTGTCGCACAAGACCTGTAAGTTTATTCATCCACTCTGCCATCTTGTTCGGCTCTATCGATTGACTATCTTGGGATTTGTTGACATGAGAATGTGCTCGATTAGGGAATTGTTTTGTGTTTTCAGCCATGTTTCTTATAATATCTATTGCAGCTGTGGGAGTTTTATCAACAAGATGACCACCACTTGCGGCATCAATGAGGGTTCTCTCCATAGCCAATAACCCCTAATATAAGTATTGGATCAAGAGTTGGTCAGAGATTTGTTGGTTTGTTCAATTTTCCACAATATATTTGAACATCTCCCAATACTCATAGAGTGATTCATTGTGGAATTGATGGATACCACTAATTTCCTTTCAGATGGAAGTAGTAAGAGAAGAAGGAAAGAATTTCTCTAAAAAAATTCACTTCATGTCAATCCATGAGATTATGTAACCAGGAGGGAGGTAGTATATAAATTACTTGGCAGAGTCAGCTAAGGAAAAAGGGAATGCTCCAAGTTTGATTTTTTTCTCATAAACCCCTTGAGGCTTCATGGTAAAGCACGCCACTTGGAACTCTTTAAGGTAGGGATGTGGATCCTCACCGGCTAGCCTATGGAAATGAGGTAGAAGATGAATCAAACCCGATTTGAGTTTGAAGTCAGCCTCTATGTTTGGATATTGAATACCAAGGGGTTGGTAATTCATATCAGGGGTAGTAAGTTCTTTAAGGGTTTTTTCCTAGGATTTTCCATATCTAATTCAACTGGTTGGACAAGGTTTTTATTATCCCTAATGTTCCTCCTAAGTTGGAGAAGGGTTCTCTCAATTTTAGGGTCAAAAAAATCTGAGGGATTGTTTGGGAGGATATGGGGAATTTAAAGAGATTTTTGAAGAATGAGGAAGACAAATTTTTATTTGTGTTCTTTTTTCTTTTTATGATTTTTATGGGAAGACGGGTTTTTGTTTATGTTTTTTTCAACTTTTTTTTTAATTTTGTTTTTTTCTGTTTTTTTACAATAACTAGAAACTAAAGACCACTTAATTGCACCATCCCTGGCAGTGGTACCATTTCAAAGTGTGGTCGATTTTCACCTATTGACCGTTAAAGGTTTCGATGCTCTGTTAATGTGTATTGCATCACTCGGGTAGAATCCTCATCGATGATACTTTTTAATAGTTGATTGTTTTTAGTTGATTGTATTTTGATTGGGGGTTTGTTTGCAGAGCTAATGAAATAATTTATGGATGATGTTTGATTTACCAATTTGATAAATATTGGGGTGATTTCATCATTATATAGTTAATCTTGGGATATCCTTGATCCTTTCTTTATATTGCATTAAATTAACACCCATGTCACAAGTTGACGTTGATTGGAATTCCCAATTGTTAAGGTTGGAATCCAAGCCTTAAATTAACTTAGGGTTCTAATATTAATTATTAAATGTTTATGGTAGTGTATTTATGGTTCAAATAATTCATGGAAACCACACTTTAAACACAAAAAGTCATTAATCCATGACATGTTAAGTCCAACATACACAATGATAATTTGAAGAATATTCATCGAGAAAAAACTCTCAATCACTTAATATCCCTAAATTTTGACTCAGCACAATGAGATATTTACTCATATATTAATAGGATTAGTAATCTGGTTTATTATTTTTATGATTATGAATTAATATGTGAATAAAAATAAAGGGATAAGAAAAGAGTTGTTTTCTGAACACACGCACACAAACAGTGAAGGGAATTAAATACAGACTTGAGATTGAATGAGAAAGAAAAATAAGGGAAGGGGATTAAAATGTATTTAAACTATTTTAATACCATTAATATTATCTAACAGAAGGTGTATGAGAATAAAATATGAATATGAATAAACTTTCATTAAAACGGAATTACAAAAACAAACACTTACATGATTATAAACGAAGAACAACACAAAAGTAAATGAAAGGAAGCAAGGAGGAATGGTTTCTCAAGTGAAAACATGAGTATGGAAGATCCTACCAAGCCTTTGGAAGAGCCTTTTTCATGCCAAACTATTATCCTTTTCTCTGAAATTCCAACAACATGCAAGGAGAAGAGGGGGTTGTATTTATAGCTCAATAAGGTGGACAGTTTGCATTCCAAATCTTCCCATCCACTTGAATCACCAATTTGTCCATACAGACAGCTGAATCTAGAGATACTCTATTCTTAAAAGTTTTATATATTGATGTTTACTATCATACCTCAAAATTTGGAGTCCATTGTACTTTTTAATCCAAATATATGGGTATTTTACTAAACAGTTTTTACCTGTCCATTTTTATCAACACTTTTTCAAATGTTGTAATGTGAATGGGTTTTTTGAATAGGAATATTCCCTCAAATAAAAATAATTTATTCCAAAAATTTGTCTATAAATATCTTATCTTTCCTACTGAAAACACCCATCTTGATTGGATGAGTAGATTAGGATAAACATCATGAATAGTGTCCAAATTTTAATTTCCATACAGAATGGTGGGATGGACTTTATAGAATCATTTGGCCCCCTTGTTATTGGAGTTGGGACCTGAAATTTTTATCCATGACTCCTTGAATTTTCCCCAAAACATTTGATGATAATAAAATAATTTTAATTTTTGGATTTCACCAAGTAATTCAATCTTCATATTTGGTCCAGTTTCATCACAAATTCTTTGGGTCTTCTTGTGTGGTCCATATCACCCATTCAAATGACATAATTGGACCAAGATCCCTTCTAAAGAACTATTTTATATTGAATTAAGAATCCTAAAAAACAATAATCATGAAATTTGGATAAGTAGGGTGAGAGTTATAATTAAAAATAGTAAACTGACTCAATTGGACTACTTCAAATAAGGCTCAAAAATTATATTTAATATTAAAACATGAGTATCTCATACCAATTATGTACATTTGAAAGAAATTTACTAAAGGGAGTATAAAAAAAGTTATGAAAATATTAATAACATCACTATACAATTAATCAATTTTAAATAAAGGAGAAATGGTCAATACCTATCAATCTATCCAAGAATCCTAATTCCTTAAGTTATGGCGAATTAAAATAACTAGAATGCATTAGGATCAGATTGCAATTGTAGAAAAATAATTAAATTCAATTTTTATGAATTAATTAATTCAATCATGTTGGTTTTTATTCTACCAAAATAAATTGATCCATTATTTAATAATAGATATGATAAATGTGATGCACAACACAATACCACTTGAAAAAAATCATTGTTTAAGTCAAGAAATAAATAAAACAATTTGGTACGTGCCCATTTTAACCAATTCTACTCCCCACATATAGAATTAGACGATCATCCTTGGGTAATAGCCAATGATAAATAATCCTATATCCATAGGGGAGAGAATGTTAGAAAAATATTAGAGAAATAAGAATTGGAATAATTTATGAATCATTCAACTTACCACAAAAATAGAAAATAGGAAAGGAGGAAAGAAAAACATAAAATGAAGAATGGTTTCTGGGTTGGAACTTTAGCAGCAGATTCCTGATGGCTGAACTCCTTGCTCCACAAATCCTCCTATCCTTTGTTCAGAATCCCCATTTACTATCTTCCAAGTCAACCTTTCAGTTTCCAAGGTCAAACCCCCCTAAAAACCACAAAAATACATAAAAAAACTTCCCCCATATCTTCCGGCAGACCACATTCACATGATGAATGTGTGTTTTACATATTGAATTAATCAGTTGATGAAAAAGAGGGATTTTCATGCAATTATTAAAAATTCGCGTCTTGAATCATAGATTCATGCCATGAATTCTTCTTGTGCACTATTTTGCAACTCCGCTCCACTTACAGCCTCCTGTGCAAGCCATGAACTCCTATCTTGAAACTTTCACAACATGAATATGACTTTCCTGATGTGAATAGTGGTATCTCAACTCCTTTTAACAAGCTCCTATGTAGCTTGGGTATCCTTTGTCTCCAATCCTCATTTCAAGCTTCATCATCATTTTTTTCTTTATCACGCCACGCCACGATGCAGCGTGCACTACTGGAAAATGGACCTATCCCCACGGTTTTCTCCAAAACCGTGGGGATAGACCCCTATACCCACGGTTTTCCAAAACCGTGGGGATAGGTCCTGAAAAGTGACCTATACCCACGGTTTCTCAAAACCGTGGGTATAGGGGTACCTATCCCCACGATTTTGGGGAAAACCATGGGGATAGGTCTGGGATAAAATTCCTATACCCACGGTTATGAAAAACCGTGGGTATAGGTCACTTTTGTGTGCGCGGAAAAAAAAAATTCCACGGGAAGGAAATTTTTTTTGGCGGGAACCCTATACCCACGGTTCTTCCCTCTATAGCCACGGTTTTTATAAATATATTTAACTAAATATACATATATATATACATATAAGTGATGTTAGGGTAGTGGTTAGACGCGGTGTTTGCAGCGAAGAGGTCGTGAGATCGAAACTCGGCGCCTGCATTATTTTAGGACCTATACCCACGGTTTTGAAACCGTGGGTAAAAGCCGTTGACACCGTGACAATTGGCTATGTTTCGGTGACATGGTGGCAGGAGACCTATACCCACGGTTTTGGAAAACCGTGGGTATAGGCTGGGGACCTATCCTGACGCCGTTCCAGCCCACGGTTCCCAAAACCGTGGGTATAGGCTATACCCACGATTTTTGGGGCTATACACACGGTTTTGAACCGTGGGTATAGGCCCTTTTTCCAGTAGTGGTGGTTTGAAGTGCCTTCATCTTCCCAAAATTTCATGATTTCCTCCATATATTTCTAAATGTATGTCTTCCATAAAAATACAAAAAACATTGATATTATGAATGAATCTTATATTCAATTATTCAATATTCAATGAATTCACATATAAAAACACATGAAAATATAGATACAAAATAGAGATATTAGGTTTATATACCGCTAGGGTTAGAAAAAAATAATTCCAAATGCGATCTTATCATTTTTCTTAATCTGCATGGATCCTCAATTCTATAATAATAATTATATTATTTCTTGATATGAGAAAAAAATCATGAATTAATTAAATATTTTTTATTCAAATAGTATTCAATATATATTATTTCTCAGCAAACCATTAAACTTAGTCCTCCATTCCTCCATAATATTTGTTGGACCCCGAATAATGACCATTTATTTAATAAATAAATATCACTCCATTATTCATGAATAAATAAATAAATATTATATTCACTAAAATAGAAAATAAATATTTATTAAATATTTTTCTCAATATCTCTCAAATAACGAGTGACGACATATTAGCGATCAATAAAAAAAGAATAATTTTTAAACCACATACAATAATAATATTTATTCAAGTTGTTAATCAATAAATATTATTATTATTTAACCAAGGTTCTGGATAAACTTAGTGTGTGACCCTCTAGGCCTTCTTCTTAGTGGCATTATGCGAAACAACCCAAGGTCCAAGGTTAGCATCTAGTATCACACCAAGCAATCCATAGAGAAAAAACATTAACGAGACAATGATAGAAAACCTCATACAGACACTTACTATGTAATATAATTCATTTATCATGATATCTCTAATCAAACAGGTTGCAAACTAGAGTCATCAACCTATGTGCTCGATGTATTTTTTTTTACTTTTCAGAAATTAAACATTCTTACAAAACACCATGACCATGGATTTGTTTAGGCTGTATCATTTCCATCAAAGGCCCTGAGATATCACCTTTTTAAATAATAGAAGGGGAAAATCCTTTCTTGAATTATTAATTAATGAAATATTACTCATGATGCACCCAACGTATCCCACTTCATCGTGAAAATATGTCATCACGGTTTTCTTCAATACATCAAAGTATACGACTCATAATATCCATTAATAATAATCTTAAAGTATAAGGATCAATACACATGTCTACATATAGGAACATCCAATGACACTTATAAATGTGTATTTCCTACTGATGGGCCTCATTCTCATAATCTCCTACATTGGAAATTACTAAGGGTGTAATCCATGTGAAAGTGCCTCAGAGTCCTGTGATTCTCTACCCCTAATAGGGTATATCATTTGTGTCACTCAAATTATTTCATCCAGCTATATAACCTTTATTTAATAATTCTATTGTGACACTTCTGGGTTCTCATCATAGTAGGGAACTGTTACACCTTTTAGTGCGACCGCTACTCTAAGTACATTATCACATACTATGTCACACAGAAGAACAATTATGACGTTATAAAGAAGTTTTTTAGTATTCAAAACTAGGAATACAAGTAATCCTAAAGTACACATAAGTTGGTTATAGGAGACCAACTCCAACAATACTCTCGGTGCAACAACCACTTTCCGTTCTAATAGGATAAGTGAAATCCAATGGATTTTATTCAATTAAGGAGGGGTGTGATCTAGTTGGGAATGATGAATCAAAAGTTGCAAGGGTACCAGAAAGTTGTGGGATGGGATAAAAGTTGGTTTGAGAGGATATGTTCACAGTTGGGTTCACATACACAATATGGAACTTCGATTACAAACACCACACCTAGCCACTACAGAAAACCCGTCATTTGCAACGGGAAAGGGTCTTGTCATAAATAGTCCATTCGGAGGGAATATTTGTGAGATGACCCACTTCCTATCGTAATAGCTAGTTATTTGCGATGGGAATAGGTATCCCATCTCAAATGGTTTGGCATGCACTATGTGCAAAACCGCAGGAAGGTTATTTGCAACAAGTGGTTTTCACCCGTTGCAAATAACCTTGGGTGGGTTTTAGTATTTGCGATGGGTCCCATCGCAAATACCCTTCGGTGGTTTTAGCATTTGTGACGGCACCCATCCCAAATACCCTTTATAACTGCCGCCCCCCAATTAATAGGGGTTTAGAATCTACAACGGGTCCCATCGCAAATGCTATTAGTTGCAAGAAATTTATCGCATGTCGCAAATTCTATGTCAGTTGGTATGTATTTACGATGGGTCCACCCACAAATACATTTTTAACTGCTGCCCCTAATTAATAGGGGGTTAGTATTTGTGACGTTTCCCGTCGAAAATAATCTAACCTATATATACCCCTATCTATTTTTTTAATTTGCTTCTCTCTCAACTCCTCTCTCTCTTTAAACTCTCATATTTCTCTCTGAAATTTTTCCAAAGTTTAAAATTTCACATTAGAGTGATTTTCAAGCCTTGTAGCGTAAAAAAGATCTTGTTTTAAGGTATTTATCTATTGCTTTTAATTTTTAGTTAATTCATTAAATTTTATGTTAGTTATAATTATTGTTAATTAGCGATAATTAAATTAAATTAGAAAAAGACAGTTTTATTTTTCATTATTTATTTTTACAAATATGTTGTTCCATTAGTAATAAAGACTAATAAATTGTAATAATTAGTAATAATTTGTAACAATTAGTAATAAATAGAAATAATTAGTAATAAATAGTAATAAATAGTAATAAATAGTAATAAATAGTTACAATTAGAAATAATTAGGAATAATTAGGAATAATTAGGAATAAATTTGAATAAATTGAAATAACAACGAATAATTAGGAATAACTTGGAATAATTAATAATAATTTGTAATAAATAGGTATAATTAGTAATAATTTGTAATAAATAGGTATAATTAGTAATAATTTGTAATAAATAGGTATAATTAGTAATAATAGGTATAATTTGTAATAAAGAGGTATAATTAGTAATAAATAGGTATAATTAGTAATAAATAGGTACAATTAGGAATAAATTGGTATAATTAGTAATAAATTGGTACAATTAGCAATAAAGAGGTATAATTAGTAATAAATAAGTATAATTAGTAATAATTAGTAATAAATATGTACAATTAGTAATAAATAATTATAATTAGTAATAATTAGTAATAATTAGTAATAAATAGGTATAATTAGTAATAATTAGTAATAAATAGATATAATTTGTAATAATTAGTAATAAGTAGGTATAATTAGTAATAATTAGTAATAAATAGTAATAAATAGTAATAAATAGTAATAATTAGTAATAATTAGTAATACATAGGTGTAATTAGTAATAATTATTAATAATTAGTAATAAATATGTATAATTAGTAATAATTATTAATAAATAGGTATAATTAGTAATAAGTAGTAATAAATATCAATAATTAGTAATAATTAGTAATAAATAGTAGTAATTCGTAATAATTAGTAATAATTATGAATAATTAGAAGTAATTAGTAATAATTAGGAATAATTAACAGTAATTAGGAATAATTAGCAGTAATTAGGAATAATTAGTAATAATTAGGGGTATTTAGTAATAATTAGCATGTAAATCATATAATTTCCAATATTTAAGTGATTAGAAATGACCAATTTGTGCCAAACCTGTCCAATTTTGTCATTAGGTCACCAAAACCGGGGCAGAATGGATATGATACGTTGATGATAGTAGTAGTAGTAGGAGAAGAAGAAGAAGATGCGGCAATCACATGACATGGTTGACATAAATTGGTGTAATAGAAAATTTGGACATGGTTGGAATAAATTATTTTCATAACCCGAAGATTGTAAAATCAATGATTTACACCTTTTTAGTAATTCGTTATAATTAATATTAATGATTATTAATTAGTATTAATTAGTATTAATTAGTATTAATTAGTATTAATTAGTATTAATTAGAAATAATTTGTATTAAATAGTAATAAAAACTAATAAATTGCAATAATTAGCAGTAATTAGTAATAATTAGTGGTAATTAGTAATAATTAGCAGGAATTAGTAATAATTAGCGGTAATTAGGAATAATTAGTGATAATTAATAATAATTAGTGATAATTAGTGATAATTAGTAACAATTAGTGGTAAATAGTAATAAATATTAATAAATAGTAATAAATAGTAATAATTAGTAATAAAAACTAATTAGTAGTAATTAGTAGTAATTAGGAATAATTAGAAGTAATTAATAGTAATTAGAAATAATTAGCAATAATTAGAAATAAATAGTAATAAACATTAATAAATAGAGATAATTATTTGTAATTAGTAATAAATAGCGGTAATTATCAGTAATTAGGAATAATTAACAATTTTTTTCTTTTTTTGAATCATGTTTTTCTTATATGAAATTATTCCTAAAAAACTAATTATTTTATAGTATTTAGTAAAATATAGAACACAAAAGTTAACAATTATCATTATTAGATGATCATGCTTAGATAAGTCAGCATAAGAATCCAAACAGTTCTGGTATAAATCCAATATATATTGAGGGTCATGAATTTTTTTTATCATTTACATCATCAAAACTGAAATTTGCTTCAAAAGGGACAATTAAGTTTCTATGTAAAAATTATGGTTTGAGGACATTTGACACATTTGGAAATGTTGGGGGTCATCTATTACATTTTGGTTTTCAAACAGATTATGTTTTTGGTATCAGCATGATGAATGCACTTCCAGAGAAGATACTAATAATTTAGTTTTGGATCTATAATAGTTTAAAAATTTAGTACATAATGTAGCAGGTCCGTATTTTCATCAAGCTAAAACTTAGGATGATATTGATTTAACTCCTAAGTTGGAACCATATCAATTTTATGAGTTTTTGAGGTTCGCTGAGAATTCCTTATATCCTGGTTGTAAGATAAGAAAATTTGAAGCGATTTCAAAATTTATGGATACTAAATCAGATAATGGAATTTTAAATAGTTGTTTTGATCAAATACTCTCTTTGGTTAAAACACTATTACCTAAAAGAAATGTGTTTCCTAAAAATTTATATGAGAGAAAGAGGATGGTTCATAATATGGGTCTTGGTTATCTGAAGATTCATACATATTCAAATGATTGCATCTTATATTATGGTGAAAATGAGTTGTTGGATAATTATACCACATGTGGAAAATCAAGGAATAAAGAGTCTTAACTAGGGAAGTCTGGATTTATTCCTATAAATAAGTTGAGTTATTTCCTGATTACATCCATATTACAACATTTATTTATATCTCAGAACACAACATCGTTGATGTCATGGAAAAACCCAATATGTCAACTGATAAAAGCTTAAATAATTCTTATAATGGTGATTCATGGAAGAATTTTAACCAATTAAATCTATTTTTTTCTTCAAAATCCCGAAATGTGTGATTGGGTCTTTCTACTGATGGTTTCAATCCATTTGGTTCTTACGGTAGTCAGTATTCATGTTGGTATTTCTTTGTAACTCCCTACAATTTACCTCCTTGGATGTTGGTGAAGGAGCCATATATATTTTTTACTCTATTAATTCCCATACATCCAAAAAAAATATTGATATTTATTTGAAACCATTGATTGAGGAGTTAAATTCATTGTAGAGTAATGGTGTTAGTACATATTATGTTGTTGTGAAACAAAATATCCTACTGAAAGTTGCATTGATGTGGGAAATTAGTGAATTCCCATCATATGACCACTTTTTTGTCTTGAGTACACATGGTCCAAAATCATGTTTGTATTGTATGAGAGAAAAAAAGCATTTATGCTCTTCAATGGAAGAAAACTTTATTTTTGCAACTGTCATAAAAGATTCCTTCCAACCGATCATCCTTTTCAAAGGAATAAATATCATTTTAGAAAAGAAACAATTGAAATATATGGACCTAATTATATTAGGTCCATAGTTAAAATCATTTTTCTTTTCATTACCTCCCATTACATTTGGACAAACTATAAACCAACATAAAATTGATGGCTTTGGAAAAGAACATAATTAGATAAAATAGAGAAATTTTTAGGATCTACCATATTTTTCTGATTTGTTGGTATGTCACATGTTTGATGTCATGAATATTGAGAAGAACTATTTTGATAATATACTTTATAAATTTTTGGATACACTAGGTAAGACCAAAGATAATGTAAAGGAACGATTAGATATTTTCCAAATTTACATGTGAAAATAACTTGAACTATTTTAAAATGTCAGATCACAGAAGTTAATGAAGCCAAAATATGATTATAAACTTTAGAAAGAAAATCAGTTATTATTTTTTCAATGGATTTAATATTTGATACTTCCAGATGGTTATGTTTTCAATTTGGGAAGATGTGTTGGAAATGGTCATATTACCAGATTAAAAATTCATAACTATCATGTTATAATGGAAATAATTCTACCGATTGGATTAATAGGTTTGTTGAATTCAATAATTTTGGATGAACTAACAGACATATTATAATTTTTTGGGACATTTTTATGGAGACAATAGACTACGATGCACTATGTAGACAGTAAGAAGATGTTGTTTTAATTTTATGTAAAATGGAAAAAATCTTCATGCCAACTTTCTTCGACTCAACAGAACATTTGATATTACATTTTCCAAATGATGCAGAATGTAGAGGTCTGATACAGTTCCGATGGATGTACCCATTCGAGAGATTCATGTAGGAATTGAAGAATTTTTTTTAACGAAACATCACTTGAAGGATCAATTGTAAAAGCTTATTTATATAAGGAAATTTCCTTTTTCTACTCTCATTTTTTCAATATGAATATCCCTCAAAACAAAAATTCATGGGCCGTAATGAGGGAAATGTTGATGATGAAATGAGAAATAAATTATCAATTTTTAATCAGACAGAACTTGGATTTTGTGGAGTTTATGAATGATGGATTTCATATGATGAACATCACAGAGCTCATACATATGTTCTGCTCAATTATGAAGAAATGACACCATTTATACTATCAGTGATCCTATCACTTATTCTATAATCTTTGTTATAGTAAATTAATATTATTTTACTTTTAGGTTATATGATAATCATATGAAGAAACGACTTCCGAAAATTATAGCAGATGCTCTTAAAGAACATTGGTAAAATTATTTTTCCTACTGGTTTAAAAAAACTAGTAACATAAATTATTTATGGTTTGACATATAAAATCAATTTATTACTTGTTATATTGATAAATGTTTTATAAATTTTTAGGTATCTCAACATGTTGATAAAATTGATAATCGATTGTGTGTATTGAGTAACCCACCATCCAAAATGGTTAAATCATATAATGTACTTGTGGTGAATGGTTTTCAATTTCGTACATGTGCATATGGGGAATAAAAAAACAATTAATAGTGGTGTTTTATTGAGAGGATCTCATCATAGAGAAATTGAAGTTGACTTTTACGACATTCTGGAAGAAATTATTAAATTGTGTTATCTGGGATAAAATTACATAATGATGTTTAAATGTTAGTGGTTGGATACTGAGAGAGGAAAACGTGTTCATTTGATCAATGAAGTCATTGATATTAAATATAAAATCCTTCTTGTAATAAATGAACCATTTTTATTGTCTCATTAGGCACATAAAATTTATTATACAAATTACTATGCTTCTTTAATAGAATTGGGTGATTGGCAGAGCATAATAAAAATGAAATCTCAATAAAATCAATTTATTAAAAGTGAATGTGGTTCCGTTTAAGTGAAAGGAAATGTAATTTATCAATAGGATACTCCAAATCCATATTTTTCATGAAGAGATAGAAATAATGATGATGAAACCCCACAGTTATGGGTCGATGGTGACGATGATGTTAATGATGTAACAAATGAATTTGGAATGACAAGAGATGATGAAACTGAAATTTATATGGAAATTGATGATGCTGAGGAGGAATATGAATATATTGACACCGTCAGATATGAAGATGAGGATGAAGATAAATATTGACATAGTTAAATTCTTTTCATAATCAGATATAATATATATCGATATATAATAGTTGTTTTCAACTGTTTTCTAACAACATTAATTTCATGTTTCAGATGGACTCAAACCTATTTCGTGAGTCTGAGGAGGGTCGTATACCTGATGAAGAGAAGGATGTTGGATCATATGAACCTTAGACTGCTGGCGGTTTAGGGAGGACTCAGAGGTGACATGGTCTTGTACGATTTATAATCCCTGACCCTATCCCTGAGCAACGTCCATGTATTCGGTTCGATCCACTCAGTAAAAGGTATGTTTACCTGTGTATTTTAGTTAGTTTTCATTAATTATAATTAATTAATTTATATGCTAATTTTTTGATTATTTTTTCATATCTTTTCGCATATATCTATTGGAAAGTGGAGTTTTATATTGCGAAATTATTTTTCTGGAGCATGGGTTGTATGGGATCAGATTCTCATAGATGTTCAGCACTGCATGTTTGATCATTGGTTAGTACATAAATAAATAATATTTATTTTGAAATTTATTTAATTAATATCTTGATATTAATAATTGTTTGTATATTTTATGTTATTCCATCAATCAGATCATGCATGACTCTGTCTGGAAGACATGGGAGCGTTGTATGCATGATCATTGTTGTCAGTTTTTACACAATTTGAGGAGGACAACAATGAGGAAAGTAGGAGTCACAGAGTTTGATTAGACTTGATGTTCCCACTAACCTGATTACATTTCATATCAGGTTTGAGATGGATTATGTTCACACTAGATGGATGATCATTTTCAAAGGAGATCATCAGTAGGTCGGCAGAACCGGGGAAGAAAGGATGTGACACATTGATCTGGTAGTCGTACCTTCAGTACACATAGAAAATATATGGTAAGTACCATTTTTTAATTAATTTATATAACTATAAATGTAAAGTGTGTATTTTATATTCATATAGGTAGTAAAACAACCTGATATTATGGAGTTCAACATTTATAGGAGGATGTACAACGATCCTATCACTGGAGAGATTAGAGGTGATCACCATCATGATATTGTGGTCAGTATAATTTATTTTGAGTTTTAAAATTAATTGAAAATAATATTTTAACTATTTTAATTTTAAATTACAGTTGAAGGAGTCATATGAGGCTGTGACGTCTTAGACAGAGATTGAGAGTCAGGGCAACAACAATGATCAGACCAGTGCAGTAAGATTCGATAAGGCATCATGGATGCAGGAGACCCAGTATGCCTTCAAGAAAGGTTGATTTTTTTGTGTCTACTCTCGATTGATGCAAGAGAGTTATTATGGTACCATTGCGATGTCGGCGTGCAGCTCGAGGAGAGCTAATGGAGAGTCATCCTCATCTACTGCATAGTATCAGGAGCAGCTACGAGCTTAGTGTGAACTTATAGAAAGTATACATAAGGAGTAGGAAGTGCTCTGTCGATAGCAGCAACAGTATCAAGAGAAGATGTGTTGGTGGAATCAACAGTAGTAGAAAGCATACAATTTTGTACATGTGACGTCTCACTCTTGG
This sequence comes from Viscum album, assembly GCA_963277665.1. NCBI lineage: Eukaryota > Viridiplantae > Streptophyta > Magnoliopsida > Santalales > Viscaceae > Viscum > Viscum album. Next base: position 1,894,262,948 of record OY728165.1, read on the forward strand.
TTTAGGGATGGATTTCCCTCCACCATCTCTTTCAGCTCCACCTCCTCCACATGACCCTACCCCTCAGTGATGAATTTACTTTTTTATGATAAAACATTTGAATGTAATTTGTTTGTAATATTATATATTTACATTTCTATATGCTACATTTGTTATATTATTGCGAATATTTCATTTTTATTATTTCATTATTTATTTAATTTTTTATTATTTTATTACTTAATTTTTTTATTTTTTTTTATTTTTTTATTAAAATTATTGTATTTTTATTTATTATTATTATTATTTATATATTTTTGAAAATATTGAGGTTTTTATTATTTTATATTTTTTTATAATTTTATTATCGTTTTTATTAATTTTATTAATATTAATTTTATTATTATTATTATTATTATATTAATAATATCAATATCAATAGCAATAATAATAATAATATAATTATATTTTAATAATACATTATTATTATTATTATTTTATTCAATATTATTATTATTGTTCTTTTTTATTTTTTTAAGTTATTTGTGATGCGCCCATCGTAATAGGGGTTTTAAAAAACTCAGAGAAACTATTTGCGATGTGAGAGTTTATCATTGCAAATAGTATTTTTTGCGATGGATCGTTGCAAAAAATACTATCTGCGATGCCATTTTCTACAATGGGGTATTTGTGATGGGACCTCATCGCAAATAAATTTTTGTGAAGGGGTCCCATCATAAATACCCCATCACAAATAGTCTTATTTTTTGTAGTGATCTAGGCACACCACATTAGTAAAAATGGATGGAATGAGTCTCCGGGTTCACAGAAGGGGACCACACAGCTATATAAAGCAGGAAGGGTGGATGTGAGAGAGAATAACAACCCCAAACTTCACCCCCCATGTTTTTCCATACAATATAGTGTAGAATATTAGAGATAGCTTAATGTGCCTATATAGAAAGGGGAAATGTTAAAAGACAAAAAAAATCAGTCCTAAGTCAGTGGTGATGCTTTGTTCTGACCAAAGTGAAAAATACAATGAAGAGGAATCCCCAAATCAAAGCTCAATATTCATGTTAGAGACTAGAGATTTTTTAAAATTTAAGGAAATCCTAATCCAACTCAGATAAGTCTCACTTCCCAACCTTGAATAAAATGATGTTTTCAGGTAGGGGAGGGATAGAGTCCAAGTACCCAAAAACACTATGTGGGAATATTTTTTTAGAAGGGGTAGAATTGTATTTCTAGGGGGAAGTTTTGTTATTCTAGTTAGGGGAATTATTAGCTAATATGGGCCCACATGGGGGCAGTTAGTAGGGGTTGTTAAAATGAGAGAGATAGAGCAAGGGAAAGAGGGAGGGATTATTGTTTAGGTTGTTTAGGCAGTTCAAATATGTCACGAACCAACCCGGGTTGACCCTGAACCGGTCACCCGAGTCAGTCCGCGGAATAGCCTGAGAGGCATTCCCGATCCTCCCAGGCTGGCGACAAGCACCAGGGAATCAAAAGAAAACAGGAGGGAACAATTTTTCCCAATGAAAATAAATAAAGCAGTGGAAGGAAAATAGAACAACACAAAGTAAATAAACAAAGCAAAAAAGAAAGAACAACCCACAACAACAAACTAACCTGACCACGAATAAAACTTCTCGTGACCTCGAGAGTCACTCTCCACACCAAAACCAAGTCTCACCCATGGCGAACAAGCTCAATTCAACCTGGAACATAAACTAAAAACAGGAAAACACTATAGGCGTGAGTATTAAAACTCAGTAGGTATGCCCGATTAATTCTATTCCCAATGCACATACCATTAAATAAAGAATTCATTAATTACAAGTTTAAACTAAATGATATAAAATGTAAGTTTCCACACACACTTTCATTTATAAAACAAGTAACAATCCATTTCCCTTTTTAATATAAAACAAGTTTAGTGTTTGAAAGAAACAGATGCATTGCATTTTGAAACACTTTTGCGAACAATTTAGAAATCGAAATTTTAGTTGTCGGTAAAATGGAAAACCACACACAACACACAACAGACACTAAGGGAAATGGAAAAAGTGGCACACGGGGCCAAAAACTGAACTAGACCTCTTAATCATCCGCCACATACAAATAAAAACTAAAAGATACATGGGTCGAACCTAGGAGAACGTGAACAATCCAGAACATACTATACATGTGACTCATCCTGAAGGGATGCCCTAACTCGATGATGTCATAACACCCTAACGCTCGGCATAGCCCTACATGGCCTAACCGAGGGGCCCAATCCCCATAGTAGCAATAAATCAGTATTCCCTTGTAATGGGTCCACTATCCAGTGCATAGTCTAAACTAGTGCAGCAATCGTTCTCAGAAGATTCACTCACTATGCCAGATTCCCATGTCAACACAAGCAATAAAAAGGGGGTGCGTCCGCAATGAAAATTAATCAGTCGCAATGTACAAACATCACATACAGCTCATGCAATCAACACACACCAAAGATCACCCCCGAGTGGGTTTTCCAAAATAATCTATTTTATTAATGTACCAAACGGGTCTTCACCAATTTTAAAGAAAGACCTCATTTCTCGAGAAAACCCAAAACACTTGTTCAAAAGAAATAATTTATCTTTAAAACTAGAACTAAATTTGAAATTCCGTGAATTATGTTTAAAGGCCAAACGGGCATTCTTTCAATACTGGGTGTCCACCCATCAAGAAAATGTTTCAAGTGTCGTGTATAAAATAAACGGATCCTTTACCCCAAATAATCATTTAGAAATTAATTATCTTATATTATTTCTCATTCATTAAAAATTAATAAAACAACTAGAAATTAATAAATTCTAAATCTAAAGGTAAGTGCAGTGGGGGACCTACCTCGGCTCACAACCCAATCACGACGACGCGGCATGCCTCGCATGGATGCGCAAGCACGCGCAAGCTAACGATTGGAGGACCATGGAAAAAAACTTGTCAACGCGCTTCATCCATAAAGATATCAAGAATACATAAACATGGAATTAAAAGAATTCAAAAAAAAAAGAAAAAAAACAACGCAAACACCACCTCGACATGTTTCCAACTTGCAAATCGCACCATCTGCACTATTTAATAAACCACTTTAAAATTTATTAAACAATTCCAAATACTCCCATGACCTTACACACCCAAAGCCCCTTCAAAACCTTTGTTATGATCAGCCGCACATCCTCAACATGCCAGAATAAAGAACGCACGACTTGAATTGCCGAAAAAAACTAAATGCACATTTTATTGAAAAGACATCAAACACAAAATAAATTCTTTTAGAAAGAAAAACAATTTTCACTAAGCTAATCAATCACAAAACACGTCAAATTAATTAACTGAATGAAACAATTATCCAAACAAGGGAGAACTAATAATTTCAACATAAAATCATCAATTTAACAACAACAAAAGATACCTAGGAACCTGAGAGGTTCGAACCTCAAGTAAACAAATTAAACTTAATTTAAAGAGACATAAACAATGAGATTCAAACTCAAGAACGAAGAAACTTTCGGAATTCCGAAGAGAAACTTCAAACGCACATTTTTCGCACCCCAATGATGTTAATATCGATCCAAAAGGGGATTCTCCGCCAAAATAGATGGACATCGGCGAGGTCACGGTCGTCGGAGAGGCTGCGTGCGCAGGAGAGGAAGCCGTCAGATGTCTTGTGTCGACCGGAGAGGAGGGAGCAGTGTGGGTTAGGGGGGTTCATGATGTGACGGGGGTTCTGGTCAGCGATGGAGAGCAGGGAGGAGAATACATGGGGCTGCTGGAGCTGGGAGGTGGTGTTGAGAGGCGTTGCACTGCATAGGGAGAAGGCCAGGGGGTGCACCAGGGTAGGGGAGGCCAGACGGGGCAGCACAGGTAGGCGGCTGGGGGATTATGTAGGGAAGGGAAGGGGAACCAGGGGGATACGGAGGGAGGTGACGCCTGTACGCAACATGAGAAAATCGGGGGGGGGGGGGGGGCTGCGCTGCGCAAGGGAGAGATGGGCCATGGAAGGAGGCGCGATGCAGCAGGGGGCGCTGGAGGATGAAGAGGTGCTGCGAGGCAAAGACACAAGGAGAGGTAAGTGGAGGAGCTGGGGTCGCGGGGCAGCGACAGGAGGGTCGGGCGTCGACCACGACGTTGGGCAGAGCATCAAGGAGGGAAGGTCGTGTGAAATGTTTCTGAGGAAGAAGAGCTGAGGGAGAAGAGGGAAGACATAGGGTGGTGGCGTAGCATGGAGCAAAAGGGAAATAAAAAAAGATTAGGAGGTGTAGGGTTATGGTTAGCAGAAAATAAAATAAAAACACACAAAAATAAAACCAAAACTAATAATTGAAAAAGAATAAACATTTATCTATAAAAATAACTCATTAAAATAATTAGAATAACTCTAATAAAATATAATAATGATAAAACAATTCTTTTAATAATAAAAATTCCTTAATAAAAATAATAATAATAGTGATAATAATAATAATAATAATAAAATATTTATCATTTCATATTTAATAATAATTATAAAATTATTACCAACAATAAAAATGTCAAACAACACAATAAATCACAAACATCACTCATTTTAAAATTTTCGAAGGTAGGAAGATCATGCCGATGTCTAAGTGGCGCCGCGCGTGGTATCCAAAATGCGATCTACCCAAGAACTCACCAACGTCAACTCAAAAAGCGCCCTGCCCAGGCGATCAACGACATCAGTTGAAAAAAACACACTTTTTTTAGCATAACTCAAAAGTTTTTTTTATCAGGGACTCAGCACGAACCCCAAAAAAATTTTAAAAAGTCAAATAAAATAATAAAATAAAATAAAATATGGAGCGAGGTGTGACAAACTATGGCTTGGGCGAGATTGTAAGGGGCCACTTGAGTGTCTTCTCTCTTCTAACCTTCTTCATTCATTCCTCTTATCTCCTTAATAATTCTAGTTAATTACTCTTATATATACAATTATTCCTCTAATTTTTTTATCACTGTACAAAAGAGAATTTCTAAATTTTCTACTTATTCAACCACTCATTTTCACTCTTTTTATCATGTTTTTCTCTTATCCATTTAATTTTAATTTTTTAATTGAATTTTTGATTTCCTAAAACTCTCCAAGGGGATTTGTATGTGATGGGTTGCTAATATTTATAATATTTATGCATTTTTAACTTGTGGTTTTCAAAATTACACTGTCTTGAAAAAAATTTATGCACTTCAGTTTTATTTACATCCTTACACTGACAAGTGCAATATTAGAAAATTATTTTTCAAAGAACTAAGTTATTTTTTTCACTTTAGTAAAAAACTAATGGGTTGTGATTAAGTACACTAGTGAGTCAAACTTCAACAAGTTCATGTGAAAATATGGATTTGTGTTACCCTTTTCAATTTTCTTTAATTATCATCACTAGTTGGTCTTATTTCTTGAAAAAGAGTTTGGATAGCTAATAATAGTTTTATGAATCTCAACCAAGAGCACCGAAACTTTAGAGAAGGCTTGGTATATCCCATAAATTGAAAACACATGTCTAAATATTTTTATCATGTCATAATTTGTGTTTTAGAATATTATTCTGAAACTCTTTCCACATTTATTCATGATAATAAGTCATGATTTTAACCACTTAAATTAATTACTTTCATATCTACCTTCCTCATTACTTATTAGGAGTAGTGTAATTCATTATTAAAACTAGTACTTCCCTCACATGTTCACATGATACTACATCACCATATTTTTCATAAAAGAATCATAGCTAAAAATCAGTTACCCAAAATTTGAACAAAAAAAAATATGATGCTATAAAGATTATAGAACACCATTACTATGTGAAAATGAAGTAGGAAGCACAATGTTACTTTTCTAGATTTATTGTAGTAAAGACATGACATTAATTAACGAAACATTCATTTCTGAGTGAAAATAATGGAGGAAGGGAGAAATTTTTATATTCACAATAGTTCTAACTTGAAATTAATGCAAGAAACACACCATTACTACAACCAAACCAAAAAATACAACAAAACATAATTCCCAGTGAATAGTTTTAACCAAGAAAGAGCTTGTAACATAATAAATCTAAATTAATGATTCCAAGGATGATAAAGTGAATTGAAATCAAAATTCTATCACATGAGATAACTGAAAAAACCAATTGAAATAAATTTATGTTTTTAAAATATCAGAGCTACTATATACATTAATAAACATCTGTAATGAAACATTATATATTGAAATAGTTTTTTAGAGAAACTGTATACAATATTACACCTTTTCAAAATAATAATTATTATAATATATTTAGAGAAACATTATTCAATAATAGTCAATGGAACTTATCAATAAACATTGTTTGAGAAGCTATATAATAAAGTAATGAATGAAGAGGATTCTCATAATAAATTGTCATATCATCATATAATCTCTATACATTAACACTCAACATAATTTAATACTCAAAAAAAGTTTATACTCAACATATTATGTTATCAAATGATTCAAGACTAAAATTGTAAGATAAATTGTATATATTAACACACAGTAGAATTTAATACTGAACAGATTCATTATAATTACTCGTGATACATCTAATTATGGGAATTATTATTATATGATCCACATTATTAGAAAAAGTGGAATATATTTTGTTAGTATATCATGGAAATTATAGTAATGAATTATCTAAGTTTTTTGTTTAGTTGAAAATTAAATAACTCAATTATGTATTTTGTAACTCAGTTATGCACATTCAGGTTAAGCAATTAGTTAGGAATTTAATAATTCTATTATAGATAGTTATGTAGTAATTTATCAATTATGTGATTCAGTTACTCACGAAAAGAATAAATTCATTAAATCTAATAGTTGATTTTAAATTCATGATAGTAACAGAAACAATTTTAAAATCATGACAATGATGAATATAATTCAATATATAAATAATTTTTTAAAGCATCACAATATAGACAAAAATTGGAGAAAAATACTACATCATCCTTCTACCAATGACTTATATTTTGTATTAAATGTAGGAAATACATAAAAAATAATATTTTAACGTCAGATATTACCTACTAGAATAAAATAATGTTGTATTCATATGAAATGTTGAAGTTGTTGGAGGAGGATTTCTTAGAGTTGATAATAGATGTTTGTGATGTTTCTTAGAAGTTTTGGTTTTTATAATCCTATCCATGGAGATTCTACATGAATCTGACACATAACCTATATTAGAGAAGATTGATTATGATACGTCAAATACTTTTTCTTATCATAGAGAATGAAATAGAGATATAACTATATGTCAAGGTATAATATTCATAATGATACCTTGTTAAGAGATTTTAACATAGAACTACACTTGTGAATGCAATATGGTCTTCTATTTATTGTACTGAGTAAAAAATTTTGTGATGTGTTTCCTCCTAAGATCTATAAATGGGATAAATTATTCAAGGATACACATAAAAAATGTAAAAAATTGGTATATGAATAAGTAATTTTCAAGATCACACATCTAGACTACATATTGAAATACAAGTAAATTGTTATAATATTGATGATAGAAGATAAAATAATTATAAAAAATATGAAACAAATACCTGTAATGAAAATAAAAAGGTTGATGGGGGAAACAAAAAAATGATTAACAAACAATATACAGACAAAAATTGATGTTGAAGGATAAATTTGTGATAAATATGCCACACCTTAGAGCAGAATCTTTATAATAAATGCTTACAAATATTTCATTTTTATTAATATTGTAACTAATTAAATTTAATTTTTCTGACCATCTACCAATGTATTCAAATAAAAAAAATACTGTGAAAAAATTAATAATAATACATTGACTATTATATGGAAAACTCATTAAGGGACATAAAGATTCAATATAAAAACAAAAATTAATTCACTAAAAATTTATAATAATATATCCAATTATTTTTATAGTAAAAAAATACTAATAAATTTAAAATAAAATGGTACAATTAATGAAAGTGTTTATTTAAGTCATAAATTCATCATTTCATAAGTAAATAGGATATATAGTTACCTAATGGACGTCACTGTGATGAAATAAGAACCACCCTCTACTCCCGCAACCCACTAACATCTCTTCTACTTTACTTAAAATTCAATCACATGATACTGAATTATCCATTTTTATTTACAAAATATCTGTTATTAATTTCATTCAAGACTTTAATTTCATATGCATGGATAGAAATCAAAATTACTTCATCAAATATAGTCAGAAAACCAAGATTAGGTAGAGAGAGAAAGACCAAAATGAGTATATTAAAAGAATAGTAATCCATGTTCACTATTTGAAAAGTACTCTATGGGAATACCATTGCATTATTACTAATATTTTGAGAAAATATAGAAGGTATTAACTAAGTAATTTTACCATTAAATCGAGTAGAAAAGTAATGTATAAATAACCTATGAGGAATTAAAACAATTTAATGTAATGAAATTCATTTTACCATTACCAGTGATCACTGAAAGAAATGAAATTCCAAAAAACTTAACATATAAAAATAAATTAAATCATAATGAGAGAAAATATAACCAAAAAAATAGAAAAAATAAAAAAGTATCTTTTCAGTGAATTCATTTCTTCTTGATTCATGAAATGTTCCTGAAAAGTCAAAAAAAATCACACAACGAATTTGTGAATGAGGTGGTGAAAATATATCTCAATCATATATCTCAATCATTTAACATGTTCATAGTTGTTTCAATTTCAATGCACATGTGATATATTTGATATCTCTTCAAAAGAAAGTAGAGTAATAAAAAAATCCATCTTTGAAATAAGCAAGCACCTTGAAGTTTCTCAACCGAGGTTATAGTGACTCTTTCAATTATAGAAATACTAGGAAAACTTGTGCGAGATACAAATAAATAATTTTTGAAAATAGGCATAGAAACATGATTTCATAGTAAATTTAATACATTACATAAAAACAAATAAAGAGAGATTTTCATCAGATATTATATTTCTTACAAAGTCGATAATGATATTTTCAATGAATTAGAAGAATAACGGTTGCAGAATGCACCAACTGAGGTAGGAATATCTTTGATGAATCATTCATGGGTGGATAGGGGAAGTCATGAATGATCTATAAGGGAATTGTTTGAGGCATTGTGGAGTTTCATGAAGTAATATGAAGATATATCCTTTTCATTCGAGTTAAATAATGTAGAATTAATAGAGAGTTTGATATATGATAATAAAATTGATACAAACAATATTTGTAGGAATCCTAGGGTAGAATTATCAAATGGGATTGGAGGGAGACACTTGAGCAGTAGGCCAAGAAAGAAAGAGAGATAATGTAGGAATCACAGGGTAAAATTATGAATCAGGAGAGGATAGGGATACAAGAGCATAACATTGAGAATGGAGGAGATTAGGGAAGAGAAATAATGATAGAAACCTAGGGTAGAAGTCGGGATCTAGAGAAGAGGGAGACACATGAGTGGATTTTCAGGCATGAATGAGAGTATTCATGGTGAAATTTTTTGGTGGGAAAACAATGTGTGAGGTTATGACATGTGTGGAAATGAATAACCAAGTTTAGTATAATTTATAGATATGATAATTCCAAAGTAATATTATCCCATTAATTTTTACCATTTACCTATGATTTTATCTTTGCATTGATTAATCACATCCACATCATAAATCCTTATCATATTAGTATTTATTTCTTTAACTTAATTCCATCTTCTAATGAGAGAGATAAATATATGTTTATATATATTTATATTTAAAACATTCCTTAAATTTTATCCTAAATTATTAATATAGATTAATTTACACTTCTCTTGGATAAGAAAAGTAGTTCTTAAACAGATTTAATCAGGATTTTTTTTATTCTTCATAAAATCTCATTAAATTATAAATATTAAATATTCTAGTCATATCATCAAAAAATATTATTATGTACTAATAATAACTATATTTTTCAAAAAAAACTATTGGGTAGTTCGAATACTTCTTATTATTGATTTTCCTAGTTAAATTTAAATTTAACCCTTCAATACATTAATTTATAATGATTGAGAGTAACTCATTCATCTCATAACTTAGTTACACCATCTAAAAATAATTATTATTTTAATAAAAATATTTTTCATACTTTATTTAACATTGCTATATTAATTGAGCCATCAAATTATTTGAAAATCACCCAAACAGGGTTCCATTAGGTTCGGGGTTTTAAGATGTGTCCAATGAAATTTATGATGTTTAAATCATATGATCTACACCCCATAACATTACTTGTGTGTATACAAAATGAGGGGGTTCAACATGGAACCCCCACATTCCGCTACGAGTAAACCTTGACATTTTTTTCTTCACCCGCCATAAAACCTTTTGATCAAATGATCAAACGATCCTAGCATACTTATATTGTGCCCCTGCACCACAATTCTCTTCTCTTTTATGATCATCTAATTGATTTATTTGATGTTCCCGTGCTATGTGATCTGCATCCCTATAAAATGGTAGGGCCATAGGGTCCTTCCTCTATCATATAATCATAATTCGGGTGGATGTTATCGCTCTTCCACCCACTTGTCATAATTGATGGGGCCACCACCATCACCTTGTTTAGATATAAAGATTAAAATGGAAACCAACCTTCACTCACTATATCTTCTTGATACAAGGATACCTAATACAGACTTAGTTTTCCAAAACTTTTCCATTTTAATATCAAATCAATGATAGAAGGTGAAAATGACTAAATCTTATCTCTAGATTTTCTCTTATACCATAACTCTAATAAATGTGATTTTTATTCTATTTGATTCATATATTTATTGGATTTATAGTTATATGTGGTATAAACCATGATTTATTCATATGAATATGTTATTGTAATTTTATCAAAAAAATCCTTAAAATTTATCTTTAAAATATCTTAAAATATGTGCATCAAATTTCAAAAATTCATAAGTTCTTGGTTTCTTACCAATAAGTAGAATATTTCTCTGAGAGGTTTTAATCTAATTGAAAAATTAAAAACTTTTAATTGAATTGATAATTTTTATATCATAAAATTTATCTCTTTAATATCTCCCAATCTTATGTATTAGATTTTCAATATTTCAAAGGAATTCATTTATTTTTAATTAGAAGACTCAGGATCTAATAGGGATCTACCTTATTCAATAAATGAGACTTAGGAATTAAATAGATAATTTTTATAATTACTCTATCCTTCTACACATATTAGTACACTATTTTAAGCACAATTAACCATCAAATTACAATCGAAGGATCGTAAAGTCTAGTGTCTTTGGATAATTAGGTACATAAAACTGAAAACACAAAAATGGAATAAAACATATTTATTTTAATCATCCATAAAGAGATACTAGATTATATTTAGCTTATATATTTTTATAGGATAACCTAGTGAATACGTGAACTAAAGGGATGGGAAAAATGGCCTAGTAAGTGAATAAACATAGGAATAATGAAAAGAACATGGGTTTGAAGGCATAACATGATGACATAAAAAGGCATGAATCATGAATAAAAATAGGGAAGCATAAAATTATAGATAATGGGGACATGTAATCATGGAATCATTGTAATGTGTAAAAAACACACAAAATAACATAATCATGACTCGAGGCTTACGGTCAAGACCATTACACATGGAAGACAGAGTCCCGTAAAGGAATTAGGTTCACTCCCTCTCCCGACATGACGTCTCATGAGACTAAAAATTACCCAACGCATTGGGTAGATATCTAATCACACCCATCATAAAATTTTCATGAATATTTTTTCCATAAGAATAATCATACATGAGATATAAACATAAGGGTTACCCAATTAAAGAATTGGGTATCATAAACATGTCATAAGGCATAACCAAAGAGTGTATCATAAAAGAGTTCATGAAAGATTGGATTTAAATCATAAATGGACATTAATAAAGGAAAATACTTATATATAACGTTAAATTATGTCCAAATTATGTTAAAACATTTAAAAAGAGTGTTTAGGAAACTTTAGAAATGAGCCACTTTAGTGCGGTTTAAGGGAAAACATTAAAGAGTCATTACAATGAAAAAGTCATAATTGTTTGTACAAAACTTGAAATGAACCAAGATTTTATTCAATTATAAGATTAATTATTTTATAAAAACAATGGTTTATTAAAAAATATTAAGGATGGTAATTCAAAATGAGTAAGAATTTGAGAAGTTTCCTTTAATTGGGCTTGCTTATCGGGAGGAAATGGGAAGAGAACCTTATAAAACATTTATTTCTCTATAAAAGAAAGAAGAATTGGGATAGGTAAATATGTTTGAAAAATAAATACTTAACATATGGATGTTACATAATAGTAATTTGGAATTATATCAATTTAAATAGAGAGTAAACGTAACCCGAAGGAGAAGTGGAGGTTCGGTGAGAAACTCTTACCATATATTCGAAAGTGTTCTACACTTGATATTAATGTCTCAGATAATAAAATTAAATATATTAATTAATTAAATCAGAACCATTTATAAATTTATTCTATTTATAATAATTTTATTTTTTTAATTTATGGCCTTTTGATGAGTTATAAGATACCATTTCATTATTCCAGAGTGTTCGTTTCCTTAGTTTTCATGATTGGTTCACATGAATAAATGTATAAAAGACCATGTAAAATGGGAATAGATATATAGAATTGAAGTTATATGTTATTAATGAAAATAAATATTATTAAATATTTATATAATTAATTTGGTTATTTGGGGTAAGGAAGACTCATTATATAAGATGTTAGTGATAATATTTTAGATTATTTTGGCTGGGTTCTTTTATCATCACAAACTACTTTTGTTTCATTATTCATTATTGTGTATAAAAGTTATTATCAGAACATAAAAAGGATTATAATTTTTTTTACAATATGTAAAAAACATTAATATGGTTTTATGTCCATATTTGAAGGCGGTAAATGAAAATGAAAACTTTTCATCCTCAAAGGTGATAAATCAACACGTCATGGACGATATTTTCAGTTTTAGAATAAAAGGAAGGGGAGAAGACACTTTATGGTATATTTCCCATTAACATAATCAAACTAAAGTATATATAAGATACTGGAGTTATCATTCATGTTTGGATAGAGTAGGTGAGGAGAGTATAAGTAAAGAAAATAAAGTAAAAAGAAAAAATAAAGAAAGCGAAAGAGGATTTTACCTCTTGAATTCTTCTCCCTGCGAACCTCCTTAGGGAAATTGGTTTTAGTATTTTTTTGAGATCAGAACATTTTGAACATAGGGAAGAGACTTTGGAATAGGATTAGGAATAAATTGGAAAATATTCAACGCTTAAGAGGTGTGATAAGAAGATGTGGTGAGGGGTGGTATTTATAGTGGAGGAGAGGAGTGTTTTTTGATTATTTTACTCATTTGTTTATTATTTTGGCTCAAGACTATGAATAGTGAGGATTTTTATGACAAAGTACAGTAACTAGTTCATGTGAGTTCTCACCAATGGTTCTTACATCAGTCAATCATCATCCATGACTCAATAATTAATATATTTAGCTTATAATGTAAATTATTGTATTTCACTATTCACCAAAAATTCAAATATTTTAGAAAAATCAAAAAAAATCACCCTTTTTATTTTTTTGATGTATAGAATTAAAAAAAGAAATCCATTTTATGAAAATAATTATCTAAATATGAGAAATTTATTTTTTATTTAAAATCATCATTTATTCGAGAAATACCAATTTTATAATTATAAATCATTTTATAACACTGTGAAAAATTAACTAAGGTATCATAAAATTATATTATAATAATAAGACAAAAAATATTAATTTATGAATCTACTTTATAGAAATAAATTTCCTTTTAAATCATTAAATTAATTATAAATTTATAAATAAAAATTTATGTTTCACAAAAATAAAAAAAAAATAATTTATCATTTTCAAAACATTTATCTACTTATGTTATAGTATAATTATATCATATTTTCATTTATAAGATATTTAAATTTTTTTATACTTTAATCGGTGGGGTTTCTATTCTATTGACTTGTTTACTATTCATAAGGGTTATACTACTATTCCAAAGTTCAAGTTACTATTCCATTAGTATAGGTTCTTTAATATCTATAAATACCTCTTATTTCATTAATTATTCATTTATAAAGTTTTTATTGTGTTCTATATGTGATTTTATGTGATTTATACTGTATGAAATAATTATAAGAAGGGGAAATTTCATTGATAGAATTTCGGGTCATTACATTCTTCTCCCATTATGGAATTTCATCCTCAAAATTTTGTTTTATAAACTATGGGGAAAACAAGTGAGGGTAATTCTCCTTCATTACTTCCTCCAGCTACCATGTTTCCTCGTCATACTTATGGTTCCACCATAGTACTTTGACCATGTGAGTAGTTTTTTACGTATAACTTTATATCTACTGTCCAAGATCTTCATTGGCTGCTCATCATAAGAGAGATCATTTTCCAATTGTACCACCTCTTCATTCAGTACATGCGAGGGATTAGTTATGTACTGCTTCAAGAGGGATATGTGGAATTCATCATGTACTTGAGACATGGTTGGTGGAAGTTCTAGTCGATATACCATGGATCTAACTCGTTCAAGAATCTCGAAGGGGTGGATGTACCTCAGAATTAGATTTCACTAATTACCAAATATCATGATCCTATTCCATGGGGATATATAGAGGAATACCATGTCTCAAACCTTAATCTCCAAGTCCCATCAACAATTATCTACATAGCTATTTCATAAACTTTGGGACGACTTGATGTGTTGTTGAATGGTTTTTACCCTATTCACCATTTCTTTAACCATTTTAGGTCCTAACAACTTAATTTAACCAAATTTATACTTGAATTATAGTGTTCTACACATTTAACCATAAAGGGCTTCATATGGAACCATTTGGATGCTTGAGTGGAAAATATTGTCGCAGGAGAAATCGACCTGAGGTAGATGTTGGTCCCATACTCCCTTGAAGTCCATAGAATATGATCTGAAATTGTCTCCAAAATTCTGAATAGTTTGTTCATATTGGCCATCAGTTTGAGGATGATAATCCATACTGAAGTTTAGCTCAGTGTTTAGAGCATGTTGGATACTTTTCCAAAACTTGTAGTTGAATCTCAAATCTTGATTGGATATAATCGATAATGGTACTCCATGAAGCCTTACCACTTCACTGATGTATATCTATGCAAGTTGATCCAGTGAGAAGTCCTATTGAATTTTGATAAAGTGAGTAGTATTTTTGAGATGATCCATAACAACTCATATAAATTTTTTTCCTTGGGATATCTTTGGAAGTCCAGTGAAAAATACATTGGTGATGTTTTCCCATTTCCATATTGGTATGGGTAATGATTGCATCATTCCCTTATACCTTTTCCTTTCACACATCACTTGATAATATACCAGGAACCTTAATGTATATTCAGTGATCTCCTTCTTCATTTTGTCCCACCAATAGCTTTCTCAAATATCTCAATACATCTTTGTGCTCCATGGGTTAATAGAGAAGGTCGAGTTATGTGTTTCATTTAGAAGCTCTTTATTTATCTCTAGATTGGATGATACACATAATCATGACCCAAATCTCACGAATCCTTTCTCGTACATTTGGAACTCTGAGGATTTCCCATTTTTGATATCTTCCACCCCTTTTTTAATTTCCACACCATTTTTTTGAGCATCCTTTATTTTCTCCATAACTGATGGTTGAGAAATCATTTGAGAAAGGATTTATGATGTTACTTCCTTAATGATGCCCATGTGCATCCTTTTCAGGTATAATAATATTGGATCATTTCCAATTCTCAACATTGAAAATGTTATAGGATCCTTTCTACTTAGAGCATTTTCCACCTTATTTTATTTACCAGGATGGTAATTGATCGAGCTGTCATAATCCATGATTAGCTATAACCATCTTAACTGGTGTATATTAATCTACTTCTGAGTGAATATATACTTGAGGATTTTATGATCATTATATATTTCACAGTTCTCCCCATAGATATAATTTCATCATATTTTCAATGAAAATATCACAACTGCCAACTCCCAATCATGCATCGGGTAGTTCTGCTCATGGACCTTCAACTTCTATGAGGTGTAGTCTATCACTTTATCATTTTCCATCGATAAAAATCCTAAGAAACTCTTTGAAGCATCACTGTATACCACAAAGAGTTACCCACTTATTGTAAGTTTTAGTATTGGGGCAGTGATAAGCCTCGTTTTGAGATCCATAATGCTTTCCTCACATTCTTTCATCCAAAAAAAATTTTCTCTATTCCTAGTCAGCTTGGCTGGTGGGTTTGAAAATCATGAGAGGTTATTTATAAATCACTTGTAATACCTAGATTGACTAAGGAATCTATGGATCTTAGTTATAGAAGTTGTCCTAGGCCACTCTTCGATTGCCTTTTTCTTGAAAAGGTTCATATATATTCCTTTACTGGTTATAATATTCCTCAAGAATGATACTTCCTCCATTAAAAACTCACATTTACTTTACTTTTCATAAATCTTCTCCCTTCATAAATTCTTCAACAAAGTATTCAAATTCTCTTCATTTTCCTCATTTATATTGGTGTATATCTGAATATCATTAATAAATACTCAATTTTTTTAGGTAATCTTTAAAGAATCTATTTATTAAGTCCATGAATATTGTAGAAGCATTAGTGATTTATAAGGGAGTCACTATGAACTCATAATGTCCATACCTATTTTGAAAGTTAGTCTTTGGAATATATTCCTTCCTCACCTTTAATTGGTGATATCCCGATCGAAGTTCCACCTTAGAGAAATACTTGGGCCCACTTAGTTGATAAAACAAGTCATCTATATTTGGAAGGGGATACTTTTTCTTTATCATGATTTTATTAAGACCATGATAATCAATGCATGGGTGCATTGATCCATCCTTATTCTTGACAAAGAAGACTGATGCACCCCACAGTGAAGTACTCTAGCATATAAAACCCTTTTTGATATTCTCCTGTAACTACTTATTTAGTTCCTACAACTCTATGGTGGCCATTCTATAAGATTTATTTGATAAAGGAAGAAATATAAGAATAATTTCAATTGAGAACTCAACCTCTCAATTAGGATATAGACCATGAAACTATTCAGGGAACACATTAGTGTAGTCCCTCACAATGGGCATGTTTTTTAGCATGATCCTATACTTTATCTCAATCATTTGAGAAATACATGCTTTCCCATAAGGAAATAATATCCCCAATTGAGACAATTATTCTGATAGAGATTCATCCTCCTACTTAAACTTGTAAAAAATTGGAGGATACCTTAGGATGTGAAAAGGGATCTTCTTTTCCTGACAGTTGATGTTGGTTTGTATAAATATAGCCAATCCATGACTAATATATCATCAAGCTCCACCAAAGGAAGTAAGATAAGATTTTCTAGGAGGTTTAATCTACAAAAATTAATAAGGAATGATTTATATAATTTGAATGAAATAATTTCCCCATTTTCTATTCTCATAGATAACTCAACCTCCATATTTTTAGGTTGTTTTTGAATATTTCTACTAAACATGCAAGATATTAAAGAACACATAGAACTAGAATCAAATAGTATGATTGCTATTATTTAATGAATAACCAGTGTACCGATCACCACATCATTGTCATGTTCCACCTTAGCAGTAGTGATATCATATGCTCTTCCTTATTGACTTGGAGGTATTTTTTGTTGATTGCCTCCAATAACCCTTGGCTTAGGGAAATGTCTGGTATAATTCCCATGTTCCTTGTAGTTGAAACATTTCATTACATGATGAGTTTTAATATGAACCTTCCTTTCTTCTTCCGAATTAGTGGGATTATTCATATACCTTCAGCAGTTATTATCCATATTCCCCTATCTTATACATTTTAAACATCTCTTGGTTCCCTTTAATCAGTTTACAGGATGCTTCTTCCCACATTTTTGACACGTGGGATGTTGGGTATTTTTTCCATCATGGGATTTATATGTTTATCCACCCATTTTAAACTCCATTTTACTCTTTTTGTCACTAGTTACATGATACCAATGGGAGTCTCCGCTCTCTATTTCAACCTTAATGGCACAAAAAACAATCTTCTCATAACTGTCAAAGTCTCAAATCACCAGTGCTTTTTCATAGACTCAGCTTTAGTTCGTTAAAGAAGTGGTCCAAATTTCTTTCAGTGTTCATAAAAAATCCATAGGCATATCATGCAAGCCTTGTGAATTTTTCCTCATATGCTTTAATAGACTTGTATTACTTTTTATTCAATCCAAGGAACTCCCTTTACATCTTAAGATGGAGGGTTTGTGGAAAATATTTATTGAAAAATATTTTCTTGAAGTCTTAAAATTACATGGATTCAATTTCCTCCTTGGACTTTCTGATCTTAATCATTATCCACCACTAATCAGCTTCCCCATTAAAATGATATACTGCCATCACAACTTTCTCTTTTTCTAAGCATTAGAGGTCAAAAAATATCCTCTCAATGGAGTTAATACATTGTTCCGTGATGATGGGATCGGAAGATCCACTGAAAATGGGAGGCATTTTTTTGCATGAAGTATTCAACTACAATTGTCTATTTCTTAGGAGAAGGAGGGTGTTCCACATTATTCAAGTTATTATTCATAACTTGATACAGTTGAGCAAGTACAGTAATGAAGTTTTGAGCACATGTTCCCATTATATTTGGCATATCATTATGATAATCATCATATTGCCTATAACATTGATTATTAGTACATGTTCTTCTATTTATATAAATTAACTAAGAAAAATAAAGTAAAAATAGGGGGATTGAATACTTATCTAATAAGAATATAAAAAGAAAATATTGAATAAATAAGGATAAGCTTGTAAATGAAAAGTATATATGAACATGTGATACCCTAAGTTTCAATCTAGTTTATCGATGGTGATAGAATTATCTCTAAGGTTATTACTAAAGTGCTCTAGTACTAATCTCTAAAAATAAATATACCTTGCTCTGATACCAACTATAATAGAAATATCCTTTTACAAATATTATTGTATTATTTTAAGAATAATTAACCATCAAATTACAATCCAATGATCATAAAATCTAGTGTCATTGGATGATTAGGTATATAAAACCGAAAACATGGAAATAGAATAAAATAAATTTATTTTAATCATCCATAAAGACCTCATATCTTACATTGATCTCCTACATATAGATAGGATAACATGGGGAATACATGAATAAAAGAGATGATCTAAAAATCCCAGTAAGGGTATACACATAGGAATAAATTAGTGAAAATGGGTTAGAAGGCATAACATGATGACATAAAAAGGCATGGATCATGAACAAACATAAGGAAGAATAACATGTAGAGATTGTGGACATGTAATCATGGAATCATGGGAATGTAAAAACAACACACAACATGACATAATCTTGAGTCAAGGCTAACTGCCAAGACCATTGCACATGGAAGACAAAGTCCCATAAAGGAATCAGGTTCACTCCATATTCCAACATGACATCTCATGAGACTAAAAATTACCCAATGCATTGGGGTGATATCTATGTGCACCAATAATAACATTTTCAATCATATTTTTTCCACAATAAGAATCAAACATGAGGTATAAACATAATGGTTTCCCAAGGAAAGAATTGGGTATCATAAACATGTCATACGACCTAACCAAAGGGCATATCATAAAAGAGTTCCTGAAAGAATGGATTTAAATCATAAATGGACATTAATAAATGAAAATATTTATATATAATTATAAATTATGTCTGAATTATGATAAAACATCTAAAAATAATGTTTAGGAAGCTTTAGAAATGAGTCACTTTAGTGCGGTTTAAGGGAAAACATTAAAGATTCATTAAAATAGAAAAGTTATAATTGTTTGTATAAAACCAGAAATGAACCAAGAATGTAATTCATTATAAGATGAGTGATTTTATAAAAATAATGGTGGATTAAAACAAATTAACTTTTTTACTTTAAAATGAGTAAGAATTTGAGAAGTTTCCTTTAATCGGTCTTGCTTATCGGGAGGAAATGTGAAGGGAAACTTATAAAACATTGTATTTCACCATAAAATAAAGAAGAATATGGATAGTTAAATATGTTTGGAACATAAATACAGAACATATGAATATTAAATAAGAATAATTATGAATTAAATTAATGAAAAAAGAGAGTAAGCGTAACCCGAATGAGAAATGGAGGTTCGGTGAGAATCCCTTACCTTATGTTTGAAAGTGTTCTTCACTTGATCTTAATGTCCCATATAATAAAATTAAATCCATTAATTAATTAAATAAGAAACTTTTCTACATTTATTTTATTTATTATAATTTTATTAAGTTAATTTATATCCTTTTTTATGATTTATAATATACAATTTCAACGTTTGGGAGTGTTCATTTTCTTGGTTTTCATGATTGGTTCACTTGAATAAATGTATGAAAGATCATGTAAAATGGGAATATATATCCAGAATTGAACTTAAATTTTATTAATGAAAATCAATAATATTGAATGTTTATATATGTCAATTAGTTATTTGAGGTGAGGATGAATCATTAGATAAGACATTAGTGATAATCATTTAGATTACTTTGGTTGTTTTTTTGATCATCACAAACTAGTTTCGTTTTATTATTCATTATTGAATATAAAAGTTAGTTTCAGAACATAAAAAATATTTTAAAAAACATTTTACATTCTATAACAACCATTATAATGGTTTTATGTCCATCCTTGAAGGTGATAAAGGAAAATGAAAACTTTTCATCCTCGAAGGCGATAAATCAACACCTCATAGACCATATTTTAATTTTTAGAATAAAAATAAGAGGAGAAGAGACTTGATGGTGGATTTTCCATTAACATAATAAAACTATAGTGTATATAATATATGTTAGTTATCATGCATTTTTTGTACAAAGGATGTGAGGAGAGTATAAAAAATAAAAGAAAGTGAAAATAAAGAATTAAGAAAGTGAAAAAGGATTTTACCTCTTGAATTCTTCTCCTTGAGAACCTCTTTAGGGAAATTGGTTTTGGTATTTTGTTGAGAACAGAACCTCCCTGATGTGGGGAAGAGACTTTTTAAGGGTATTGGTAAGAAATTGGACAAACTTTAAATGTTAAGAGGTTTGAGGAGAAGAGGTGGTGAGGGGTGGTTTTTATAATGGAGGAGAGGAATATTTTTTGATTATTTTATTCATTTGTTTATTATTTTGGATCAAGACTATGAATAGTGTGGATTATTGTGACTGAGTATTTGAACTAGTTCATGTGATTTATATCCAATGGTTATCACATCTTCCAAACATCATACATGACTCAATAATTCATGTATTTAGTTTATACCTTAAATTACAATATTTTACTATTCAGAAAAATCAACTATTTTAAAAAATAAAAAAAATTATCCCTAACCATTTTTTGACTTGTAGAATTTCAAAATGAAATCCATTTTATGAAAATAATTTTTTAAATATGATAATTTTAATTTTTAATTAAAATTATCATTTATACGAGAAATACCGATTTTAAAATTATAACTGATTTTATAACACCTTGAAAAATTAATTAAGGTCTCATAAAATTATCTTTTAATAATAATAAAACAAAATATTAATTTATGAATATATTTAATGAAAATAAATTTTCTTTTAAATCATTATATTAATTATAAAATTGTAAATAAGCATTTATGTTTCACAAAAATACCAAAAATTAATTTATCATTTTCAAAACATTTATTTCCTTATACTATGCTATAATTATAACATATTTTCATTTATAAGATAACTAAATATTATTTATAATTTAATGGGTGAGGTTACTATTCTATTGGCTAGTTTACTATTGATAAGGGCCATATTACTATTCCAAAGTTTAAGTAACAATTCCACTAGTATAGGTTCTTTAATATCTAGAAATAACTCTTATTTATTTAATTATTCATTTATAAAGTTTTTCTTGTGTTATCTATGTGATTTTATGTGATTTATACTATATGACATAATTATAAGAAGGTAAATTTTCATTGATAGAATTCTGGGTCATTACAATTTTGAAACCTAAAAATTTTCTCTTCAATATATAATAATCTATGCATCAGATGTATGAGATTATTATGACATTAGAACCAATTCAACATGAATAATTTGATCTGGAAGGGTATTTGAAAAATCAATTAATAAGTAATATGAATCGAAGAGATAATTTTATGATAATATAATTTCTCCCTAAGATATATTGTGATTCAGGCATCCGATTCATGAGATTATTACACCAACATGTTCATATCTCCAAAAAAGATACAGTGGTATATGATGTATATACCAATTATTCTAATATAGGGATCAATAACATTCACAACTTTAATCAAAAAATAATCAATGAAAATTAAAATACCAGGGTTAGAATCAAGGGTCCATGTATGGATTCATTGATGTTATTCATTATCTGGTGAAAATACATCTCATTTGGACATATCCTATACTATTAGAGATTAAAATTATGGTTAGGGGTTCCCAAAACCCCTAAAATATGAACATATAGTTGGAATTTAGGTTAAAAAATATTTATTTTATCACCAATAACACATAAAATATTGACAGTGTTGGGTAAATCCTAAAACATCATCGAAAAGGAAACAATACATTATAGACTCAATGGAGAAGTCCATTTTCCAATTCAATACTCTATTTAGGAGGAAATTATAGTTTTATCTTTAGTGTTATCAGGATTTTGATTCACTGTATTTCCTTTCCCAACTTCTCCCCATACGATTTTATGTCATGAAGACATGCCATTTAACATTTAATGACCCCAAATAATCTAATAAAATCATAAAAAAATATGAATTATATATTATAGATAATTTATTCATGATGGAGAAACACTATATGTTACACTAATGGCCATTACTCATAATTTCATGTAAGAATTATAATGAAACATAATAAATGGAATTCCTATTAACAGTTTTTTCCTCACAGTCTCATATTCTTAGAAATCACTAAGTTATAAATTTCTGAAAAGAAGTCTAAATGCTTATGTGCCCCAAACACCTGATTTTTGGACATCATATATGTCCTTTTAGATGGATGCATCAATACAATTGGAAAAAAATTAACAATATTATAATGGAATTCATAGGTTCTCATTATAGTAGTGACTATTATAACCCATTTATAAGAAAATATTCTAAGAATGGCATTGCACTCAACTGGAGGCTCTACCCCCCCCCCCCCCCACTCTCTCTGTACCTTCCTACCCCCCCTATATCACCCCTCCCCCTTCCCCCTCCCTATCCCTTCCTCTCTCTCCATCTCCCCTCTCCCCACTCCCTCTATCTCCCCCAACCTTCCACTATCCTACCTCTCTCTCAGCTCCATGATTCCTAGGGTTTTCTCCTAAAATCCATCAAGGTGACTATAGAAATGTGTCCAAGAATCAAAAAACATTTTATCCTTACTTATCACCTTCTTAGATCTTCCCCATGATTCAACAATGATATATTTCCCTTTTATATTTCCCCATGTATCCCTCCTTATGTTCTTCATGTACTTATTTCTTCTCTTCTCAGTTGATCTTGATCCACTTTTTGTATTTCATGGAGACAAGTCCCATGTTGTGAATCAGTCGATTTCAGTCTCCTTGATTCATTCCTAGTTCAACAGAAAGAGGTTGAAGGCATCTGGGGTTATGGGTTCCTCAGGGGTCATCATCAAAAGATATTTCAGCTCCTGACGATGGCACTTCTAGCCCAAAGTGGTGTCAGTCCATATAACAAGTCTTAGTGGTTTTCCATATGCATCACCAAACTTGTATAGGGTAACAGAGCATGGGTTATTATTTGTTTTTGATAGCTTTTTGAATTTGGTTCTCCATTTTCATATGGTTACCAATGATGATCTTCCAACTTGTAGTTATAGCTACTGGGTCTATATGTCTCTCATGTAGTTCATCAATCCTCCTTCCCGATTAGATTTTAGGGTAACTATTAGGTGGATTTTTAGATGTTTTCTTCTCCTTATGAAGGAAGTATAAAGTCTCATAGTGGAATATTTTTGAGTGGTATCACTGTTTACAATACTTTCTATGAGTACCATTGTATTGGATTACATTAGAATGGTCATTATATGGGTCCTGCATTCCCTATTTCAAAAGGTGGGTGTCTTATCACCATTGGGGTGATGATGACATCATCTTTGATCAAAAATGGAGGATGAGAGGTCGAAACCTCTATCTATGATGATATTTTTTCCTATTTTGGGACTTCCTCATAGATTTAGGACATGCTCATTAATACCATTCTTGTTTCCATCTATATGTGAACATTAGTTAATTATTTCACTCGCTACATTGGTAGGGTGAACACCTTCAGTTGGAGAGGATGAGTTTGCCATGAATCTCGGCATAAAGATTTTTTTACCTTCCTCACTCTAGGTTATGAGGGAATCTTATGATCATCCCACAAGGCATACTGGGATCATCACCAAATTCATAACATGATCATCACACAAGGCATATTATACTAATCAAATAAAGAATCCTAGGCTTGTCACTTAAGGGATATTTTTCTCACCACTCAAGGTATCTTATGATCATTATATAAGGATTCATAGTCTTTTCACCTAAGGTACCATGTGTTCATCACACAAGGTATCACATGCTCTTCATATGAGGCATTAAATACTCATTACATGAGGCATCTTAAACAAGGAACCAAAGGAAGGATGAGTTTCAAATTCATTGAGTGGGTGTATTATCCTATGCTCATCACACATGGAATATTAACTCATCACATATACACGGTCATTGTAACAAACCATCCTGGGTTACCCTCAAACCTAACACCCAACCCGATCTATTACATACCTGAAGGGAATTCTTGATCCCCACAGGCTGGAAACAAACACTGGATCATCGAACAACACTTCAAGGGAATGATTCATTCCCAACCTGAATGAAGAACATGGAAAGATATACATACTTAAAGAAGAAACAAAAAACAGAAAACTAAAATGTAAAGGTTCCATAACTGTAACAAGACAACGGGAAAAAAAACAACAGCTAAAGTAGTTACAAACTCAAAGAGATGATTTTTTTTAAAAGAAAACCAAAGAAAAATTAATATCAAAAGAAAGTTTAAAGGAGTCTAAAATACAAGATCACATTACAATATTTTTCATGTAAGGAAATAAGATCAGTAGGGAGATCTTTGAACTAGGTGATGTCTTGATTTACTTCCATGTTGGTCAGGACATCTACAACCATGTTTTCTTCTCGATAAACATGTGTGATGATATAGTAGAGATCGTTAAGCGAATGAGTGCAATCTATCCAACAGGTAGTAATCGACCAAGAAAGATGTGTCAGGCCATTCCAAATTTCTTGCACGATGATCATAAAGTCACTTTTAATCCAGAGGTTATTCCCACCAAAGTGTTTGTAAAAGGAAATATAATGAATTAAACTCATCATCACAGTTTCAAGGGAGGTGGTAAAGCCACAACTATCCATGAAACATCCAAGGGTCTGATCAAGGCGATTCCTAAAGATAGAACCACATCCCGAAAGGCCCAAATTTCCTTTGGAGGTGCCATCAATATTGATTTTGATCCATCCAGGAAGTGGATCTCCCCATAACTCCTCAAGAGTGCGATGAGGTTGACATAAATTCCCATTAATCCACAGATGTCACAGGATTCCAAAGTCATTCATAGTGTTGCAAAAATTTCCATTTTGCATCAAAGTAGCTTCATGTATGGAAATAAGGATCCACATCCAACCTGTATTTTGACTGAGTTAGTAATTGTTATGAATAATAACATTTCGATCATACCAGATCACATGGTGGAGCTCAGTAACTACAGCAAGGAAAAGGTTCTTGATTTGTTGATAGCCTTCCATTTCTACACATTTATTCAGTTGAGTTTTTATGGAGTCAATAATCAACCATCTATAGTAAAAAAGTTCAATAATATAGTACCAAAGAGCACTGGTAGTATAATAAGAAAGAAAGAGCTGGTTAGCATATTCTCTATGTTGATTATAGAATTTTCAGTTAGAGAAGAGCTGGATTCCAAATGATTGAATACAAATCTCTATGGGAACTCTATTGTGATCAAGTCTCCAAATGAGATTTAATCATGAAGGCTTTATCCAAGGCTTGTTGAAATGTTTTATCCAACTGTAATCACTTTCAGAGTTACAAAAAAATTGAGTGTAGAAATCTTTGGAGTTAAGAATCCCATTGTGAGAAGGTTCTCAAATCAAGAAGTCATTGGTAGAAGCAAAATGGTAGTTTTCAACGACATTCAGAATAGTATCAGGGAGGTGATCGTGATGGGAGTTTAAAATTTCTCTAATAGTGTAGTTGGTGCTCTTAGGGGTTTGATCAGGAGAAATCATAGAGATTAAAGGCATTCCAGTCCAATTATCCAACCATAATTTCATGGAGGAGTCTCTACAGACCATCCATCTGGAATTATTCATAATATAGGAGAAATATTATTTTATGGATGTCCAAATGGAAGAGTTAATGAAATTAGAATTTCCCATTTTAAGTTTTTCAAGAAATCTATTTTTGAGGAATATAATAGCTTAAGAAGTATTGTAATAGTTTTTAAGTGAGTCTAGATTAAAGGGATTTATTAAAGTACTTTATATTTTTAATTCCAATACCACCTTTCTCAATAGGTTTGAATCAAGTTGACCAGTTGACAATCACAAGTTTTTTTTCGAGAATAATACCAATATAGATGAATTTTTTTATAGCGGTGTTCATTTTTTTGATAATACTAACAATCCATTTATAAACCATCATGGTGTAAACCATCTTGGAGACAATAGTGTATTTTACAAGGCAAGTCCTACCTTCCATAGAAAGAGATTTACCTTTCCAAGAAGAGAGGTGGTTTAGAACTTGGTCAACTATAGTAGCAAAGTGGAAAGACTTGGGCCTGCCCCAAAAGACAGGAACACCTAGATAAGTTAAAGGGAGTGTACCTTCTTTCAAACCTAAGTCATTGATAATGTTATGTTTTCTACTGGTAGGAAAGTTCCTCCCAAAGAAGATGTAGGATTTGTTCCAACTAATAGCTTGACCAAAAACCTCATCATAGTGTGGCATCACTATTTTGTAGTTAGGAATGTTTCTTCTATATCCTTTAAGGAAAAGGATGATTTCATCAGCATAAAAAATATGGGTAAGAGCATTCACGTTCCTAGAAACATGGATGGGTTTCATCTTATTCTGGTCCACCAGATGGGTGATCAGACGACTGAGGTAGTCTTCCACTATCGAGAAGAGAATGTAAGATAGGGGGTCACCTTTCCTGACACCTTTGGTGCATTTAAAATATCCCATGGTGAATCTATAGATGAAAATGGATATATACGCCGAGTTGAACAATGTTTTTATTGTAGTAATAAAAGAGGCACTAAAACCAAATCCTTGAAGAGCCTTGAAGATAAAGATCCAATCCATGGTGTCAAAAACTTTTATGATATCGAGTTTAATAGCAAGATTTCCTCCTCTAATAGATTTATTAAAGTTATTGACACACTCATAGGCATCACAGATGCAGTCTTGAATGGATCTACCCTTAATGAAACCAAGTTGGTTCTAGGATACAATTTTTTCTATGATAGTTTCAAATCTGTTTGTAATGATTTTAGTGATAATTTTATAGAGATTGTTAATAAGAGAAATGGGTCTAAATAGGTGAATCTCATAGGCATTTTACACTTTTGAGATCAAGGTGAAAAACTGGGCATTAAGAGCATAGGGATGCACACCATTGGAAAAAAATGATTTGACAAGTTTAAAAACATCGTTATGAATCACATTCCAATAATGTTGGAAGAAACCATTATTGAATCCATCAGGACTCAGAGCACTATCAAGATTCATACTAAAGACAACATCTTTGATTTCATGATCTAGTGGAGTATTGATAAGAAAAGTGTTGTCCTCATCAGTGATCACTATCAAAATGACCCCAGGAAGGAGGTATTTGTTGATGTACAGACCATTGAATATTGATTCATAGTATGCGACTATATGATGAGAAATGTCATCTTCATTTTCAAGAAGCTTTTCCCCATCCTTTAGAAAGGTTAACGTCCTGCAATCCTTCCTGATTAATAGAAAATAATTATAGGATTTATTATTTATGTCACCATCTAATAACCATTTAACTTTAAACACTTGATTCCTCATATTTTATTTAAAACTGAGAAAATATTTGAGTTTAATTGTAAGATTTATTTCTTCAGTTGGATCAGTGTTCAAGTCAAAGCTGGTGTTCTTATTTTGAAGATCATTGAGTTCTCCCCCAAGAAGAAGGATGTCATTGTTAATTTGTTTGGCTTTGAAGCTACACCAAGTTTTTAGAGTCTATTTGAGATGTTTTAATTTTAAATTACAGGAAAATGCATCATTATTGTGTGACATTGAATACCAATAGTTTTTAATGATATTAGTGAAATTGATATTAGAGAACTAAACATTATTAAATCTAAAAGACAACTGGGGGTTTATGTATTTGGAGGAGACACTGAGCAGGATGTGGTGATGGTCAAAGTTCAGCCTATGAAGAGTGGTACTAGAGATAATGTCCCATTTATCCAAAGCAGGGACATTCATGAAATCTCCATCCATTTTGGAAGAAACCAATCTATTTTAATGTATTTTATACCAAGTGTATTTCTCACCAGTGAGACTAATTTCAATGATATTTTTGTCTTTAATCAAAGCATTAAATTATCTCATGGAAATAGAAGCATGATATGATCCAATTTTCTCACTTGAATTGAGAATGACATTAAAGACTCCAATAAGAAACCAAGGATCATTAATATTAGTGCCTATAAATGAAAGGTCATTCCATATATTTCTCCTTTATTGGTATCCATTATTATCATAAGCAAAAGAGTAGAAAAGGTGTGTGCCATCAGTTTTCAAGTTTCAAGTAAAAATATGGTAAAAGTCATTGAAAATACTAACATTCTGAACAAAAGAGTTTGAAAAAAATCCATAGAGATTCTACATTGGAGTTATTTTTGATTGCACCAGAAAAAACATAATTATGTTGGCTCAAATGAGAGTATCTAGAAAAAAAGGTAATTTTTGGCTCAGCAATAGAAAATACGATAGGATGATGAATGTTAACCATTCTTTTTAAAATAGTGAATATGTCAGAGATGGAAATACCCTAACAATTCCAAAATAGAATCTTCATTTAAACCTGAATTTGGAGTTAGAACTCCCCTTTTTCTTTTTTCCCAAACTGTTATTTCTAGAAGACCTTCTAACCTTTTGATTAGTGATTTTTTCATGTTCATTGTTATATGTGATAGGGTTATTCGTAGTATGTTCATTTATGGAATCATTCATGGTTGATTCTATAGATTTCTTATTGGACAACATCAAAGAATTGGCAATTTGGTTAGATAAAAAATTTCTAGGTTGTTCAGGATAATCATACCTATCTATAGATTGAGTATAATCAAAAGGGAAATTTGTAGACAAAGTAATGGGTGCACCTAGATCTTTTAAAGCAGTAGAGTCTTACTATTTTACTGTTCCCAAATCAGATGGCAGAGACTACATCTACTTCGTGGGGTCATTAATTGCCTACAAATGCATAGTATCCTATCCCGAGGGGATATTTTAGTTTATATTTTGAATAGATTCCAAGGTCATGGGAACATTTTTATTAGGATTAGTATTATTGGTCTGTGCCTCGGCCTGAATAGCCTTTAGGCTAGTGTGTAGTTTCCTAGGTTTTACAGGATTTCCAGTGGTATATAGAGTATTAGAAATATTAATAGATTTATTGTGAGAAATAGGTGTACCTAGATCTATTGTTTGCTCCATACTAGAATAAACTGTGGATTTTCTAGTGCCCAGAATACCAGGTTTAGTAATGATATTGATAATGGTATGCGGTACACCATGTGCAACATTTTTTCTAACATCTAGATTTCCAATTTTAACAATTCTAGTACTGTTTACTAATGTTTGAGAACTATATATAGAGTGTTGAATAGGGTGAGAAGAAAATGAGTTCTTTTCCCTATTTCAATTCTCTTTCTTTACCCCAAGAGCCTCTGAGATATTCATGAGTTAGGGTTCCTGGATCTGTCTAGTGCCCATTTCTGAGGAGGTGTGATCTACTACATCTTTCCATGGAATTGATCCAGGGAAATTAGTTATGTGAATTAATGTAGTGCATTTAGTGAATTGAATATGTTCAGAAGAATTTATTAAATCTCTCCTACCCATTATAAAAACATCCTCCTTGCTGTAGATAGAGCTTAATACCTATTCAGATTGACAAGTAACATTTTCTTTGGAGTTCCTAATGGTATCTAAAACCAGGTTTTCAATTTATACTAGGAGGTTTTGTTCCTTTTTGGAGTCCTCTTCCAATTCAGCTTCATCAGCCCATGTTTTACCTGATTTTTCCTCTGTGTGTGCCAATTTGTGTGTTTTTTTACCTAAATTTCAGATTTTGTTTTAATGGTTTTAGGTATATCCACCATATGAGCTTTTTTTTTTCTAATTTCATTCCATTCATTTTCAATTGGTGGACTTACTTGATTTCTAACCACTCTACAGTTAGAGATTGTGTGTCCAATGATCTTACAAAGATCATAAAAGGGGGGATTTTTATCATATTCTATTCTAATTTAAGTCTTACAATCATTGGAGTTGAATCTAATGGATTTTGATAGTTTTGAATCTAAGTTAATTTCAACCATAACTCTCACAAAGAGACCTAACTCAGAATTTAATGTTCTTTGGTCTATTTTGAGAGGGGTTCCTATACAATAATCGATGTCATTTTGTATTTTGGGGTGCCAAAAGAACCAGTTCGGGACATGTAATTTAATCCAAACTTGTTCCATGGTGTTTATATATGTATGTCGGTTGAAAGAAAAGTCCCACTCCGATAGTCTAAGAAATACCGATTTTAGATTAATATTACCAGTCTTACAAACCTTATCAAGATCGCCTTGTGAGATTAACAATATGTGAAAATAAACCTTTCCTATTGGTATCATTTTCCAGTTTGAGACATGTCAACAATTTTCAATTTTTGAATGTAAATCAGTAAGAGGCCAAGGATGATCACCTTTACGATAGAATATGCGGCCCGTGATAGAGAATTTTCACATTTGTGTGCATTGTTGAAGTGCATCTGGATTTGATTCCACCAAGAATCTTCTATCATTGAGCTTCTTGAAAAGGGGAGGCTTCTTCAATTTTTCTTTTCCTAGATCTGTGCCTTTCAGGGAATCCATAAATGAGATCCCCTGAAATCTACCAGTGAACGAGATATTTTGAACCCTTTCTTCAGGAAGCAAACTACTTGAACCAAAAAATCTATGAACAATGCACTGATGTGCCTGAATCCAATGATCTACACTCTAGGACCAAGTAGACACACCAATGTGTAAGACCTCAACATCATATACATACCTAGAGCTAATAATCTACACTCTAAGACAAGAGGAACACCCCAACATGTAAACCCCCACAATGGACGATGGACTCAAGCTAAACCTTCTACCTAGTACCCAAGGTAACCAATGTGATCATTTTCACAATCATCTCAATGTTTTTAAAAACAATTTAAACACTAATCATGAAATTCAACATTTAATAGGCTATAGATGAAACCACCTACCTCAAAACTCAGGTCGCACATGCCCACAATGGGATACACCAACAATGAAACCCAACAACCTCAAAGGAACAACTTTTACAGAGATCCAATAATAACACCTAGATTCAAGATTCAAAAATGTGGAGTTTAGATTCATAAATCCCTAGATGATCTATCAAACTCCTAGGAAGAATAGAGTAAGAAACATAGAGAATTCTTACCTGGTATGTCATAAAACAACCAGAATGAGGATTAATCGTGAACGAGAAGACCCAAAGGATTGGAGGTATCCCAAAATCTATTGGGGTTGGGTCTAGGTTAAGAGAAAATAAACCCAGAAAAAGAAAAAAAGAGAAATTAGTTAGGTTGCCTGCTTAAAAACATTTGTTGGTACTTTACATGAAGTGTAACCTAATTACACATTGTGAAATTTTCAACTCCCATAATTACCGAGAAATCTGTTTCCTTTTGATTAAAAATGGATTTAATTTTATTTATGAGATACACATCGTGTAACCCTATTACATGGCGTGTAATTATCCAAAAGGATATAAAACAATTGAATTTCTATTATAAATTTACAACAAATATCTGACTTCACCATCATAGGTATCCTCCCAATTCCTTCTCAACCCTACCCAGAAAATGAAAGAATAAAACCACGAAAAGTTTAAAAATGTATTTTTTAGAAGAGTAAAAATATGTTACAACCTCTCCAACATAGAAACTTTATATCCCCAGAAATCTTACGAAGAAGACTCCCTGGCAAAAAAATGAGGTCACTGCTCTCTTATCAGTGTCTCGTGCTCTCACATCTCATGAGAATTATAACTATGCTTCTATAGCACTCGAACCAAAAGGTATAGTCCTCCCATGAATTACCTTAGTTTTAGAATCAACTAACCTGACTAGTAGACCGGTCATGGATAATTATAGCTCAACTTCAAGATCATGGAAAATCAAAACATGAGATGGATCAGATATATACTTTTGTATATGAGATACAAGAAATATGTTCTGTATCAATGTAACCTTTAGTGGAAGTTCCAAATAGTAATCAATGTTCCCTAGTTTCTCCACAACCTCAAAAGGTCCCACAAAATAGGGAGAAATTTTTCCTTTCCTTCCAAGCTGTTGATAACCCAAACAGGGTGAAACTTTCAATAACTCTTGGTCCCCAACTAAAAAATCCAATGGCCTACAAAAATGATCAGTATTAGATTTATACCTTCTCTATTCCATCAACATCCTTTGACAAATCACCTGACTCTTTTTTTCTCTTAAACCAAGCATGGTACAATCAATGAACTTTCACCAATCTCCAACCAACACAATGGAGAATTGAACTGGGGATATATATCATAAACTATAAAAGATGGAACTCTATTTAATCGAATAATTACTTTCACATAGATATTTCCCAACTCCTCAACTTTGGTTGTATCCCAAAAGGGTATAAAGTGAGACAATTTTGTCAGTCTATTGATCAAAAACCATATAGAATTCTTATTTTTCTAGTTACATGGAAACCCAACCACAAAGTCCATAGAGATATTGTCCCACTTCCAAGTAGGCACTAGAAGTAGCTGAAGAAAACTCGAAGGTTTTTTATGCTCTAATTAAACCTATTGGAATGTATAAAATGAGATAAAAACTCAGTAATTTCTTGTATCATACTAGTCCACCATAATTTCTACCACATGTTAGAGAACATCTTCATGGTTCCAAGGTTCACTTCCCATGAGAACTATGGAAATACCCCATAACCTCTATCCTTACCAACTGTGGTACCAAAAAATGATTTAGGAATAAAATAACATCCTCTTTTGAGAACAAGCACTAAAAAATAGTCTCCCCACTATTAAGATATTCTATAATTCCACAAAACTCATCGTCACACTATTTTTCTAGAATAATTAACTCAAGAAGAGTAGAGGCCAACTGAACACTGGTCAAAGATATCCTTTCCCTTGATTTCTGGACATTAATGTGCAACTGTGCAAAAAGATCCATCAAGTTCCACTCTTCTGGTGATTATTTCACTACCTAGTTAGGAAGTTTCCTGCTTAAACCATCTGTAATGATATTCCCCTTCCCCAAGGTATAGGCGATATTGAATTCAAAATTTTAAGGTATTCTAACCATCATCTTTGTCTGAGATTCAATTCTTTATGAGAAAAGATATAGCTTAGATTATTATGATATGAAAATACTGTGAACCTCTCCCCAAAAAGATAATACTACCAACACTTAAGCGCATGCATAATCATGGAAAGATATAAGTCATGAGTGGGGTAATTTTTCTCATGCGTTTGGAGATGAAAAGAGCCATAATCCACCACATGGTTATCCCACATAAGCATGTAACCCAAACCAACACTGGAAGCATCATAAAACACCACATATCCCTTACTGGGATCATGTATGATCATGATAGGAGTAGATGTCATAATTCATTTAAGTTCATAGAAATAAGACTAACATTACACATCCTAGGTGAATTTTTATACTTTCATAGTAAGGAAAGTCATTAGTGACACCAATTTAGAGAAATCGTTAACAAACTTTCGGTAATATCTAGTAAGACCAAGGAAATTATGAATCTCAAAGAAATTCTGTAGTTCTTTCCATGATAAGAAATCCATCACCTTTTTAGGATCAACTGATAATCCATGTTAAAAATTCATGTGTCCTAGGAAATTCACTTCTTAAATCTAGAAACTACATTTCTAAATTTTTCTATACAAATGGTGACTTCTAAGAATTTCCAGAACCAAACATAGATAGTGCTCATTCCCATGTTCAGATTTAAAACAAACCAAAATATCATCTACAAACACTACCAAAAATTTTCAAGATATTTATAAATTATTTGACACATAAAATCCATAAAAACTTTAGGAGTGTTAGTTAGTCCCAAAGGAATCACAAGATATTCATAATGGTCATACATGCTTCTGAATGTTGTCTTGGGTATATTAAACTCCCGATCTCTGAGTCGATGATAACCCAACTGAAGATCAATCTTTAAAAATCACTTTCCCCCCTTTAATTGATCAAATAAATCATCCCAACAAGACAAAGGATACTTGTTCTTAACTATTACCAGTTCAGATTCTGATAGTCTAAACACAATCGAAGTGAACCATATGTGTTCTTAGAAAAAAGCATAGGGGCTTCCCAAGGAGATACAATAGGGTGAAAAAACCTTTTTCCAATAGGTCATCCAACTAAATCTTAATACCTTTCAACTTCATTGGTATCTTATGATAAGAAGGTGTCGATATCGGTTGTGTCCCTGACACCAAGTCAACCATAAAATCTATCTCTCTCTCTAGAGGAAGACAAAATAAGTCATCTAGGAAAATGTCAAAAAAATCCCGAACAATAATGGGAAGATTGAAAATATAAGAAACTTCAACATGATCAATCACAACAGTAGACAACAAAGTCTTGATCTCTTGGCGGGAAGGCCTTGCATGTCCAGACCCCATGACCCACTCCCCCTGAAACACATGAGAGCTCCCATCAACAGTTAGAAACAAAACATGCCAATGATAAAAATCAACCTCAACTCAGTGAGTGACTATCCAATCCATACCAATGATGACGTCAAATAGATCCAAATCAACAATGATAAAATCCCAAACCAACTCTGTATCAGCTATTTTTAACGATTAATAAGGACACCAAAAACCATGCACTTTCCTCTAACCAAGGGCTGTCGTTAAATCCATAAAAAGGACATAAGTTCTATTGGAAGTTTAAGAATATAAAAAAATGTGATGATATAAATGATTGGGAGGCACATGTATCAAATAAATCAATTTTTATGAAAGATAATATAAATATAGAACCTATCACCGTTGTTGGACCTGCATTGACTTTCACTGGACACTCATCTACTACATGAAAGTGATTCACTCTTTAGGCCTATGGTTGGATACCTATAGTTTTTAAAGCATATGACTACCCCATAATGGACTTTGGAGTTGAAGAACCATGACCATAAGGAGGCATATACTTAGCCTAAAAGGAGCATTGTAAATGACCAACACATCCACAACTGTTACATGTATTTGTAGGCATAGGACAAAAATGTCTGGTGTGTCCTACGTTTCCACACTGATATCAAGTCATAGGTACACTACTAGATGTAGTAAACAGTATAGGGGAGGATCAATGTTGAGACCCACATCCACCACTCCTATGATGATCTTACCACTTCCTCTTCTTCCCATTAATGATACTAAAGTTTCCACTCAGTGGAAGAGACGAGGTGGAAAACCAACCTTGCCTTCCATATTCAACCTTTCCATCATAGCTCTA
Source organism: Viscum album (assembly GCA_963277665.1). NCBI lineage: Eukaryota > Viridiplantae > Streptophyta > Magnoliopsida > Santalales > Viscaceae > Viscum > Viscum album. The sequence continues at coordinate 1,894,299,068 of OY728165.1, forward strand.
TATACCATCTCAATATAGGTAGAAATATTCAACATGAATACATGTGATTTGATATCTGGTCACAAACCCTATAAGTATCTCTGATACTTCAACTAGTCATCCTTTACCACATCCAGAGAAAAATGGACAAGCTCAGCAAATCAGTTGGTGTTTGTCGACACTAAATTCTCTTTCTGCTGCAAAGAGAGGAACTCTAGATATTTTTACCACATCATTGACTCTAGACAAAATTGTAGGAAGAATAGGGTTTTTAAACCATTCCAATTCAAGTCCATATTCTTGTCTTCCTAGATTATGGAATCCCACCATCGCTTACTAGAACCCTCGAGCCTGAACGCTACACACTTCACCTTGATATTTTCAGGTGTCACCAGAAATTCAAAGATTTGATCAATCCTATATAATCATTCCTACAACTATTGAGGTTTATTATTTCCTTTAAATGATGGTGACTTCTTGGGAAGAATTCCCATGATATATCTCTCTCTCCTCAAGTCCTGGATGTACTTCAAAAACTATGTTCTAAACTCATAGTATGTTTTCATCAACAACACAAACTACTTATAATATAGTCTCAATGATATTATGATTTATTGGTGTATTACCTTGAGGATCATCAAATGTACCCTCCTGTGGAACTCATGGAAGACATATTAGAGGAATATAGCTGCAACCAAAATAGAAGTAACAATTTGACAAAAAAGTAAATCTCATCTTAAACAAGAAAACCCATAAGTAGAAACTAAGATTTAAAACAACACCCAACATTAGAGACAAATATTCCAACATCCCATGGAAAATTGAGTCTTGTCACGATAAGAGATGGACAAGAACTTATCGCAACATACCTCTCAAGTTCAGAAAATCCTATCTCCAATATAACTAACATCCCAAGACAAGAACTCTTGGGGACAAACCCTTCCCTCTAATACCACATTATAACGAACCAACCCAGGTTACCCTCAAACCTGGAACCCGAGATGATCTGTTAAATACTTGAAGGGCATTCCCGATCCCTATGGGTTGGTGATGAGAAACCAGGCATTGAACAACACTCCAAGGTAATGATTTTTCTCTAAGATAAATGAAGAACATGGAAATATATACATACTCAAAGAAAAAAAGAAACAGTGGAAAATAGAAATTTATAGGTTCAATAATTGTAAGAATACAACAGAAACTAAAAAATAGCTAAAGTAGCTACAAAATCAAAGAGAAACGTCCAAATTAATAGGAAAATGAAATCAATAAAATAATCCATGTGATTGTGTGGGAAACCTCCCACCATCTCACCACTAGCTACACAACTCAGCTGAAATAAAACTTCACTGCACCATTGCGGCGCCTTGCCTTTCCCTGTATTGGAAGACATACCAAGGTCTAATCACCACCAAAATGGTGCACATGGTGTGAGATAATAGGATGAATAGGATCCCACCTAGGTGTTCCATAAAAATAACCTGTATAACAATTATTGTATGGTCATTTTAAATAAAACATGGCATGCTAAGTAGTAAAGAAATTTTATAGAAAACATTGTATACATTTCCCCTTTTCATAGTTCTAAAACAAAAGTAGGTATATCAATTTTAAATCACATTTTCCATATCATGTTTCACAAGAATCAGCATGCTTATCAAGGCTAAAATAGTAAAAATAAAAGTATTTCAAAAACAACAGTAACAACACAGGTATCACAACACCAAGGAATACAACAAGTGAGGCAGCAAAATAATCTTACCCAAAAATCTATGAAAAGTGAACTACGGTACCAGAATCCAATGATCTACACCCCAAGACCAAGGATACACCCCAACATGTGAAACCCCAACCTCATATATGTACTTAGAGACATTAATCTACACTCTAGGATAAGAGGAATCTCCCAACATGTGAACCACCAAAATGGACAGTGGCCTCAAGCTAAACCTTCCTCCCAGTACCCAAGGTAACCAATGTGATCATTTTCTCAATCATCTCAATGTTTTAAAAAATTATTTCAAAACCATTCATGCAATTAAACATTTAATAGGGTGACCATACCCGGTTATTTTTCACAAATCATTAAATTCTTTGAAAATACACATTTTCTTTCCATTTATCAAAAACCAAGGAAAACCCATTTTTATTCAAAATACCTTTACAAAACACACAAACAATCCTTTTCAATTTCACACTAATTTATTTATAAATCAATTTATAAAAATGGAATAATACAGTTTATCAAACATAGGCTAGAGATGGAGCCACTTAACTCAAAACTTGAGTCGCACACACCCGCAACGGGATCCACCAAAAATTAAAACCAACAACGTCATAGAAAAAACTAAAATTAAATCCACATCTCAATATAGATTCAATTTAGAAAAAGGGGTTCGGTGAAAAGGAGGAAATCCACATACCTCATGATCTTACACATGCTGCACCGAAACCAACAAAGAATGACTGTAACAGAGATCCAATAATCACACCTAGATTCAACATTTGAGAACATGGAGTTTAGATCTACCAATACCTTGAAGATCTATCAAGCTCTAAGGAAGAAGAGAGTAAGAAATAGAGAGAATTCTTACCAAGTATGTCACAGAATGACCAGAACGAGGATCTATCTGTGAATGAGAAGACTCAGAGGGTTGGAGGGCTCCCAAAATTGATTGGGGTTAGATCTAAATTGAGAGAAAAGAAACCTAGAGGAAGAAAAAAGGGAAATCAGTCAGGATTCCAACTTAAAAATATTCCACAGGACTTTACATGATGTGTAACCCAATTACACATCATGTAATTGTCAACTCCAATAATCTCCAAGAAATCCAAAACCTTTTGATTAAAAACGGATTTAATTTTATTTATGAGTTACATGTTAGGTAACCCTATTACATGGTGTGTAATTGTTCACCAGGATCCAGAACAGCATAATTTATGCTGGAAATTTCCAATAAATCTATGACTTCACCATCACAGGTATCCTCCCAATTTCTTCTCAATCCTACCAAGACAATGAAAGAATAAAATCATGGAAAGTTTAAAAACATACCTATTAGAAGAGTAATGGGTTGTTATAGTCATAGTTTAAAGTCATATGGGGATGATCATGGTATAATGTCATGTGGAGGACACTTTTTTGTCCCAGGGAATGGCTAACTAAAGACTCAAGAGGGGGTAAATTGTGTTCTTTTGAATTTTCATTACTTTAAAACCAACCTCTTCAAGGTATATGACTTCCAATATTTTCCTTAAAAGAATAAGGAATAGGAAAAATAAATTTTTTAAGGAAAATGATGTAATTAAAAATATTTATAGTGATTCGGGAAATAGAAATCCCCTTGTCCACTCCACCAACACTCTACCCTATGATTTTGGTGATTTTCACTATGTCAGCCCTTTTTTTAGGGAATCCCAACGGATTGAAAGCAGTCGTTACATGTTACAAAGGTCCAAAATCTTCCAACTAGGCTCCAAATTCAAAAAAATTCTTCAAATTCTTAACAAGCATGATCATAATGATTTAATATAGTAATTATAATAAAAAAAGTTTGGAATAATGATACAAAACACAGTTCCAAGAAGTAATTGGAAGTAGTTGAAGATACATCCATAGAAGATGTGATTTTTCCAAGTTTATCTTTGGAAGTTCTTTGATTTCAAAGGATGATCTTGTAGACATAAAAAATGAAGAAAATATTCAAATTTTTTATTCTCAAGCATTTAATGAATCACGTATTGTATCGTATATTTATTTTGTACACAAATTTTGATGTTCTTGTTTTCACTTGCATACGTACATTTTTCATACAAGAGAAAAAACTTCTATATACATCTTTACTTTGGAATTTGAACTTAATCACTCTCAATAATCAAAACAGTCGAGTGAATAATCCTTCTGAAAATTTAATGAGAAAATTTCTTAATGGTATGTTTCCTTTTACTAATATAAAATAAACTTCCATGGAGGTGTTTTCAAAAATCTTCTTCTTCATCAGATCTTTCCATTCTTATAAAAAGTCATCGTTTCCAAATCAAACTTTCCTTATTTAGATAGATCTTTTTCTAACACACTTAATAGTATGAAATGATTTATCAAGAGATTATACCAATTTTATAATTATAATCCTGATTATCCATGGGATGACTTATTATTCATAAGCTAAATTTATGATATCATTTCTCTTGTAAGATATTTTATAGAAAAACTTCATAAGATAAAACAGATCTTCGAATTCTAGGTTGTGTAGGATAAACTGAATTCATTATCATGTAGGATAACTCTTATTTATAATATACTAGTTACCATAAAATTATAATCAACTTTCATGGCATCATTTTATTCATGTAAGATAATCCTTTTGGGAATGTACTTTTCATAAGATAAAAAAATACTCATAATTTCCTTCTGACCGAGCTCTCTAACTTTGAACATGAGAAGATAAATTTTCTTTCTTCATAATATAATTCAATCATATAGTAAGATAAAATTTCCAAAGTGATCTTTTATAAGATAAATTTATTTGGCATAGACTGAAATTCCAATGAAGAAACTGAGTTTAAACCACAGGATAATTATGTTACACAGAATAAAAACTATCAGTATAAAATAAATTTCTTTAACAAACAGTTCCTATCATAATAAATATCTCTATACTTGTTTTTGATAAATTAATTTACAATTTATACATAAAATATTTTATAAACCTTAATAACATCTAGACATAAAGTTATGAAACACTTAAGGAAAATGTGTTAGTATGTAAATAGGGATTTTGTGAATCATCAAAGAACATAAACAATTGATATACACCGAAGCAATATAAGTCTATCCAATAATATTCCCCTTTTTTATGATCATGAAACCCATTGAATGATAAATATAAATTTTATGAAAATAGTTTTAAAAGATTTTAATTTTTATATCCTCCTTTTATTCTCCCCCTTTTTGTGATATCAAAAAGACGAAGGATAAAGAAAAGGAATAAAATTAATGTTTCATAGAGAAAAGTGTAAATGGTATAAATAATATATAGTAAATGTGAATATAATTTATAATATAATTGTATTAAAAATATCATTGTTAATATTTAGAAAATAACAATAGAAATAATCAATAATAGAGAAACATATAACAATAAGAATAATAAATTAGAACAAGGAACAATAATACTTGAAAACTTTTAGAAATCAATGAGTAGAAAAGAATAAATAATGATAATACTTGAAAATATTTAGAAATTAGATAAACAGTAAATAATTCAATAAAAATAAAAATAAATAACAATTAAAATTTTTATGATATGGAACAGTCATTTAAAAAACACAGTTATGAAAACATATTAGTCCTATGGCGTCGTTCAATGTTTTCGAGGTGTAATATTAAAGGATTGACATTGGCCGACTAGAAATGAGGAAGTATGTAGAGTAGAATCAACACTTTATCCAATGACATCATCTAAGTTAATAAAAGATCCTCCAAGTTCAACTTTACCTACTGAAGTGATCCTTACAGAAATGGATTTTATTTCAAGAGCAGTTTGCTGAGCTCATGCTCAATCAAAGTGATCTATAGGTATGAAGTGTATTATAATAAGGGGAAGGTAAAGTTAAAAACTCTTATTTGGTAAACCTAATATTCTCCCAATAATAAAACTCATCGGGATCAAATATATCCTTAAATTTATGAGATGTGGTGTCATGTCGATCAGTAATAGCAGGTCCTAAATAACTTCTATCTTGGAAATGATAGTGTGTATCCTTTACTTTTCCATTCTCTTCACCACGTCATTCATGTAGAAATATAAGAGAGGTTTGAAGCCATTAAAAAATCTATGAGAAAAATTCCCAAATAATTTTTTCATATCCACCTTCATAGCATAATTCATAACTAAATTCTACCAAAATTCAAACTAATTATCAAACAAACTAGTTGAACTAACGACAATATTCAAAATTGATGCAAAAACTATAACTTCATTACCTTTCAAGTAAATTCATCATTCTTGAGGTTTAACAAAAGATTATTCTTCTTATTCTTCTTCTTCTGAAGATTTTGATCTCATATTTTCCAAAACTAACTGATTTCTATTTCCAAACATCTCTTCCAACACTAATTTTTTTCATTAGTGATCCAACCATTTTTCATAAACTAGTAATGATAAAATTGTAATCTTTGTGTGTTTGAAATGAGGCATCCTAAACTACTATCATTCTATCCTCAACCATAGAACAATCTCCTTTTGAGATTGATCAATTTCTATTATTAAAATTCATAGGATTATATGAATTTTCCTAACTTCGGTTATCACATCACCTTGAAGATATTAAACTATGTCTTTTGAAATGAGTTATCACTATACAGACGTTGTGTTGGAAGACAATGCATCTATTTCCTGATACATATATTCTATATTTGATTCTATGGAAGCCTGATCCAAGGATATATGGGCTAAGGATTCTCTAGATTAATCAATTGAAACTCTCTTCACGATTAATAGAATTAAAGATTTTAACTCATCAAAATAATTTTTGGAAGATGTTCTCTCACTAAGAGTCCTTAATTTTTCTCTGGACTCGATCGATTAAATATTATTCAAATGTAATTAATTAATCAACTCATAAGAAATTTTTTGAGATCATTAATCATCTACATCTAACTCTTCTGTAGGAATCTCAGAGCTTGTATGATGCAAAAAAATGGAAAAAACAAATCTTTGGGCACTTCGGCACTACGATCTTCATCAACTTGATGATTTTCATCAACATGGGGTACATCCTCTACATGGGAGGGATCACCTGACTCTGATATCAATCTTATTTTTTTCAATAATAATAGTATATTAATCTACTTCATCAAACTATTTATCAACATCACCAATAGTGTTCTCACTCGTAAAACTAGCAGATTCTTTTCTCACCTTTCGACTAGCCTCCTCAAATTGAGATATTTAAAGAGGGATTTCCCTCGATATGGTAGAAATGTTCTTATCTAGACCAACACTGACTAATATCATAATTACTAATTCCAAATTTTCTCTCATTGAAGATAAAGGTAAAACAACCGGTTGAACAGTTTCAAGATTATGGGTGTCAATCACTTGACAAGTTTTTGAACAAATTTTTAGGGTGACCTCATCCTCGATTTGAATTTATTACAAAAAAATAACCCAAACTCTTTTTCGTCTATCAAAAATAGTTTAATTTTATAGAATATATATTATATCTATACTTTTAAAGGGTTCCACCAAGGATACATGTAAACTTGTAGTAACTTGAGCAGGAATATTAGAAGCAACTACACCATGAGAAGACCCCCCCTAAATAGTAGTAGGTTCAACTTAGACTTCATATTATGAAATGAATGGAAACAAGTTATTCAAAAATGAAATATAATAAAATACACTATGATTTAACACACTAGAACTTAAAGTTTTTAGACCATAATAATGAGTGGTGGTGTTATCATCCAAACAAACACATGCTTTACTAATAATCAGTGTTAACAGACTTCAAAATAGACACAAATTTACCTATTTATTTTAGATATGGCCCATATAACTCATTAAATATCGTTCCAAATTTATAGTATTTTCTATCATAAATAGATACAATAATGTAACATCTTGAAAAAGTATTTTCTCAAAATCACTATTGAAATGAGCAATTCTAGATTGAATAAACTTCACAAGAACTTTTATTTCTGGTTTCAAGACCTTCATGAGCTTCTTCTATATACTAGACATTCCAAATATATATTTCATTATCTATAGATGGATAAATTCATCAATATGAGATAATGAAGTCTTGAAATCAGAATAAAGTTCACGAGGGAATCAAAACACTTTATTCATCACTGTGGAAGATATCGAAAAATCCTTTTGCTTTATCGTCATAGTTACAAGGTCTTTGAGATCTCCAAAATGAAACCCAAGGGTTTCATAAAACTCTAAAACTTATTTCTCATATAAAAACTCTATCCATTTTTCATCAAACACAAAAACCCATCCTTGATGTATTATAACTTTCTTGAATATAAATTCTATTTCTTCCAGCCAGGTAAAATGAATAGCTCTTCGACTCGCCAATTTTCTTATGGACTTTGAGCACTTGTCTCTATCAGATGTTGATCCATCTGTTCTCTTAGGTTTTTAAAAATTTGAAGAAGTTTTGAAGGATTTTAGAATTAGGGATAGTAAGGCTGAGAGATGAGGACACTGAGGTTCACAATGGGTTCCTGCATAAGACTAGTTTTCTTTATTCTGTTTTATGGTAACTGAAGGGTCACACAGTGTGATGTATATGGAAATAATGACAAAACTAGCATGTATGTCATATTAGGATGTGACTAATACTCAAAATGGTGATTCTAAATTTCTAATGAAATAAAGTAAACATAAATTTAATAAATATAATTGCATGCTCACTTAGACTATTAAATGCGTAAAATATAATTAGGTAAAACTAAAAAAACCTAATTTAGATTTAATAAAATAAAATCTATTAGTGGTAAAATGTTTTTTAAAAATGTTTTCCAATTTATTTTCTATGAAAAAAATTCTAAATAAATATAACATTTTTATGTATGCTCTCTTAAGAAATGATTTCTTAGATCAATGTGATTTGTTATAGAATGGTTTATAAATTTTTTTGAAATTTTGATAGAACTTGTGTTATCAAATTTTATTGGAACATAACTAAAAATGAATCGAAATTCCATCAAGGATTGTTTCATCCACATAAATTGTTTGAAAAAACTTCAAACTGTAATATATTCAATTTTAATAGTTGACAATTCTGTGTATTTTTGTTTCTTACAAGACCATGATACTAAGGATTTACCCAAAAAATGATAGGTTCCTCATATGTTTTTCCAATAAAGTCTACACCCACAAAAAACAATATTTGAGTATGAATTTATATTAAAATAATAAGTTTTGGAAAAATTAAAGAAATAAATACCTTAAAACCTTTTTGGCAGTATTTAAATGAGATTCTTTTGGATTAGATTGAAATATAGCATAAAGACATACTGAAAACATAATGTATGTCCTACTTATAGTAAGATAAAGAAAAATTAAAACAATTCCTCTATATAACTTGTTTTGAACTGGTTTTCTTTCCTGATTCAATTCAATTATAATCTTAGAACTTATAAGAGATGAATAGGTCTTAATATTTTCAAGTCCACACTTTTTAATTAAATCAAGTATTTATTTTCTTCGGTTTAAAACATTTCCAAAATATTTTTGATGAATCTAAAATCCAAGGAAGTAGTTTAACTCCCCATCATGCTCATAAAAAATTCTTTTTTCATGATTTTAGAGAAATCATAACACAATTTTTGATTTTCTACCCAAAAATAACAGCATCAACATATATTTTCACAAGAAAAGTACCTTTTGACAAAGTTTTATTAAAAATGTTGGGTCAACCAATCCCACATTAAAAAAATTTTATAAAATAAAATAACTTAATCTTTCATACCATGATCTTGGTTCTTATTTAATTCCAAAGAGCGATTTATTAAGTTTAAAAATAGAACTTTTTAAATGAGGTTATTAAAAACTAGGAAGTTGTTTAACATAATCTTCCTCCATCAAAAATCAATTTAGAAATTTAAATTTAACATCCATTTGATATAATTTAAAATTAATAAGAGATGCATATGCTAGTAGGATTCTAGTTGCTTCTAAACTAGCTACTAGGACAAAGGTATCTTTATAACATGTTCCTTTTTTGATTATAAACTTTTGTAACTAACCAAGATTTATTTCTAGTGATCACACCTTGATAATCATGTTTGTTCTAATATACCCATTTATTTATAATAAAAATATATTCAAAGGTTCTATCAACTAATTACCGTACATGGTTCCTCTTGAATTGGTTAAACTCTTATTGAATTGCTAAAACCCAACTGTCATTAGCTAAAGCTTCATCTACAGTTCTAGGTTCTAGTTAAGATAAAAGATCATACGATTCTACAAGTTTTCCTGCATTTCTTTCCTAACTCCATAAAATATTCCAATAACTATTTCTATACGATGGTCCTTAAGGTTTCTTGGTTGTCTAGGTAACACACTTTCTATTTAACTAGTATCAACCCTCATAAGATTTGTTCAGCCAAAAAAAATCCCCAAATCATCATCTTTTTTATTGTTAAAAAGACTCATGACTTCAAGCGAACCACTTAACTCATCAAATTGAGTCAATTTTTTATCAAAAGAATCAATTTAATTAAATTTCACATGATTTTATTATTCAAAAATCCTCAAACTTTTATTGAGAAATCTATAAGATTTGGAAGTAGTATAATAACTTAGGAAGATTACTTTATTAGCTTTTAGATCAAATTTACCAATATTTTCCTTGGTGTTCAAGATATAAAATTTACATACAAACACATTAATGTATCCTACCTATGGTTTTATATTATTCTATAACTCATAGGGTGTTTACTTTAAGATAAGCTTTATTAGAGCTCTATTAATTACATAATATTTTGTGTTAACTTCTTCAGCCCAAAAATGAGTAGGCATGTTATAGTCACATAAAAATGTTCTATCAATTTATTAAAAAGTCTTATTCCTCTTTTCAACAACTCCATTATATTAAGGTGTCCTGAGGGTAGACAAGGTGTTCTAAATGCCATTTTTTAAGAAGAAAGAATTAAATTCATTATTCTCAAATTTACCTCCATGATCACTTCTCAAAGAAATAATTTTATAATGTTTATCATTTTTTACAAGTTTAAAGAAATTAATGAAAATATAATAGGATACTCTTTTAAGTCTCAAAAATTAGCCATAGTAAACCATGAAAATATTCAACCAACAAATAAACAAAATATTTTCTATAAATTCTTGTGGTTCTAGAAGGTTTGAATAGATCCATATGGATATGTTCTAGAGGTGTAGATGTGGAAAACTATTTAACTATTTTAAAAGATGACTTATGTTTCTATCCTATTTTTCATGCATCACAAAGTTTGTTTTATTAAATTTAAGGTTTGGAAAATCAGAAATCATTTTTTTTGGATTAATTTCTCAAAGAATAAACATTATAATGTCCAAGACTTCTACACTAAATCCAAGGTTAATTTATTTCAGTATTCAAACAGTTTAAATTTTTATACAAAAGGAATTAAAATCTATAGTATAGAAATTATTTTTTCCTGGTGCTCTAAACTTAAGAGATTTTTATTTAAAGACCGAGAAAGAATTGTTAGAAAAAATAAACCACATAACCATCATCACAGAGTTGAGAAATACTTGTCTGGTTGTGCTTTAATCATTTAAAACCTTGTAGGACCTTGAATATAAAGATCCAGTCCATAGTGTCAATAACTTGAATAAAAAAACAAAGGAGGTAACATAGCTATTAAACTTGACATCAGAAAATACTTAGGCACTATGGAATGGATATTTATCTTCAAGGTCCTGAAAGGTTTTGGTTTTAGTGCCTCTTTCATCAATGATATCCAAAATATATTCAACTCGGCATCTATCTCCATTTTTATAAATGGTTCTCCCAAATGCTAATTTAAATGCACCAAAGGTGTCAGACAAGGTGATCCCCTTTCTTCCATCATCTTCTTGATATAGGAAGATAATCATAGTCATCTGATCAACCGTCTGGTGGTCTAGAATAATCTGAAACCCATCTATGTCTCCAGAAATTTGAATTCTATTACTCACCATTTCTATGCTGATGAAATCATTATTTTCCTTCAAGGTGATAAAAGGAACATTCTTAATCTAAAAACAATTCTCTCACACTATGGAGAGGTTTCTGGAAAAACCATTAGTTGGAACAAATCCTGCATTTTCTTTGGAAAGAACTTTCCTCCCAACAGAAAATGTAACATTATTAGTAACCTCGGTCTAAAATAAGGTATGCTCACTTTCACTTATCTTGGTGTTCTTATATTTCAGGGTAGGCCCAAGTCCTGTCAATTTATGCCTATTGTTGACCAAATTCTAAACCATATTTCTTCTTGGAAAGGTAAATCTCTCTCCATATTAGGTAGGACTTACCTTGTTAAATCTATTGTTGTCTTCAAGATGGTTTACTCCATGATGGTCTAAAAATGTCCTATTAGTCTTATTAAAAAAAATGAACATCGCTATTAATGATTTCATCTAGACAAGTAGTACTCTAGAAAGAAAACTTGTGACTATTCCCTGGTTAACTTGTTGCAAGCCCATTGAGATTGGTGATATTGGTATAAAAAATTTAAAATTCTTTAATGAAGCCCTTCAGGCTAGTCTCACTTAGAAACTTTTTCATAATACCTCAGATGATATTACCTTTCTCAAAAATAGATTCCTTGACAAACTTAAGCTGGGAAATTCAAACTACATTAGCTCTTCCATTTGGCCTTCCATAAAACACTCCTTCACCAATATTATTAATAATTCCAGATGGATGGTCTCCAGAAACTATTCCATAAAATTTTGGTTGTATAACTGGAATGACACACCTTTAATTTATATGATATCTTCTGATAAAACTCATTAAAATATCAACAACACTATCAGAGATATTTCAAACTCTCAACATGACCAACTCCCTTTTAATATTATAAATGTCACTGAAAACTACTATTTCACTTACTCTGATGATTTCTTAATTTGGGAACCATATCACAATGGTATGATTAACTCAAAAAATTTCTATAATAATTATTTATGTAACTTGGAGAATGATTACATATGGATAAAACATTTTAAAAAACCTTGGATTAAACCTTCGATATTTACTCTCATTTGGCGTATCGCTCATAAAAAGTCCCCACTGATAGTTTCCTCCAAACTTTGGAATCCAACTTTTCTCTAAGTGTAAAATCTGTAATCAACATAGAGAATATGCTAACCACATCTTCCTTTATTGTTCTATTGCTTCTGATTTTTGTAAATATATTATTGAAAATTTTAATTGCAGATGGTTTATTATTGAATATGTCAAAACTCAACTAAAGAAATGTGCAGAAATGGAAGGCTCTCAACAAATTAGGAACATTTTCTTTGATGTAGTTACTGAGCTCCACCATGTGATGTGGTATTATAGGAATGCTATTATTCATAAAAATTACTCACTCAATCTAAATGCAGGTCGAATGTGGATCCTTACTTCCATACACGACACTTCTTTGTTGTAAAAGGGAAATTTCCACAACACTGTTCACGAATTTGGAATCCTGAAGCGTCTACAGATTAATAGCAATTTCTATCAACCGCATCGCAGTTTAGAGGTGTTCTGGAGATCCCCTCTTCATGGATGGATAAAAATCAATATTTATGGTGCCTCTAAGGGAAAACCGGGCCCTGCAAGGTGTGGCTCTATCTTCAAGAATCACCTCAGTCAGATTCTTGGATGTTTCATGGGTAATTGTGGCATTTACACTACCCTTGAAGCTGAGATGATGAGTTTGATACATGTCATTTCTTTTACCAAGATCTTTGGTTAGAAAAACCTCTAGATTGAAAGTGACTCGACGACCATCATTCAATCGATTTGGAATGGCATTACTCATCTTGCATGGCCGATTACTACGTGATGGATGGAATGTAACCATTCACTTATCGATATTAACTATATCATCACACATGTTTATTGAGAAGAAAACACGATTGCAGATGACCTAGTCAATATGGGAGTAGATAAAGACATTTATTGGTTTTCATACCTCCCCACTAATCTTATATCCTTTCATGAAAAATATTGTAATATGATCCCGTATTTTCGACTCCTATAAACTTTCTTTTAATAGTATTTGTTCTTTGGTCGTTCTGGGATAATTCATCACCTTCTTAAAAAAACAAAATGTGACGTAGCCTTAATCAATCATAGATAACAAGTGGAAGTTGGAGAAATCTCCACTCATGTTCTTTAAATATCCATGATCTATAAACCATTTTTAATTGTTGTTTATGTGGCCAGTTCCCTACAATCACAATTCAAACAATAAGATTTTTTAGTACCAAAACACTCTTAGGTCTACAAATGTCATCTACAAAATATTTGGGAACCCAAATCTATTTTCATTCTCAAAAAATAAAACTAGAATTGGGAAATTTTATTGAAATAAAAACTTTCTTAATTCCAAATATTTGTGGATTTCTTATATAGAAGTCATTTCAAAATATCCATTTATTCTACAATGAAATAAATCAATACTAGAAATGGTTTTATTTTTATAACTTGGTATAAAATACTTTTTTTAAATAATAGGGTTTTCACCCTTACTTCCTATACGATTGTTCTCTCTTTTGGGTTGGTTTTTACCTAGGATTTTATTTTGGTAGTCCCCCCTTAGTAAAATCACTTGTAACATATTTAAGGTTTTGAGATACATTCTGTAAACTTTCAATTTTTTATTTTATTGAATACATGATGTGTAGAATTTTCCGACTGGGTTTTCAAATCTTGAATTCATTTAATTAAAATTTCCTCTTCATTAAAAATTTTATTATAGGAATTTCAGAGGTTTTTTTTTCTTTTTTTAAGTTTTCATACTAAGTTTACAATGTGGTACATTATTAATTTAATTCTTCATACAAGAAAGTTTTATTTTTAGCCTAAAAATAATTCTTAGAATAATAATAAGATTTCACCTTATTAGAGTGTTCCATAAAAAACATGTTATAATTTTGATCAAATACATCAACCTTTGATTCTAAAGATATATTATCACTAGAGTCTTCAGAATCACACCACATGGATTTTGATAGACTTTATGGATTTCTTCCTATACCTGACATTCTTGAAAAACTTCTTATCATATTTTTTTATTGAAGTTAAGTGAAGTGTTTCTTGATTTGTATAATATTTTTTCATTCATAACATCTCACTATTTTATAATTCCCATCATTTTTATTGAACTTGTTAAAAGGTATTCTGAGACCTCTTCTCTTTTTGTAGAACTTTTTGATATTTCTTGAAAACTATGCAAGTTCATCATTTGATCCCAAATTGATTGAGGAATATTATTCTTCAGATGATTCATAGATCCATATACCCTCATTATTCTTGTCATCTCAAGAAGTAGAAACCTTCAAAGAAACATTTTCCTTCTAAACTAATTTGTGTTCTCCAGCTTCATATTCCATTTCTACCACATACATCATAAGAGCTTCAATAATATTTTTATTTTGAAATTATTTACCTCTATAGATTGTCTAATGTAAGATGTGATTCCACTCTACTTATGTGGTAAAAATATTCAAACTTTCAAAGTTTACTCTTGGTCAGTAATTTGTGTTCCTAGAGTAGCAAAATTATTCACAATCTTAGTGAATCTTTCATTAAACTAAGTAATTATTTCTCCTTCATACATTCTAAAGGTGTTAAAATTATGTTTGGTAGTATCATATCCGAGATCAAAAAAAAATTATATACCTTCATAGGAAACTGCTATAGTAGTTTAAATTTCATGGGATATTTAACATTGAGAAACATGATTAAACTCTTCTCGACCTAATCTATAGATAATAGCATTCATGGATTTGTAATTTAAATCATATATGACTTCGGTGTCAACATTTTAAGTTTCTAGTGTGTCTCTATAATTTTATAAGGATTCACAAATTTGAGATAAACCTTTAGGAAAAGGTTCTTCAAATATATTTCCATTCATTCCTTCTAGCAACCATAATTCTCACCATTAAAATATGGAGATCTAACTATTGAAATAGCATCTCTGTTATCATACATAATAGCCAATTGAAATAAGTTCTTTGGACTTCAACCATTTACAACTAATAACTTAGGAGTCACAAGATCTGATACCAATTATTGTCCCACATAATGGATAACCAAAGACTCAAGAGGGGGTAAATTGAGTTCTTGAAAAAAAATTATACTTTAAAACCACCCTCTTCAAGGTATGCAAGTTCCAATATTTTCATTAATAGAAGATGGAAGAGGGAAAATAAAATCTCAAAGAAAAAAAATAAAGAACACAAAGAATTATAGTGGTTTAGGGAATATAAATCTTCTAGTATTGTCCACCAACCCTAAAATCAACAAGTTTGGTGATATTCACTATGTCATCCCTTTTTTCAGGGGCTCCCAGCTAAGTGCAAGTAGATTTTACTTATTACAAAGGTCCATGAGATTTCAACCAGGCTGTCCCTTCAAAATACTTCTTCATAGTCTTAATACACTTGATAAAAATGAGTGCATATAGTATTTAGAATAAACAAGGTTTTGAATAATGATGCAACACATAGCTTCAGGATGTAACTAACTGTAGTTGAAGATATATCCAGAGAAGATGTGATTCCTCTAAGTTTAGCTTTGTAAGTGCTTCAATTGAAAAATAAGATCCTATAATTACATAGACTATAGAAAATATTTAAGTGTTGTATTCTCTAGAAATTTATAAATCATTCATCGTATCATATATTTCTTATGCGCACAAATTTCGGTGTTCTATTTTTCATATACATACATCCATTTTTCATGTAGTAGAAAAATATTCTATATATATTTTCTCTTTTGAATTTGAAATTCACATTTGATAATTACAATGGTCAAGTGAATAATACCTTTTAAAAGTTGAGGAGATGGTCTCTTAATGGAATGTGTCCTTATTTTCCAAATATAGAATAAACTTCCATGGTGGTGATGTCATAAATCTTCTTCTTCAGATATTTTAATTATTGAAAAAAAGAAACTTTTTCCAAATCAAACATTCCATTTTTAGACAGCTATTTTTTATGCACTTAAAAGCATGAATTGAATTATCGAGATATTATACCAAAATTTCAAGTATAATCATGATGACCCATGGGAAAAATTATTCTTTTTAAGATAAAATTTTTATAGAATCTTTCTCGTGAGATGTTTTATAGAGATGCTTCATAAGATGAAACATTTGACTTCTATATTTCCAAAGATAAAATAAATTCATCATTTCATAGGATAATTATTCTTTATAAGATTCTAGATTACTTTTATATGATACTAAACCTTAATGTATTACTTGGATGCATGTAGGATAATCTTTTTATGAACGCCATTTTTATAAGATAAAAGACTTCTCAAAATTTACTTCTAACATAGCTCTCTAACTTTGAACATGCAGAATATAATTTTCCCTTATTCGTAAGATAATTTATTAACAAATTAAGATAAAATTTTTGAGTTCATATTATATTAAATAAATTCCTTTTTCATAGACAGGAATTACAATGAAGATACTATGTTTACTCCATAGGATAATTATGTTATGCATATGATAAAATTTCAGTATATGATAAATTTCCTTAACAAACAGCTGAATTCCAACATAATAAATATATCTGTGCTCATTTATGATAAATTACATTAGTATTTATACATAAAATACTTTATAAACTTTAAGAATATATTTACATAAAGTTTTGAAACACTTAAGATGAACATGTTAGTAGATAATTAGGGATTTTGTGAACACCAAAACACATAAACAACTGAGATATGTTGGAACAACATAAGTCTATCTAATACACTCATGGTTTAAAGTATAATGGAGGAAAATAATATTTTAAATTAATGTCGGGACACTCAAAATTTAAATTATTGTGGATGATGATCGTGTTTTATTGTCTAGTAGAGGACACTCATGGTTTAAAGTCCCATGAGGATGCTCATGGTTTAAATTCCTATGGGGACATTCCCAGTTTAAAGTCTTATGGAGGATGGTTGTAGATTAAAGTATTGTGGGGTTTATCTAGAAGGTTTAGTGATTTCTAGGAGGTTTTGGGTAATACCTCCTCTTAATAGTAATATAAGGAGATGATCTAATTTCTATATTAGGATTGAACCACATATAGGTGTCCTATGTATCCTATTAGAGTAGGAATCAAAACCCATGTAGTTCGAGTAATACAATTTATGGTTGTGTGATTGGTATAGTCCATGAATTTTAATATCACGTGTTAAGGACACTTATATCATGAAAGGGATGAAATCAAGAAATAAATTGAGGCTTACACTTTAAGATACTTGACCTGTTCTTAGGAGAAACAATAATGGATGTTGACTGACCCATGCATGGTTCAAAGGGATTTGGGGTGAAATTCCATGATACTAGTTTTTCACCTGGTGTTTTCAACAAATGAATCCTGAATAGGTAGATTTGGGCCCCATGTTCCATTGAATATTGAAAAAGTGTGCTTCATAGAGGTGTTTTTAAATGGGTTTCAATAGTATGGGTTTCATGAAAAATAGGTGTTGCACAAAACTGTGACTTACATGAGGAATTAAACATATTTGAAAATGATTTTCTTCATTGAAGGTGGTTGAAAAAATCAAACTCAAGTAGAAAAAAATTAGTTTAATGGATTTTATAGTTAATTATTATAATATTCCCACTTTAAAGAGTCCATGGAAGTTGTTTTGATTTCATAAAGGAGGAAGAAGTTGAGGTTACATGAGATGAGAGCTTCGGTTTCCCCAACATATGAAATCAAAATTCTGAACCCTTATAATGTCTATCTAGGGGGTATTTATAGGCATCAAACTCAAAAAATTTATAACTTCATAAAAAAATTGAGCATGTGGGCACAAATTTGTACTTATACAGTGTCATATATATAATATTACAGAAAAGTTACATGTGTGAAAAACTCCAGGTTTTGAAACACAACTTGTTATGGACCCATGCAACTTGATTTTCCTTAGAATCCATCCTCTGCTTAAAAATCACTTCTATTAACTATAAAACCTTCTATATCCTTCTTGTATGCATTTTTCAGCATCAAAAATCCCCCCCCCTGAAATTGGGTATGATAGAGAATTTGAAGATCAAATTCTGAAGAAAACACTGAAGTTTGGGAATTTTCCCATCTGTGCTCATGCAACTTGGGTCACCCCAATTTCTATAAATAGGGGTGTCCACCTTAGAGGGGGTCAAAAATCTTTGACTAAAATTGACAACTTTATCTATTTTCATGTAAATTTATTCTTTCATGAAAGTATTGTAAGATAAATCTTTATATTTCACTCTACCCATCACTTATGAGGAAGTCCTTATGTGACTAAAAATTATGAAAAGAAGACTTAAACAATTTCAAAGATGAAAATTTCATAAAGATGAGTTTCAAAGGAGAACCTTCAAAAACTAAGATTAACCAATTTTTTGATAACTCACTATATTATTACTTAGAACGTTGAACTTCATACTGATTGATGGTGGGAGATGATGGAGAATCATAGAATTATGCCAAGAAACTGGGCTCAGTCATAACATTAAGAAATAGAGGACCTACTGACAAAAGGGAAAAAAGAATATCTATTGTGTAACTGACTACAACTATAGGGTTTCTTCCTATAGGATAATGTCAAGACCCCATATACCAACCTTTACACCATCATTCATTTATTCAGTATTTCAAAAAGAATCATCCAATGGAACATTTTTACCATCTACCATGCTATAATGGACCACAACTTGATGATAACCTACACATTCTAGAATCTGGCCCAGATGATCAATGGTTAGTTTACAATCGTTAAAGTGTGTCTTACAGAATATTCCAATATCTATCCAATGAGAATATCAGATATCTTCCAGGGTTGGATGAAAGAATATGATCTACGCCTAGGAAAAAATTTCATTGATGAGTGGTCATAGGCCAACTAGGTCCACCACACATGTGAGGAGTCTGAAAACACCATTCAAAGAGTCTGGTTTTACTAGAAAATGTGGACATCCCAATTCCATGTCTACTACCACCTAGACCTTATACCCAAGTTTTTACGTAGGTGATCACCAAATTCAAACACTTTACATCTCCTTCATGATGAGGTCATGAGCAGTTATTGGGATCTCTATAATATTAAAGGTATCTCAATCCTCAATGGGATTCATGATGAGTACCTATCAATGATGAATTTTTGGTATGACATAGAGAAACTACCCTTATTGGTAATTAAACTATTGTGAGAATTGTGTAATGCACAATAGAAAGAGACACACCTATATCTAGACATCCCTTTTAAGTTGTAGTTCATGATCATCCTCAACATGCATCAAGGTCAGATGCTAAGGTGGACAAAGTAAATCCCAAGAACACAAACTTGTGGTAAACCCAAGTTATACAGTATCCTTTTTAAAAAGGCATAATACATGGAATGAGGATTAAATGTGAAGAAATTCCCCCATATCTATGATGAAAAAATTTACAGAAGCCTTCCTTATCAGATTTCTACTTCCAGTTAGAGATCCCCACATGTTCATGAGGTGGATCATGTTCATCATGGTGATACAGTAAGAGAACTAACACCCAATAAATCTTACTATCTCGGTGTTAGATGAGTTATACATTATTCCAAAAAATATCATCTGTGGAAACATGTTTCTTTTCATCTATGAACCATTCCTATTCTAATAGAGGTGGGTTTCGATGCACTTCAGGGGGCATGAATACAAAAACCCAATCACCCCCCCTAATTCCAATTTTAGGCTAATGTTGATCAATAATGTGAAGCATCTCTAGATCAATAATAACAATGTGATTTCCATGATCAGGTTGCACGATTATTTAATTTTCATCCATTTTATCATGCTGACCAAATATATTATGGATGAAAACCAAAGCACTATTGAGAAAAGGTCATACTTTGTGGCCTTTCGAGGTGGGTTATTGGGAATACACATGAAAACAACATAATTTGTAAACCATACACCCTATACCTATTCACACATTTGTCCCATTATCTCTACTGACTGGAGATGAGGGTATACAACAAATTTCATCATGAATGCCACAACATGGTTTTATGAAAGCTCTGGTGTATGCTTTCTTGTAAAGCTACCAGTTAAAGGATTGTGCTACCAGCAGTCATTTATTCAACCTAACTGGTCTAGGATTACAAATTAATATGGATAAAAGTATATCCTGGGGAAATGTTGAGGTATCTAGTAATTTTGGAAGACATTATGGAACAATCTTGGGGGGGGGAGGTGGACACGCCTCTATGTAATAGACCCAAAAACCAAAGAGGAGGGATCTTAATGAAGCATTAGAGACTGTTGAGGGATCTATGAGGCCTCCCCAAAATCATCGAGGTGTAGCCTCTAGGGTGAGAACACCCACTGATCAAGGTTTCTCTAGGAAGTGAGGTGAAGTTTCCAAGATCTCATAGTCTGTTCTTAGCATGGCTTCAAGGAAGTGATTATGGATAATTCAAGAGATACCAGAGGATGTAACCTTTCCTGGAGTATGGGAGGTCTAAGAAAGGATGTCACTATAGTACTTTCATAAGTGAAAATGGGAAAATCTATAAACAAGTGAAATATTCCAGCCTCGATTCGGGCTCACCATGGTCACACTCATGGTCCCTCAAGTGGAACTTACAATATCTCTTTAATTTATGAAGGATATCATTTAATTTTTGCTGCCAGGGGGTGAATTTTTCACTTAATGAGTGTTCATAATATTAAATGGGAAACCTAAAAAAATCCTAGGAGATGTGAAACCAGATGGGCGTGCACACTTGAGGGATTCTTAGGATGAAGAATCATAGGGAAGTGATGTAGGCATGATGGTGATTTTTGAGGAAGGTGAAGAGACTCCATGTAACACCCCAGGTAAATAAAGAATATGACATCTTTATATTTATCCATATTTGTGAATAAAATATTAATATTAGTTTAAAGGGTTTCTATGTTCGATAGCGTACCCGATACGCAACAAAGAGTTTCATTGAAATCTTACGTTGCACACTAGTAATAAAATAATATTATTTTAAATGGTAGTTAACGCCTAGCCATTGTAATGGAGGGAATGAATAGAACTAACTACAAAATTATTATATATTTTTGTCAAATATTTTTATTTTCTATAATAAATGTTAGAGAATTAAAAATGTGAATGAATCCAATTTTAAGCGTAAACATTCTAATATTCTTTAAAAGGTCGATTAAACGCCTTTTGATGGCGAACATATTTTAAATCCACATTTTGACAATATTATGTGTTATATTTGACAAAATAAAACTCTTCCTTAGAATCGGGACATCAAAATTTACTTTGTGTAAATTTTTGGTATTTTTCCAAAAAAGTTCAATTTTTAATGAATAGTGAAAAATGTTGTATTTTAATTCAAAACCTCTTTTTAATATAATTTATTTATATGATTAGATTATCTTTTGAATTGGTTTTAAAGTGAAATTAGAATATATTTTTACCATTAAATCCAATAGTGGTCGTTGAAATTAATTTCACTTTGAAATCGGACTTAAACTAGTGTCAATCTTTTGATACTTATTGTTACATAAAAACACGCTATTTGTCATGACAGCGGGAATTAATTATTAAATTAATTAATGCAACTTATATGTTTTGAATTTTTAAAATGGACTTCATTTTTGAATTCGGAATATCAAATATAGCTTAGGGTGAAGTTTTGGTATTTTTTTGAAAAACTTCAATTTTTGATGAATAGTGAAACCACTAAGTGGTACTTAAAAAACTGATTTTTCATTTAAATGAAATTTTACCACCTCTGTCTTTTGAATTTCAAAAATCCGACATACATGGTTTTCATTAAGAAGTAAAATGTGGTTCATTGGGATTAAAATAATTTTTTGGTGAATAGTAACTTATTAAGTTTTTAATCGCGATTAGAAGTAATTAGTGTAGTTTAAGGTAAGAATAATGTTTTAATAAAATGAAATGACCTAGACACATGTCCTACCCTCATTGGATGTGTCATGGACGACCAATACAATCCATGGGTCAACTTGGGGACCCCATGGAGCCACTTTGGTTGGAAAATGACATAAATACCTTTTTATTTAATGTTAAAGTAAAAATGACACAAACATAAGATGTTTTACTAAAACAATTTTAAATGGGGTTATACAAGTCATATTTTTGACTATAAATATTAATTGGAAATATAAAAAGATTTCCTACATCATAGTATTTTTTTATATTTTTTTGAAGTTAAATAAATTAAATTATTTATGACATCATGATGATGCAGCGATGACCTCATTATTTAACGATTTAAATAAAATGAAAGATAATGTAATATCTAAGACCTAGACATGTCCAAAACTTATTGTATGAGTGTATTTCGAACCCTTATCACCTTATCCTTGAATTATATCAATGTGGGACCTCTTAAATCCGAATATCATTTTAAAATAAAGTGACTTTTCTTTACTTTCCAAGAGTACCCCTCCTCTCCTCTTATAAAAGGCCCCCACCTCTACCTCCTTACCCACACTCCCAAAGACTTTGGCTCGGAGAACCCCTTCCCATTTTGGCTCTACACATCTCTCTATTACTCCTTGAGGCCTCACTTTGGGCATAAGTCTTCCCAAGGAAGCCTTTGAGCTCAAACCAAAGGGAGTTACCCGATTTTAAGGTAATGTCTTCACTTGAGTCCTTTTGTTTTATTTTGCCTCTCCAACCCCCTAAACTCTTTTTATTAATTTCTTTTGTAACAAATACAGTATCTTAAATATACTAGGATGTTGTTATAAGAAGGATTCGAGCTACACTTACACACACCTACATATAATGGTTAAAGAACATACTGTTTCCGTGGATGGTGAATTTCTGCCTCACGAAACGATGATTGTTCAACACTCATATAACACCTTAAAAGGTGGCCATTAAGATGTCACTATATTTATATATGATATATAATATTTTTATGTTTTACTTAATCTTCTGTATTTTTAATTCGTGGCTTACCTTTATGGATTCCATTATGGGTATACACGATATCTTCATTTTAGGAAGTGCGGACTACCGCCCCCTCAAAGTGATGTGATTCGTTAATGTCATACATGGGACGTATAAAGGATGGATTTAATGTTATTATATATGATGTTATACTGGAATTATAATATACCTCTATATCATTATTATTTCTTTCCATTAAAGTATGAGATAGAAATGAAAGTAGCGTTCATGCGTACGTACGGCTTACCGTCTCCATGAACGGTGCATTTCATTTCTTATCCCCAAATGTAATGTACTATTATAAGTACATGTATATAATGGATATATATGATGAATGATACATCTAAATGATGAATATAATTCTAGAATTAAAATATACATACCTCTCATTTAGTTTTAATTCCATTAATATGACAAAGAAATGAAAGTAGCGTTCATGCGTACGTACAGCTTACCGTCTCCATGAACGGTGCATTTCATTTCTTACCTCTAAATGATTATGTGATATTATAAATACATGTATATTCTAGATATATATGATATATATGATATCCAAATCAGGAATTTCATTCTGGATATAAATAACCTTTGACCACATGAACAACATGTAATTGTAAGAAGTCCACTTTCAACTTAAGAACCAAATATCGACAAAACAAACATTATTAACTTAAATGATTACATAATGTTTATAACATGGAAATAAGTGATATAAAAGGAATAATGAACTTGAAAAAGGTTCTTAAGCAAATAGGAATTAAATCAAGTTTATTATTCAGGATGTTAAAGAACGATCGAGTCAAGTCGGACCCGAGGTAAGGGATCTTACTCCTCTCTTTCTTTTTAAGTACACTCTTTTATGTAATTCCTTCTAAAGCTCATCTTTCTTGTTATTGGGATGTTCTTTTATATTCCTCTTTCTGTAAACATTATGTTAATATTATGAGAGACCCTATTTGATCTCATCAATCCATTTTTGTAAGTTTATGCGGCGCCGTTAGGCTGCCGAGTTTTCGTAAGGTATTTTTCATCTCACTTTTATTCTCGTGAGATTTATGCACATCTTCCACAATTTCCTATGAGTGGTGTATGTACTGCCCGTTATTTTTCTCATCGTGTAATATACTTTCATTTATGAGTATTTACATCAATGTTGTATTTTCCTTCTTTCGCGGGGTGCATGTCTCAAAAGATACCCATGTCGGTAAGGGAACCTTTCACCCTCCTCTTTTTTTAAAAGACTTCTTTTGTTATGTATTTTAATTTACATCTTATTATGTTGGGATATGTTCTTCTATATCCTTATTGATGTAAAGTTTATTTCCATGTGATGAGATACCATTCACTCTCTCATTGCCTAATTTTCTGAATTTTGAAGTGACGCCGTTAGGCTGTCGAATTTTTACAAATCAACGTCTTAACCCAATTTCGATTTCTTTTGGTTCAACTTGTACTTCTTGAACATGTCATCCTATGAATATGTGTGAATTACCTCGGATTGTTTCACACTTAATATCCACTTATATTGGGTGTATTTATATTTCTCACAAATAATTATTTGATAGATTTATCCTTAATTTAAGGATACCATCATTATAATGGATTTCATCTCAATTTACATTTCCATTGAGACTTCATTGTTGTTATGCACCAATTCACTCTTATATGGTGTGTATACTGTCCTTTGACATATTATATCATGAATCCCTTTATTCTCATGATATTATAAAGTTCCTATTAAATGTTATTCCACAATTATTTGTATTCAAGATTCTCTCATTTTGTTAAAAACTCTTTAACAAAAATATCGTTTTAAATGTTTTAAAGGATTATTATTCTAAAATCTTATCTTTAATGTCCATTTTTTCAAAGTGGTTTTCAGTATTTATTTATATGGTCATTAATTTTTTAAAATTATGATTCCAATAAAAGCTTCAAAGTGGTATGGGACACTTTTGTAACGCCCCGACCCCAGCTACCCAGAGTCGGTGCATTACTTCGTAACATTGGCATGATCACAAAAGATCAAGTCTCGAAAGACCGATTAGTTTAGTAGCCTTGGAAAACACTAGATACATTCATAAATATTACATTACATCATAAAGTGAAAAACTAATAACAAAGTCTTCATAGTCCACACTCATATCCTCTTCTGACTATTCCTGCAGGTCATTCATAAAATACTTCTTCACATCCTGGAAAATATTAAAACATTGAAAGGGGTGAGATCAGATGCTCAGTAAGGATAACAATAATGCGGAAGCTTTCATAAATAATCATTAACAATTAAGGCAATGTATAAATAAAACAAAAACCTTTTAAACATGAACTTCAACATAATATGGCAAAAGTAAAATGAGATAATGCCATTCACTTCTTCACATGGATATTCTACTGGTCGAATAATCACATGAAATAACAATAACCACTTTCATAATGAGGGAATGTATAATGCCGGACATTCTGAAACATTTTGTCAAGGCCTCGGCCAAGACGTCTAAAAATGATTAAGGCCTCAGCCAAAACCATAAATCAAATTGGGAAAGGGCCTCAACCAATTCCACGTCTAGTTGTCTCATGAGACCTACCGATGCATCGAGGAGCTATAGCGGGCTCCACCCGTCACTTATTAAGTCCAATACATTCCTCATATGAATAGGTTTAAACATATCATAAACCATAACATAATCATATCACATAAAACATGCATAAAGGAAACATAACATTTCCACATTTCAATCACAAGATATAAATACAACACATTGATATAATAAAAACGCTTTCAAAACCATTTTCAATACCAAAATAAAAGAAATTTAAAACTTTGTATTTATTTTTCATTAAAAAAAATGATGGCTTGTAGAGGAATCCGAAACTCAAATAATGGTCACGGTGGCGGAGAAGTCGTTGTCGCCGCATAAGTACGGAAAGAAAAACATTCCCTCTTGTCGTTTAGCAAAACGCTTCGTATAAAAAAGATTCCTCTTGAATAAATGTAAAAGTCAAAGGGGTTTATACACCGTATAAAAGAAAGTTGTGTATAAAACCAAATATACCTTAATGAAAGGAGATTGAGACGAAGTCCTTAAAAAGATCATTTTTAAAATAAAATAGATCTATTATGTGTATTCACTATAGGTACACATAAATAAAGTAAAAATACAAAATAGGACATAATAACGTCATGACATAATTTGAAAGTAGGAGATTAACCCAAAGAATGGAAGTTGGGTTAAGAAATTCCCTTACCTTGTGTCTGACTTAACTCAACCGTTCTTTAACCTCCTGAATAATAAACTAGAGTTAATATCTACCTTATTAGGAACCATTTTCAGTTTCATTATCCTTTTTATATCACTTATTACAATGTTATGAATGTTATGTAATTATTTAAGTTAATAACGGTCGTTTTGTCGATCTTTGGTACTTGTGTCAACAATAACCTTCTTATAATTACAAGTTGTTCATGTGGTGAAATATCCATTATATACAGAATTATATTCATGATGTAGATATCATATATATCATATATATCCAGTATATACATTCATTTATAATATTACCTAACATTTAGAGGTACGAAATGAAATGCACCGTTCATGGAGACGGTAAGCCGTACGTACGCATGAACGCTACTTTCATTTCAATTTCATATTTAATGGATCAAAATAATAATGATATAAATGTATAATATAATTCCAGTATTATATAGTGTATAATACCTTTTACTCTATCCTTTATACATCCCACATATGGCATTAACGATTCAAATCACTTTGAGGGGGCGGTAGTCCGCACTTCCTAAAATGAAATTATCGCGTTTTACCCATAATGGAAATCATAAAGTATGACATAAATGAGAAATAAATAAGGATAATGAAAACATAAACATAATATATATATCATATATGAAAATAGTGTCATCAAAATGGCCACCATTATAGGTGTTAAAAGAATTTGAACAATCATCGTTTCGTGAGGCAGAAATTCGCCATCCACAGAAACAGTATGTTCTTTAACCATTAGATGTAGGTGTGTGTAAGTGTAGCTCGAATCCATATTATAACAACATCCTAGTATATTGAGGATACTGGTGTTGTTACAAAAGAAATGAATAAAAAGAGTTTAGGGGGTTGGAGAAGAAAAATGAAACAAAACAACATTAGAGAAGACATTACCTCAAAATCGGGTAACTCTTTTTGATTTGAGCCAAAGGCTTCCTTGGGAAGAGTTCTGCCCAAAGTGAGGATTCTAGGAGTAAGAGAGGGATGTTGGGAGAGTATTTGGTCAGAGGTTGGCCGAGCCAAATGGCCTGAAGGTGTGAATAAGGTGGGAGAGGTGGGGGCCTTTTATAAGTGGAGAGGAGGGGCTCTTTTGGAAAGATTGAAATGTTACATTATTACACAATTCTTTTCGGATTCTAAAGGTCCCACACTTATATAATTCTAGGATAAGGTGATAAGGGTTTGAAATATCCTCATCCAATTGGCTTTGGATAAGTGTAAGCCTTGGATTTTGCATTATCTTCCCATTTTATTTAAATCGTTAAATAATGAGGGCATCGCTGCATCATCATGATGTCATAAATAATTTAATTTATTTAATGTCTAAAAATTATATAAAAAAATATTATGATGTAGGATATATTTTTATATTTCTAATGAATATTTATAATCAAAATTTGGACTTGTTTAACCCCACTTAAAAACTGTTTTAGTAAAACAACTCATGTTTGTGTCAATTTAATTTTAACATTAAATAAATATATATTAATGTCATTTTCCAACTAAAGTGGCTCCATGGGGTCCCCAAGTTGACCCATGGGTTGTCTTGGTCGGCCATGACTCATCCAATAGGAGTAGTACAAGTGTCAAGCCCATCTCATATTATTAAAACATTATTTTTACCTTAAACTACACTAATTACCTCTAATCGCGATTAAGAATTTAAAAGTTACTATTCGCCAAAAATTATTTTAATCTCATTGAACCACATTTTAATTCTTAATAACAACCATGTATGTCGGATTTTTGAAAATCAAATCACAGAAGTGGTAATATTTCATTTAAATGAAAAATCAGTTATTTAACTACCACTTAGTGGTTTCACTATTCATCAAAAATTGAAGTTTTTCAGAACAAAGCCAAAATTTCACCCTAAGCTATAATTGATATTCCGAATTCAAAAATGATGTCTATTTTAAAAAATTCCAAACATATAAGTTGCATTAATTAATTTTATAATTAATTCCCGTTGTTACAACAAATAGCGTGTTTTTAAGAAACAATTTATATCAAAAGATTGGCAATTGTTTATGTCCAATTTCAATGTTAAATTAATTCTAATGACCACCATTGGATAAAATGGTAAAAATATATTCTAATTATACTTTAAAACCACTAAATAGTATAATTTATCACTATAAATTATTTTGATTAAAAAAGTTGTTTTTAAGTAATTTTCACTATTCATAAAAAATTAGAAGTTCTCAGAAAAATACCAAAAATTCAACATAGGCTAATTTCGATATTACGAATACAAAAATGAAGTCCATTTTGAAATATAAAATTTCTATAATTTTAAAAAGTGGTTATTACTATTCATAACAGCTACTTTGATTAGTCGCGGTGTTTTAGAACTCGAACTTGCGTACAATGCAAGCTATTGCATTATTGAAAGAGAGGCGTATCGTGGAAGCTCGGGGTGTTACAACTTTGATTCAAAAATCTCTTTTAAATGGTTTTTGAAAATGGATTGCTTAATTCAATATCTTGGAATTACTTATTGTGATTGCAAATGAAATGTTGTTATTGAAATGATTATATTTTCAATATTTTATGTGTAATGATGGTACTTGGACATTTTACGGGTGGTTACGTGATAAACCATATGACGGGTGGTGCCGTGAATACCAGGACGGGTGGTTACGTTATAACCTCCAATGCATTGGGTATGGAAGTCGGTCGTATGACTATTCCATTAAGTATGTATGGAAGTTGGCCGTATGGCTATTCCATTAAGTGATATGTGTGGAAGTTGACCGTATGGTTATTCCACTTAAGTATGTTTATGTCCCAAGTTACCTTTATATATGTTATGTGTTCTTTATATGGGTTTTATGGTAATCCTTTGGTTACAAAAAGGTAAGTAATGATATTTTATTCAGTGAAGAGTTTTTTACTACTTCATGAAGGTGAAGGTATTACTTTGATAAAGTATACATGGTTTACTTGATGTTTGAAAGACTAACAGTTTTCATTCTTTGTGTATCCCTTACTGAGCTTTTTATGCTCACCCCAAGTTTTTTTGAAATGTTTTTCATAGGACTTAATGTGGAATAGGGTCAAGTATGGGATCAAGGGAAAGTCATGCTATCTAAAACATGGAACTAGACATGTTTCTTTTTAAGAGTTTTTTATTCTATGGAAACTTAGTAGAAGTGTCTACTTTGTAATCTTTTGAGATGTAATAGTTATGTTCTAATTCTCTAAAACTCTAAACCTGAAAAGATCCTCAATGTGAATTATTCATTTAATTCAATATTAAGTAAGGTTTAAGGCATGGGGCCTTATAGTTGGTATCAGATGTCGGTTTAGATAACTTTAGAGGTTAGGGTATTCTTTAAGAATAAGTGACATTACCATAATGGTTAGAATTTCAGAAAGAGTCATAGTTTTTAGATAAAGTGAATGAGTAAGTATATCTTCCTCATTAGTACATGATGGTTTTGTTGATATACTCACACTGACCCTTTTTGGTTTTAGTAAATGGATGGATCTAGCAGGCACCAAAGTAACAGTGGATGTGAAGGAAACTGTGACAGTTTTATGAGTGAGCAGCTGAATGATATGGGAGATGCAATGATAACTCTTGTGTTTATCCTCAACCAACTATCTGGAGTCATAATTGACCACCTAAACCTTGGTGATTTCTATAAGGCATCATATATGCGAGAAACAAATCCCTATAGAACTACAGGTAATAATCATAAAGGTAAGTGTGTACAAAAACCTATGTGTAAAATATGTGGAAAGAAACACCTAGGAAAATGTTTCAAAGGGACAGAAATATGCTATAGATGTGGAAATGAAGGTGATAAAGCAAGAACCTTCCATGGAAAAAGGAAGCATCTAGTTGACTCGAGGAAAGGGAAAGAAGTTATTTTTGAGGGATCAATTGAATGTTTTAAATGAGGTGTGCATGGTCATTATGCAAACACATGTTCTATGAAGAAGTTTCGGGAATGGGATCACCAAGATCATACAAATATTCATTTACCAATACCTAATGCCATTCCGATTGAGGATGAAGAAACTCACAATGACCAATCAAAGGTATGTATTATTTCATGACTATTATTTTCCTATTTTGGAATCATAGGATATGATTCATGATTTTGTTTGTAGGAAATAGGTATTTAGAAATAAGTTGGAAAGGAATGGTTAATGGATCATGAAGAATGTTGAATGAGTAAGATGTCAACATATAAGGGCTTCAAGAGTTATGGTGAAATTCTTAAGAGTATTAAGTCTCATTTGATGATGGGGTTACATTAGAAGACTTTTTATATTATGTGTAACCCTGATGGTTAATATATGCAAATTTTATTCAAGTAATAGTTATCTTTTCTTTTGTGGAGATAGTTATAAAGAACCATTTGGGTTTATATGATCCTTACTTTTGAGGTAATTATGGGTTACTATATGTTATGATTCAAGTGAAAGGCATGAGATAAAATTGAGGTTAAATTATATTATGGTTATTTTTGATGATTTTATCCTCTTTTTTGGGGAATTATTTGAGAATTATATAGTTTTGGAAAAAGGACAACATGCAGACCGTGTGACTACCCGTCGCGTCGGACAAAGCTGTGGGAATCGAACCCACAACCAAAGTGTGACTGGTATTTATCGCCTACCACTGGACTACGTGAAGTCCCTGGTTAGTTTGACTAATTCTTTTTAGTTAGATGATTTTATGAATTAAGAGTAAGTTGATTTTGGTTTATATATGGAAATTTATTAACCTATCATGGAGGATATGTGATTAGGTTAATTACTTTTCAATACGAGACATTAAGAGCAACTGATGTTGTTTGGAGATAAATGTTATGATTTAACTTGGAAGACTATGTGACTAAATCCTTCAAATATTTTGGTTTCAATCTTAGATTGGTTTACTTTGAAGAATTTTATGGGCAAATTGTTTATCGGATGGTCTTCGTTGAACTTTGGGTTTTTTTGGAAAAATTTTGGAGATTAAGCATAGATTTTCTTTTTAAAGGGTTATCCTTTTCTGGATTATCTGATCTTATACTAACCTTTTTGGTTTTGGATTTGGTTAAAGCATAAAGACATGGGAAGTATATAGTTCTCTTTGGTGGATTAGGTGATTCTCTAGAAGTTGATTATAGTACTCTTAATGTAAACAAGTCTTCCTAAATACTTGTCTTTTGGAGAAAATATGAGTTTGTGTAAGGAATATAATAAAAGTTGAAAGTCAACATGATAAGTGATTATGTTTCCTTATAAAAAAATTACTCAATAAAAAGTAACTTAAAACAAAAATGTTGTCTATTAACTTTTCCTACTGGGGAATCGAATACCGTTTAACCCATCACAGGTTTGTGATTTTCTTGTGGTTAACTTTCTCCTAAACATGTTTTCGATCACTCTCCATCAGAACATGACCCTTTGTTTTTTCCTCCATGTCCATATTTTCGTACTTGGAATCCTAGTATGGGTTAACTCGGGTGACCTTTGTACTTATATTTCTTTATTTTAAAGTGATTGTTTTACCGACTCTTGTTCCGATGTCGGACTTTCAAGGATGTTTCCAAGCCCAATTTTAAAATTGCGAGGACGCAATTCTCAAAAGGGGGGAAGGATGTAACACCCCAGGTAAATAAAGAATGTGACATATTTATATTTATCCATATTTGTGAATCAAATATTAATATTACTTTAAAGTGTTTCTATGTTCGATAGCGTACCCAATACACAACAAAGAGTTTCATTGAAATCGTACGTTGCACACTAGTAATAAAA
Source organism: Viscum album (assembly GCA_963277665.1). Lineage (NCBI taxonomy): Eukaryota > Viridiplantae > Streptophyta > Magnoliopsida > Santalales > Viscaceae > Viscum > Viscum album. The sequence goes on from OY728165.1 coordinate 1,894,331,790, forward strand.
TAATATTATTTTAAATGGTAGTTAACGCTTAGCCGTTGTAATGGCGGGAATGAATAGAACTAACTACAAAATGATTATATATGTTTGTCAAATATTTTTACTTTCTATAATAAATGTTAGAGAATTAAAAATGCGAATTAATCCAATTTTAAGCGTAAACATTCTAATATTTTTTTAAAGGTCGATCAAATGCCTTTTGATGGCGAACATCTTTTAAATCCGGTTTTTGACAATATTATGTGTTATATTTGACAAAATAAAACTCTTCTTTAGAATCGGGACATCAAAATTTACTTTGTGTAAATTTTTGGTATTTTTCCAAAAAAGTTCAATTTTTAATGAATAGTGAAAAATGTTGTATTTTAATTCAAAACCTCTTTTTAATATAATTTATTTATATGATTAGATTATCTTTTGAATTGGTTTTAAAGTGAAATTAGAATATATTTTTACCATTAAATCCTATAGTGGTTGTTAAAATTAATTTCACTTTGAAATCAAACTTAAACTAGTGTCAATCTTTTGATACTTATTGTTTCATAAAAACACGCTATTTGTCATGACAACGGGAATTAATTATTAAATTAGTTAATGCAACTTATATGTTTTGAATTTTGTAAAATGGACTTCATTTTTGAATTCGGAATATCAAATATAGCTTAGGGTGAAGTTTTGGTATTTTTCTGAAAAACTTCAATTTTTGATGAATAGTGAAACCACTAAGTGGTAATTAAAAAACTGATTTTTCATTTAAATGAAATTTTACCACCTCTGTGTTTTGAATTTCAAAAATCCGACATACATGGTTGTCATTAAGAAGTAAAATGTGGTTCATTGGGATTAAAATAATTTTTTGGTGAATAGTAACTTATTAAGTTTTTAATCGCAATTAGAAATAATTAGTGTAGTTTAAGGTAAGAATAATGTTTTAATGAAATGAAATGACCTAGACACATGTCCTACCCTCATTGGATGTGTCATGACAGACCAAGACAATACATGGGTCAACTTGGGGACCCCATGGAGCCACTTTGGTTGGAAAATGACATAAATACCTTTTTATTTAATGTTAAAGTAAAAATGACACAAACATGAGATGTTTTACTAAAACAATTTTTACATGAGGTTATACAAGTCAGATTTTTGACTATAAAAAGTCATTGGAAATATAAAAAGATTTCCTAAATCATAGTATTTTTTTTATATTTTTTAGACGTTGAATAAATTAAATTATTTATGACATCATGATGATGCAGCGATGACCTCATTATTTAATGATTTAAATAAAATGGAAAGATAATGAAATATCTAAGACCTAAACATGTCCAAAACTTACTGGATGAATGGATTTCTAACCCTTATCACCTTATAATTGAATTATATCATTTTGAGACCTCTTAAATCTGAATATCATTTTGAAATAAAGTGACTTTTCTTTACTTTCCAAGAGTGCCCCTCCTCTCCTCTTATAAAAGGCCCCCACCTCTACCTCCTTACCCACACTCCCAAAGCCTTTGGCTCGGCCAACCCCGACCCATTTTGTCTCTCAACATCCCTATATTACTCCTTGAACCCTCACTTTGGGCAGAAGTCTTCCCAAGGAAGCCTTTGAGCTCAAACCAAAGGGAGTTACCCGATTTTAAGGTAATGTCTTCACTTGAGTCCTTTTGTTTTATTTTTCCTCTCCAACCCCCTAAACTCTTATTATTAATTTATTTTGTAACAAATCCAGTATCTTAAATATACTAGGATGTTTTTATAAGAAGTATTCGAGATACACTTACACACACCTACATCTAATGGTTAAAGAACATACTGTTTCCGTGGATGGCGAATTTATGCCTCACGAAACGATGATTGTTCAACACTCATATAACACCTTAAAAGGTGGCCATTAAGATGTCACTATATTTATATATGATATATCATATGTTTATGTTTTACTTAATCTTCTGTATTTTTAATTTGTGGCTTACCTTTATGGCTTCCATTATGGGTATACGCGATATCTTCATTTTAGGAAGTGCGGACTACCGCCCCCTCAAAGTGATGTGATTCATTAATGCCATACGTGGGACGTATAAAGGATGTATTTAATGTCATTATTTATGATGTTATACTGGAATTATAATATACCTCTATATCATTATTATTTCCTTCCATTAAAGTATGAGATATAAATGAAAGTAGCGTTCATGCTTACGTACGGCTTACCCTCTCCATGAACGGTGCATTTCATTTCTTATCCCCAAATGTAATGTACTATTATAAGTACATGTATATAATGGATATATATGATGAATGATACCTCTAAATGATGAATATAATTATGGAATTAAAATATACATACCTCTCATTTAGTTTTAATTCCATTAATATGACAAAGATATGAAAGTAGCGTTCATGTGTACGTACGGCTTACCGTCTCCATGAACGGTGCATTTCATTTCTTATCTCTAAATGATTATGTGATATTATAAATACATTTATATTCTAGATATATATGATATATATGATATCCAAATCAGGAATGTAATTCTGGATATAAAGAACCTTTGACCACACGAACAACATGTAATTGTAAGAAGTCCACTTTCAACTTAAGAACCAAATATCGACAAAACAAACATTATTAACGTAAATGATTACATAATGTTTATAACATGGAAATAAGTGATATAAAAGGAATAATGAACTTGAAAAAGGTTCTTAAGCAAATAGAAATTAACTCATGTTTATTATTCAGGACGTTAAAGAACGATCGATTCAAGTCAGACCCGAGGTAAGGGATCTTACTCCTCTCTTTCTTTTTAAGTACACTCTTTTATGTCATTCCTTCTAAAGCTCATCTTTCTTGTTATTGGGATGTTCTTTTATATTACTCTTTCTGTAAACATTATGTTAATATGATGAGAGACCATATTTGATCTCATCAATCCATTTTTGTATGTTTATGTGGCGCCGTTAGGCTGCCGAGTTTTCGTAAGGTATTTTTCATCTGACTTTTATTCTTGTGAGATTTATGCTACATCTGCCACAATTTCCTTTGAGTGGTGTATGTAATGCCCGTTATTTTTCTCATTGTGTAATATACTTTCATTTATGAGTATTTACATCAATGTTGTATTGTCCTTCTTTCGCGGGGTGCATGTCTCTAAAGATACCCATGTTGGTAAGGGAACCTTTCACCCTCCTCTTTTTTTAAAAGACTTCTTTTGTTATGTCTTTTAATTTACATCTTATTATGTTGGGATATGTTCTTCTATATCCTTATTGATGTAAAGTTTATTTCCATGTGATGAGATACCATTCACTCTCTCATTGCCTAATTTTCTGAATTTTGAAGTGACGCCGTTAGGCTGGCGAATTTTTACAAATCAACATCTTAACCCAATTTCGATTTCTTTGGGTTCAACTTGTACTTCTTGAACATGTCATCCTATGAATATGTGTGAATGACCTCTGATTGTTTCACACTTAATATCCACTTATATTGTGTGTATTTATATTTCTCACAGATTATTATTTTATATATTTATCCTTAATTTAAGGATACCATCTTTATAATGGATTTCATCTCAATTTACATTTCCATTGAGACTTCATTGTTGTTATGCACCAATTCACTCTTATATGGTGTGTATAATGTCCTTTGACATATTATATCATGAATCCCTTTATTCTCATGATATTATAAATTTCTAATTAAATGTTATTCCGCAATTATTTGTATTCAAGAGTCTCTCATTTTTTTAAAAAATCTTTAACAAAAATATCGTTTTAAATGTTTTAAAGGTTCATTATTCTAAACTCTTATCTTTAATGTCCATGTTTTCAAAGTGGTTTTCAGTATTTATTTATATTGTCATTAATGTTTTAAAATTATGTTTCCAATAAAATCTTCAAAGTGGTATGAGACACTTTGATTCAAAAATCTCTTTTAAATGGTTTTTGAAAATGGATTGCTTAATTCAATATCTTGGAATTACTTATTGTGATTGAAAATGAAATGTTTTTATCGAAATGATTATATTTTCAATATTTTATGTGTAATGATGGTACTTGGACATTTTACGGGTGGTTACGTGATAAACCATATGACGGGTGGTGCCGTGAATACCAGGACGGGTGGTTACGTTATAACCTCCAATGCATTGGGTATGGAAGTCGGCCGTATGGATATTCCATTAAGTATGTATGGAAGTTGGCCGTATGGCTATTCCATTAAGTGATATGTGTGGAAGTCGACCGTATAGTTATTCCACTTAAGTATGTTTATGTCCCAAGTTACCTTTATATATGTTATGTGTTCTTTATATGGGTTTTATGGTAATCCTCTGGTTACAAAAAGGTAAGTAATGATATTTTATTCAGTGAAGATTTTTTTACTACTTCATGAAGGTGAAGGTATTACTTTGATAAAGTATACATGGTTTACTTGATGTTTGAAAAACTAACAGTTTTCATTCTTTGTGTATCCCTTACTGAGCTTTTTATGCTCACCCCAAGTTTTTTTGAAATGTTTTTCAAAGGACTTAATGTGGAATAGGGTCAAGGATGGGATCAAGGGAAAGTCATGCTATCTAAAACATGGAACTAGAAATGTTTCTTTTTAAGAGTTTTTTATTCTATGGAAACTTAGTAGAAGTGTCTACTTTGTAATCTTTTGAGATGTAATAGTTATGTTCTAATTCTCTAAAACTCTAAACCTGAAAATATCCTCAATGTGAATTATTCATTTAATTCAATATTAAGTAAGGTTTAAGGCATGGGGCCTTATAGTTGGTATTAGAGGTCGGTTTAGAAAACTTTAGAGGTTAGGGTATTCTTTAAGCATAAGTGACATTACCATAATGGTTAGGATTTCAGAAAGAGTCATAGTTTTTAGATAAAGTGAATGTGTAAGTATATCTTCCTCATTAGTACATGATGGTTTTGTTGATATAATCACACTGACCCTTTTTGGTTTTAGTAAATGGCTGGATCTAGCGGGCACCAAAGTAACAGTGGATGTGAAGGAAACTGTGACAGTTTTCTGAGTGAGCAGCTGAATGATATGGGAGCTGAAATGATAACTCTTGTGTTTATCCTCAACCAACTATCTGGAGTCATGATTGACCACCTAAACCTTGGTGATTTCTATAAGGCATCATATATGCGAGAAACAAATCCCTACGGAACTATAGGTAATAATCATAAAGGTAAGTGTGTACAAAAACCTATGTGTCAAAGATGTGGAAAGAAACACCTAGGAAAATGTTTCAAAGGGATAGAAATATGCTATAGATGTGGAAATGAAGGTAATAAAGCAAGAACCTGCCCTGGAAAAAGGAAGCATCTAGTTGACTCAAGGAAAGGGAAAGAAGTTATTTCGGAGGGATCAATTGAATGTTTTAAATGTGGTGTGTATGGTCATTATGCAAACACATGTTCTATGAAGAATTTTCGGGAATGGGATCACCAAGATCATACAAATATTCATTTACCAATACCTAATGCCATTCTGATTGAGGATGAAGAAACTGACAATGACCAATCAAAGGTATGTATTATTTCATGACTATTGTTTTCCTATTTTGGAATCTTAGGATATGATTCATGATTTTTTTTGTAGGAAAGAGGTATTTCGGAATAAGTTGGAAAGGAATGGTTAATGGATCATGAAGAATGTTGAATGAGTAAGATGTCAACATATAAGGGCTTCAAGAGTTATGGTGAAATTCTTAAGAGTATTAAGTCTCTTTTGATGATGGGGTTACATTAGAAGACTTTTTATATTATGTGTAACCCTGATGTTTAATATATGAAAATTTTATTCAAGGAATAGTTATCTTTTCTTTTGTGGACATAGTTATAAAGAACCATTTGGGTTTATATGATGCTTACTTTTGAGGTAATTATGGGTTACTATATGTTATGATTCAAGTGAAAGGCATGAGATAAAATTGAGCTTAAATTATGTTATGGTTATTTTTGATGATTTTATCCTTTTTTTTGAGGAATTATTTGAGAATTATATAGTTTTGGAAAAAGGACAACACGCAGACCGTGTGACTACCCGTCGCGTCAGACAAAGCTGCGGGAATCGAACCCACAACCAAAGTGTGACTGATATTTATCGCCTACCACTGGACTACGTGAAGTACCTGGTTAGTTTGACTAATTATTTTTAGTTAGATGATTTTATGAATTAAGAGTAAGTTGATTTTGGGTTATCTATGGAAATTTATTAACCTATCATGAAGGATATGTGATTAGGTTAATTACTTTTCAATACGAGACATTAAGAGCAACTCGTGTTGTTTGGAGATAAATGTTACGATTTAACTTGGAAGACTATGTGACTAAATCCTTCAAATATTTGGGTTTCAATCTTATATTGGTTTACTTTGAAGAATTTTATGGAAAAATTGTTTATCGGATGGTCCTCATTGAACTTTGGATTTTGTTGGACAAATTTTGGAGATTAAGCATATATTTTCTTTTTAAAGTGTTATCCTTTTCTGGATTATTTGATCTTGTAATAACCTTTTTGGTTTTGGTTTTGGTTAAAGCCTAAAGACATGGGAAGTATATAGTTCTCTTTGGTGGATTAGGTGATTCTCTAGAAGTTGATTATAGTACTCTTAATGTGAACAAGTCTTCCTAAATACTCGTCTTTTGTAGAAAATATGAGTTTGTGTAAGGAATCTAATAAAAGTTGAAAGTCAACATGATAAGTGATTATGTTTCCTTATGAATAAATTACTCAATAAAAAGTAAATTAAAACAAAAATGTTGTCTATTAACTTTTCCTACTAGGGAATTGAATCCCGTTTAACCCATCACAAGTTTGTGATTTTCTTGTGGTTAACTTTCTCCTAAACATGTTTTCTTTCACTCTCCATCAGAACATGACCCTTTGTTTTTTCCTCCATGTCCATATTTTCGTACTTGGAATCCTAGTATGGGTTAACTCGGGTGACCTTTGTACTTATATTTCTTTATTTTAAAGTGATTGTTTTACCGACTCTTATTCTGATGTGGGACTTTCAAGGATGTTTCCAAGCCCAATTTTAAAATTGCGAGGACACAATTCCCAAAAGGGGGGAAGGATGTAACACTCCAGGTAAATAAAGAATATGACATCTTTATATTTATCCATATTTTTGAATCAAATATTAATATAACTTTAAAGGTTTGCAATGTTCGATAGCGTACCTAATAGGCAACAAAGAGTTTCAATGAAATCTTACGTTGCACACTAGTAATAAAATAATATTATTTTAAATGGTAGTTAACGCCTAGCCGTTGTAATGGCGGGAATGAATAGAACTAACTACAAAATGATTATATATGTTTGTCAAATATTTTTACTTTCTATAAAAAATGTTAGAGAATTAAAAATACGAATGAATCCAATTTTAAGCGTAAACATTATAATATTCTTTAAAAGGTCGATTAAACGCCTTTGGATGGCGAACATCTTTTAAATCCACTTTTTGACAATATTATGTGTTATATTTGACAAAATAAAACTCTTCTTTAGAATCGGGACATCAAAATTTACTTTGTGTAATTTTTTGGTATTTTTCCAAAAAAGTTCAATTTTTAATGAATAGTGAAAAATGTTGTATTTTAATTCAAAACCTCTTTTTAATCTAATTTATTTATATGATTAGATTATATTTTTAATTGGTTTTAAAGTGAAATTAGAATATATTTTTACCATTAAATCCAATAGTGGTCGTTGAAATTAATTTCACTTTGAAATCGGACTTAAACTAGTGTCAATCTTTTGATACTTATTGTTTCAAAAAAACACGCTATTTGTCATGACAGCGGGAATTAATTATTAAATTAATTAAAGCAACTTATATGTTTTGAATTTTGTAAAATGGACTTCATTTTTGAATTCGGAATATCAAATATAGCTTAGGGTGAAGTTTTTGTATTTTTCTGAAAAACATCAATTTTTGATGAATAGTGAAACCACTAAGTGGTACTTAAAAAACTGATTTTTCGTTTAAATAAAATTTTAACACCTCTGTGTTTTGAATTTCAAAAATCCGACAAACATGGTTGTCATTAAGAAGTAAAATGTGGTTCATTGGGATTAAAATAATTTTTTGGTGAATAGTAACTTATTAAGTTTTTAATCGCGATTAGAAGTAATTAGTGTAGTTTAAGGTAAGAATAATGTTTTAATAAAATGAAATGACCTAGACACATGTCCTACCCTCATTGGATGTGTCATGGACGACCAATAAAATCCATGGGTCAACTTGGGGACCCCATGGAGCCACTTTGGTTGGAAAATGACATAAATACCTTTTTATTTAATGTTAAAGTAAAAATGACACAAACAAGAGATGTTTTACTAAAACAATTTTTACATAGGGTTATACAAGTCATATTTTTGACTATAAATATTAATTGGGAAGATAAAAAGATTTCCTACATCATAGTAATTTTTTTATATTTTTTAGACGTTAAATAAATTAAATTATTTATGACATCATGATGATGCAGCGATGACATCATTATTTAACGATTTAAATAAAATGGAAAGATAATGTAATATCTAAGACCTACACAAGTCAAAAACTTATTGTATGAGTGGATTTATAACCCTTATCACCTTATCCTTGAATTATATCAATGCAGGACATCTTAAATCCGAATATCATTTTAAAATAAAGTGGCTTTTCTTTACTTTCCATGAGTGCCCCTCCTCTCCTCTTATAAACGGCCCTCACCTCTACCTTCTTACCCACACTCCCAAAGCCTTTGGATCTGCCAACCCCTGCCCATTTTGGCTCTCCACATTCCTCTCTTACTCCTTGAATCCTCACATTGTCCATAAGTCTTCCCAAGGAAGACTTTGAGCACAAACCAAAGGGAGTTACCTGATTTTAAGGTAATGTCTTCACTTGAGTCCTTTTGTTTTATTTTGCCTCTCCAACCCCCTAAAATATTTTTATTAATTTCTTTTGTAACAAATACAGTATATTAAATATACTAGGATGTTGTTATAAGAAGTATTTGAGCTACACTTACACACACCTATATATAATGGTTAATGAACATACTGTTTCCGTGGATGGTGAATTTCTACCTCACGAAACGATAATTGTTCAACACTCATATATCACCTTCAAAGGTGTCCATTAAGATATCACTATATTTATATATGATATATAATATGGTTATGTTTTACTTAAGCTTCTATATTTTTCATTTGTGGCTTTCCTTTATGGCTTCCATTATGGGTATACGTGATATCTTCATTTTAGGAAGTGCGGACTATCGCCCCCTCAAAGTAATGTGATTCGTTAATGCCATACGTGGGACGTATAAAGGATGGATTTAATGTTATTATATATGATGTTATAATGGAATTATAATATACCTCTATATAATTATTATTTCTTTCCATTAAAGTATGATATAGAAATGAAAGTAGCGTTCATACATACGTACGGCTTACCGTCTCCATGAACGGTGCATTTCATTTCTTATCCCCAAATGTAATGTACTATTATAAGTACATGTATATAATGGATATATATGATTAATGATAAATCTAAATGATAAATATAATTCTGGAATTAAAATATACATACCTCTCATTTAGTTTTAATTCCATTAATATGACAAAGAAATGAAAGCAGCGTTCATGCGTACGTACGACTTACCTTCTCCATGAACGGTGCATTTCATTTCTTAACTCTAAATGATTACGTGATATTATAAATACATGTATATTATAGATATATATGATATATATGATATCCAAATCATGAATTTCATTCTGGATATAAAGAACCTTTGACCACACGAACAACATGTAATTGTAAGAAGTCCACTTTCGACTTAAGAACCAAATATCGACAAAACAAACATTATTAACTTAAATGATTACATAATGTTTATAACATGGCAATAAGTGATATAAAAGGAATAATGAACTTGAAAAAGGTTCTTAAGAAAATATAAATTAACTCAAGTTTATTATTCAGGACATTAAAGAATGATCAAGTCAAGTCGGACCTGAGGTAAGGGATCTTACTCCTCTCTTTCTTTTTAAGTACACTCTTTTATGTCATTCCTTATAAAGCTCATATTTCTTGTTATTGGGATGTTATTTTATATTTATATTTCTGTAAACATTATTTTAATATGATGAGATACCCTATTTGATATCATCAATCCATTTTTGTAAGTTTATGTGGCGCTGTTAGGCTGTCGAGTTTTCGTAAGGGATTTTTCATCTCACTTTTATTCTCGTGAGATTTATGCTACATCTGCCACAATTTCCTTTGAGTGGTGTATGTACTGCCCATTATTTTTCTCACTGTGTAATATACTTTCATTTATGAGTATTTACATCAATATTTTATTGTCCTTCTTTCGTGGAGTGCATGTCTCGAAAGATACCCATGTCGGTAAGGGAACCTTTCACCCTCCTCTTTTTTTAAAAGACTTATTTTGTTATGTATTTTAATTTACATCTTATTATTTTGGGATATTTTATTCTATATCCTTATTGATGTAAAGTTTATTTCCATGTGATGAGATACCATTCACTCTCTCATTGACTAATTTTCTGAATTTTGAAGTGACGTCGTTAGGCTGTCGAATTTTTACAAATGAAAGTCTTAACCCAATTTCGATTTCTTTGGGTTCAACTTGTACTTCTTGAACATGTCATCCTATGAATATGTGTGAATGACCTATGATTGTTTCACAATTAATATCCACTTATATTGGGTGTATTTATATTTCTCGCACATTATTATTTTATATATTTATCCTTAATTTAAGGATACCATCTTTATAATGGATTTCATCTCAATTTACATTTCCATTGAGACTTCATTGTTGTTATGCACCAATTCACTCTTATATGGTGTGTATAATGTCCTTTGACATATTATATCATGAATCCCTTTATTCTCATGATATTATAAAGTTCCGATTAAATGTTATTCCGCAATTATTTGTATTCAAGAGTCTCTAATTTTGTTAAAAAATCTTTAACAAAAATATCGTTTTAAATGTTTTAAAGGTTTATTATTCTAAACTCTTATCTTTAATGTCCATGTTTTAAAAGTGGTTTTCAGTATTTATTTATATGTTCATTAATTTTTTAAAATTATGATTCCAATAAAATCTTCAAAGTGGTATGGGACACTTTGATTCAAAAATCTCTTTTAAATGGTTTTTGAAAATGGATTTCTTAATTAAATATCTTGGAATTACTTACTGTGATTGAAAATGAAATGTTGTTATTGAAATGATTATATTTTCAATATTTTATGTGTAATGATGGTACTTGGACATTTTACGGGTGGTTACGTGATAAACCATATGATGGGTGGTGCCGTGAATACCAGGATGGGTGGTTACGTTATAACCTCCAATGCATTGGGTATGGAAGTCAGCCGTATGGCTATTCCATTAAGTTTGTATGGAAGTTGGCCGTATGGATATTCCATTAAGTGATATGTGTGGAAGTCGACCGTATGGTTATTCCACTTAAGTATGTTTATGTCCCAAGTTACCTTTATATATGTTATGTGTTCTTTATATGGGTTTTATGGTAATCCTTTGGTTACAAAAAGGTAAGAAATGATATTTTATTCAGTGAAGAGTTTTTTACTACTTCATGAAGGTGATGGTATTAATTTGATAAAGTATACATGGTTTACTTGATGTTTGAAAAACTAACAGTTTTCATTCTTTGTGTATCCCTTACTAAGCTTTTTATGCTCACCCCAAGTTTTTTTGAAATGTTTTTCACAGGACTTAATGTGGAATAGGGTCAAGGATGGGATCAAGGGAAAGTCATGATATCTAAAACATGGAACTAGACATGTTTCTTTTTAAGAGTTTTTTATTCTATGGAAACTTAGTATAAGTGTCTACTTTTTAATATTTTGGGATGTAATAGTTATGTTCTAATTCTCTAAAACTCTAAACCTGAAAATATCCTCAATTTGAATTATTCATTTAATTCAGTATTAAGTAAGGTTTAAGGCATGGGGCCTTATACTCCACCTGCTAAGGAGATGTGAGATCACACACTAAATTCAGTAAGTTCCCAGACCATATGAATCCATTTATGTCACTATTTAACTTTGAACATAATTTATTTATTCTTACTGTCTGGTGAAGGAATTATAGAGTGAGTATGAAGGGTTAGATGTATAATAGTCTCTGGAGTGTGCACCAAAGATAGATAGTGGGAAAATTCAAAGTTTCCAAGAAGTGGGGATAGTATCTCCTGACTCCCTAAATTTCCTAGTAATCTAGGGAGTGATACTTATTCACACTATAGGGGTGAAAAATGTTTTTAGAGAGGTTTAACATCTGATGCATCTGAAAATATCCATGTCGCAGGGATCAGGAGGTAAATTATAACTCTCTCATTTCTTTTGAATTTTTTGGATACTTTGTACTAACTCATTTGATTTCTCCATTACGGAGCTAGTAATTCCTGCGAAGGATCATCCCGCAGTGGTTTCTAAGCATCCCACTAATGCTGAGGGGGAATGGGTGGTGGATTCTATCTTCAATGCTCTAGACCAAAACCTATGGAAGAGCATGGTGGGTGATCAGGTCAAGGCATCAGGGACTCTTTCCTTTATGATGTAAAATGATCTCACATCCATATATATGGAATATAAGTCTTCATCCTATAGATTCTTCCTACATTTAATACTTATATATCTTAGAAAATGATTTACTTTTTATGGAAATGTATCCTATGGAGGTGTATCCCCTAGAAGACTAGAAGCTTGGTACATCAATATTCTATGAGGAACTCGTTGACAATATGGTGATTGATGTGGTGAATCAGGCACTTGAATCATCTATTTCTCATGAATGTGATATCATTAACACGTTGGTGATAGGGAAAGACCTAAGGGTGATGACTATTTGGTGATAAATTTATATTATTACGAAGGTGGATCTGTCACATGTTGAGGAGGTCACCGATGACCTAATCGCTCCTCACACACTAGATCCCATCTCGTTAGAGGAAGATCCTAAATTTAATGGACTTTATCTACTACTCAATCATTTTATAGAATACAATCATTCTCCTAAAGATAATGAAAACTTAAGGCTGGACCCTGCATCATATAACTGGGAGATCTGGTGGCAGGTCTGAAAGAACATATGAAGTCTCTTCACTTGTACATCACTAGGTCATATAAAAAGGATAATTTGAAGCCTCTACCAATTTATTGTGATCCTATGAGCTAGTGGTGTTGTCTATCATGCAGTCCCCATGATGGATTATGGCTTCATGGAAAAGAGGTAACATAGGAGGGTATGATAGTTTGACTCTATCAGGGCTATGTCTTTTTCCCATGGAATGGTGTATCTTCATGAAGATCAACAAGAAATTTTTGAGTGGGACAAATAGGATTTTCAACTATAGACTCTTACCTGGATATAGAAGGATGAGGTCATACATATGAGGACTCAACTTTCCATAGTTTAAGTCGTGAAATACCTAACCATGTCTCAAGTAGTAGAGTGAAAGTCTCAACAAGGTGGGATTTAAATGCAAGTGGATGAGGTGTTCCAATAAGCAGTGGAGGAAACAGAGGAGATAGAATGGATACGATAATCTATCTACTGATTTTAGTAAATGCTAGCTTATCTTTATCAAGAGGTGGTCTAGCCACAATTGTAGTCCAATCTTGTAGTGAATTAGAGGCTACAGTTTATGGATGACCCACCTTTTTTGCATGTAAGAAAAGTAAAAAAAATACCTCATTGTTTTTGAGTTTCATATATTGACCACATTAATGAAACAGTTAATCAAAAATTATAAGACCATAAAATTTATGCTCAGTGTGATAAAAAGAAGATAAATGGGATATCATTTCATTACATGAAAGTGGACAACATGGGTGGATGTATATTAACCCAAAACATTAAAAATGTAAATATGAAATCTTATTATATTAATATTCATTACATATCATTACAATCAATGTCAAAATCATAAGGGATTAGTGTATTTGGAAACTTGGATACATAAAAAACTGATACATAAAATTTCTACATTATCTCCCACTAAGTTCTTCACAACTAACACCCTTCTTAGACATATCATGCTTAAAATCGTTCTTTATATCTAGGGGAAGGGAATCATAATAAAGGGTGATATTAGATGATTAATAATGGTAAATAAGGTATATATTAGTCAGTGGTAATTTTTAAGTATAACATGATAATAAAGGTCTAATAATATGATCATAACATTTGAAAATCATACCCATCAATTCATAGATCATAGTCACAATTCATGGAAAATATCTTGGCAGTTCATAATACATGAACCATAAAGGAATCACAGAACATTATCCATGATATCATAAAATTCCCATAAGATAATGTCATAAATGAGTGGTATAAAGTGTAGAATAATCATAATTATAGAAATATTATGTCAAGGATACCCACCAATACATTCATCATAGGTTATGTTTGGGATAACCACCCATCCACCTTCTTCGGTCTTGAGATAACCTCCCATGTACCTTCTTTCAAGCTTGGGATAACCTCTCGTGTACACTTATTTGAGCTTGGGATAATCTACTATACACCCTTTGATCTCATAAAACATTAATCTTTAACCAATTAATTTGAGGGACATAATGGAACAACCTATCAGATAATAAAAATTCATTCATATCTATTCCATAATATCATGAAACAATTTATCATTACATCAAAGCTTAATTCGTGGTATATAAAATGGATTTCATCAATATTTAATCATCATAATCATAAAATATAAATATTAAGAATAAATATTTTTACATTATACAATATTCCCAATACATCATACTAAACAACAAATTATGTTGTTATAGATAAAAATACCTTTTAAAGATCATTGAGACATTTTTGGACGAAAATACCCATTTTATTTTGAAATTTCTTTTTTAGGAATCTAAAATTTTTCAAAATATTAAGGAAACATTTTATTTTAAAATAATCATAGAAACGTTTAAATTAATATTTTATACAAATATTACTCATGATGGTGGGAAAAATCGTTCATGTGGTGTACATTAAAACAAATTTTTCTTAAACATTTTTGGTAAAAAATCAAAAGGTACTTCATTTGGAAAATGACAAGAAGATTCCTTTTATTTTTTACAGAAAGTAAAATATGGGTAAAAATGACTTTATACCATCATTTTTTAATAGTAAAGACATTCTTAAAAACATTTTAAAAAATATGGATATTGAAGATAAAGATTCTCAACCGAATAGAGAAATAAATTTGGCCTTCTTTAAAAAAAATTATTTCGATCTCTTGAGTACTTTAAGAGAGTAAAATTAAAGAAAAAAAATGAAATATTCATAAATAAGTAGAGAAAAATAAAATAAAATATATTTTTTAGAGTTATATCATATAATTTCATCATCGTAAATTTAAGCATAAACTATCCCGATAAAAATGAGATTGTAATGTAAAACTCTAACCTCAGGTTTGACTTTCTTCATAAGCAATCTAACCTCCTATATAATAAATTAATATTTTTTATAATAATATAAAAAAATATTCATACCTATAATACCATATATATTCCACTTATAAAATTACAACACCTATTTATTAATATTTATTTACTAAATTCATCGTTCTTGGTGATAACCGTTTCTTTTTTCATGAATGTTTTGATTTGGCGGTTATGGTAATTGATCTTGATCCTGGTTATATAATCCAAAAAAATTAATTGTGATATAAATATAATATATATATATATATATTATTGATATTTATAACCATATATAAAAGTTAGAGATAAAAAAATGGATTGAACTGTTCTTGGAGACAGAAATTTGTACATACGTATGAACGTAATTTTCATTTTGTAATGAAAAGAATGAAAGAAATATAAATAATATTTTATAATTAAATAATAATAATTATATAATAAATATCATATATATTTATTAAATCCTTTATTATAACCAACCATGAAATGTGGTTATGGAAAAAATAATCATATTGATGCATGGAGGCGGTAGTCTGCACGTATGCACGAGGGATACCTTCATTCCCCATTTAATGATGAATGGGTGGGAAATGGTTGTTATATAATCATAATAAATCTTACAATATTTATTATATTTTATTAATAAGGTTTTTATTGATACAATATATTTATAGGATATGAAAGAAGAGATAAAATTGAAAGATCTCAGTTAAAATTTATACCTCTTCTTTGAGAGACCTACTTTGGATTAAAACTTAATCCTTGAAATATTGGTATTAGAAGAATACCATGGGACTAGGATGAAAATAATGAATCTAGGAAGTTTTTTTAGTAGGGAATTTCTGATCTAGAAGGCTCAAATTTTGTATAAAAGGTAATAAAATAGTTTCCTTTTAAAAGTGAGGGGAGGGACATACATGGAATTACTTAAAAGATTTCAATAATATGAGGCCACTTTAAAGTGAAAGTAGATAAAAATGGAAAAAAATTAAAATATAGGATAATATAATATCTAAATATCTTAAAAAAATAATAATTAGACAATTTTATGTGGAATTTTTATACTTATCTCTTGGTTTAACCCTCTTGGTAAACTCGTTTTAACCTTGACCATGGTAATGAAATTTTATTATTTCTAGTTTTCATTATGAACAAAAATTAAGTTGAAACTATTAAATAATATTAATTATTATGATTAAAAATATGATATTCATTTTAATATATTCAATTTCAATAATTATAGGAGTTTAAATTTAAATAAGAGCACAAAACACAACGAAAACCAGTTTTCGACAAATGCATTTTAAGAATAATTTGATTTTACTTACATTCATTTCCTTTTAAAAACTGTTAAATAAATGTTAAAATATTTTATTGAATATATAATATATACATTTAATAAAAACCATTAATAAATATAAATTAATTTAAATTACTAAGATAAAAACACATTATGCGAATTAAAACTTTTTTTAGAAAAATGTGTTTTTAATCCCAAAAATGAACTTATACCAAAATGCAGTATAATGATGAATCCTATGTAGTTAATTATATTATTTATAATATAATTCTACTTATGTTAATTTAATATCAAATTAAAAAAATAATGGTACTTTTAATTACTTTATTTAATGAAAATAAATGACAGTTTTACAAAAAACGGTATTTTCACTTTTCATTGGGAAATAAACCTGTTTAGAAAAATTCCAAAAAATAACCCTAAGATAATATTGACATAATGATTTTGAAAATTATATTAATTTCATAAAATATAATTTCTAAAAATCTTATAAATTAATTATAATTTCCATACATGAAATACGATAAAAAACATTTTTGATGAAAACACTTTTAAAGCATAAAATGACTTTGCTGAAAATTAAGTAATTATTTATTATGAGTTAATCAAAAAAAATCATTAAGTAAAAAATTTATAAATATTTTTATTAATTTGGTTCTTCCTATTAATATGACTAATTTAATATCTAGGATATTATAACTTCCAAGACCCGGTTCACTCATAAGTAATTGAACCTGGTTGGCCATATAGCCTCAAGCATGCCTCCCCATATGCCAAAAACTACTAACTTGTAGTGAAAATATATGGTAGTATGGTGGGTAGATTATACCCTCATGATCATATTATAGTAGAGTAGTATACAATAATATAAATTATTTAAAATAGTAATAATAAATGAACTACAGAAACATAGTCCATACAAAAATAATTAGAGGCATAAACAGAATCAATATAATATAAAAAAATTATGTCATGTCGGTATGCTATATAAAAATTAAATATTTGGAAGAAGAGTAGAAGGTATATAAAACATTCTATACAAAAAGAAAAAATGGACAAAAGTTACTTCCAATAGTATCACGATCATAGGCCCAATCCTCTATAACCATACCCCATCTTAGAATAATAAATCAGGAATTCAAAACTGGACTCTTCCTATTGTACCTACCTACACCCATAAAGTCTATTCAAGTACCAATTGGTATCCCGAACAGGGTGTGAGATATACACAGTAGGCCACCACCATATATTTCTATAATTATCCATACTCTTCATATAAAATGAGTAGCGTGAAGGTAATAATAATTTCATAATAGTAAATAACATAAAACACACTGGTTTGGGTTTTTCAAGAGACACCCGACTGACACTACTTACTTTTTCCTATGTCGGAATGTCTCTGAATAGATGTCTCCCTATATGTATATGTATATGTATATATTTATAATATATATGTATGTATATACATCATATATCTAAGAACATATATGTGTGCATATATTGATACATAATATCATCAAGGACCTAAAGTGCATACCCAAGGCATCCATACATAAATATAAGAGGTTTTATAATTCGCATGGCATGTTTGAATCAAAAAAGATATATAATTTGGCCATCATGAAAGTGAATCATAGACCGAATCTGAGTATGTTATTTTAATTGGAATTTATATTTATTAATTTAATTAATTGTCATTCTGAGCCCATCCAAGGAATTCCATAAAGAAGTAACCAAGGTATTGCTCTAGGTTCACTATAATAACCCATCATCTTAGGAGTCCATCCAAGGCATTCCATATAAGGAAACGATGTATCACTCATAGAATGGTATGAATGAATAAACCTCTAAGCTCATCCATGGTATACCATATAGGGAACCAAGTATCGCTCGTGGCAAGGTATAGTAACATTTCCCACTAAGCCCATCCAAGGTAGTTCATTAGGGAACCCGATATCACTCATGGGTAATATCAAGGAATCCACCTAGTGAGCCCGTCCATGGTTTTCTATGAAGAGCATGTGTATCACCCCCGACATGTTTCGATTTATTTCGGAACTTTCAATGATAATGTTTGATGAGCCTGTGCAAGGTTTTCCAAACCAAAACCCCCATATCACCCTCAGTATGTCATGTGTAATGTTCATGACTAGTATTAAACCCATACCATTTACACAATTCATTTAAATCGATTTGTAAAATTAATTAGATAAGGGTAATTTAAGCTATAATAAGAAGATCAAGGTCTTATACACATGGACAACCATTTTCCTTTGGTTTAATTAAAACTACATTTCATTCACAAAGGCCAACTCAACACACCTTGATTTGTGGTTTGAACCCACTAAAATAATAAGGATCAAAGGCTCTTAAAAATTAAACACCCTAAGGGGTGGTTTCGATGAGGTGTACATCCTCCAATATTGATTGGTGGGTTTCTGGGGCTACTATAATCATGAAAATATCATTTTATTTAGTTAATTATCCATTTGGTAGGTGATTCATGAAAGTTCTCATGTGGTACAATGATGCATAATATTAAAGTTAAGACTATAAGGAAAAATAACTAGACTAACTACCTTAGATTGGTAGAACTCTCCTCTCCTATTATCATCCTTTAATTTTATCTGAAATGGGTGAAATTGAAGAAATAGACAAATTAATTGAAAATTTGGAATATTAGAATACCTATAAATAACACTCTTATGGGAGAGATAAATGAGGAAAATAAGGAAGAATATCAAAGCTCTTACCGACACACTTCCAACGAGACTGATGAAAAAATGATCGGACACCATATAAAGTTGGTAGATCAAATCCTACCTTATAGAAATAGGGAGAGATCCAAAAAAGGTGTAGGATATTATGCAAGAAAAAGGGAGAAGAAAGGGGAATATAATTAAAAAGTAATGAGGGAAAAAATGACTTTTCACGTGATTTTAGGTGGCGTAAGGTTTGGCTGCATGGTTACCCAAACTATGCACCTAAACCGTATGGAACCACTGGTTAAGAAGAACTAAGTGTACAGGTTGGGCGCATAGTTTAGACAAACCATGGGACCCCCCTCCAGTTTACTACAGTACCCTACATGGTTGAGCTTCCAAAGGGGAACAATTTAAACAAACTATTCCCCATCTGAAGTTCACTACAGCAACCTATGTGGTTAAGTCACATGATTAGCACTAACCATGCGCTAACTATGTGGATCAGTTTACCTTCCCCAAATATAGATCTTTAGGCTCCGAACGAGCCTCAGATTCTCCTGAACTACTATCTGGACTCTTAATCACAATTCAAGTATAAAATAAGGGCATTGAATAGGAATTTGAAGTATTCATACCTCTTAGAAAAGTTTGGATATTACAACCAACCCTCCTTAAAACAAACCATCCTCAAGTTTCACTTATGAGGGTTCTAAAACATAATTTCTGAAAAGTTTCATCCATTGATAATGTACGTCACCCTCTCTCTCTCAGTTCTTATCATGTACCAGGCTATTCTTCCATAGCGCCCACACTAGAGGAACCAACCTTCCTAGAATGTCCTTTGTTCTCTGATCAATGACATGGATGGGGTAATTTTCAAAGGATTCATCGACCTCTAACTCAACCTCATCAGGCTGAAAAACATGAGATGTGTCCAAATAGTAATGCCAGATCTATAAAAAAGGAAGACATCATGCATGGCCTAGGGCCTCTAAGGTAAGAACGACTGATAGGCTACTAGATTAGTTCTCTAAAAAAATAAAAAGGGGCTCACAAACCTAGGTGTCATATTCCTTTCTACCTAAATCGTTGAGGCCCCAGTTTAGTAAAAACACGTAAGAAGACCTAATCCCTAACCTTGAACTCCAGGTTTTTTGATTATGACCAACATAAGACTTCTTCCTAGACTGAATTATAGCCATACGAATCTTGATAAGTTGTACCTTCTCCTATATCTACTATAGGATTTGAGATCCTAGAAATTCTCCCTCACATACCTCTAACTATAATAGGGGTGAATGACATGGTCTACCATATAAGGCCTCATAAGGTTCTATTTGTATAGTTTCCTAAAAGCTATTATTGTAGGAAAATTCCTATATTGGTAGGTGTTTCTTCCAAGAACCACCAAAATCGAGGAAACATGATCAGATGATGTCCTTTAACACCTATATAGTATGATCAGACTGCTCGTTAGTCTGTGGGTGGAAGGAATCACTTAGAAGAACCCATATAATAAGGTACTTCCACAACCCCTACTAGAACCGTGATGTTAAAGGAGTTTCCATGTTTTATATGATGGATCATGGAATACTATAAAGGAATATAATATCCTTAGTGAAAAGTTTTCCTAACTCACATACTGAAAATGTCTCTTTGATAAGTAGAATGTGAGAATCCATGGTCAACTTGTCAATGATCACCCATATCACATCACTACCTTGATGAGATCTCAATAATCCAGACACTAAATCCATGGTGACATCATCTCATTTTCATTCCAGAATACACAAAGGCTATAAAATTCTAGTAGGACACTGGTTCTCTACCTTCACCTACTGATAGGGGAACACTGTGTGACAAAGCCTGCAATATGCCTCTTCATACCCAACCACCAATAGTGGCAATGTATATCACAGAACATCAAGGGGAGTCTAAGGTGTACTTCCCAAGAAGATGTCTGAGATTCATACATTAATTACTCTCAAATATATGATGTAACCTAGATATGTACATGACATTACAAGACCCCATCCTTATCAATGACCCATCTAGGCTGTGGGTTCTCACTAGAAACGCACTCTCATTGGATCAATCCCTCATGATAAAAATGTTTTCTCATCTCTACTCAATCTAGAAGAGAATATTTCACTACCAAAGATGCGAAAACAAGATTCCCATGATATTCCAAAACCTCTAGATCCATCTTAGAAAAAAGATTCATTAACTACCACTCACTATTGGCCTCTTGAACTGCCTATGTCTGACTCTTTCAAATTTTTGCCTCAGCTATGAAATTTCATTTCCCAGGTATATAAGAAATATCGAAGTAAAATGAATGTAGATGTTGAACCCATATTCATTTCCGAAGATTAAATTCACACTTTGTAATGATTTATTTGAGGCTTTTGTGGAATGTATACTCCACAAACATATCTCCCCATAGATAGTGCCTAAAATAACACTAAGCATGTGTCACAACTGCAAACTCGAGATTGCGTATCAGGTAATATACTCATGAGGCCTCAAATTCCAAAACCCATATTCCATGACTCGATCTTTCAACATCAAAAATGCTCCTAGCCTGATACCTGATGCATCGCAATAAACTATATAGCTTATACCTAGATCTGGTATAACCAGGATCAATACTGAAGTCAATCTTCCCTTAAGCTCCTAAAAGGATCTCTCACATGATGTAGACTAGGTAAACACAACCCCTTTCTTGGTCGATCCTATAATAGGAACTTTTAGGAATGTAAATTCCTAAAATAAATGTCTGTAATAGCCATCCAACCCCAAGTATCTCTATATGTCAAAAATTTTATTGGGATTCTCCTAGGTAACTAAATCTTTCACCGTATCTGGATTAATATATACTAGTACCTTTGAGATGATGTTACCTAAGAAGCGAACCTTATCAATCCAAAAGTTTCATTTTTGAGCTTATCATACAACAAGTTCTCACTTCATGTATTCAGAATGATCTCAAGAGTTTGGGATGATTGTGTTGAGTATGAGAATACACCAAGATTTCAACCACAAAGGATATCGTAAATGAATCCAAATATGGGTGGAAAACTTGATTCATTAGAGCCATGAAAATAGTGGGTGCATTCGTGAGACCGAACGACATGACCAAATACTCATACAATCCATATCTACTATAGAATTTTATACATAGCATGTATGATAGTATCACCAGAACCTAGTGAATGCTTGACCCAAATTCAATATTTAAGAAAATATGATCTCCTTGGAGTAGGACTAAGTGGTCTTCTATACATAGAAGTTGATACAGATTCTTGAACATAAGATAATTCAACTGATGATAATCTATGAAAATCCTAAGGGTAACATTTTCCATCTCATAAAAAAGGACAAGTGAACCCCATGGTAAATTACTGGTTCATATAAAACCTTTATCTTCCAAATCCTCTATATAATTCTTAAGTTCCTAAATATCAGTAGGTTCATTCTAGTATAAAGGAATGGACACTAGTACTTCTCCTAGAACTAGCTCAATAGTGAACTCCACATCCCTCACAGGGGGTAACCCATAATCTTTTTCAGGGAATAATTCCCTAAAATGATCCACTACAGGAGGGGAATCTATATGTTGAATTCCCTAATTACTCATAAAAAGACTAGAAATTTTGGTTGTTACTCTTCCCTTCCCATGATGCTCCAATTTAGCTCGACTCGCCTAGACATCCCTTTATCCCTTCTGAATATAAGTACCTCCCACAAGTAATGTGAAGGACACTATATGTCAATTACAATCAATGTGATCATGGTAAATTACTAGTTATTCCACTTTGAGGATGATTTTGAAGCCCACAATATTTAGTAAAAAGAGTTTCCATGCAAAAAGATAACCACCAATCTCAAGGAGACATTCCTTAAATCAATTAATGCTCTCAGATCAGATCCCAAATGGTGTTTTAAGAGTCATAATGCCACAACAATACTCTATATATGGGCTCATAGTTTCCATAATTGTCTAAATTATAAAGGAATATGAGGTGCCTATGTCAAAAAAAGAAAGATACTAAGGTAGAGGATCCTAGAATAGTAAATTGAACAGTATAAGTCCCATGATTGTACTCCTCAGGAGTATGTTTCATTGTATAGATATGGATAGATCTGCAGCCTGAAGATACAACATGAATACTCTAGGAAAGTATGCTCTATTAATGTTGTACATTGAAACCCTAGATACCTCATCCACAACTGCCTCCGTATCCTAATCGGATGGTAGTAGTCCATCTTGCTTTCTGATGTGGATTTGTTGATACTATGCTTGAATGTGGAGTTAGTGCAGATCCCTTATAACTAGGAACAAGATTAAAAGTTTGTAAAAAATGTTGTAGGTTCCCCATATTTCCACAATATTGGAACTCAATTGGTTCCTTCATAAACTGGGGATTATTATGGACCACCATATAACCTGGTGATAGAAAAAATAACTGTTAATGTGTATCATATGATTGGAACTGCCCCCGTCAAAGAACTCAAAGTGGTGTTTCCTACAGCCAGATAAACTGACTCCCTATCTTGATGTTGAACTACACAGGTCCACACTACCAGCTTCCCTTAGGTTCTACTTATCGATGAGGTCTTGTTTTTCTATCTCATAAATGGTGGTTATCCTAAATATATTCACTTATGATCAGATGGCATACAAAATCCCATCCTCAAACCATTTTTTATTGTCATATCATCACCTACCAGGGTCAGTGTGAAGTGTCGAAGCTCAGTGAAATGAGTTGAATACTTTATCACAGACATAAAACTATGTTGTATGAGCATACATTCGCTATAATATTCCACTCCCACCATATTAAATTCCATTCATACCATACCTTCATGATGATATGCCTAGGTGATCACATCCTATAAATATTTTGAAGAATCACGAAGCATATTAGTCACAAGATTGACCATCCTCTATAGAGGTGTATCTAGATACTCAAAGATATAAAATATAGTGACTAGAGATGACTCAAAATCCTAGGGACTGCCATCCCAAATAAAATTAGTAGGATGTTATTGCTGTAATTATCACACCAACTTAGCCATAGTAGGGGCAGGTCCTGAAGCTCCTTGAACAGATTTCAGGAAACATAGGAATATCTCTTAAAAATGATCATCAATGCCTATATTAGGAATAGAAAAAGGTGTATTAGGAGTCACTTCAAGAGTTAATACTGGTATCTTAGGGACCACTACCTCTAGAGTGTGGTCATCACCACCCTCTTGGTGTATGACTCGATGACGTCGTAGTGGCATAGCTCTTCAATTTCCAATTTCAAATCTTAGATAAGATTCATCGGTAGATAAGATAAAAAATGATAGAGTAGGATAGGCATACACCTTCTTATATAAGGGTCACACCCCTATTATTTCTCCTAATTTAAGGCCTATATGATAAGGAAGATCATGTAAATTCATAAGAAACACTCCCTTCAACCCACTTCTAAGGTCAGTTCAGGGTCGTAGTCCGACATCACACAACTGAGGTCCCAGTATTTGGAGTGTCGATTTCAAGGTATAGAAGAAAACACTCTTTACATTTCAATTGACATCCCATTTAATGTTGACCCTTTTATTCCAAAATTTAAATTCATTGAATTTTGTACTAATTCATGTGTATATAAATATATCACAATCTAGTTAGATGGGTCACCATTCCCAATTTATAAAGGCATAATATTTATAATTTGTAATTGTCACATCATGTAACTACAACCAGACCCTTACATCTGAAATTAAGATATAACAGGTCCTTTAAAATGATTTAATTATTTGAATTACCATCCCCTATTTATAGAAGTACATGATTCATAAATTATAGTTGGTATTCATCTAACCAAAATCATCTAACATTACAACCCATGAGACTAGTGGTCCATGGATCAAGAATGTAATAATTGGTTAATTATGGTTCCACCATCAATATATATGTTAAAACACCATTCAGGTTAATTTAGAGACTTTAATTAATCAAATTATTCTATGTCTATGGGAAACGTTAGCACATATACAAATATAACAGTCAAGGAACCAATAATATGCAGTAAGAAACGCACACTGTAATATAAATATGGAATGTAATATGTACGAAATGTAAATCCTAAGGTTCCTACTATGATGTATGGAATGATACCTCCTTTCCACATAAAACCAAGGGAAAATAAATCCATAGTAATAATAATAATAATAATAACATCACAAATGTTGTGTGTCACCCAACAGTGATGTCAATACAATGGTAATAGACATAATCCATAACAACATGTACCATCCTAGGTAATTTGGATATTCCTTATATGTGGGTCAGCTACCCCAAAGAATAACCTCATTACTAAATCCCAACACATTCCTAGTATCATGTCTAATAACTCAAACAATAATAAAAAAGGAAAAAGGTATCTAATATAACTTTTAAAATCCCAAACCAAATTCAATCATAAGTAATTGAACTCAGTTGTCCATATAGCCTCAATCATGCCTCCTCATATGCCAGAGCCTACTGAATAGAAGTGAGGGTCTATGATGGTATGATGGGGAGAATATACCCTTATGATCATAGTGCATCACATCAGTATACAATAATAATAAGTACTAGAAACAATAATAAAAAATGAACTAAAAAAACATAATCCATCTTGATATAATAATAGGAAAGAAACTAAATCAATATCATATAGAAAAATAATTTCATGTCTATATGCTATATAGAAAGAGGATATGTGGAAGAAGATCGGCAGGTGTATATAACATTCTATACAAAAAGACCAAAATCTATTTACAATAGCATCACAAGTATAGGCTCGATCCTCTGCACCCATACTTCATTCTAGTATAGTAAATCGGGCATCCAAAACTAGAGGCTTCCCATTGTCCCCACTTGCATCCATAAGGTCTATTCGGTTTCCAATCAGCAATCCAAACTGGGTGTGAGATATAATTAGTAGGGAAACACCAATGTAATCTTGAACTATACTATATGTTCATATAAAATGAGTTAGGTTTAGGTAATAATGAATGCATAATATTAAATAAAATAAAAAAAACATTGATCCAGGTTCCTCACGGGACACCCGATTGACACTACCTACTTTGGCCTAAGTTGAAATGTCTCTGAAAAGATGTCACCCAGTATATATATATATATATAATCATATATTTAAGAATGTATATATGTGTGTGTTTTTGTGTGTGTATATACAAGTAATATTAGCAAGTACTTGAGGTGTACACCCATGGTGTCCATACATAAATATAAGAGGTTTCACAATTATCATGGAGTATTTTAATGGAAAATATGTATAATTAGGCCCTCATGAAATTGAATCATAGAATGAATACATGTATGTTCTTTGAATTGGTAAACACATTAGTTAAATTAATTAATCATCATCCTAATCTTGTCTAAGGTGTTCCATAAATATAGAACCCAGGTATATTTCCAGGTGCGCGATAAGAACTCATCACCATAGGATTCCTTCCAAGGTTTTTGGTATAAGGAACCCAAGTATCACTCAAAGAATGGTATGAAGGCATAACCATATGATCCCATCCACGGTATACTATATAGGGAACCAGATATCACTCGTGGCATGGTATAATAGCATTTCCCACCAATCCCATCCAAGGTAATCCATTAGGGAACTAGGTATTACTCAAGGGTAATATCAAGGCATCCACCCGGTGAACAAATTCATGGTGTTCTTTGAAGAACCCATGTATCACCCCTAATTTTTTCCAATTAATTTATAAGCATATAATGATAATTCTTGATGAGCCAATCCAAGGTGTTCTAAATTAGAACCCTCGTATCTCCCTTGTCATGTTATGCATAATAGTCTTGGAAAGTGCTGAACCCGTATCATTCAAACAATTCATTTAACATAGTTTAGTAAATTCATTTGATAACGGTAATTCAAGAAACAAGATTGAGAGTAAGGGACTATACACACGGAATATCACTTTATTTTGGTTTAATTGAAACAATATTCAATTCACAAAGGCCAACTCAACACACCTTTATTGGTGGTTCAAACACACTCAAAGCATAAGGCCAAAAGGATTTTAAGAAGGGAACACCCTAAGTGATGGCTTACAAAAAGGTGGGTATCCTATGACATTGATTGGTGGATTTTTAAGGATACTCTAAGAATGAAAATATTGTTTTATTTAGATAATTTGATATTTGGGAGTCATCACATAGAAGGTATGGTGTGCGGAACAATGACCTGTAATATAAACAATAATACTATTTAGAAAACGAGCATGAAAACCTACATTATATTGGTAGAGATCTCCAAATTCATTGTCATCATTTAATTTTATATGAAATGGGAGAAATTAGTAAAATATAAAAATGATTTGAAAATAAGGAATATTAGATCTCTTAAAAATAGAACTCTTGAGGGAAATATAAATGAAGAAAATAAGGAATCTAATCAAAGATTCTACCAGTATAATTCCAACGAGATAGATGGTGAAAGGATCAGACACCGTATGAAGGAGGTATCTTAAAGATTACCTTGTAGGAAGTGGGAGATCTCCAATGAAGGTGGAATCTGCTATGCATGTAAACTGGAAAATAATGGAGGAGGTAAGTAAAAAAGGAAGGAGGGGAAAATTAACTTTTCGCACACTTTTAAGAGACACATCCTTTGGCCACATGGTTTTCCAAACCATGTGCCAAAACTGTACAACAACACTGGTTAAGTGGCACTAAGTGTGTGGATTGGGTGCACAGTTTGAGAAACCCATGATACCCCCCTTTAGTTCATTACACCACCATGTATAGCCAAGTGGCCTAAGGTGGATGGTTTAAACAAACCATGCGCCCATCTGTAGTTCACTACAACACCCCACATGGTTGAGTCACACAGTTAGCACTAACCATGCTCTAACCACACAGCTTCGTCTTCCTTCCCAAAATACATAGTTACGGGCTCCAAAAAAGCCCCAGATTTTCTCGATCCACTCCATATCCTCTTAATAAAATTTCAAGTATAAAACAAGAGGTTTGAATAGAAATTTAAATTATCCACAACCCTTGTAAAATCCTAGGTTTGATAGTTATAATGGTCATATTTAAATAATAATATATTTATAGTATATCATAGTTATCTTAAATCTTGGTGTTGTGTGTTAAGAAAACTATAATAAATAGTATTATTTTAAACTAATTTTTTATATTATTACATTTTTCCACACTAAATTAATTTTACCCTCTCAATTTTAATCTTGATAATGAATGGTTAATTATTATAAAACACCTTTGTTGAAAACCTGCATCATACAAAGATATAATAAAACATCCTTTTATAAGGGAAAGTGAGAAACATAAAGGCTACTTTAAATAACACATAAGTAGGTTCCCATATAAAGATAACATTAGTAGGAAGTGAAAATATAGACATGGATAAGAAAAATAATGTCATAGGAATAATAGATAGAGATAGAGAACATGATCCCGAGAAAATTAATGACAAAAAAATCTTAAATCAGTAATGGGGTAAAAAAACATCAATTCCTCAAAAATGACTGTTGAAAGAAAAACACTATAATTTTCAAGTTTCTTTTTCCAAGAGTATAAATTTATTTTTACCATGTAATATAAGAAAACATACTTTCTTGCTTTTTTAAAATCTATAAATTTAATTTCAACCTTTATTTGTTCTCTGATCAATTTTAACTTCTATATCATCACTTACTCCAATAAATGAATATTCAAGATAAAATTTTCATTCCTAAAGCACTGAAATTAACATTTAGTGTATCATAAGATCCATAAATAAATTATAATTCATTCCTATTACCTTTAGATATTTACAAAAACCAAAATGGTTACAATAATTTATCCAATTTGGATAAATATTCATATGATGAAATAATACATTAATCTATAAAATCTAAAAAATAACACCCAAAGTTTGACTTAAACCATTCTATAAATAGTTAAGCTTAAAGCTCATCCAAAATCTGTTTGAAAAAATTCCAAATCCCAAAAAAAATCTGAAAGATTTCACCATGTTTTTTTCTAAGATAAACTTTAAAATTTATCCCCAAACAACATAAAATATATCCAAATGTCACATGTGAAACATGTGAATACCTTGATCATATATTCTCCTAAAACATGTTAATAACTTGAATCATCATAAAACCATAATGAAAACATAAATTATTCTAGAAAATAACTCTTTCCATATTTCTTAAATAAAATCAGAAACTATCGAATATATTCGACAAATAAAAAATGAAATAAATTTCATCAAATATAACAAAAATAACTTTTTCATCAAATCACTAATCAATTCCAAGGGGAACAATAATATATAATTTAATTTATCAATATAAATCATCTTTATATCCCAACTAAATATTATCATCTCAACATCAAGAACATATTAAGGGTTATTTATCTCTCAATAATGTGTTTTCCAAAAATATCACCTTATAGCTAAATCAATTTTATATGTTATCAGTACCATTCAATATATGATTGCAAATATTTAATGAAAAACTACTTCATAACAATCCTTAGATGTTTCATGATAATTATAAATATAATATAATTGATAAAACACATCTTTAGGAAAATTCTTGAATCCCAACACATAAACACTACAATCATTCCACTTTAATGATTATAATAGCATAAAAACTACCTTGGTCTATGGGTAAGTTGTTAGATTAGGGAATCGACTTGAATAATTCCCAAATTCCCAATAAATAAGTCATTAAACTATAAATGGTACCTTATGATGTACTTTATTTCCTGATATTGAACTCTTTTTTTTCTCATTAATTTATTGCTTTATTCCCTTCATTTCCAAACTTAAAACATCTTTCCTTCCCATTGATGCAATTTACCTAGGTGATTTTTCCCAAATTCTCAACATGTATGAAGTTTAATCATCTTCCCTCTATGATCTTCCTAAAACTATATTTTTATCTTTTTTGGTTCATTCATAAAATCACCTATGTTTATCTTGTTAATAATATATAGAGATGGATGGTTTAGAATAATCAAAAGTTTCTCATTCCATATCCCATTTCATTAGGTTTCTCATGAGTAAAATCATTACAGCATGCATCGCATTTAGCATTAACACAATTCCTCTTAGTTTTAGCCATTGAGTAAAGGAAAATGTATCATATGATCAATAATAATGAGAGTGAGAAATCATGTAATCATGAAAATAAATTATTGAATGTATAAATTATGAAACATTATTTTCAATCTATCCCACCTTAGGTTTAACCTAGGTCATCTATGGTCATCTTCTATTGAAATACTTTATAAGGGTCCATAAATAAAATCTCAATTAACTTAAACATATACCCAAGGAGTGTCTAACCAGGGGTACAGTTTAGGACCACTTATCATGAACTGGTGGTGATATATTTAATACCCAATCCACACTATTCAAAGTTATTACCCCAGTATGCATATGTTCCACAACCACATCCACTTTATAGTATCCAAATAGGTATGTATTCTTTAGGAAAACCACACTCATTTTTTTACCATAACATAGGATATTATCTTATACTTCAGATTATACTAATAATTTTCACTAAAAAAGTATCATCCTAGTTTCCAAAAATAACAAAACCTTACTTTGATATCAACTATAGTAACCAAAAAATTACATACATAAATATTACATCTCATTTCATGAATATTCATTGCATATTATTACAATCCACACCATAACCATAAAGGTTTTGTATATTTGGAAACTTGGATACATAAACAACCGGTATAGAAAATATATACATCAACTCAAACTAAGTTATTCATAACTATCACCCTTATTAGACATATCACGCTTAAAACCTTTCTTCATATTCTGGGGAAAGGTAAACATAATAAAGGGTGAGATAAAATTATTTGTAAGGGTAAATAGGGGAGATATCAATAAATTTTTATTTTTAATAATAACATTAGAATAAGGGTATGAGGGCATGAGATTAACATTTGAAAATAAAACTCAACAATTCATAAATCATAATAAAAATTCATGGCATATATCTTGGAAGTTCATAAGACATAAATCATAAGGGAAACAAAGAACATGATCCATGAGAGAATAAAATTGGCTTAAGATCATATAATAAAAGAGTGGTATAAAGTGTGGAATAATTATAATCATAGAAATATTATTTCAAGGTTACTCACCAAGATATTCATCACATGTCAGGCTTGGGTTAACCACTCATGTACTTACTTCAGGCTTGGGATAACCTACTGTGTACCCTCTTTAAGTCTTAGGATAACCTCCCATGTACCATTTGATCTCACAAAACATTAATATTTACCAAATTAATTAGATGGATATAATGTACCTACCCTTCACATAATTGTGATCTATTCGTATTTAGGCCATAATATCATGAAAACATTTATCATTACATCCAAGCTTAACCAATGGTAAAAAAAATAAGTTTCATAAATATTTAATCATCATAATCATAAATGATCTGGAGAAATAATAAATATGGTAACATTGGATTATAATCCCAATAAATCATAAGAAACATCAAAGGATTTTTTTATATATGAAATACCTTTAAAATATCACTGAAACATTTCTTGAGGAAAATACCATTTTCATTTTCCAATCAATTATTTAAGAATCTAAAATTCCCAAATTATTAAGGAAACATTTTTTAGGAAATAACTTTGGAAACCTTTAAAGTAATCCTTAAATCAAATACAAGTCATGATGGTAGGAAAATTAATTTAGTCAGTGCACATTAAAATAAAGATTCCATTTACATTTTCTGTAAAAAGTAAAAAGTACCTCATTCAGAAAAAAATATGAAGATTCCTTTTAAAAAAATTATTTAAAGTAAAAAATTGTTAAA
Source organism: Viscum album (assembly GCA_963277665.1). NCBI lineage: Eukaryota > Viridiplantae > Streptophyta > Magnoliopsida > Santalales > Viscaceae > Viscum > Viscum album. Next base: position 1,894,364,210 of record OY728165.1, read on the forward strand.
AATGAATTTTTACCATCATTGGTGAATTTTAAAAATATTTTTGAAAACATTTAAAATAAAAATGTGGATATGGAAGAAAACGATTCCCGACCGGAGGGAGAAATAAAGTCAGTTTTCCTTAAAATAATTATTTTGGTATCTTGAGTACTTAAAGAAGAAAAATGAAATAAAAAATTATATATCTATAAATAACAATATTATAATAAAATAAATTATATTTTTGAGATATATATCATATAATTTCATCATCTTAAATTTAAGCATAAAAAACATGATAAAAATGTGATTGTAATGTAAAACCCTTACCTCAAGTCTGACTTGCTTTGTAATCACTATAACCTCCGGTAAAATAAATTAATATTTATTTTTTAATTCTATACCATTACCAAATTAATACCTATATTACCATACATGGTCAACTTATAACATTACAACACCCATTTATTAATAATTCTTTATTAAAATTACTATTTCAGGTGATAACTATTTCATGTTTTATGAGTGTTTCAATTCATCAATTATGGTCCTTACATATTGATCATGGTTAAATTGTATAAATAATGTTAATAATGATATAAATATAATAAATATTCACTATATATTTATATATTTATAACCATACATAAAAGGTATATATAGAAAAATGAATTACACTTTTCATGGAAACGGTAATCTGTATGTACGCATGAATGATGTTTTAATTTTATAATGAAATGAAGGAAAGGAATATAATTAATATTTTATCATTATAGAATCATAATTATATCATAACTATCATATATTTTTATTAAAATCATCAATATAACAAACCATGAAACATAGTGATGGAAAATGAATCATATTGTTGTGTGGAGGCGGTAGTCCACGTGTAAGGGGACTAAGTTAGAAATGGATGTTACATAATCACAATAACATATTAGTATATTTATTATACTATATTCATCATTTTTATGGATATAATAGGTTTATAGGATATCAAATAATAAATAAAATGGAAATAGCTCGGTTAAGATTTATACCTCTTCTTTGAGAGACCTCCTTGGACTTACAACTTAATCCTTGAAATAATGGACTTAAACGAAGGATAGGGAATCTAGGATAATGTTAAGGAATATATTAAGGTTTTTTAATATGTATTATTTGATATAGAAGTCTTAAATTTTCTGTAAAATTTAAGATAATATGTTCCCTTTTATAAGTGAGGGGTGGGTCACACATCGAATTACTTAAGAGATTTCAATAATATAAGGCCACATTCATGTAAAATTCAATAAAAAAGGAAAAGAAATAAATTTTAGGATATGATAAGTTTGAAATATAATAAAACAAAAACAAATATATAATTTTAGGTGGAATTACTACCCTTATATCTTCATTTAACCAACTCGGTAAACTTGTTTTGACCTTAACCATTGTATTTTTTTTACTATTTTTACTATTCAGTATGACCAAAAATTAATTTGAAACTTTTAAATTATATTAATTATGATGATTAAAAATATTTAATCCATTTTACAACATCCAAATTCTTTAATTGGAAGAATTTAATTTTAAATAATCATGCAAAACGCAATGAAAACCAGTTTTAGAAAAACGAATTTTTAAGCATAAAAATAGTTTTGCTTCCATTTCCTACCTTGTAAAAACCATCAAATGAATGGTAAAATATTTTATTGAATATATAGTCAATAAATTTAATTAAAACCATTAATAAATATAAATTAATTTAATTTATTAATATAAAAACACATTGCACGTATATAAACGGTTTCTAGAAAAATGTGTTTTTTAATGGAAAAAAATGAACTTATTCCAAAATCAAGTATAATGCCAATTATTTTGTAACTAAGTATATTATTTATAATTAAAGGAGAGTTATATTAATTTAATATCAAATTAAAAAGACAATTTTTCTTTTTAATTACTTTATTTAATGAAAATAAATGACACTTTTACAAAAATCTATATTTTCACTATTCATTGAAAAATAATTTTTTTTACTAGTGTCACATAAATTCACCATAAGATAATACTAACATGATGATTTAAAAAATATTTTTGAATCATAAAATGTCTTTACTGAAAATTGAGTACTTGTTTATTATGAATTATGTAAAAAAATTATAATTTTTTTTCATAATTTCTTATTCCTATTCATACTTTCAATTTAACAGCTAGGTTATAATGATCACATTTCAATAATAATATTTTTATAGCATATCATAGTTTGCTTAAATCCTGTTGTGGGATATTAAGAATTATACCTAGCTTAATATTCTTTTAAAATAAATTTTCCAGGTGTTATAGGATGGGTTGGGTTCAGAATATCACATTGACCATTTTCTAAAACTCATGATGATAAGGGTTTTAGGTTTGTATGATTCCAGAAGTTTAATTCACTCTGTCAACGTGTAGGGTGAATAGCGGTGCAACACTAAGGGTGTTGGAAATATAATTAAGAAAATTTAAGTGAGATACATGGTATATTGTGACTCTAAGAGTCTAAATAGATACAGTGAAGGGTTTAAATAGACTAGGGGTCACTGTTGGGCATATATTTTAAGAGTGGGTTCCACTCCCATTCTAATGGAAATTGGGGAAAACAATGTTGAGGATGAATCTTGACCATGTTCAAAACACAGGTTCTATAAAATTATCATTGAGAATGCTTCCTATGTGATGTGTACCCTATATGAGAGGTTATCTAATATCAGGACACTATTTTATAAACATAAACCAAGGGGAGTTGATTTGGAAATGTCATGGTTGGTCCCTCTGGGACATGTAACTTAAACATGAGGTGAGCTGAGAATGGGGATGCACAATCACCATAAGCTGAAGGGAGTCTATTTAAAAATAGAATATAATGGATTTTAAAATATGAGGGACACAAATTATGTCTATGAAAGAGAGGGATTCCCAAGAAGAGTTTGTTCACTCTTAAGGCCACAATATCAGCCATTAATCATATTGACAGAGTGTACAAAAAATAGATAGAGGTCCCATGAGATAGTTATCCATATAAAAATTACAACTCTATGAGAGACATGAGAATGGGGTTTGATTATGATATAGGGAGGATAATTATGTGATATTTTAGGATTCTTAGTTTAAGTTCACATAACTTTGACCAGTGTAGGCTAATGATTTATGGACATATAGCTTAGATTATAAAATAACTAAAATTTAAGATTTTATAGTTTCAACTAAGAGGTTGTTCTTAGTTTAAAGTCATGAAATTTGGAACATGGGTTGCTAATAGTTTAGAGTTATACTGTTTAGACTATGGGTGTGAGGCAGTCTATACAACAATGGGAAAGGTAAAACCCAATGTGAATTGGAATCTAACAGCCTATATACACAACCTCACAAAGGGACACATATAATTTAAGTTCATGATCCTCAAATCATAATTGTGATTATGTTTAAAGTCATAATTCATTGACCGTATCCTTGGAGAAATACATTATCCTAGTACTGGGTGGGTAAGGGGAACCTAATGGATGATTATTAAACACCAAGTTTGGGGTTGACAATAGATTTGTGCCTAGGCATAGGATAGGAAGTTTGGGATTCACTATGTATCCTATAAGATGGAAATCAAGACACACATAGTTATTAGGGGGAAAATTGTATGTAGATATAGATTTTACATGGAAGGTTTGAAAACATAAGGATACCCTGATGTTAAAAGAGCATGACTCCAAACTCGACATGATTTATTATGAGTCTCCTAAATGGGGTATATAGTAATAATGATTAAATCTATGGTTAATCTTGAGATAAATAATTTTTGTGTCACTACATATACCATGAGGTGGTAATCTAGCCACATGTAGTTCTTGAGGGTGGTGTGATAGGTGACCTCCACAAAAAGAGGGGCATGGTAGGAGATCAAATCCACTATCAAGGAGGTTTCAACTCAATAAAGGGGAAAAAATACCACACAGTTTTAAGTTATATGATAGGGATGATACCATACCATTTATTATCATGTGGTAAGGATGTTCATCACAAAGTTTAACATCAAACTATGAGAATAGATATCACATAGTTTAATTTCATTCAGAAAGGATGTTGAACCATTAGTTTAATGTCATACAGTTATGATGATATTTTATGCAGTTCAAATTCATGCAACAATAACTAATGGGGAGTGTATAGTTTAATGTCATACAACTAAGATAGAGTGGGTTCCCTTATTTTGTTATTTTGAAATGTCTTAATCATACAGATGAAACAAACAACCAAAACTCCTAATCTCACATGAGTAATAAACAATGTTAGAAACAATGGGAAATGGAAAATTACTCATGTCATACAAGAGTGATTAACAAGGATTGATTGGTTGAGATTAGAATGTTTTATCAGTCACCAACAAAACCCATTAAGTTGTGGAAAATTATTGGTTATAGTTCTATGAGACTGATTCACTCATCCAAAATTAAAGGATACATGAGGGGGTAACATTGAGGGTATTAAAAATTTACTAGAACAAAGGAAGGAATATGTGAGGTAAATTGTGACCTCCAAGGTTTGAATCATAAGGGGGGTGAAAAATAAGTTGAGGATGACTTCTAGGCATGTCTAAAGAGTGGATTCCACTACACTAATATTTAGAATGAGATTTTTAAATTTAGGTTTATTATCAAGAAAGTACTTGAAGATCATGTCCCATCATATTATTGTTGAGAAGGTTTCCTCAGGGATGTGTACCATGTATGGGAAGTAGGCTGAGACTGAGGTGTTGTTCTATCATCATAAGATATTTTGTTAAATAATTAGAAGATTTATGGGGATCCTTACTCAATAGGATGAAAGTAGTTAGGTGAAAGGAAGCAATATAACCATGAAAAGTTCATACGCTCTAGGGTTATGCCACTATGAATTATGTGTATCAATTGGGGTACCAATGTAGGTAAAGTGGTGTGCATGTCAGTGTGATTTCCAACTAAATGTGAGTACTAAAACCATAAAAGGGAATGATAATAGAATTTGATCATACCGTGGGAGGATAGTATGATCCCTAAATATTCAGTGTAAGGTTGTATAGCTCAAACAATGAGGTTGTTCCATGTTTAAGGTCATGGAACCTGAACCAGGGGGATGATGGTGTTTAAGGCCATACAACTTTGACCAAAGGGTGGGAAAATATATCAATCTAGGATGAAGCCAACCCAGTATGAAGGGAAAGACATATTATTGTTTAGACTACCTCATAAAGAGTTTTACCTAGTTTCATGTTATAGTTATTAGATAATGGGGGCACTAGAGTTTAGGGTTGTATAGATTGGAACATGGGGTGATGATGTTTAAAATCAACAACTTGGACCACGGGGGGCTGATGCGTCTTATATAGCACTCATTCAAGGTAAAACCTGACATGAATTGAGATCACAATACTAACATAAGCAACCTCTAGAATAAATTCACATAGTTTAAGGTCATGATGTTTGGACATATGAAAAGCCTAAGATAGTCCATATATAGAGATGGGGGAAGGGTAAACCCGACATTAATTAGGATACCCATGCCATTATATACCACTTTAAATCATATATACATAGTTTAAGGTCATGATTCTTAGATCAGGTGAGGTTCCTTTTAATTCCATGCTTCTAGGACCAAGACCATGTAGTTTAATGACATGAATAGAAGAACATGATCATGTAACAACATCATACAATAGGGGGGATTGAGGTACTATATATGGATACAAAAAATAAAATAAAAAACCCATCATGGAATATAAGCCCAAACACCAATACAGATAACCTTAAAGATGAGTTCACATAGTTTAAGGTCACGATTATTGGACCATGGTTCCTAGTTTATGGTCATAGAATTCATACCATCCACTTGGAAAAGAGAATCATCTCAAAATTAAATGGGAAAATTTCACTTGGTGTGTGAACCAAATGAAAACACAAGATGGGGGATATGTGAAATTTATGGGTGGTCCTGGTATGAGAGATTTGTGCACCACTACTTATAACATGGAAGGGAATTGATCTACGCATAGTTCTCGGGTATGAAAATTATACGCAAATATAGATCACACATAGGGAAAGGGGTGAGATTTCATGGTCACTTGGATGATATAAGGGACACAAAAACATAATTTGAATTGGTATAAGTCTCATCACTATGATAGAGATAACAAAAATATCTTACGTAGATATGGCTCGTATATAAGAGACTATTGAATGGGGAATCACCCTGAAACTAGGTGAGTAAAGGGGGGTTGATTTAAGTTAAAGGATTCACCCAAGTTTTAGGATGGAATGAGGTTGGAACTTGTGGTTTGGCCTAGGATAAGGCATTTTGGAATCACTAAGAATCCAAAAAAATAGGAATGAGGCCACATGTAGTTATTGACAGGTTGTGGGGTAGGTGTGAGACACCAATATTAAGGGGGAATTCTCTCATATAAGGACTCAAACCTAGTTTTTAATTTAAAAAATCATCCTTAAATACATCATCCATACAATTTAGGGTTATACAGTGAGGACTAAGACCATATAATTCAACATCATGCGACTATGATGATAGTTTATGAATTTTAAATTCATGTAGGTTGGAAAAATTTTCCATGCAATTTAGGTTCATGAGATGAGGAATTTTTCATGAAGTTTGAAAATAGAATTGTTAATAAGTTACTTTAAAGTCACAGAAAATGGAATTGGGGTTCTACACAATTTAATATAATACAACTAGGACGACATACTAGGCAATTTACATTCATGCAGTCAGGACTCATCCTAATGTGAAGTTATATGAAATACTTATTTAGGGACCTTATGATGGTGGGATGTGTGATCCACTACAACTATATAGTGATAAACAATTAAAAAAAATGGAGTAAAAATTATTAATGATGAATTATCATTCCAATTTGGGATTCAAATTTGGTGGTTTCCTTCCAGGTATCACTGGCACTCTCAATATGAATACCAAATCAGAGTGGAGGAATAAGCAAATATGAACCTTGTTGTTGAATGTGTGGGCCACTCAATTATGATGAAACTTGAGACTATGTAGTGTCAAAATCCTTTTCTCTTTTAGAGATTATAAATTTTACAGATATACTTGGTACCTTTTATTTGACATCAACTAGTCATAGATGGATGTCTGAACTGATGGTAGCTGAACCTCAATGGCCAAAACCACTTCTATTTCATACACCAGAGAGTAAGGGGTCACCTGGGTGGATGTTTGAGTCATCATTCGATATTCCCACAATTCATTGGAGATATTTCTTATCCAAATCTTCTTATTATGATCCACTATATTCTATAGAATGTTATAGGGGAATTTTTTGTATGCCTCATTCCATCCATTTACAGGCATGTGATAGTGGGTAGTGTGGTTAGATTTGATTTTGTACTTGGCATAAAACTTCCTCGACTCTGATACTTGGATGTTGGAACCATATTTCATGATAATTGTGTGAAAGATACTAAATTAATGAATTATTTTGGACTTCTAAAACCTTGTCATGGACCTGATCCCAACCTCTTTGAGGGGAACTACTTAAGTCCTCTATGAGATGAAATCAATGATAATAAGGATGAACTTGAACCATTGGGGCGTTTCAGATGGTTAGAAAACCATGAAATCGATACTTCATATAGAAAAAGGTTAAGAGTTCTTAGTTGTGTGAAGAAGATTTTGATGTTGATGCATGAAGTTAACATTAATTTGGAACACATGATACTTCTTGGATAATTTTATGTAGTCAAAGATCATGGTGGGCCAGATGTGTCCTAATTTTTGGATCTTGGGGGAGATTTGTAATCCTATATAATGAGTCCCACATGTCCCAGTATGAACCTCCTATAATATCCATAAAATCTCTTTTACCTAGATTCAATGAAGAAGTATTCCATTAAAGTTGTTCTTGTAGAGGACCCACTCTGAGTTAGGATGTCATAGAGGATGAAACTTTCTACCCTTATCTGAATTTTCTACTACTCAGTATGACTTATTGAAAGCATTACATGTTGAAGATGATAAATCTGTGGAGTCAACCAATGGGATTATTCTTCCACAAAAGAGGTATTTTAGGGTCCTAATTGAGAGGAACTGATATCAATTTGATTCACCTCATGGATTTATTCATTGAGAGTGGTAGGGGAAATCACTTTCTTATGTGTCACATGGATGGCCATGTTGTCTTGGTTAAGATCATTAATGGATGAAACCATGATTTACAAGGTGTATAACTAATCATTTTTGGACTGCTGGATATGAGATACTTTTGAATCAGAGGAAAATTGGACCATCAACTCTTAGGTGAACTCAAGAAAGGGGAAGAGCTTTAGTTTCCTAAAATAATAGTCACCATTAATCTATTTGATGACCATTTTTCAGTTTCCTTTCACATGTATACATGGTACCCAAATATCATGGTTCAATTAGAGTTAGGTGGTGAAGGCATGAAATGCAGCCTCATTTTTGGTGCACCTATTTGAAATGTAGAATGAGTATGACATTAGGGCCTTTGAGGGAGTGAAAAAGAATACTCTTAGGCTGAACTTACTAGGTTTTGGGTTTGTCATCCTATTCTAAATCATACTTTATGAGTCACTATCAAAGTGTATCTTAAAATATGGAATTTCTTTATTGATGAATAGAATGGACTCATCAGGAAGCTTGTAATATAGGGGAAACCCCTTAGGGTTTAGGTTCAAGATAAGGAAACCTATCAGGGCTTGTCCCTTGAAAACCTTTCAAGGAATGAAGTTGATTTTGAACGAGTTAAGGATCACTTTCCACAATGAAAATCATCTCATCAACATGGGATGATTGAGGATGTATTTCAATGAGTAGATTTGGGAGATCAATCACATATCATGATGTTACAAATAATAGCGTTAATTATGTACTGTAAGGACAAACACAAGGTAGTTGTTCTTTATAAAAGAATATCTAGTCTCATTTTGAAGAATAATGTCACTATTATAATATAAACTATTTTATTAGCTCTCACTATTTTTCAAATCTAAGAGGGAACCAAAGGATCTCCTTAGGTCCGTCACATAGATGACCAAAGTTTTTCCCTAGAAAAGAACTTACACTTTCTTTCTAGGTTGAAAAAAACATTGTATGTAAGATAGAAACCCTTAAAATCCTTACACCTCTCATAGATTGAATGAAGGAGGCATTTCAATAATGTCCCTGATCTTATTTGGTTCGATCTCGATACCTCTATACTAAAAAATAAAAATAATAAATTTTTTGGAGGTGAAACCAAATTAAAAATTCAATGTGTTCATCAATATATTGTGGGTGAAAGGCATGAAAAACACTTTCTTAAGATCATTAAGATAGTCTTGGTGTTGGAAGGATTTTACCACAATTTCATTCACATACAACTACACCATATTTCTAAGGAGGGGAATGAATATGTAATGCAAATATTTATGGTAGTTTTCTTATAAAAAATAAAGTCAAAGGGCATCATCTGGTTGAAATATGTTTCCTAGGGTACGCTGAATGCAATGGCCTCCATCAATATTTTACTGTATCAAAAGTATCTATTCATGAAGTAGATGTCCCGAATGCTAGTGGTTATAGATATCAACATATCTATGACTTAGACGGAAAATTTATCCTTCAGTAAATGGATATTTGTGTCTTGGAAGTCAATACAAACTCTGATATAACCATTCTTCTTCCCTTACTAGAACAATTCTAACTAAACATTTGGGGTATTAAACCTCCCTGAAGAAGTTGTCATTGATAATATTTTCATCTTCAACCTTGACCATGGCACCACAATAAGTGTGCATCCTTATGGTTGTCTACTTATATCTATAGTGTTTAATGGGTAGACCAAGCCGGTGGATAGAGACCTGGGGACTAAGCCCCAGTATCTCCTTGTAGTTCCATATGAATACATCATTATGTTGCTTTAGGAATGTGATATACCACTCTTTCTCATAGAAAGGCTTTATGAAACTAATAATTGTTGGCCTTGGATATCCCTTGATGTTTAGTTTCACTTGTATCATCTCATTGACAGTAGTGGTAAATCCTTCCTTTAAGGTAGAAGGGGATTCATCAAAGTACTCTTCATTAGATGTGCAAGGACTAGAAGGAGGAGATGGAACCTTGGGAATAGGTAGTTTCAAGGTTGAATCACCTTATAATATGAGATAGAAATATTCAAAATCATATTTTTAAACATCTAGTTCCATAGAGACAATATCGAAAGAGGTTATGGATCCTATCCCAAACAGTCTTCACTAGAATATTCTACCTACCATGTAGAATAATCTTGACTATGTCAAACTCAATTGGGTCACTCATACTCTTTGATAGTTATGAGTGAGACACTGATTGAAAGGAATTCATTGAACTTTTCGATGATGGATGAGAGAGGGATTCCCTAAATTTAGATTCCACAGACCCCTACATGAGTGATAGTTAACCTGAAAACACTACTTTCTCTCTAAAATGATGAAGCAGTATATGAGTTTTGGAGTTTTTACTTCTAGATAGTAGATTGGTACTATAAAACTACTCTTAAAGTCATATAAGGGATCAATAGAGGTGGATTCCAAGTCATTAGGACAATTGACATGATTGAATCCTTTGATATAGGTATTTTTTCCATACCTTTTATAATACCTAACATCAAGTTAGTGAGTTTAATATGATTCAAATGGGACATCATCACTTTGGAACACCCATACTCAACCGTTGATTGATTATTTGAGTCACTTATGATAAGATGAAGTGATGAATGCATGAAAGTGAAGCCAAGGCCCTCTAAGTGAGATGTCAAAAGTGTTGTCATGTGAGATATCAATGAATTCAATATCGCATACCAAATTTCTAAATTTGGCCTTTAACATGATATTATCAAGTGAATTATGTGTGATCTTATCATATCCATGAATCATCAGATTAGTTAGGACTAGATCGACGTCTATGTATCCCATATTATAGAGTGTCTGAGTTAGGATGAGATTGATCATAGAGATAGTTTCCAATAAGAACTAGTAGATGTTGATGCCATTAAGATTGCCTAAGATATAAAGGGAACTTATGTGGCCCTGTATGATTGAAACCACTTATTCCTAAGAGAATAAGATGATGGACTAACAGTCATTATGATTTCCTTCCCATGTACGGTAGACATTAGAAAAAACCAATTCATTCTCAAAATCTAGAGGGATATCTAAGGCCTCAACATGATCCTAATGAAGCACCTTTGATAAGAAGAGTGCATCAGGAATTAATATTTGGTTCGGGATGATGATAAGGTTCTTGAGAATATATTAATTCTGCTTAAAGGTAATATTGTTTCTCCATAGGGGTCACTCCCTGAATGGAAGTGGGGAATTCTAGCTAGATGGGATGGGGGTGTCTAGTTGTCACTTATCAAATTCTAATGAAGACTATATCTACATTAACTAGCCAAGTGATTGACTAGTTTAATGGGTAATGGAGTTATACTATAAGGTGATTTCATGGAAGGATATACTTACATAGCTCGGCACAAATATTACTTTATTTTATTGGAAAAACAGACAACATTTTGAGGGACACCCCCCCTATAACTGTGGTGCGTGTCTAGGGAGAGTCTTATTTTATCTTGAGAGAATTGGTAAGAGGATTAAAGGGGGGATGATAGGTGTGATTAACCCATAGTCTAGGGACAACAGTCTACCAATCTGATGAAATTAATAGTGGAAAACTTGAACACATTGTTAAAGGATTATTCCAAGGCCAGATATGTCATGGGTCTTCCTCCCAATATAGGGGGGACAGAGTCTAGTAGAGTGGACACCAACTTAAGAATCAATAAGGATATTTATCATCTTTTTAGTATCATATCTAGATCCTTAAAGATTTGGAGGACTGTGAAGCTGATAGAATTTCCATAGAGATTATCTGTATAGGGGAGGTACTTGTTTATTCATCCATACAAAAGTTATCCCATGTGTCCAAGTGGCCAATTTTTTGGCTAGATAATAATCAAAATTCTGTACTCATTGCCTCAAAACCCTCTAGTTTCCCCGAATATACATTTCATCATCATAGATGGTGAAATCATATGTGGCATGTTCTTAAAGATCACCCAACCATACTATGTCATGATCCTCCATGATTTAGAGTGAGTCCTTGAAGAAAAAACTGTTGGATCATTATTGATGGCAATTATGACTAGAGGAGGTGAATATTTGTTTTAAAAATTAAATGAAAAAAACAATAAGTGTTTATAAAATAATAATCTGTAGTGAGTGAAATTCTATTGAGTTGAGTTGCGGCTAAAATAAAAATGAAAGAACATAAGATTTATAGTGGTTCAAATGAAAAAGATCATATTACACTCTTGAATCTACTTTACTCTCCAAAGATACTGGTACATACTAATAACCTCACTTTTAAATGAGTGAGAACCCTATTACAGACCCAACCTTTTAAAAAACCCGGAGGCACAACATAGTCTTGATACATGAGACCAACCTAGTATGCTCACCTAACTATTGATAGGGATTCCCAACCCTAAATTTCTTTCAGGAGTTGGAGTAACCAGAGAAATGAAAGTATTTCATTTTATGGGAAAATAATAAAAAGAAACGAAGAAATTACCAATAAAAGGAAAAAATATTACAAAAAAAGAATCTAATATAGGGAAAATTAGTAGATGATAAGAATATTGAAGAATTTGAATCTCAATGATCGTTTATCACTTTGAATGAATAAATTTCGAAGTTTAAGTCCTATGATGATCACAACCAGAGTTCATAAGTTCATGAACACTTGAGAGTAGAAAGAATGTTGAAGATGTATCATAAGTAATTTTATGAATATTGCACTGGTATATGTTTTATTCCTTGATGACATATCCTGTAACATTAAAAAACAATCCTCTAGAAGCGTGTTAGTGTCCAATACCCACACAACACTTGTTAGTTCATAACAATGTAATAATATGATTGTTACCTTTGCTTGATAAAGTCATGATGAAAAACATAGAACAAATGGGATTTATATTTCTTCATGAAATATTAACATAAAACAATAAATATGTTAGGTATATAAATTATAAACAAATCATGTTTATAAAACAATTTAAATAAAGAGTATAATATTCCAAAATATAAAGAGAAAAAAATGCAGTAAAACGGATCATGACATAAATTTCAAACTGTATGAATAAATAAATATCAAATATAGATACAATTTTTTTACATAATCTAAAAATTTATGTCCATATTAAATAATAAAACTTTTAAAAAATAATTTATTTTAATAACATTAATTGAAATAAGAAATAAATTATAGAAAAGTATATTTTAACTAACAGGGGTTCATGACCTACTACTAAAAATAGAGAGAGGTGGCTCATGAACTACCACTAAAAACATATAGTGGTTTCTTGTGACCTACCAATAGAATATAGATGATGCTACCATTTCAATTTCAATAAAAAATAAAAATATCCAACCAAAACAAAAATTATTCCATTCTACTGAGTAGTCAAAGGCTTCATGAGAAGCAATAAAAATTTTCCTATCATTGAATGTTCAATGGTGACTCATGAATCACTGTTGTAGATGTACAATAATGAATCATGACTTACCATTGGAAGTTTCCAAAGGTGACTCACTGAAATAATTTTCAATCAATAGGATAAACAATAGATGAAGAATAGATGAATAATTTTCTATTGAAAATAAGAAAAGAAATAAAACAAAATAAATACTATAATAGAAAATGAGAAGAAATAATAGGGATCTCATGTTGAATCTTGAAGAACCTTTGTCCAAGACTCTATATAGAAAATAAGTGACAATCAGTGAGAAAATATGACCTACCGTTGATGTCTACCAGTGAGTAAACTAACTCACTATTGAAAACTGGTGGTAGCTCACTCACTCACCATTGCAAATGTACAACGGTGAGTCACTGAGTCACTGTTGGGTTCCAATAGTGAATCACTGACTCTCCATTAGGTTCCAATGGTGACTCATGACTCACTATTTTCCAATGGTGCCTCATGTCTCATCATAGGAGATGTCCAATAGTGGAACTGTCAAGCATCCAATAAAGAAGATTTCTTCAAACTATATGAATAGTGAGATGAAGGAAGACTAAAGAGTAATAAGATTAGATTATTGTTAAAACACAAGCCATGATAACAAGTGGATCTGGGAGAGGAATGAAACTTTGAGAATAGGTGAATTAATGTAAAATCATTCAAACCAGTGCCATACATTCAAGATGATCACAAAATATTAGAAATCACATTTGATCTTAAAGGGAAGTGAATGTATGATGACCATTGGTGCATAAACGCTGATGAAATGGATGAAGAGGTATGAACGATGAATAGTATTGAAAATTGAAAAGAAGATACATGTGGGAGGAATAAATGTAGCATGATAGTTCAAAAAATAAATAAGAGAGAGATCAAATGGTGAAAATGAAATGATCTTATGGTGGAGGATCTCACCAATTTTGTTAGAGAATTTAAAGATGCATGAACAATAATAATAAAAACTGCATCCCACAACAATTTTTAGACATGGAGGCTGAGTGGTATATCAATCAAGGTGCACTAATACTGGGTGCAAGATAGATATAAAGGATCAAAACTTATTAACACAAACACACACTCGAGCCAAAAGTCCAATAATTGATCTAGTCCCACCCTTGAACCTATGGGCATGATATGTGGGCCTTATACATGGGCCCGCATGCATTAAGCATTCCCTGTGTACATTTAAATCCAAGGCCTCTTCATGGGGTGCCTCAAGCAGGATTTCCCATAGGGTTGACCCAACGGGTCCTCTAAGTGGTTGAGGTCTAGACAAGGTTCCTCACTAAGGATGACACATATTTTATTTTAAAAAAATTAAACTTAGGTAAATAAAAATATAATATCATAAAGCATCAAATTAAAAATATTATTACCTTTAACAAATAACATTTTTTAAACAATAACACAACTGTTTTTTAGAACTATAATAAAAAATTATTAATCAATTAAAAAACATGATAATTAAATGAGTTGTTAAATGAGAGTAATTTATTAAAACAAATGATAGTGATAAAGTATTAAATCACTTTCAAATACTAACAAACTACCAATTTTGTAAATTAAACAACAAAACATTTATTAAATTTTCAACAAAAAAACTCCCCCTTTAAAATTTATCAAAAAGTAAATTAATATATAAAGTAGACTCCATTTTAATAAAAATAAATTATTTTAAAATAAAGAGAGTAAGTATATAGAAACAATATTCAAAGAAATTATAAATAATAAAATTTTATAACTTAACAAATTATTTTTAAATAGTATGAACTAATTACCATTTGATCAGAGTAGAAATTATATTCAAGTATAGGGTATATGTAAACATATTTAAAAAAATGATTCTACTAAAAAAGATTTTAAGCTTCTAACATACCCAATTCAAAATTTATCTTCTAAAATTTAATAGAATCTAAGAGTTTTGGGAAACTTTCAGCTAATTTTTTCTCAGTAGGAACATATTCTAAGCATATATCTCTTTTATTTTCATGATCCCTAAGAAAATGAAACATTACATCTATGTGTTTAGTTATAGAGTGAGGAAGAGGGTTTTTAGAAATTGAAATAACACTTGAGTTATCACAGAAAATTGGAATTTAATCAAAACTGGTATTAAAATCATAGAAGGTTTATTTTATCCAAATGCTCAGTGAATAACTGCGAGCAGCAACAAAATATTCAGCCTCAGCTATTGACATTGCTACATAAAGTTCTTTCTTAGAGATCCATAAAATTAATATTTTCTCAAATAGGTGACATAGACCTGTAGTGATTTTTTAGTTAAGTATGTGACCTCAAAAGTCAGAATCAAATTAAGACAGTAAATCAAAACAATTCAGATTAGAATAGAACAATCTAGTACAAATAGTACCCTTGATATATTTAATTACCATTTTAATATATTTAAGGTGACTTTATTTATGGTTTGACTGAAACCTAACACATAAGAAAACTGAGAACTTGATGTCTTGTCTATATGTAGTGAGATACAATAGACTTCCAATCATGCCTCTATACAATTAAATATCAACTAACTTACCAAATTCAGCTAAGCCCAATTTAGAATTTCTACTCATAGGTGTTTTCATAGTTTTAATAGAATCAATTCCAAACCTATTTACAAGTTCTTTAGCATAGATTTTATGATTTAAGAAAATACCAAATTTCCTTTGATTAATTTTTCAACCAAGAAAAAAATTTTAGTTAACCCATTAAGATCATGTCAAATTCAATTTTCATAAGCATATAAAAATTATCAAATAGAGAATAATTTTATGATCCAAAAAATATTTCATTAACATATATCTATATAGTTAGTATATTATTTGAAACTCTTTTTATAAACAAATTTGGATCCACCTTTCCTATTTCATAATCATTTTTAGTAAACACTGTGTTAGAATTTCATACCAAGATCTTGGATCTTATTTAAGACCATATAAGTATTTATTAAGCTTAAAAACAAGATCCAAAAAATTATTATTTTCAAATCCATGGGGTTGTCTAATATAGACTTCCTCTAAAATAATTCCATTTAAAAAGGAAATTTTACATCTATTTGAAATAATTTGATGATTTGGAAACTAGCAAAGGCTAATCAAATCCTAGTTGCATCTATCCTTGAAATATGAGAAAAATAATATTCAAAGTCAATTACCTGTTACTTGCAATAACTTGATCTACTTGTCTTGATTTATTTTTTAAATTTTTTCCAGCTTCATCATGTTTATTACAAAAAAATCTATTAAGTTCCTATAATAGGTTTACCATTTATAAAGTAATTAAATCCTACATTTTATTACTTTATAATTGATTTAATTCATCATGCATATTATTAATCTAACTTGAATAAATTAAATAACTTTCAACATTAATAGGAACAAAGTTAGAGACAAAAGTGATTTCATAGTAAATTAAAATATATTTTCTAGTTTGAATTCCATATTCTACATTTTCCAGTTACTTTTTCAATATGGTGATCTTAAGGATTTTTCCATTGATTTTGACTGATTTGAGAAGAGATATGCTCCCGCTACACTGATGCATTGTCATTATCTTGGTCATTAACTTGACCAAAGTTAAATTCTCAAAATTCATCATTTTATTTAAAAGATTATGAAATATTTCTTATTAGAATTGTTTTCACTAAAATTAACATACATATATTCTTCAAAAAATAAAGTTTTCTTATTGAAAACTCTATAAGATTTACTAGAATATGAATATCCAAAAAAATGTACCTTCATATGATTTAGAATCAAATTTGTTAAATTAACTTTTGTATTTAAGATAAACACTTTACAACAAAAGACCTTAAAATAACCAACATTATGTTTAGTACCTTTGAAAAGTTCATAAGGGCCTTATTTAGAAAAGATCTATTTGAAACTCAATTTAAAACATGGAAAGTTGTATTTACCACTTCTGTACAAAAACAATTAGGTGCTTAAAATTACATTTTCATAGATCTAGGAATTTCTTGAATTTATATGTTCTTTCTTTATACCACACCATTATATTTTGGTGTCCTTGGGGTTGATAAATAATGTTTGTAACCATTTGATTCACAAAATTTATCAAATTATAAATTCAAAAATTCACCACCTCTATCACTTCTGATTGATATGATTGAATCATTTTATTAAATTTTGAATAAGTTTATATAAATCATGAAATTTTTATATTTTTTCATTTTTATGGGATATGAAATAAATCCATAAGAATCTACTGTAATCAACTAAAGTAAAAAAACATACTTTTTATCACAAAAACCACCAGGTTGTATAGGTCCAAAAAAATCAAGATGCAATAACTCTAAACATATAGTATTATTAACATCATTTATAGATTTAAATATTTTTCTTTTGTTGTTTTCCTTTTAAACAGGAATCACACAAGAAGTACTTACTTGAATGTAACTTGGGTAGTTGATGAACTTTTTCATGCCTTGATAGTTTGTACAATAGTCTGAAATTTGCATGTCCAGGCCTCCTATGCCATAAAAAATCATCATATCCTACAACATTTAAACACTTAACCTTTTTTTCGGTTAAATTAGAAAAATACATAGTATATACATTTTATATTATATTGTCGGAAAATAAAACTAATTTATTTTCTGTAAAAATATAATTACCATTTTCAAATATATCATTAAATCCATCATCACATAAATATGATATACTTATGATATTATTTTTTAAACCATGTACATATAATACTTTTGAAATAAAAATTCTTTCAGAAAATCCAACTTCACATATACCTTTAATCTTTCCTTTAGAGTTGTCTCCAAATGTGACTATGCCACCATCACATGAATTAAATGATAATAATTTTGAAAAATAACCTATCATGTTTTTAGGGTAACAAATGTATAAGTACAATGATTCTTTAAGACTTATAAGGCATATTTCCTAAAATTAAACAATCAAACAGATAGTCTTGGAACCCATGCTAGCATGGGTCCAACTATATTATAAGTAGAAAACATAGGGACCTAAATAGATTTAAAGAATTTTATAGTGTACTGATTAGAACATAAATCATAAGAAATTAAAGTTCTATTATTACAAAAAATATTATGTAAATCTTAGTGAACACTCATCGGCATAATCCCCTTTCATTATTCACTTAAAAAAGTTTATAATGAAAATTCTTCCTTTTTAGGTTTTAACAAAGTTATTATTATTTATACATGGATTTATAATATTGTATCTAAATCCATTCTTATTGGCGTTTAATATCATTAAATACATCATATTAACATATTATTATTTTACTTTAAAAAATTAGATAAATCAATTTTAATATTAACAAATTCATTTTTCAAATCTATAACACCCCGAGCTTCCACGATACGCTTCTCTTTCAATAATGCAATAGCTTGCATTGTACGCAAGTTCGAGATTCTAACACACCGCGACCAATCAAAATACCCATTATGAATAGTAATACCCACTTTTTGAAATTAAATATATTTTATATTTCAAAATGGACTTCATTTTGGAATTCGGAATATCGAAATTAGCCTATGTTGAATTTTTGGTATTTTTCTGAGAACTTCCAATTTTTTATGAATAGTGAAAAATACTTAAAAACAACTTTTTTAATCAAAATAATTTATAGTGATAAAATATACTACTGATTAGTTTTACATTATAATTAGAATATATTTTTACCATTTTATCCAATGGTGGTCATTCGAATTAATTTCACTTTGATATTGGACATAAACAATTGTCAATCTTTTGATATATATTGTTTCATAAAAACACGCTATTTGTGGTGACATCGGGAATTAATTATAAAATTAATTAATGAAACTTATATGTCTGTAATTTTTTAAAATAGATATCATTTTTGAATTCAGAATATCAATTATAGCTTAGGGTGAAATTTTGGCATTGTTCTGAAAAACTTCAATTTTTTGATGAATAGTGAAACCACTAAGTGGTAGTTAAAAAACCGATTTTTCGTTTAAATGAAACATTACCACTGTTGTGATTTGATTTTCAAAAATCCGACATACATAGTTGTCATTAGAAAGTAAAATGTTGTTCAATGGGATTAAAATGTGAATAGTAACTTTTAAGTTTAATTAATCGCGATTAAAGGTAATTAGTGAAATTTAAGGTAAAAATGATATTATAAAAATATGAAAATACCTTTACACTTGTCCTACCCTTATTGGATGAGTCATGTCCGACCAAGAAAATCCATGGGTCAACTTGGGGACCCCATGGAGCCACTTGGGTAAGAAAACGACATTAATAACTATTTATTTAAAGTAAAAAATAAAATTGTCACAAACATGTGTTGTTTTACTAAAACAATTATTACATGGGGTTATATAAGTTAACTTTTTTACTATAAATATTCATTGGAAAGATAAAAATATTTCCTACATCATCGTAATTTTTTTAAAATGTTTAGACATTAAATAAATTAAATTTTTGATGACACAATGATGATGCAGCGATTACCTCATTAATTAACAATTTAAATAAAATGAAACGATAATGTAAAATATAAGACATACACTTGTAAAAAATATATTGGATGAGAAGATTTAGAACCCTTATCACCTTATACTCGAAATATAGCATTTTGGGACCTTTAAAAGTCGAAAATAATTTCATAATAATGTAACATTTCATGACTTTCCAAGAGTGCCCCTCCTCTCCTCTTATAAAAGGCCCCCACCTCTACCACCTTATTCACACCATCAAGCCATTTGGATTGGACAACCTCTGCCAAAATACTCTCCCAACTTCCCTATATTACTCCTATAATCCTCACTTTGGGCAGAAGTCTTCCCAAGGAAGCCTTTGGCTCAAATCAAAAAGAGTTACCCGATTTTAAGGTAATGTCTTCTCTTGTGTTCTTTTGTTTTATTTTTCTTCTCCAACCACCTAAAATATTTTTATTACTTTATTTTGTAACAAAACCAGTATCCTTAATATACATGGATGTTTTTATGAGAAGTATTTTATTTACACTTACACACACCTTCGTCTAATGGTTAAAGAACATATTATTTCTGTGGGTGGCGAATTACTGCCTCACGAAACGATGATTGTTCAATATTCTTTTAACACCTCTCATGGTGGCCATTATGATGACACTATTTTTATATATGATATGTATTATGTTTTTGTTTTCCTTAGGATTCTGTATTTTTCATTTATGGCATACCTTTATGATTTCCATTATGGGTAAACGTGATAATTTCATTTTAGGAAGTGCGGACTACCGCCCCCTCAAAGTGATTTGAATCATTAATGTCATATGTGGGATGTATAGAGGATGGAGTAAATGGTATTATACATTATATTATATTGTAATTATAGTATACCTTTATATAATTGTAATTTCATTCCATTAAATACAAAATAGAAATGAAAGTAGTGTTCATGCGTACGTACGGCTTACCATCTCCATGAAGGGTGCATTTCATTTCTTACCTCTAAATATTATGTTATATTATAAATGCATGTATATAATGGATATATATAATATATATGATGTCTACATCATGAATATAATTCTGGATATAATGGATATTTTACCACATGTAATTATAAGATGTTATTTTTGACTCAAGTACCAAAGATCGAAAAAACGACTGTTATTAACATAAATAATTACATAATGTTTATAACATGGTAATAAGTGATATAAAAGGAATAATTAACTTGAAAAATGTTCTTAATCAAGTATAAATTAACTCTATTTTATTATTCATGAGATTAAAGAACGATCGAGTCAAGTCGGACATGAGGTAAGGGAACTTCTTAACCCAATTTCTGTTCTTTGGGTTAGTCTCCTACTTTCAAATTATGTCATGATATTATTATGTCCTATCTTTTATTTGTACTTTATTTATGTGTACTTATAGTGAATACACATAATAGATCTATTTTATTTAAGAAATTATCTTTTTAAGGGACTTCGTCTCAATCTCCATTCATTGAGGCATAGTTTGTTTTATACACAAATTTCTTTTATACGGTATATAAACCCCTTTGACTTTTACATTTATTCAAAAGGAATATTTTTATACGAAGCATTTTACTAAATGAAAAGAAAGGAATGTTTTTCTTGTCGTACGTATGCGGCGACAATGACTTCTCCGCCGTCATGACCATTATTTGAGTTCCGGCTTCCTCTACAAGCCATAACTTTTTTTAAATGAAAAATAAATACCATGTTTTAATTTTCTTTAATTTTGGAATTGAAAATGGTTTTGATAATGTTTTTATTATATCAATGTGTTGTATTGATATCTTTTTATTGAAATGTGGAAATGTTATGTTTCCTTTATGCATGTTTTATGTGATACGATTATGTTATGGTTTATGATATGTTTAAACCTGTTCATATGAGGAATGCATTGGACTTAATAAGTGACGGGTGGAGCGCGCTATAGCTCCTCGATGCATCGGCAGGTCTCATGAGACAAACTAGTGTCTTGGCACGAGGCCTTGACAAAATCTTATTTGTAGTCTTGTCACGAGGCCATGGATACATGGTTATTATAGTCTGGCATTATGCATTCCATCATTATGAAAGTGGTTATTGATATTGCATGTGATTATTCGACCAGTAGAATATCCATGTGAATAAGTAAATGGAATTATCTCATTTTAATTTTGCCATATTATGCTGAAGTTCAAGTTTAAAAGGTTTTTGTTTTAGTTATACATGGCCTTAAATTTTTATGTTTATTTTTGAAATCTTCCGCAATATTGTTATCCTTAGTGAGCATCTGAGCTCACCCCTTCCAATGTTTTAATTTTTCAAGGAGGTGAAGAAGTATATTATGAATGACCTGCAGGGATAGTATAAGGGAAAATGAAGACAAGATGTTGTTGTAGTTTTGTTTTACTTTATGATGTAATGTAAGACTTAGGAATGTATCTAGTGTTTCCAAGGCTACTAAACTAATCGGTCTTTCGAGACTTGATCTCTTGTGATCATGCCAATGTTACGCAATAATGCACCGACTCTGGGTAACTGGGGTCGGGGCGTTATAGTTGGTATCAGAGGTAGTTTAGTACTAACCTTGGAAGCTAGATTTAGATAAACTCTGATTAGAGAACATAGCCCAAATATAGACTTTGAGGATTAGTATAGAAAAAATTCCTAGAATTTTGGTATTATAGAGATTTTTTGAGTTTTCCGAGAAATACATCCCTGTCTGGATACGAGCAGGTAGAGGTGGCTCTAGCACAGATGTACCTAGGGGTAAAACCCGAAAACACCGCTTTGAGCTAGACTCGAATGGGAACTTGTGCACGACAATGGGCCTTGGAGCACTCTTGGTTACGACACTCCCGGGGGATATGCTTAGGATAATTATCATTTTTTTACAAACCATTATGAAGGGTTTATGAGTATATACTTCCTCAAAGAAATTTTTTTTTATGATTATGGATTATATCCATAAACTGTTCAATTTACATTATGTATTTTACAATTTTGGAATTATTCATTGCAATTCATAAACTAACATAGTTTATGCCATTGTATAGAAATGGCGCCCAGTAGAAGGAATGTGAACTCCATCAATACGTATGATCCAAAGAGTAAAAAGGATCATATCTTTCATGTTATAAAGCCAACATTTAGAAGGGAAATAGTCTCCCATGTGTTCTCAACATATGAATAAATAGTATCATGTGTTAATAAGATAAATAAAGAATACTCTGAGTCTTATGGCTTTGAAATGAAGAAAGAGAAGAAAAGGATGGAAGAGAGAATGATGGATAAAGGGATGAGGGAAAAGAAGAATTTTCCAATATGTGATAACTGTGGGAAGAAACACCTTGGAACTTGCCTGAAGAGAATGGGAGTTTGTTATAATTGTGGAGAAAAAGGACACCAAGTGTGTGACTGCAAGGGTAAGAAAAAGGTATCAAATATACAATGCTTCATCGGCAAGGAGTGGGGACACTACTTAAACTAATGTCCAAATCATCAGAGTATTCCCCAAATGATGTTATTGGATAATAATCAAGTTATGATACTACCAAAGATGAGGAGGAATGATTAGAGTTCTTATGTTGTTATTAAAGAATTTTGTCATTTTAGTGTTGTATCAATGATGTACTGGTTATAATAATTATGGAGTATATAAGGACTGTACTGGAGTACTATTTCATCAAGGACTTGAGATTGTGTGGAAGTAAGAAAAGTGACTCCACAGCGGGTTAAATTTTTGGAAAATATATGGTTGAGAGAAAGATAAACCATAATATGGTTCTGGCACTGATATAGTGATTTTGGAATAATACATGATTGATTTGGATAAATTATATTGGATATTCTTAACTTCCTTGAAACTGATTAATGATTTGTATACATTTTTGGATAGAAGGAGTATATCTAGAATTCTATAAGGAATAAGGGATCATGAATGTAATCAATAAAGATTTATGGTAATTCAGGATGTTGCAGTGTTTTAAAATAATACATGATGAAGGTTTTCACATGTTGTTATGCAGAAAAAAGGATCTTCATTATGTTTATCTTCCTTATAAAATTTGGACTGTGAGTTGGACAGAAGTATTTTGGATAACTGTAAAGGTTGGAATGGATTAAGTTGAACCTTAGATAGTATTGTTTAAGGTTAAAACATTTCTGAATATTATTTTTCGAATATTATAATACTATATTTTTAGGAAAAGGACAACCTGTAGGTCGGGGGATAACCCGTCGCGTCGGAAAAAACTGTAGGAATCGAACCCACAACCATAGTGCGACATGCCATTATTACCTACCACTAGCCTATAGGAAGTCACTGGTTATTAAAAAATAGTTTTCCTAATCTAAATGGTATGTTTTAATATTTTGAACCTTTTACGATTAGGATAAATATAATATTTTTGAGTTCTATTATCTTTTTTAGTGAAAGATTAGTTTGTGGTATAAATTAGTTAAAAGTTGAAACTCTACTTGTCAAGCATAAATATATATATACCTATCTCTTATTCTATGAATAAATTCTTAAACTTTAGTAAAGGTATATTAAAACAAAAAATGTTTTATCCTAATACCTTATATCTTGTTGAACTAATAATATTTTAAATCAACATTGATTGAAGGTTTTGAGGCCCTCAATTTTACACTTGTTTGTGATTGATGACCTCAATCACTCCCTACAAATATTTACATTTTTCCTCCAATTATATGTCTCTAATTGCCACCAATGTTCTCCTTATCGAGATCATAATTTGGTGGTGACTTTTTCATTTCCCTTTCCCTCTTATTAAGGCTAAATTTTATTAACCTTATTTCCGATGTGGGTTTTCCACAAAGGTATTTTCTATTTTCAACCTTTTATTTTAAAAAAAATTCAAATTGTGAGGACGCATTTTATTGAAGGAGGGTAGAATGTAACACCCCGAGCTTCCACGATACGCTTCTCTTTCAATAATGTAATAGCTTGCATTGTACGCAAGTTCGAGATTCTAACACACCGCAACCAATCAAAATAGCCATTATGAATAGTAATGCCCACTTTTTGAAATTATATATATTTTATATTTCAAAATGGACTTCATTTTTGAATTCTTAATATCAAAATTAGCCTATGTTGAATTTTTGGTATTTTTCTGAGAACTTCCAATTTTTTATGAATAGTGAAAAATACTTAAAAAAACTTTTTTAATAAAAATAATTTATAGTGATAAATTATACTATTGAGTGGTTTTAGATTATAATTAGAATATATTTTTACCATTTTATCCAATTGTGGTCCTTAGAATTAATTTCACTATGAAAATGGACATAAACAATTGTCAATCTGTTGATATATATTGTTTCTTAAAAACGCGCTATTTGTTGTGACAATTAGAATTAATTAAAAAATTAATTAATGCAAGTTATATATTTGTAATTTTGTAAAATAGACATCATTTTTGAATTCAAAATATCAATTATAGCTTAGGGTGAAATTTTGGCATTGTTCTGGAAAACTTCAATTTTTGATGAATAGTGAAACCCCTAAGTGGTAGTTAAAAAACTGATTTTTTGTTTAAATGAAAAATTACCACTTCTGTGATTTTATTTTCAAAAATCCTACAGACATGGTTGTCATTAGTAAGTAAAATGTGGTTCAATGGGATTAAAATAATTTTTTGGTGAATAGTAACTTTTAAGTTTAATTAATCGTGATTAAAGGTAATTAGTGAAATTTAAGGTAAAAATGATATTATAAAAATATGAAAATACCTTTACACTTGTACTATCCTTATTGGATGATTCATTGAAAACCAAGAAAATCCATGGGTCAACTTGGGGACCCCATGGAGCCACTTGGGTAAGAAAATGACATTAATAACTTTTTATTTAAAGTAAAAAAAATTGTCACAAACATGTGTTGTTTTACTAAAACAATTATTACATGGGGTTATATAAGTTAACTTTTTTACTATAAATATTCATTGGAAATATAAAAAGATTTTATAAATCATGGTAATTTTTTTATAATTTTTAGACATTAAATAAATTAAATTTTTGATGACACAATGATGATGCAGTGATTACCTCATTAATTAACAATTTAAATAAAATGAAAAGATAATGTAAAATCTAAGACATAAACTTTTCAAAAACCTATTGGATGAAAATATTTAGAACCCTTATCACCTTATCCACGAAATATATCATTTTGGGACCTTTAAAATTCTAAAAGCATTTCATAATAATGTAACATTTCATGACTTTTCGAGAGTGCCCCTCCTCTCCTCTTATAAAAGTCCCTCACCTCTACCACATTATTCACACAATCAAGCCATTTGGATCGGCCAAAATCTGCCCAAGTACTCTCCCAACATCCCTCTCTTACTCATAGAAGCCTCACTATGGGCATAAGTCTTTCCAAGGAAGCCTTTTCCTCAAATCAAAAAGAGTTACCCGATTTTAAGGTAATATCTTCTCTTGTGTTCTTTTATTTTATTTTGCTTCTCCAACCCCCTAAAATCTTTTTATTACATTATTTTGTAACAACACCAGTATCCTAAATATACATGTATGATTTTATGAGAAGTATTTTATTTACACTTACACACAACTTCGTCTAATGGTTAAAGAACATACTGTTTTTGTGGGTGGCGAATTAGTGCCTCACAAAACGATGATTGTTCAATATTCTTTTAACACCTCTCATGGTGGCCATTATGATGACACTATTTTTATATATGATATATATTATGTTTTTTTTCCTTATTATTCTTTATTTATCATTTATGTCATACCTTTATGATTTCCATTATGGGTAAACGCGATAATTTCATTTTTGGAAGTGCGGACTACCGCCCCCTCAAAGTGATTTGAATCGTTAATGACATATTTGGGATGTATAAAGGATGGAGTAAATGGTATTATAAATTATATTATACTGTAATTATATTATACCTTTATATAATTGTAATTTCATTCCATTAAATACGAAATATAACTGAAAGTAGCGTTCATGCGTACGTACGGCTTACCGTCTCCATGAACGGTGCATTTCATTTCTTACCTCTAAATGTTATGTAATATTATAAATGTATCTATATACTGGATATATATAATATATATGATCTCTAAATCATGAATATAATTCTGGATATAATGGATATTTTACCACATGTAATTATAAGAAGTTATTTTTGACTCAAGTACCAAAGATCGACAAAACGACCGTTATTAACATAAATAATTACATAATGTTTATAACATGGTAATAAGTGATATAAAAGGAATAATTAACTTGAAAAAGGTTCTTAACCAAGTATAAATTAACTCTAGTTTATTATTCATGAGATTAAAGAACGATCGAGTCAAGTCAGACACGAGGTAAGGGAACTTCTTAACCCAATTTCTGTTCTTTGGGTTAATCTCCTACTTTCAAATTATGTCATGATATTATTATGTCTTATCTTGTATTTGTACTTTGTTTATGTGTACTTATAGTGAATAGACATAATAGATCTTTTTTATTTAATAAATTGTCTTTGTAAGGGACTTCATCTCAATCTCCATTCATTGAGGCATATTTTGTTTTATACACAAATTTATTTTATACGGTGTATAAACCCATTTGACTTTTATGTTTATTCAAAAGGAATATTTTTATATGAAGAATTTTAATAAATTACAAAAATGAATGTTTTTCTTGTCATATGTATGCGGCGACAACTACTTCTCCGTCGTCGTGACCATTATTTGAGTTTCGGATTCCTCTACAAGCCGTAACTTTTTTTAAATGAAAAATAAATACCCAGTTTTAATTTTCTTTCATTTTGGTATTGAAAATGGTTTTGATAATGTTTTTATTATATCAATGTGTTGTATTGATATCTTGTGATTGAAATGTGGAAATGTTATGTTTCCTTTATGCATGTTTTATGTGATACCATTATGTTATGGTTTATGATATGTTTAAACCTGTTCATATAAGGAATGAATTGGACTTAATAAGTGACGGGTGGAGCCTGCTATAGCTCCTCGATGCATTGGTAGGTCTCATGAGACAAACTAGTGTCTTGGCACGAGGCCTTGACAAAATCTTATTTGTAGTCTTGGCACGAGGCCTTGGCTACGTGGTTATGATAGTCTGGATTATGCATTCCATCATTATGAAAGTGGTTATTGATATTGCATGTGATTATTTGACCAGTAGAATATACATGTGAATAAGTAAATGGAATTATCTCATTTTACTTTTTCTATTTTATGCTAAAGTTAAAGTTTAAAAGGCTTTTGTTTTAGTTATACATTGCCTTAAATGTTTATGTTTATTTATGAAAACTTCCGCTATATTTTTATCCTTACTGAGCATATGAGCTCACCCCTTCCAATTTTTTAATTTTTTCAGGATGTGAAGAAGCATATTATGAATGACATGCAGGGATAGTATGAGGGGATATGAAGACAAGATGTTGTTGTAGTTTTTTTTTACTTTATGATGTAATGTAAGACTTATGAATGTACCTAGTGTTTCCAAGGCTACTAAACTAATCGATATTTCGAGACTTCATCTTTTGAGATCATTCCAACGTTATGCAATAATGCACTGACTCTGGGTAACTGGGGTCAGGGAATTACAAAATCCATATTCTCTTTTTGTTTATTTTCTAAATCTCTAGAGACCTTTTCATGAGATCTAGAAGCCGGGTTTCTTAACTGTTTATTTTATTACTTTAATTTTTTTCATTAATTGTATAATTTATTTAGATAATAAACAACTAAATTAAATCTCCTATCTTGATAATTATCATTTATATCCATAATGGTTTTAATCCTTTCATTTTCATCTTTTAGTTTTAGAAATTCAGAATTACAATCCTCTTTAGTTCTATTATTTTGGGAAACCCATATTTTCAAATTATTGCATTCCCTTTTAAAATTATAATTTTATTTAATTAACTTTTTAATATTAATTTTCAATTTATTACACTTTTAAATTATTATGGCTCTATCATTATTTAATTCTTCATTTTCTTTAAGAAATTTCTTAACTATGTAATTTTTAGAATTAGAATCATAACATGAATCAAAAACAATTTCAGTTTCATTTCCAGATAAATAATTAAGATCAAAATTTGTAGGATTTATTAATTTAGTAAATAGAGAATAATTTTCCTCTCATTTAATACCCATAAAGGAAAGATTCTCATTCTCTTTTTCACTTCCAGAATCACCATTTGAGTCAGATTTGTCAGAACAATCCCAACGTCCAAACAAAGATTATTTTTCATTTATTATTTTATCTTTTCATGTCATATATTTAGAAGATATATCAGTAATACTTCCACATGACCTGTGTTTTTCCACAATTCTCCAAGATCACTCATACCATTAGTGATACAGGTGAACCAATGGAACATCTATTTTACAAATTCTTCATCCACCTTCTTGAAGTCCTAGTACTCTTCTTAGAGAATTCCTAGATTGGTTCTCGTCAACTTTTCAAAACCATGATGAGTCACTTTCATTATCCACCATATTTCAGGGGTTATATTACAAGAAGAAACATGGATATAGACACTTATACTTATAACACAATATAATATATTTTTAACATTATAATTCAAAACATATTTTTCCATGTAATTACCAACTAGTGTCTCGAGATCCATTTTGGGTAGCTAATTTGACTTATCCATAATAGTCTAATGATACACACTCAATTGATTCAATTATGCTTATATTCTATCTTTCTAGTAGCCATAGTCACTCCCATCAAAGAATGGGAGTCTCTATGGTATTCATCTATCATTGGAATTGGCACCTAAAATCTTAAAAGAAAACTTATATTTTGTTCCTTAGACTGTTAGGTCTAGGAAATCAGGTTAGAAAAGAGTTAAAAATAAGCAACAGAAATAATCAGAGAGGATAACTATCTTTTAAATAAGTTCCTACACTCTAATACCAATTTTTTGATTATTATTCATGTCAATTATTACTAGAGTGGGGTTGAATATTTTTTAAAATAATTAAGGAAAAAAACAATCAGAGTTTATATAATATTAATATATAGTGAGTGTAGTGTTATTGAGTTGAGTTTCAGTATAAATAAAAATAAAATAACACAAGTTTATAGTGGTTTGGATAATAAATATCCTAGTCCACTCCTCTATCTCCTTTATTCATCTAGGATACTATTACCCACTAAAAACCTCACATTTAAATGTGTGAAAAACTTGTTATAGACCCTGCCTTTTAAAAAAACTGGAGGCACAACCTAGTCTTAATAGAGGAGACCAACCTAGTCTACTAACCTACCTTTTTATTAGGAGTAACAAATATAAATTCTTTTTAGGAGGTGGGATATCCAAAAAATGAAATACTTACTTTTGATGGGAAAACCATAAACCAACACAAAGAAATTAAAAATGGAAGGAAAAAAGATTATATAAATAAAAAATAATACATAGAAAATTATTAGATGATCAAAATGATGAATAAGTTGAAGCTCGATGATATTTGATCACTTGGAAGGAACAAATTCCAAAGTTTAATTCCTTCAGTGATCATATCCAGAGTGTCGATGTTCATAGACAAATGAGAGTAGCAAGAATATTGAATATGTATCACAAGTAATTGTATAAAGATCTGCATTGGTAAATGTTTTTGTCCTTGGATAGATCTATCAGGTCATTAAAAAAATATACTTTAGGAGCGTGTTAGTTTCCAATATCTACATGACACTTGTTATTGCATAATAATGTAATAATGTGACTATTACCCTTGTTTGATAAAGGCATTCTAAAAACATAGAATAAATGGGTTTTATACACCTGTATGAAAT
Organism: Viscum album; assembly: GCA_963277665.1. Taxonomy (NCBI): domain Eukaryota; kingdom Viridiplantae; phylum Streptophyta; class Magnoliopsida; order Santalales; family Viscaceae; genus Viscum; species Viscum album. The sequence goes on from OY728165.1 coordinate 1,894,395,073, forward strand.
ATTAATACAAAATAATTAATATGTCATGTATTTAAATTTTAAAAAAAATCCCATTTATAATATATTTGAAATAACGAGTATAATATTCCAGATTACAAAGATAGAAAAATACAGTAAAACAAAACATGTCATAAATTTCAAACTACATGAATAAATGGACATAAAATTCTGTTACAATTATTTTCACATACTCTAAAAATTTATTTCAACATAAAATAATAAAATTTTTAATAAAATAATTTATTTTTAATAACATTAATTGATTTAATAAATAAAATTTTAGAAACTTAAAATTTTCACTCACAGTGGATCATGACCTATCGCTGAAAACAGAGAGCGGTGGATCATGAACTACTACTGAAATTAGAAATTGTTGGATCATGAACTACTGCTGGAACAAATCAGATTCTACCATTTCAATTTCAATAAAAAATAAAAAGATCCAATCAAAATGAAAAATTATTCGATGTTGTTGATAAGTCAAAGGATTCAAGATAATTAATAATTTTTTTTCTATTGTTACATTTCCAATGGTGGGTCATGACTCACCATTGCAGATATTCAATGATAAATCATGACCTACCATTGGGAGTGTCCAACAGAAACTTACTAAATGCATTACCAATTAACAGGATAAACAATAGATGGATAATTTTATGATAAAAAAATTAATCTTAAGTAAATAAAAATAAAATAGCATGAAGTATCAAATTAAAAATATTGTTACCTTTAACAAATAACACTTTTAAAAAAAATACATAACTATTTTTTTATAACTAAAATAAAAAAAATATTAATTAATTAAAACACTTTAGAATACTATAACATGTTAAAGAAGAGTAATTTATAAAAAAAATTGTGATAAAGTATAAATTCAATTTCAAATACTAACAAAAACACTATTGGATGGTGTGTTCAAGGAACCTATGGTTGGGAAAATAGTCATGAAAGTTCTTTAACTTGGCCTTTTATGGGTTCTTGATGTCTGAAATATTGAGAAATTTCTTCTAGATGAAACATATAAAGAAGAAAATAACCTTATTATCCTTAAATTAGTATACCTTATTCTTTTGATCTGTGAGAGGTATGGATGCCTATCCTTGATGAGAGACCTAGGCAAAATTATAAGTGTGGGTTTGTGCCTAACAGGTCTTGTTATATGAGGCCTACTAGAATCAAATTGGATGGGGGTCTTAAGCCTCCATTTCAAAAGTCATCTCTACCCTTTCAGGATTTCATACAAAAACCTTTTCTTGGTTTGGTTCATGGTCTCCTCAAGGCATTGGTATCCTTTGGTGAATTCCCAAAACTCTCTTGGGGTACCCTTAGGATATGAGGGTAGGGACCAACTAATCTCATAAATTCTCTATACGCATCCCTAAAAAAATTTCCCAGGAATTTTAATGTTTATGTAGTATGTTAGATCCCTCCATCGAGTGATAAATTCAATGACATGTTCATTGTCTCACTGTTTGAATTTAGAGAGGTCAGTGACACCCATTCTATACAAGGTGGAGGTAAATTAGTAGAGGAATTATTAGTGAAGAGCCACCCAGATATTGATGTAACTTGGAAATATATTTTTATACCATGAAAAACCAATCCTTTAAATATATTAATGAAGTAGGACACATCCTACTGCTCTAGGGTGCCTAACATCAGGCCACACCAAGAGTAAAAATTTTCAAGGTGCTCCTATAGATATCCCATTCTATTGAAGGAATATAATCTTGTATTTCTACCCAAAATTTACATATATAAATATTATATCTTATTAAATGTGTATTCATTACATAAAATTAGGATCCATTCTAGAATAGTAAATTTTTAGTGTCTTTGGAAACTAGGATACTTAAACAACTAATACATCAAAGATCCACATCATCTCCCACTAAGTTCTTCAAAACTAGAACCCCTATTAAACATACCATACATAAAACCTTTCTTCATAACCTAGTGAAAAGGAAACATAATTAATGGTGAGTATAAGAGTGTGATATCATGAGAGTATGAATATAAATTTATAACCAAAAATTTATAGATCATAAACATGCAATATGGAATAAAGATTTTAAATTTCATAAGATAGGAATCATAAGATAATCAAAGATCACGATCCATGAGAATATAAATTTCGCATGAGAACATGTCATAAGGGAGTGGCATAAAGCATGGTATAATCATAATCATATAAATATTATGTCAAGGCTACTAAACAAGACATTAATCACATGTTAGGATTGGTAAAAACAACCATATACCTTTTTTGAGAATGGGATAACCTCTCATATACCCTCTTTTGGCCATTGGATGACCTCCCATGTACGCTCTTTTGGGCTTCAGATAACCTCCTGTATACTATTTGAGAACATACAATATTAATCTTTACCCAATTTATTGGAGGGATATAACGAAACCACCAATCACATCATCATAATCCACTAATATGTATGCCACAAGATCATTTAAACGTTTCTCGTTACATCAAAGCTTAACCTATGGAAAATAAAATGAGTTTCATCAATATTTCATCATCATAATCAAAAACAATTCATAGAAATAATAAAGATAGTGACATTGGATCATTTTACCCATAAATCATAAGAAACATCAGAGGATGTTGTTATAGATGAAAATAACTTTAAAATATTACTAGAAAATCTCTTTAGGAAAATACCCTTTTCATTTTCAAATCACTTACTTAAAATCTAAAAATTTGAAAAATATTACGGAAACATTATTTTTTAAAAGAACCATGGAATGTTCTGAAGTAGGCTTCAAATTAAAGAGAAGTCATGATGGATGAAAATTTGTTCATGTGGTGTAATTTAAAACAAATATTCATTTCTAATTTTAGGTAAAAAGTCAAAGGTAACTCATTTTAAAAAAAAGAAGAATTTTTTTAAAAAATTATAGATATTTAAACATGCGTAAAAATGAATATATAAAATAATTAGTTAATGGTAAAAAAAATTTGACAATATTTTAAATAAAATATGGATATGGAAAAAAATGTTTCCAAGTGAAGAGAGAAATAAATTTGGTTTTCCTTAAAAACATTATTTTGGTCTCTTGAGTACATAAAGAGTGAAAAATGAAATAAAAACATGTAATATCCAAAATTAACTAGAGGATAATAAAATATATAATATTTTTGATACATAGATCAAATAATTTTATCATATTAAATTTAAACATAAATAATTCTGGTAAAAATGAGATTTCAATGTAAAACCTTTTCTGATTTTGTAACTTTTTGAGTCACAATTCCCAAGAAAAGAGTAAAATAAAAAGAAACTTTGAATACCATGAACATAAGGATATTCATTATAGAATATATAAAAGATATAGTTGATACAACTCATAAAATAAGATAAATATATGACATAAATATGTCCCAAAGAAGACAATTTGAGATGGTAAACTCTTCCACTTTTGTAAATTTTGAATCAAATAACCTTCTATAAAATAGTTTGAATTATTAATTTAAATCCCATTAATTAGGAATTATCAATGATATAACTGGTAAAAGTATATATATATATATCTACACCCCATTTACATAAATAGGTGTATAACACCAAATATGTCTCATTGAAACAATATTGAGACAATGAACCCTTACCTTATGTCTGACTTGATTTGTAAGTGATTTAACCAGATGTATAATAAATATAGATTTATTATAGTTATATAAAAAAACATGTATTTATTTATAATATAATATATAATACAATTATAACACATTAACACATGTTTATAAATAATTCTTTATTAAAGTTGTCATTTCATGTGTTAACTACTTTGTTTCTCATGTATGTCTTGTTTTGGTAGTTCTGATATTTGTACTTTGATCATAGTTAAATCATATCAAGAATTTTAATCACATAATAAGTATCATATTTAATCATTATATTCACTTTTATAACTATTCATATAAATTGGTGATGAGAAATGATTTACATCACTTCATGGAGATGGTAATTCATACGTACATGAGAGTGAGGTTTCCACTTTTTGATGGATGAAACAAAAAAAGGTAAATGATAATTCACATTTAAATAATCATTATTATATCATAAAAATAATATATAGTCACGAAATATATCCTTATTACTATCCATTTAAAGTGGAAATTAAAAATAGATCACATCACTTCGTGGAGGGGGTAGTCAACACATACGCATGAGCGACATTATCATTTTTCAACGAATGGGATGGTTAGAAGGTATTTAAGTTATTAAAATTAAATAATAATAATTATTTAAAAATATCATATATAAATAAAAAATATTTTATAATAACCAACCATGAAATTCAGTGATGGAAAAAAATCATATCGCTATGTGGATGCGGTAGTCCACAAGTACGCACAAGCAATACTTTCATTTCTAATTTGATGGAGAAGGGGTGGGAAATAGTTATTAAATAAATATAATAAATTATTAGCATATTTATGATACTGTATTAATCATTATATTATATATTAAATGGGTTCATATAAGGTGGAATAATAAATTAAATTGAAAGAGCTCGGTTAATATTTATACCTCTAATTTGAGAGACCTCCTTTGGATTACACCTTAAGTCTTGAATGATTGGTCTTAGGATAATACAATGGGTGCTAGGATGAAGGTAACTAAACTATAAATTTTTGGATTATTTATTTTATGATCTATAAATATCAAATTGTGTGAATAAGTGGTGAGAAGACATGCCCTTTTACAAGTGAGGGGAGGGACACACATGGAATTACTTACAAGATTTTTATAATATAAAGTCACTTTCATGTGAAAGTGGCTCCAAATAGACATGAATTAGAAGTTATGATAATATAAGATTTAAATGTATTCAAAAAATAATATTTAGATAAGTTAATGTGGAATTATTACCCATAACACTTCGTTTAACCACCCTGATAAACCCGTTTTAACCATAACTGTGGTAACAAAATTTTACTGTTTGTATTATTCATTATGATCAAAAATTAAGTTATCCATATTAAATAATATAAATAATAATTATTAAAAATATTTAATCCATTTTAATATATTAAATTTCTGTTAGTGTCAAAATTTCATTTTAAATAAGTACACAAAATGCAATGAAGTTTAGTTTTTTGAAAAATGATTTTTTAGCATAAAACAGAATTTACTTTCATTTGTTGTACTATAAAAAACATAAAATTAATGTTAAAATATTTTATTTAATATTTATTCTATAAATTTCAATAAAAATATTAATAAACAAATTCTAATTTAATTTATTAATAAAATACATAATTCATGCATAAAAACTTTTTCAAGAAAAATGTGTTTTTAACCGAAAAATGAACTTATACCAAAATTAAGTATAGTATTGATTAATATGTAATTAATTAGATTATTTATAATTAATGTTTAATTATTTTAATTTAGTATAAAATTAAAAAAATGGTACTTTTAAATTACATTATTTAATGAAATGGAATGTTAGTTTTACAAAAATTTGTATTTTTCACTATTCAGAGAAAAATAAATATTTTTAGAAAATTCCAAAAAACTCACCCTAATATAATATTGAAATATTTATTTAATAAATTATATTAGTTTCATAATATAAAATTTCTAAAAATTATAGAAATTAATTGTATTGTATATGCACAAAATGTTATAAAAATAATTTTTGAAGAAAACACAATTTAAAAAAAATTACTATACTGAAAATTGAGTACTTATTTATTATGAATTAATAAATACATTTGAATTATGTAAAACATTTATATATATATATATATTAATAATTTGTTCATTCCTATTTATATCACCAATTTAACAGCTTTGTTATAATGGTCGCATCTAAATAATAATATTTTATAGTATATCACAGTTCATTTAATGCTCGGTGTTGTGTGTCAAGAAAGTTATCGAGCATAGTATTAATTTAAAACAAATTTTTAGGGTGTTACATTATCCTACTTTAAATAAATTACGTCCTTTAAATTTTTATCTTAGTAAACAATGGTTCAATATTTGAAAATATCTTTTCTTAAAACTCACATTGAAAAAAGGGATAATAAAACTTCCTTTGAAATGTAGAAGTGGGAAACATAAAGGTCGCCCGAAATAACACTTAATCAGGTTACTAGATAAGAAGAAAAAATGTAGGAAGTGAAAATATGTATATAGGGAATAAAAATAATACTTAAATAATTGTACAGAGTGGTAGAGAATAAATTCATGAGAAAGTTAATGACCAAAAAACCTTAAATATAATTTCAAGGTAATTTTCCCTAGAGTTGAGGAATTATTTTACCATGGAATATGATAAAATATTCTTAATTTGTTTGTTAGAATCCATAATCATAATTTCATTCTTTTCTTGCAAGTTTTAATTATTTCCCACCCCTTTTCATCAATTAAACCAATGAAAAATTAACAATATGAATTTTTCATCCATGAAGCCCTAAAATAAACTTCCAATAGATCATAAGGTCCAATAAAAAATGATAACAATATATTCCACCTATCTCTATTCAGAGACTGAAGAAAAAAATGATATTACATGATAATATAACTAAATAAATAAACCTTCATTTGAAAGATTAATATCAAATATTTCAATAAAAATACCCAAATATCTGCAAAATTCTTTCCACAAATAGAAAATTTCCAAAACTCCTCAAAGAATTATTAAATAGAATTAAAAACCCAAAAATTTTAAAACATGGTCACAAAATTTCTAAAATCAACTTAATTTTAATCCCTAAAAACATAAAGTAACTCTTAATGTCACATACCAAACAAGTTAATACCTCATAAAACATGTTAATAACCTGAATCCCCATAAAATCTCAATGAAAACATATATACTTCCAAAAAAGATCGATCCATATTCCTAAAATAAAATAATAAATGATCCAATATAGTCCATAAATCTAAATATGTGACAAATTTCATCAAATATAACATAAGTCACTTTATCATCAAATCGCTAATCAATTTAATAAGTCAAAAATACTATCCAACTTTATTTATTAATATCAATAATATCTTTATCCCAATTAAAAAATATTATATCAACATTAATAACATATTAAGGATTACACTTCCCCCAATCATGTGTTGTCTAAAAATATCACCTTACTACTAAATCACTTTTTTAGGTCATCAATATCATTCAACATATTATTGTAAATCCTTAATGTAAAACTATTGCAGAACAATCCTTATATGTTTCATGATTATTATAGCTAAAATATCATTTATAAAACTCTTCTATAACCTAATTATCTAATATCAATACATAAACACATTAATAATTCAACTTCCTTCTTAACCCATTAACTTGGATTCATCACCTTATTCTTCAGTACTTCCTTCCAACAATATGAAATATGGATCATGTATTAAGATTAATCAATTCTCAATTTAATCATATTTTTATTATTTACATAAGAAATATTTTTAGAATAATGAAAACCTTTAATATATCATTCTTAGTCTCTTCATAATTAACAATAAATCCTATACTCATACAACCTTTCCAGTCCATTTCTTGATATTTCCCTCTAGGACATTGATTTTCAAAATTCATGTACATTCCACATTTATAACATTTAATCATCAATGATACCTTATGGAACACATTATTCCCATACATTGTGTTAACCAGACTCTTCATTATTACTTGGAAATTAATTTCCTTATGTCATTTTTTTCACACATAAAATGTATTCTCATTACTTTGAGACATTCCCCTAGGTTTTTCTTCCAACATTCTTGACATGTAGGAAGTTGAATCTTCTTTTTTCTATGGTATTCATGAAACTCTATTTTTCTCTTCCTAGGTTAATTTAGAAAGTCACATATATCAAGGTCATTAATAATATATTGAGATGTCTGGTTAGTCATAACCAAAATCTTTCACTTTCTATCTCCCCTTTAATTTGGTTTCTCATGAGGATAATCACTGCATTGTCCTTCACATTCAACATTAACATGATTCCTCTTAGTATCAGCCATTAACTAAAACAAAAATACTCAATATAATAAAATAATAATCATAGTGTGTAATCATATAATTATGAAAAATCATTCATATGATGTCTAAATCACAAAACCTTATTTTTAATCTATGACACCTTAGGTCTAATCTAGGTCATCATTGGAAATTATCTATTCATATCCTTCATATTGGTTTATAAAGAAAGTGTGAATTAACCCAATCATATATCCTAGGAGTTTCTAGCCTGGTGCGCTGTCTTAGGCCCACTGATCATGCAATGGTTAAAATTGAGTTAATAGTCAATCCGCCCCATTTAGAGTTTTTTCCCCTAGGTCTATCTATTCTACAACCACATCCACTTGCTAGTATCTTTATAGGGGTGTATTTTATAGGAAAAGCACACTCATTTATTTACCATAACTTCAGATGTTCTCTTATATTTATGATTATCCTAAGGGATCTCACTATGGTTTTGTCATCCAAGTTTCCAAAAATAAATATACCTTACTTCGATACCGACTATAGAGACCTTAACTTTATATATAAAAATATTACATCTTCTTCTACGAAAATCCATTTCATATCATTATGATCCATTCAAGAGTTGTAAAGTTTTAGTATCTTTAGAAAATTATACACATAAACAAATGGTAAATCAAATATCTACATCATATCCCACTATGTTTTTTATAAATATAACCCTTCTTAGACATACCAAACGTAAAAACCATCTTTATAACCTAGGGAAAAGGGAACATAATAAAGGGTTATCTTAGATTCTAAATAAGGGTAAAAAAAGGATATATCAATCAATGATCATAAGTGATCATAAGATAAGAATAAGGGTATGATATGAGGCTCTTATCATTATAAAATCATTCTCAACAATTAATAGATCATAAAAATGAATCATGGAATAAAGTTTTGGAATATCATAAGATATGAATCATTAGATAATCAAAGATCATGAGCCATGAGAATATAAATTTGGCATAAAAACATGTCATAATATAATGATATAAAGTGTGGAATAATCATAATTATAGAAATATTATGTCAATGCTACCCACTAATAAATTCATAACATGTTAGGCTTGGGCTAATGACCCATTTTCCTATTTTGGGTTTTGGATAACCTCCTGTGTACCCTCTTTTGGGCTTGGTATGACCTCCTGTATACCCTCTTTTGGGCTTGGGATAACCAATCGTATTCTTTTTGAGATCATAAAACATTAATATTTATCCAATGCATTAGAGGGAAACAACGGACCCACTCATCAATTGACTATAATCCATTCATATGCATTCCATAAGATCATAAAAACATTTATCATTACATAAAATTTTATACCATGGAAAATAAAATGGGTTTTATTAGATTAGTTCGGTACCACCTTATTTTAATGATCTTAAATCATGTTTATTATAATTATAATAAATTTCATGTTTTCTGATTTTAAACTATTTTATGACCAAAATGATTAAATTTTCTAAGTACTGAAGTTATCATGGAAACCAACTGCATGTTTAATAAACCTAACATGTGAAGAAATTGAACTGACCATGAAGGTCAAGTGATTGTGAGAAAGTGACCATAAGTTGAACTTTAAATAACTACATGTATAATCAAATGAGTGTTCATCAGATGAAATTTTTTTCCAAGTCATTATGTGACCATGCATTGAATTTCTGGTGGTGAAATTTGTATTAAACCTACCCCATGAACAACCAAGTTACTAAGTGTCAAGTGACCAAATTTTATTCTAAGTATTGAGCTGATAGTGTGTGAATTTTAGTGATAGCATTAATAAATGAACCTCCCACATGAATAAATGAAGTTACTTCATAAAAAGATGAATGTAATTGTGAATTTTTGAAGCTACAACATGAAGATATTAACCTACCTTAAAAACAAGTCAAGTGATTGTAAGAGAAAATGAAGTTACCATGAAAATTGACTATGCCTAGTTATTATGCCAAAGTAATCCTTCTTTAAGTAAAGACCAAGTGACCATACCTTACTTAAGTAGAGTAGAATTTTCAAATCTCTAATAGATATATTTTGGTGTGTTAATTGCAGATCTAGTGCATTTAATAATGAAATGAGTATAAGTAAAAAAGAATAAATACCCTCCAATGGCTACTTTTAGATAGGTTTATATTTAAGAAGAATAACTAACCATATACATATATAGATAATAATAGAGCTGGTGAATATGAGTTGAACTATGAGCTATGTATTAAAAGGAAAATTGATGTATATAGGACCTATACAGAACATCCAATGACACTTTAATCTTCCAATCTTCTCTGTGAAAACTCAGTTGAAAATTTTCGAGGATAGATATAAAAACTATTAATCAGTTGAAGCTGACCAGACTAAGATGCATCAAATATTCTTACTATCTATCTATTTCTCTTTCTGTTCTAGCTTAAATTTTCAAGATATGTTTGTTATACTCTATTTATTTGTTAACATAGTCTCTTGTATTGTATTAGGGAGTTCTAGAAACTCTCTCACTTGTTTCTTTACATCTATACTCCCATTAAGAATTTTGGAAAAGGAATTGTATATCTTGGACTTCATGTGTTTAGTTTTGTTATGTACCAAGTTGTAGATCTATTTATTTGATTAATAAATATCTTGGTAGTGGGTGATTTCCAGGTGGAGAGGACTAGGTATCAGCTTGATACTAAATTGCTTGTTTTATTTGGTTTTGTGATTTCTTGTTTTTTCTACTCTATTTTTAAAACAAAAACTATAATAATAACACATTACTTTGATAGTTAACTTTAATAAGTTTTATATATATATTGTTTGATACAAGTAAATATGTTTATAAAGTTAAAAGAGTTCTAAATTTTTTTTAATGGAGTTTTGAATAAACCTTTGAGAATCTTTTTGAAAAAATAAATTATATACTTCTACTATTCTAGTTAACTAATTATTTTTATTAAATTGGGGGATTTAGTTTTAAATCATTTTTAACAAAAAAATCAGAAACCCAATTCCCCCCTCTTGAGTAGTCGACTCCAACCAACATTTGGTATGAAATGGAAATTTATTTCATTATTTTAATATTTTAATTGTGATCTAGTTTTACCCAAAAGATAGAAATTTTTGTTATTTAGAAATTTGTATCATTATGGATAATAATTTTCTAGAGGGGAATACTGTTAATGGATGTCATTATTTTAATGGCACTCACTATGCTCAGTGGAAGATCAAAATGAAAATCCATAGAGAGAGCATGGTATTTGATATTTCGACCATAATCAAGGAAAAATATGAAAAACCTAAATCCACTAGAACTGACTAGAGCAATGCCACTAAGGACACTTATTGTTGTAACTGTAAATGCATGAATTCATTATACTATTCTTTAGGAGAAGATGATTTTAATCGAATTTATTCTTGTTGTACTACATATGAAATATGAGAAACACATTTTACTTCTCATAAAATAACATATAATGTTAAAGAGATGTGATTGAATAATTATACTATTAAATATGATTCATTTGAGATGGAACCTTACTTTTTTTTTTGACATGTATCTCATTTTCGATGAGATTGTGAACATGATGCAATGTACTTGGGAATAAAATTGAAGATTCATAGAAAGTTATGCGGCTTCGGTGATTCTTACCAGATAGTTGGAGATGAACCTTAGTTTCCATTAGAGAATCATGCAACATAAGAAAACTACCATTGAATGAGATTATTGTAAATTTTACGATGTATGAGGAGGAATTGAAAGTGAAAAAATAAGAATAAGATGTACAAAAGAGAAAGTTAGTTTCCTTCCAAATAGTTTAATCAAAGATAAAGGAAAAAATAAATATGATAGTTTGAGTGAGGATAAATAACCTTCCAACAGTGATGATAAAATGAATCACTTATCCAAGAGATTTAAAAAGTTATGTAGGAATAATAAATTCTTTAAAAAGACAATTTTTGGAGAAAAATATGACTGAAAATGGAATTGGAAAAAGGCCAATCAATTAGGTGAAGTAACCTGTTATGAATGAAAAAATGGCATATCAAGGATGACTATACTAAACTAAAGTATAAGAAAATATATAAGGATAAAGGTAATAGTAAAAAAAATCTCTGAAACCTGCATAGAGTTCCTCTAAGGATAGCTCATGTGACTCTGACTTGAGTATAAAGACAAGAATGACAGAGTTAACATGTATTTTATGAAAAAAAAATCTGAGGTATCTAATATTGTTTCTATATATCCTATTCATATATATAATATTGATGAGAATGAAAATAGTGAATAAAATATGTCCAGTGATGATTTATTTGAGTACAATAATATTCTAGAAGAAACATTCAATTAACTTAACGATAAATATAAAATTTAAAAGAACACCATGCCTTATCAGTTCATTTCAAATTTGATTTTTCTATAGAGAAATATAGGGGAGTTTAGTTATTAAAAGAAAACAATAAACCCAAATTATCAAATGAGAAACTCAAAAAGGATCTAGAATGATTTACAAATGGAAGAGAAACCTTGACCAATATTCTTGATATACAAACCACACCAAATTAAACAACTGGTATTGGTCACCATCCTAGATAGAGGGATATTTATAAGAATAAATTTGTTTATAGCTTAAGATATACCAACTATGTAATCAATTATTATTCTTATATAACTAATAAAGTTTTCATTTATAAATTCTAAATTCTATTTATAGTAAACTAGTCAAACAACTTTGGCTTCCTAAATCTTTTATTACTAAAATGTATGGACCCAATAAAGTGTTGGTACCAAAATTATTTATTATTTAAATGTGTGTAGGAAACCTTCTTGAAGAGTACCAGTAAACACTCATGGTATCTAGACATTAGATGTTCCAGACACATGACCGGGGATTACTCAAGCTTTAAAAGATTTATTAAGGTAGATAGTGGACATGTCCCTTTTGGCAACAATGCCAAATGAAAAATAATTGGACTTAGTCAAATCAGTAATTCTAGTACTGTTTTAATTTCTAAATTCTTATTGGTAGAAGTTATAAAGTATAATATTATTAATAACTCACAATAAATTGATGATAGTTATCATGTGAAGTTTGAAAACAATCCTTGTAAAATTTATGATTCCAAGCATGATTTAATTTTTACAGCCTTATGTAATGATTATGTTCATGCAGTTGATTTAGATTTATTATCTTCTCAAAATATTTATTATTTGAGTACCTTTCACAATGAATCTTGGATATGTAATAGAATACTAATACATTACAACGTTCACTCACTTAGAATGCTAACTAGAAAAGGATTAGTTAAGTATCTTCCTAGACTGAAATTCCCAAAAGAAAAAATCTATAACCCATGTCAAAAAAGAAAGAAACATATGATCTATTTCAAACCAAATAATGATGTTTTAACTTATCAACCCCTAGAGTTGGTTCAATTGGGCTTGTTTAGACTTTCTATACTTTCTTTCTTTAATGGGAAGCATTGTTCTTATGTTCCTATAGATGAATTTTTTAGATACACCTGGGTATTCATTATATCTTACAAAATTGAAGCTTGTGCCTATTTTGAAAAATAAAAAAAATATATAGAAAATATTAGTGGACGTTCTATTAAGACCAAAAGAAGTGATCATGGGAATGATTTTGAAAATCAAGACTTTGAATCTTTATGATCACAATATAGATACAATCAGAACTTTTCTACTCTAAGTACTCCACAACATAATGGTGCTGTAGAAAGAGGGAATAAAACTCTTCAAGAGATTTCCCAAACCATACTCAATGAGTATGAACTACCTATTTATTTATGGTAAAAGGATATTAATACATTTTTTTATATTATAAATATGGTTCTTATCATACCAATTTTAGAAAATACTCTATATGAACTATTGGATGGAAGAAAACAAAATTTTAATTACTTTATAGTTTTTTGCTAAAAGGTCAATTTTCTCAACACAAAGGAGAATTTAGATAATTTTCTACCTGAAAGTGATGATGAAATATTACTTGGTTATTCAACCACCAGTAAATCGTACATAATATTCAATTTAACAACCAAAATTGTAGAATTTTCTATAAAAGTAAAATTTGAGGAAATAGATCCACATGAGCCTAATAATTGTTTAGAAAACCTTGAGAATGATCTTTTAAATTTAATATAAATACTTAATCCAATACTAATGATACTTCTATGAAACTTTTTGTTAAAAATCACTTAGTTAAGAGGAATTTTTTGAACTAGAACCTGAAGAAGATCAAATTTCATGTACTTATCTCCCTAGATCCATTAAGTCTCATAGAGACCATACCATAGATTTTATAGTTAAAGATATAGATATAGAAACTCAAACAAGAGATTCTCTTAAAACCTAGGTTGAACATCAAACCTTATTAACATTTCTTCAACCTAAGAACATCACAAAATCAATAGATGATGAATTATGGGTATTTTCTATGAAGGAAGAGTTGAATCATATTAGGAGAAATAAATTTTGGAAACTAGTGAAAAGACCTAAATAATTTATAACCATTGGTGCTAAGTGGGTGTTTAGGAACCCAGTTGATGATTTTGTCACAATAATTAGAAATAATGCTAGACTGGTTGCATAAGGGTACATTCAAGAGAAATTTATTGAATATGAGGAAACCTTTTCACCATTAGTAAGATTTAAATCCATTAGTATGTTTCTCACCTATAGAGTACATTTGAATTTCAAATTATATCAAATGAATGTAAATAGTTTACTTCTAAATGGTTATATAATTGAAGATGTTTTTATATAAAACCCCCCTGGATTTCAGAAACCCTTACCTTAAAAATCATGTTTTTAAATTAACCACAGATTTGTATAGTTTAAAAAAAGATCAAAGAGCTTGGTATGATAAGATCATCTCATTTTTTATTTCATAATGTTTTACTAAAGGTTTAACTAATCCTACTTTGTTTATTAAAATAATTTCAAAATATGTTTTAGTCATTCAAATATATTTTAATGATATTATTTTTGGATCATCCAAGAACTTTTTGGGTATTGAATTTTCCAAAATGATGTAGAAGGAATTTTAAATAAGTGTAATGGGTGAGTAAAAATTATTCCATGGTTTTATAATTATTTCAAAGAAGGAATGAATAATTTAAAATCAAAGTAATTACACCAAGGATATCTTAAAAAAAATAGTATGGATAGCACTAAATGTATTGATACATTCATGAGTACAACCTGTAAATTTAATCTTAATGAAACTGGGAAACCAGTTGATCAAAATATCTATAGAGGTATGATTGGATGTTTGATATACTTAACTGCTATCAGATTAGATAATATGTTTAGTGTGTGTATGTGGGCATATTTTCAAGAAAACCCAAAAGAATCACATTTAAATGTAGTGAATTTTTTTTAAGTGTCTCAAAACTACAACCAATTTAAGATTTTTTTATTATAGAGGACAAGAATTTGATTTAGTGATTATTCGTATGAAAATTTTAATGGATGTAAGTTAGATAGAAAATGAACCTCTAAAACATGTCTCTTTTTGTGAAAGTCTCTAGTTTCATGGTATAGTAAAAATCATAACTCTACTAAATATCCCCTTCTAAAGTTGAGTATATAGCTATATGTAGTTGTTATAAATATATTTTGTGGATGAAATAAACATTTCTAAACTATGGATATCAAATTTGACATGTCCCTATAAATTGTGATAATACAAGTGAAATAAATATTTTTAAGAATCATCTATCAAATTAAAGGAAAAAATATATTGATATAAGATATCACTTTTTGAGAAATTATTTTCAAAAGGGAGGTATCAATCTTGAATTCATTAGTATTGAACATCAACTTACTTATATTTTAAGAAATACATTGAATATCGAGAGAGAAAAATATATTAGATAGTAATTAAGGATGAAAAACTATTTTTATATCTTTTGATTTATTTATAACTATTATATTCATCTAAATTTTCGTTATAATTATTAACTTATATGTTTAGTATTTAAGTGACCATGAAGTATAGTTCACACGGTCAATTAAGTGACCTTGAGTTTTTATTCATATGGTTAGTTATGTTACTAAGACTATTTTATCATTCGATCGGTATACTTACCATAAGAGTTTTATCATAGTGTTAGTATACCTACGGTACCTTTTTTCCGTGAATCCATGGTCAGTATACCTACCATGTCAATTCTATTTGAATCTTTTTACTTAATTTGTTTGGATATATTTTTTTAAAATATATTATTATTTTATATTCCCAAACAATTTAATTTAAAATTGAAATTGTAATCTGAATAACCTCATATATTTTCACTAAAATACCTTTGTTCAATTCAAAGCCTTATCTTCTCTCAAACCCCTATTTAGTGAAACTCTCTCTTAAAACCAAACTTTATGAGTCTCAAACAAAGTGCATGAATTCAAAGGATAAAATGAGATCTAGAATTAACACCTCCTATCAAAGAACCTCATGAAAATAAATCAAATGATCGAGGTATGACAAGTGTCATAGTGAGGCCATGCAGCCTACATTTGGTGGATCGGCTAATGTGAAAGGATAATGAAGTGGATTCTTAGTGGTTTTAATCTATCAAATCACTTGTATGGAAAGAAATTTCAAGTCAAGGATGGAATGTTTGGTTTTTGGAAAATGGTAAGAAATTATATCTAAGGCTAGTCAAGGATTTCTATTCCCATCTATAATTTATCCGTGGAGAGAGGTGAGGCACCATTCAGACAATATTAAATGGAGAAGTTGTTGAGTATTATTTAAAACTATGGGAAAAGAGTTTAAGTGTTCCATATAAGGGTGATAATGAATACTATCATAGTTCTTGTCCAATGAACCATGCCCACTTTGAATTTCAAAATACTCTAGAAGAATTAACTAGTAATGGGTCACTCAAGAGACCAACTACAATAGACCTCAATGGTGAATATATGCTACTAGAAAAATTCATCAAATGTTTGATATATCCTAGGAAATAAGATTTTAGTATCCTAAGACACCAAGATATATTCTTTATATTATTGATGAACAATGGGTTTTAGATAAATTTTTCTAAATATGTGATGAGGAACCTGAATGGGTTATGTAATCCCTTTTCTAAGTTTAATTCTCTACCATATCAAAAGTTCATATTGTCACTTTTTATGTTTAAAGGTTTAGTTACTTTTGGGGAGGAATATATAACTTCTGTAATAACCTAACCCACTGGGCCTCATCTGTCTGATTCTAGACTGAGCCATCACAACCCTAATCCCACCTCCATAGGCCAGGGGATTATGACAAGCACCGAGAAGGAATAACTAATATGGGAGACCTTTTCTTAATGTACAAGTTTTCATGGACCCAACCATCTCTATGTAGAAGTGCATAGGGATAAGAATAAAAGGTAGTGTCATCTAGAGTGAAAACCATGCATGTAATAACCTATAGGAAAATACAAAAGGGCGTGATATAGTAAATCGAAATGTAAAGGGGAAAAATAAATTCCCAACTAAAAAAGATGTCACATCCTGAAAAAATATATAATAAATTAAATCTAGGAGAGTCTGGATCCTAATCTCCAATATTGACCACATTATGTGGTCTATTCACATGAGTATCCATATGCTCCTCTGACATCACCACCGACCTGTTCTTCATTTTCATAAGATAGGACACCTTCGAGGAAAACCCCTATAGGGATGAGTATATAGTGCCCCAAAAATCAAAGAGGGAGAAATAGAAGATACAATACAAGTAGTCAGATCAACCTAATAAAGGCATGTCAATCAGAAATTGAGACAACAACCATAAACATCCATATATTCTCAACAAGAATCCCAAATGAGAGAGAAATTGGATCTCAATCTCTATATCCCAACTAAGAAAAAAAAGTCTGCCAGCAACTCTAAAAAGTGACCATTTATAATGACCAAGATCTCATGTACATGTCCAAAGTATTCATGAGGAGGGATCGCACCATGTAATTATTCCATATTCCAAGGGTGTCACAACTCCAAAGATCCATCATTGATGACCAACATTATACACACCCGCAAAAAAAAACCATGGGAATGGGAATGAACCCCACCACTACTATGCACTACAGTTGAGGGATCCACAACACCAAACCATTCATCTCACATAATCTTATAAAGAAAAAAGTGGAAGGTCCCACACCCCGCAACTATGATCCATAGCCGAGGCAGGCACAACTCCCATAGTGGACCCGCACACCACTATAGCTCAAAGACGGGGGGAGTACCACCCCATCAGTAGAGAGATAACACACTATAGGAGTATTAACCCTACCGGTGTGAATAATATGGGGAACCTTCTCCCAGGTGCGACAAATAATTATTGACCCTAGTAACACATGCATAAATAAATATGGTGAACCCACACCCTAGTGGGATAGGGGAGTACTAACCTTGATATTTACTGTGTAAATAACACGGGGAACCCATTCCCTAGTGTAACTGGGGATTACTAACCCTGATATCACTATGATAGACTGGTGAAATCATTCCCTAGTGTATCATGGGAGTTCTAAACCTGATAACAATTTGATGAACACACTCAGTCACTACCATTATCAAACATCACCTGAACAAGTTTCTTGGTCATAAAACCTCACGTCATAACTCATATTCCACAACAAAGGACAAAATTGTGTTCTACATGAAAAACACTCAGGATAGGGTACTCGTGGCCTAAAATTTGAGTCTAGATAAAATCCTTATGAGCTCATAAGGATCATCATCGATCTTTCATTCTAAAACATCAATCCAGAAATATTTCATTAAAAATTTCCATGAATGGACAAATGGATAAAACTTTAATGATCCTCATGGAAAAATACTCGAGATAGGATATTTAATTACCCAAATCAGAAACCTAATGAAAAAACACATTTCACCGTAACATGTACATATGTTTTTTCATCGGACTGATACATGAGTTTCAAAAAAGTATCCAACATTGCTCTTTAATTAACCACCTTAATACAATGATAGTGATTTCTTAGATGGTTCATCATCTTGATACCGTATGAATAAGTTGTTACCGAAATAGGGTTTAATAATAATAATAACTGTAATAATAATAATAATAATAATAATAATATAAGGGGAAGAGAAATCACTCCCATTATCATGCCCAGGGTGTGCTGCGTACAAGAGGTGTCTCCCCTCCTCCCCTCTTCGAGCACATTCCCCCACTCTCCAGTATTATATATTACTTATATAATTATTATTATATTATTATCATTATAATATATTACATGATAAAGGAAATTCCAGCCATATTGCATGTACATGGGTACCCCTCCTCCCTCATGGTGTTGCCCCACTCCTTCTCTCTTTAAGATTCTATTTAAATTCTCTATATTTTAATTTAATAAAAATATATTTTAAATAATAAAAAATACACATGCTATTATTTTTAAAAATAATAAAACTATAAATTTTATTATTATTAAAAATAATAATAATTGACGCCACTCTCCACGAATGGTCAGAAATAAGATTCTAGACGTTCTCCATCAAAAAATAGTCTGCAAGAATCACACGACCCAGACACACCTCTTGTGCGCTTGTCGTTCGATCCTATCACCCATTAAGATCATGGATCCATGGATTATCACCTGTATCCCACATCCTTCATAAATCCATCCATAAACCATCGATCCATGTGGTGTTCATGATACTGCAATGAATTTGAGGGTTTGATTATGGTCAAACCCTCCCCAACAATGTCGAACTATGACCCCAAAGGCCAACCATGAAAACACAATGAACGGAGAGGGGAAAACACAAGAACAAATCAAACCTTCATTCTACAATAATTATTTTTCAAAAAATAATTAAATGGGTAGATATTAAGGGAAACGAGAGGTTTAATAGATCAACCATACCACAAGGTAACATGGATCATGTGAAGGAATAAATAAATCAAAGACCAAAAGCATATAATTAATCCATGACCAATATTTTAAAAAAAAGGGGAAAATAAAAAATTGACGAGTCATAACTTGATTATGTATCAACCATTTTTGATTAATGTGTTCATAAATGATAAAAAAGGCTCATTGTGTGTGCTACCCTTCGATCCACTTCGATATGATCACCGTTCATTGTTCGATGACGATCCACCAATGATGAATGTTCTCCTCCACCACTTAGAAAGATAAAGGGTTATGTAGATAACCTTTGGAAAATAATCACAATAGGGTATTTATAAACGATTTTTATTAGGTCATTTAATAAATAAAATAAATTATTTATTTACTTATTTTAATTAAATGAACCTTCCAACAGCTACCTTAATTGGACATCTCACACTGACCAAAATTAGGTCATGCTTATTGTAAAACCCAGATTTCAAACTCAATCATGGTCTCAGGTTTTTGATTTGAGGATCCATTCAGGATTTACTACACTTTTTTATGGAAAACTAGGAATGTGTGATATTATTATATTTAATATTTTTATAATATCAATCGTGGGATCACCGGGCCTCAGCTACTCACTCAGTCTCAGTGCTTGGATCCAAAAATATTCCCAGAGATATTCCAAAGCCTTACATGCCTAAAATATATATTTTTATTTATTTTAATGATAGCATATTTTAATGGTTGAGTGATAACTAAACAAACACCATGTGGGAATCCAAAAACAACATATCCTGACACAAAATTCAAATTTTAAAAATTAAATAGTATAGAGACACAGAAACTGAGGAGATCTCTATCTTAATTATGTGCATCATCCAAGGTCACTTATTCATCCTACATCATCATGATAACACCACTGATGTCACCAGAGAAATCCAACCCCACTGGAGCTAGAGACACAGCACGAGCCACATGCCCACAATGGGTCCTCCTAAGCCAATTCACAACCACCACCAAGTACCTCAAAAGGCATATCCACTACCTGTGCCCAGCTCATCCAGTTTGATATTGTGCAAAAAGTTGTTTGAACCTCACCTAAACTGTGAAAAGTGGAAAAAAACAAGGACCCAGTCTAACTATAATCAAAGGTTCAAGCGGCACACCAACTATCTAACCTGGTGCAGTAATCAGAGAAAGGGCATACGATCCTTTAATATAGGCTACTTTCTTGACCAAATCCCCATAATCCTAGACATGGTGAGATATCTCAAAATAGATTATTTCCTTATTTAACTCTAAAGGCCACTATCATTTGTCCACAAAGTACTATGAACATTTTTCGGGTAATCCTCATCCACTCCTAGATAAACTAACCCCATTTCACAACCATCACAAACACCGACCATAGGCTTACAACCACGAACTCCCACTAGCTCTGACCAATGTATGGGTGACCTATAGGTTCCCCCATACATGGTTTAAAATGGTGATACAATAATGGTGGATTGATAATGGTTGTCATACATGCTTCACTGATGGTTGGGGATCCTCATGGATATGGACTAAAGCAAACATTCAATATCGATGAATTTCATCGAAAACCTGAACAGTCTTCTCTCCCTAGCCATCTTTATGGAGTAGAAACATTGTGCACAAGCATAGATAAGTCCCAAAGGGCTCCTAAATTCTCTATATAATCATTATGTGAAGTGATCATCATAGTCTGAATGATTGTTGAGGAAATTACATAAAGTTGGGTTACCTCCAACATACACATGCGTCCTAAACTATCTACTAAGTTCTGCTCTTAGATGGGTAGGAAGTGGGTTAAACTGGTGAGTCAATCTATAATAACTCAAATAGCATTGTGACCTCTCATCAAAATTGGAAGCCCCATCACGATAACCAAAAAACACCATTGTATTTACACTTCCACTCGACACTTCAATCTCAACCTATAGAAAGGTGATACGTCTAGAGTTAAACATAGAAACAAACTACAACATCCTTATCCCCCAAAACAAAATCCAAAGGATCTCTATGAAGCTAACCTTCTTCTATGTTTACTACTAATGGAAAAAAACCTCCTCAACACCCTTTCCCTATAGCATGATCGGTACTACTAACCTTCTTTGAACAAATATGTCATACTCCGCACCTCTATAGAAATATATTAGGAACATATCCAGTGGATGTTTGATGATTTAAGATCTACCAATTGATATACCCAAGTTGTGCTCCATGAATCATTGAATAAGAAGATGGGTAACCACCATTGACTGGAGGTATATTACACCATCCTCACCCACAAGGTTCAACTGCAAAGAGTTTAACTACTCTATCACCTTTATCGACGGCAACAGATGGAAAACCTCTCTATGAGCATCTACTGCCATGAACACACCATGAGAGGCCCTCAAGATTATGCTGCCTCAACCTCTAAAGGGTCCACTTTCACTCACATGTTTGAGAATACATATCCCAAGAATTGGGCCTTCGAATCTTGAACTAACTCCACAAGATCTTCCATTTCACTCACACTTCTTAAGAATTTCTATCACCATCCTTATATGGCTTTCATGCTCCAACTCTAACACCGAGGACATGAGGGTACCATAACAGAAGAATATCATGAACCGATCCAATAAATTTTTAGGATCTAGCTCATAAGTCTTGAAAACTATGATGGGGAGTTCAACATGTCGAAGGGTATCACCAAGAACTCAAATAAACCACAGTGACTTTAGGAATACATGCTCGATACATCCACCTATCTAACTTAGAGTTGGTGATAACCCTTCCTGAGTTCAAACTCTGAGATCCACATTGCCTCCATCCTTTGGGAAAAGAGTTCATCGGTTCTCAGGGATGGATACCCCTCCCAGATAGTCACCTAGCTTGGGTGATGCTAATACAAACATAAACTCAAGCACGCATCCACCTATTAGAAGATAAACATAGGGATTCCCATGAAAATACATTAGGTCTTATGCATCCCCCCTTCTATAAACATCTCCAACCATTCCTCCATCACTCACAGCTACATGATGTCATCTGATAAGCTATCACAGATATTGACTCGTTCCTAAGGGAAGTCCATACATAAAACAAAATCTAGATGGGGAGGCAGTCCCATAACATCATCAATATGGATTCCCATATACTCCTCCACCATTTTAGGAAATTGGAAGCCCCAATCATCTGATACTCCAATGGTAATACTAGCCAACTGATAAGGAAGCATCTTTAACCTCCTGAAAATGACCTTATCCTACCCTACCTGGGGATCACTACTTATCAAAGGAGGAAAAATTCATCCAAAAAATTGGAAGAATTATTACACACATTGATATAAATAATCTGATCATGGATGGTAAAAAACCAGTCTATGATGAGGAAAACATCATAGGGTCCCACTACTGATATGGAAATATTATGTGTGATACCCTCCCTCCTTACAGAGTCTGGTGACACTGTCAAAAGAAATGTGTGATCACTAATCCTATATATAGGATCCTAAAGTATAATGGTCGATTGAAAAGGACCCCACTACTATCACTAGGTATCGAAGAGGGGCTATTTCCATGGAAAGTATCTTACAACCACACACCAAAAATGAAACTAGAGTAGAGAATATGCGGGTTGCACCTCAAACACACCCAGAGCCTTGGGCCCGTAGTCCTTTACTTCTTGAATCCATATTTACCCTTGAATATCTATTCTCATTATCTAGGTCTCTCTCCAATACCTTTCCAACAAAACAACCTAAAATATACAAGTCAAGGAACTCTTATGCCACACCACGACACTATCCACTTTGAGCATCACTAACTCAACCTCATGGTTTTGAATCGTATCACAGGAATACATCTTGGTGGGGGAAGTGTAATTATTTATTTCATTCATGAATGCATGTCAAACATCAACAACCTAGGTCTCTAATGATTCCCCATGTCACTATGGAGACATTTTACTGCTAGGATCATCATTAGTAGGGGTCCTATACAAGAAGGAAATTCACACCAAAAAATCATTCTGGTCCTCTACCATATCAGAATTGGGATTATGGATCACCATGAAATCGGGGTGATCTCAATATTTGAAACCCTTAATGTGAACTCAATATAGGTGTGTCATCTTTCGGTACCTCTGGAGATAGCAGCAACTCTATAGAGAAGACTGGTCACCAAGGAAAACATCTGATCGATCGGGGTCTGCATAAGCAAAAAAAACCCAACCCACTGCATCAAGTCAAACTTCTACTTCCTGAGTGAATGTATCATCAAAAAACCTCATTGGAATTTTTCACTAGAACTCACATAACATGCTAACCATTAATGCACCATCATCTTGTCTTACTGGAGTTATCAACTGCTCAATACACATATGATATTCTATTTGATCTAAATAAGGATCCATGTGTTGTTAAATAGGTGGTAGTACTGATTAGTGCCCACCTGGATAAAATCACCTCATGGATAGGTCTCTAGACTGAGGGATTGTTCAATCATTAATTTTCACTTCACTCACCCAAAATCTTAGATGTCTATTTTTATATAGACATATTTAAAGTTATAAAGTTGTACTATAGTCAAAGAGCATATATTTATGGGGAGATAACTCTAGTAGAATAGTTAAAGGAATCAATACTATATTATGTATGTACCAATGTTCCCTAAAACCAATGTATCAGTATGCTGAGCCAATAAGTAGGTAGTTAGAGTCATAGTGCATTGATATGTTGGTCATCCCACTAACTTTGGATTCCTTTTCCTAAAATCCACACTCAATATACTTTAACATCATTGAACCAAATTCACAACCAAAACTTATAAGGGGAAAAACTCCAAACACCGTACGAAGTTCGAACCACCTTTTATACTAATCTATAATGACTAGACCCATCGAATCTCACATGGCTGATGGAAGACTGGTCCTCCACAACCCCAAGTCCACCTCCATAGACTAGGGGAAGGTGACACGTTCTGAGAAGGATTATCTAATATGGGATGCCTTTTACTAATATACATGTATGCACGCACCCAACCATCACCATGCATAATGGAATAATAATAAAACACAATATCATACAGATTAAAACCCATGCATTCAATAACCTATAGGAAAATAAAAAAAGGATACAATAGAGTAAATTAAAATTTAAAGGGGGAAATAGACATCCAACCAAAAAAATGTCACATCATGAAAAAAAATGGAATAAAATAATGCTGAGAGATTCAGACTCTTGATTTCCATGCTCGACCACCATATGCATTCTATGCACACGAGTGTCCCGATGCTCCTCAGATAACACTACTGATCTATCTTTCGTTTTCATATGATATTAAACATGTAGGAAAAGACCATATAAGGGTGAGTATATAAATAACCAAGATAATTCCTTGAAAAATAAATGTGGAGAAATAGAAGACATGATAGAAGTAGTTAGCTCAACCCAATAAAGGCGTATCAATCAGAAACTAAGACAGCAACCATAAACATCCAGATGTGGTCAACAGGAATCCCAAATGAAAGAGAAAATGGATCTCAATCTCCACATACTAGCTAAGAAAAATTATTATACTTGTAGAACTAAAAATAGACCATCTATGATGCCAAATATTTCATGTATCCATCCAAAGAAGTTATGAGGAGGGCCCACACATCAACACTACTCCACATCTTGAGGGAGTCACGACTCCAAAGGTAAATAATTGATTCCCAACATCATGAAAAATATAAAAATCCATGAGGAGAGTCCCTAACCCCTTCACTGCTACACACTACAACCAAGGGAGCCATGACTTAGAACTATTCATCTCATGTAACCTCACCAAAAAAAGAGTGTAGGGCCCTGCACCCCACAACTCTGCTCTCTAGTCAAGGGTGCCATAACTCCCATGGAGGACCCACACACCACCAGAGCTTGATGATAGGGGAGTACCACTCCAAAGGTATAGAACCCATTCCCTAAATTAGTAAGGGGAGTACTGACCTGACCTATGTAAAGAATATGAGGAACCCACACCTTGGTGCGACAGGGGAGTACCGAACCAGGTAACACATGCCTAAAGATGTATACAGAACCCACACCCTACTGCAACATGGGATTATAGAACCTGATATATCTGATGTAAAGAATATAGGTAACTCATTTTCTAGTGTAATAAGAAATTAATGACCTCTATATCTTTCTGATAGGATATGGAACCCATGCCCCAGTGTAACAGGGGAGTATTGGCCCCGATAACACTCTGATGAACACACCCCGTCACTACCATCATCAAACATCACTTAAAGAAGTTTCAAGATGAGAACAACTCATGGCGTAACTCTAATGCCACAATGAAGGCTAGCATCCCATTCTACTCGGAAAAACACTCAGGATAGACTACTCGTTGGAAAAAATATGAGTCTAGCCAAAAGCCTGATGAGTGGACGATGCTTGTCATTGGTCTGTTGGGATAAAACATCAATCCACTAATATTTCATTATAAATGGACATGAATAGACAAATGGATCACACTATTGCAATCCTCACAGAAAAAAACTTGGGACATTCTATTTACTTACCCAAATTGGACACCAAGTGAAAGAACCCATTTCTCCATAACACATACATATGTTATTTCATTGGATCGAGTCCTGAGTCCATAAAAGGTATCAAACATTCATTTTTAATTGATTAGATTAATACCATGATCACAATTCTACAAACGGTCCATCATTTAGACACTGTATTAAGAAGTTATAAATGAAACGGGCTTTAATAATAATAATAATTATTATAATAATAATACTAATAATAATAATAATAATAATACAAGGGGAGGGGAAATCACTCCCATTATCATGCCCAGGGAGTGATATTTATAGGTGGTGGCACCCCTCCTCCCCTCTACAAGCGCATTCTCCCACTCTCCAACATTATAAATTCCACATATCATTGTTATATTATTATCATTATAATATATAACATGAAAAAGGTCATTCCACCCATATTGCGTATACAGGGGTACTCCTCCTACCTTATTGTGTCACCCCACTCCATCTCTCTTCAAGATTCCATTTAAATTTTATATATTTTAATTCAATAAACAAAAATTATAATTATTATAATTAATAACACTGTGTGTTATAATTATTAAAAATAATATAACTATCAATGTCATTATTATTAAAAATAATAATAACATACACCACCCTCCATTGCTGAATAGAAATCAGATTTTTGCAGTTCTTCACTGAAAAACCATCCAAATATGTCATGAACCAGGTCGAGTCGCCATCCGACCTGGCACCCGACCCGGTCCGCGACATGGCCCAAAGGGCGTTCTCGATCCCCATGGGCTGGCACAAGTGCCTCGGTATCAAAACTAACCCATTGGAATGATTTACATGAAATGAAAGATAGAAAAACAACTAACAAGATAAATAATATAAAAGTGGAAACAAACAACCAAACACGCCTTTGAACTATAAACAGGTTTAATGTCTACAATTCCACTAAAACCCAAAGTGAACAACAACAAATATAGTGAACTAAAACTCTAATACCAACCTCCAAGAGATACGAGAAGCCGCATCCTCAAGATACCAACACCAACCTGCATGTGAATACCAACAACATCTAGAACCACTACCACTAAGCGGGATGCTTCAACCTGGAATACACAAAGAACAAGGTCGACATACACCCAAAGGTGTATGTAGGGTGTGATCCAAGATCCTAGTAGGATGTCACCCAACAAAAAGGTTCCACGTATAAACATCAAATGACAAATACATTTGCAATTTTAATTAAAACAAAGAAGTAAATGCTTAAATAGTTTTAAAGAAAACGGAATTAAAGAAAACTATTTCAAATATAACTACTTAAATTAAAACACACACACTTACTTTTTAAAATAACCAATGAGCCACACCGATGAGTGTAAAGTAACAAATGAGCACTAATATGGGAGAGGCCTCATGGGTGTTAGCTAGCTTGGGTCCCTAGATCTTCGTGTCTTGGTGAAGTGTGTCTTAGAAACTATGATCCTCAGAAAACATGGATTAGAAGGCCGCAGCCCTCGGAAAATGTGGCTTAGAAGACCATGACCCTTAGAAAATCATATGTTTATTTAGTGTTTCAATCGTCAGTCCTTCCAGTGAAACCGTGTCAAGTCACCTCCAGAACACTAGCCCGCTAGTCTATTCCACCCTTCTAGCTACCCAGACTTCCCGCTTTGTGCTCAAACAAGTTCCAAGTTCATGTCACACGTCACACTTATTCATAAAATCCAAATAGGGTACTTACACACACGGAATCACCATTTTCACACTCAAACCCTATTTTAAAGCCATAAACAAACCAAAAGTGTTTCAAAACTCAATATGCATAGGTTACGTACTCAGTCAAACCATCCGCACAATAAAAAAAGATGCTCATCATTAAAAAAACCACCACTTACACACATAAACGCAATTTTGAAATAATACACACACTAAAACTTTTTTCAAACGTGTTCTACACCATTTTCATAATTTAATACACCACTTAAAAAAATTATAAAGCAGTAGTAATAGAGTATTACATGGATTTTCACACACTAAAATAACCAGTTATAAATTCAAATTCATTTCAACATGGTGGAAAACCTTACATTATATGTAAAATACCTTTGCAAAAATCACACAGTTTAATAAGCCAGAAATAAAATCATACAAAACAATTTAAAATAAATCACTTGGAATTACCAACTAAACTCACACAAAACCTTCTTTGACTACCAGATGCAAATGACACCATATTAAAAATATTATCCACACCCCTTGAATAGATTAAAAAGATACCCCGCATAATTTTTTTAAAAAAAAAGACACCAACAACTAACTAAATATGAGTTTTTAGCAGAAACAACGCACATAAATTAGATGTGCTACTAAACAGTTCAATGCATATCAAACATCAAAGAAAACAAAATTCACACTAGGAAAATTAACTAAATGATGTGTTAAACAAATTAAACTTGAAAATTTATTTATCAAATAATTATTAGACATGGAACTGCCTACCGGTGCGTAGAAATTTCACGAAAAGAGTTGTAGGCTTCCACCGCACGGCACACGCACCTCAAGCAAACAAAATAGGAAATTCAAACAAGAATTCAAACAAAATAGAGATTCAAAACATCCCGTAACAAACCTCATACCCACTGGAATGAATAAAATTCAAAGGAAGAGTAAAGAACTTAACCAAATGAGGGGTTGTGTGCCAGAGGGAAGGTCGGCCAATAGGGGTGTCGCGCCGGAGCTTCTCCGGTGGAGGAATGTTGTGCCATAAGGGAAGCTGCAGGTAGGGCTTCGGCCATAAGGACATTGGCCGGGAAAAGAGATGGAGAGGGTGTTTGTCGAATCCAACTATGCCAGAAAGGGATGCGATGGGGACCGGACGAGAGTCAGTAGCAGGTGGCTGGAGGGGTACCGGAGGGGTTGCGGGTCGGCCGGAGGCGAGCAGGTGAGGACGACACTGGCTTGGAGAGTCACCGGGAAGGAAGTCTGGCAGGCTGGACGTGCGGGTGGCACATGTGGACCATTGGACAGAGTAGGGGCGCTGGTTTGGTGCATCGCCGGATGTAGCAAGGGCGGTAGGGTAGCGCATTGCCGGACAAGAGGAAAGGGAGGAGTGCAGCACAACAAACATCTAGTAGAGGGGTGCAGGGTGCAATGGGAATAGGTAAACCAGGGGGTGCGGTGTGACGGGGGGGGGGGTTCCAGGGGAGGAGGCATAGTGGAAATAAGGGGAAAGAAAAGGGGGGTGTTTGTTGGAGTGGAAGGTCGGTGACGGTGGCGCCGACCAGAAAGGAGGCTGGCGGGGTGGCACATCATCGGACGGAGCAGGGAGCAGTGTGGCTCGATGGAAGTGTGCCCGAGGGAGATGATGAGCTTGTGTGGAGGGGAAAGGGAGTCTGGCGGCCGACTGGGAGGCATGGGGCAGTGGCGGAGCGTGCGAGGCCGGAGAGTGCCAATAGAAGAGGAAGGTCGATGAGCCATGGGAAGGAGAGCGAGTAGGATGGGTAGGAGGAGGAATATGGCGGCAGACAGTAGTGCACAAGGAACCTACAACACAAGGGGGAAACAAGGGGGGGGGAACCCTACCCCAAAAAAATGAAATTCAAACTAAAAAAACAATAATAATTATAAAACAAAATCAAATAATAATAATAATAATAATATCCTTGAATAGCCTTATTATTATTATTATTATCTAAAAAACTATTTTTTTATTGTTATTTCATAACACTATTAATTTTATTGTTTTATTATTAATCCATTTTATTTAATTAATTGACCATCGATCAGGGCGGGCGATGAACCGGGTGAGGTCGTGCGGTGACCCAGGTGAGACCAAATGCTTTCGACCGCGGTGCGCTGGACAGAGTCAAGGCCACAAAATTTATCTTTAAGTAAGAGCTCAGAAATTTTAAGTCGGGCCTTGACCCGAACTATCTGATGCCCAATAAAAATAATAATATAAATAATATAAAAAGACATGTGTGACAATTCTACCGACCATAAAGCTTTCCATCCCCAGAAAGCCAAAACTAAGGCTGAGACCCAAAGTAGGAAATGACACCCCCTTAAGGTTCAATGAGGATCTCTATGAAAACAAGCAGAAAGAGGAAAACACATCATGCTCAGAGAAGGTGACTAAAATGACCAACTCAGGAAACTCGTAAAAATACTTTCTGATATGTGTCACCCACCCCAAAGAGATATAACACCTCCAGTTGATTGATCAAGGAAATGAACATAACCAAAATTCCATCATGGGGAAAGCTCAAAATGGATCCCCACCATTAGAAACTAATGACGCTCAAGAAGAAACAGAAAAACTGACACGTGGAGGCCCGGATGGACTCCCCACCATTATGAATAAGGGAAAACCTGTTTCACTCCAGATAAATTTGAACGAGACCTGTCATGGGTCTCCCCACAAATAGAACTGATGATAGATACAGGAACTATGAAAATTTTCCTAACAGTGACCAGACACCTCACCAAAAGTGGCAGGGAGGGAGGGTCCTAACTACCGAGGTGTCAAAAGAAAGACCCAAGACAAACCAGCATATCCACATTCCTGGATGAGCACTATTAAAAATTAGGACTGATTTCCCCAAACATACCTCGTAAGGAATAGTAAAAAAGATTACATCCAGTGGGATGCATCCATCGGGACTTTAAGGTACGAGGTGACCACGCCTCCTCGTAGCTATGAGAACCCTCACGCACCCAGACGGGTCATTCGGAATGGAACAACTACAAGAAATTATTTAAACTATTCTGACTTTTAACACCGATGACTGAAATAGATTCGGGGTCCCATACACTCTATGGGTTCCTGACCACGCACGTGCTTCACTCCGAGGCCTATGGCTGGATCCTTGATGTTTGAAGCATCTCCTGCCTCGCAGTCAGGTATTGAAGACCCCCAAACGATACTTCTCCCTTTGGTGTTGAACGCAACCACACCAGACAATTCCAACAACCACCACATACCCCGACATTAAAATAGTCCCTCGCGATACCATCCACCAAAGCAGGGGATTAGATGATGCACAAGAATCACATCTTCACCTTAACCAGGAATATTAAGATGGAAAGATGCACAACGAATACTCCCCTCCGAACAGAAAAATTAGAACTCCCTAAGAGGAGGACGCACTCCTATGAAAACAGGGATTCTCAGAGGGTTCTAAAAAATCCACTATTACTCTTCAAAGAGAACTCACGCTGTAAGATGCCACCAAACATGACCCTTGCAGCTGATGAAATCACTACAATCCTTTTAGGAAATCGGTCGGCACTAATAACTTTGAACCACCTTCACCCTTCCCTACTGGAATTCCTTTCACCGTTTCGAGGGGGCCTTCAGACGCAACGATGTCAAACTTAATACCAAACGACTCAAACTCAAGGAGACCAAAACTCCCTTAAACCCCCCTCGCATTTATCATCCTGCTGCGAGAGTATTTTCTTAACCAAAAAGGATAAGGGACATACTTTGCACTATCACTAAAAAGTGAGAGTCCTTACTTTAATCAACTGGAGGTCCGGCTAACAGTTAATTGCCTATGGTCTCACTTCAATCGTATGTTAATTCTTTATGGGGGTGTGCACTAGTCCAGAAATAAAACCATGGACACAATCAAACTGGTCCAATGGCCAAGACATACCACAAGTGAATGCTAAACATGCAGGGGAAACCACTGCAAGGTCTTCCTGAAGAACTTTTCAAAATAATCCATTAACCACACACTTTCACACCAACTTGAAAATAAAAATTCAAAATGAGACAAAAACCAGTCAGAGAGGATCCTCGGCTCGAAAAGCCTCACATCCAACATTTCCAAAACACAAGAAGACACCACATAATCAGTAGTTATTTTAAAACACCAAATTTTCCCTTAACAAAACTTTTTAAAAATGAACACAGCTGGTGCGTTGCACAAACACCAATGGTGTCCCATGGGTAGCATAGATGAATGTTCTCGTGCCACACTAGGATCCACCTCATGTCTACACAGGAACCTATCTGCTCATTCCATTAACCATTTCTCTTTCCATATACACTCATGCATGTGGTTTCCCAGGAGAACACCAAGAATTAAAACCAAACCTTTCCATTTTTCAAAAACAAACATTCAACCCACACTTTCAAACCTTACACATCATTTCATTTTTTAAAGTGCTTCATTTGAAAACATTTTCCAAGACCAAATAATTTTTACTTAGAAACCATATTTCCACGAATGCAATACAAAGATATGAGGAATGATGCAAGAGGAGACTAGTGTCGGCGGGTGACTGAGACATATGGTTGGCGGCCATATGCCAATCACACCACCGGCACAGAGAGTATTCTCGGACAGCGTCCCTAGCTCAACATGGCTTGCCAGAACCTGTGATATCACTGGGACCACTGACCCTACTCCCCATTCATTTCCCTTAAACAAGATTATTCACAATGACCAACGACTCAGAAAAACCTCAACTTACTCTGGTAACTTGAGTCCCGCCACGAGGAGTGCTGGCCAGGCACCTTGCTCGTAGCTAAAAGGTTGAGTTCTGACACCCTTAAATTTGGTTTACCCGACTCTATCCCAAAGGGACACGACCCAAGAGAGAGAACCCCTTTGATAACATTTTTTCACAAACTAGGCCAATTCGCCATCCGACCCGGCGCCCAACCCGGTCTGCGGCATGGCCCGAAGGGCGTTCCAGATCCCCACGGGCTGGCACAAGTGCTCGGGTATCAAAACTAAGCCATGGGAATGATTTACCCAAAATGAAAGAGAGAAAAACAACTAACAAGATAAATAATCTAAAAGTTGAAACAGACAACCAAACACACCTTTGAACTATAAACAGGTTTAAAGTCTACAATTCTACTAAAACCCAAAGTGAACAACAACAAAGATAGAGAACTAAAACTCTAATACCAAACTCCAAGCAATATGAGAAGTCGCATCCCCAAGATACCAACACCAACCTGTACGCAAAGACCAACAGCATCCAGAACCACTACCACTAAGCAGGATGCTTCAACCTGGAATACACAAAGAACAAGGTCTACATACACCCAAAGGTGTACGTAGGGTGTGAGCCAAGATCCCAGTAGGACGTCACCCAATAAAATGGTTCCACGTATAAACATTAAATGACAAATAAATTTTCAATTTTAATTAAAGAAAATAATTAAATGCTTAAATAGATTTAAAGAAAATAGAATTAAAGAAAACTATTTCAAATGTAACAAATTAAATTAAAACACACACACACTTACTTTTTAAAATAACCAATGAGCCACACCGATGAGCGTAAAGTAACCAATGAGCACTAATATGGGAGAGACCTTGTGGGTGTTAGATAGCTTAGGTCCCTAGATCTTCATGTCTCAGTGAAGCGTGGTTTAGAATCCATAACCCTCAGAAAACGTGGCATAGAAGGCCACGACCCTCTAAAAACGT
Source organism: Viscum album (assembly GCA_963277665.1). Taxonomy (NCBI): domain Eukaryota; kingdom Viridiplantae; phylum Streptophyta; class Magnoliopsida; order Santalales; family Viscaceae; genus Viscum; species Viscum album. The sequence continues at coordinate 1,894,428,958 of OY728165.1, forward strand.
GGCTTAGAAGACCACGAACCTCAAAAAAACATATGTTTAGTTAGTGTTGCAATCGTCAGTCCTGCGAGTGAAACTGAGTTGAGTCACCTCCAGAACACTAGCCCACTAGTCTAGTCCACCCTCCAAGCAACCCGGGATTCCCGCTTTATGCTCAAACAAGTTCCAAGTTCATGTCACACGTCACACTTATGCATAAAATCCAAATAGGGTACTTACACACACAAAATCACCATTTTCTAACTCAAACTCTCTTTTAAAACCATACACACACTAAAAGTGTTTTCAAAACTCAATCTGCATAGTTTACATACTCAGTTAAACCATCCACACAATAAGAAAAAGCCGCTTATCATTAAATAGACCACCACTTACACACACAAACTACATTTTAAAATAAGACACACACTAAAACATTTTTCAAACGCATTTTACACCATTTTCAAAATTTAATACACCACTTAAAAAAATTATAAAGCAGTAGTAATAGAGTGTTACATGAATTTTCACACACTAGAATAACCAGTTATAAATTCAAACGCATTCCAACATGTTGGAAAACCTTAAATTATATGTAAAACACATTTTCACAAATCACATAGTATAATAAGCCAAAAATAAAATCTTATAAAACAATTTAAAAGAAATCACTTGGAGTTACCAACTAAACTCACAAAACAACTTCTTTGACAACCAGACGCACATGACACCATATTAAAATTTTGATTCGCACCCCTTGAATAGATTAAAAATATACCTGCACAATTTTAAAAAAAATACACCAACAACTAACAAAATATGAGTTTTAAGCAGAAATAACCCACATAAATTAGACATGCTACTAAATAGTTCAATGCATATCAAACATCAAAGAAAACCAATTTCTCACTATGAAAATTAACAAAATGATGTGATAAAAAAATTAAACTTGCAAATTAATTTATCAAATAATGATTAGACATGGAACCACCTACTGGTGTGTAGCAATTTCACGGAAAGACCTGCAGGCTTCCACTGCACGCCACGTGCACTGCAAGAAAACAAAATAGGACCATAAAACAAGAATTCAAACAAAATAGAGATTCAAAACAACTTGTAACGAACCCCATACCTATTGGAATTAATAAAATTAAAAGGAAGAGTAAATACCTTAACCAAATGAGGGGTCGCATGCCGGAGGGAAGGTCGACCAATAGGGGTCCCGCACTGGAGCTTCGCCAGCGGGGGGAGGTTGTGTCATAAGGGAATATGCAGGTAGGGATTCGGCCACAAGGACGATGGCCAGGAAAATAGATGGAGAGGGTGTTCTCCAGAGCCGACTATGCCAGAAAGGAATGTGATGGGGATCAAACGGGAGGCTGTAGCAGGCGGCTGGAGAGGCGCCGAAGGGTTGCGGGTCGGCCGGAGGCGAGCAGGTGAGGGCGGCACCAGCTTGGAGAGTCGCCGGGAAAGAATTCTGGTAGGCCGGATGTGGGGGTGGTGCACGTGGACCGTCGGACAGAGTAGGGGTGCCGGTTTGGCGCATCACTAGATAGAGCAAGGGCGGCGGGGTGGCGCGTTGCCGGACAGAAGGAGAGGGAGGCGTGCAGTGCAACAAACATCCAGGAGAGGGGTGTTGGGTGTGACAGGAATAGGTAAACCAGGGGGTGCAGTGCGACGGGGGGGTTCACAGGGGAGGAGACGCGACATAAATAAGTGTAAAAAGGGGGTGTTCGTTGGAGTGGAAGGCCGGTGAGGGTGGTGCTGACCGGTAAGGAGGCTGGTGGGGTAGCACATCGTCGGACAGAGCAGGGAGCAGTGCAGCTTGACGTCAGTGTGTCCAAGGGAGAAAACGAGCTGGTGAGGAGGGGAAAGGGAGTCTGGCAGCATGCTGGGAGGCAGGGCATAGTGGCAGAGCATGTGAGTCCAGAGAGCGCCGGTAGAATAGGAAGGCCAATGAGCCACCGGGAGGAGGGCGAGCAGGATGGGTAGGAGGAGGAAAATGGCGATGGCCAGTAGCGTACAAGGAACCCGCAATGCAACGGGGAAACAAGGGGGGGGGGACCCTCCCCCAAAAAATTAAATTAAAACTAAAAAAACAATAATAATTATAAAACAAAATCAAATAATAATAATGATAACAATAACGATACTAATAATAATAATATCCCCAAATAGCCTTATTATTATTATTATTGTTGTTATCTAAAAAAACTATTATTTTATTTGATTGTTATTTCATCACACTATTAATTTTATTTTTTTATTATTAATAAATTTTATTTAATTAATTGACCATCGAGCAGGGTGTGCGATGAACCGGGTGAGGTCGCGTGACGACCCAGGCGAGGCCGCACACTTTCGACTGCAGTACGCTGGACACAGTCAAGTCCAAAACATTCATCTTTAAGTAAGAGCTCCAAAATTTTCAGTTGGGACACGACCTGAACTATCTGATTCCCAATAAAAATAATAAGATAAATAATATAAAAAGACGGGTGTGAAAAAATCCATCTACAACAATCACAGATCCCCAAACGTGCCTCTTGTGTGCTTATCACTTGATCCTGTCGCCCTTTAGGATCTCGTATCCATGGAGTATCACTCGTATCTCAAATCATTCATCAATTTCTCTAAAAACTGTCAATATGTGTATCTTTCATGCTACCACATTGAATTCGGAGGTTCATTCATGCTTGTACCTACCCCAAAAATTTCGAACCGTGGCCCTGTGGGCCAATGGTGAAGAAAACGATGAACGGAGAGGGGAAAAGCATGAGAACAAAGTGAACCATCATTTTCCAAGGGTTCTTGGAAAACAATTATATAAACGAGGTGATATAAAGGGAAAAAAGGTTTAAAAAAAACTATACAATAAGGAATAAGGGTTCATGTGAAGGCATAAAGAAATCGCAGATCAAAATTAGATAATTAATCAATGCCCAATAATCTAATCCAAAGGAAGAAATCCATAATTTATGATTCCTACATCGAATATGGATTGATCGTTGTTGAAAAAAAATCACTAGTGATAAGGAAGTCCCACTGCATTCATTACCTGTTGATCCACCTCAATCTGATCATTGTTCATCATTCGATGGTGATCCACCAATGATGAATGTTCTCCTCATCCTCTCAGATCTAGTAAGAGTCATATGTCTCACCATTTTAAAATTATCATAAGAGGGTATTTATAGAGAGTTTTAATTATGTTCTTTAATAAAACATATAAAAAAATTATTTATTTATTTTAATTAAATGCACTAACCAATGTCCGCCTTAACCAGACATCCAACGCCGACAAACCTCAGGTCATGCCTAGGGTAAAACCCACATTATAGACTCATCAATGGTTTTATATTTCCAATACGAGTTTCTATTCAGGAGTTATTCCACTTTTTTTCATAAAACTTTGCGTGCATGATATTAATATATTTAATTTTTTTATAACATCAATTTTGGGCTCACTAGGCCTCAAAATCTCACACCGTCTCAGTGCATGGATATGAAAATATTCCTAAAAACATTTCAAAATCTTACAAGGAAAAACCAGAGTCTCTACAACTTTTACATATGTTTTATTCCTAACTCATAATATATTTAAGTATATGAGAGTAAATTAGAATCCCTGGAAAGAAAATGGAATGTTGACTCTAAAAATTTGTATGAGAAGTTTGATCCTATGAAGTATCCAATTAAGACAATGAATCTAGTATATCCAGTTCTTGATCCTGATGAATTAGTTGAATATACTTATGATAATGATGTTGTTGTTGGTATGGAAAATGTGTAATTTGAGGAAGAAGATAAATAAATATTTGAAATTGATGACGAATACAGGGAAGCACATGAGGATGATAGGAAAACCACTCGGGCCATTTCCTTTAGAACAACTAAATCCCCTCTACCTCTTCTTTCTCATGAGGACGAATTGAAAATTTAAGATCTTTTTGACATTGAATTTTTTGTTAGTTATTATGGATAAACCTGAATGGGATGACTATAGTGAGTCTGAAGAAGATGAAGATAGTTTATTTCATAACCTGACCCAAACTGAGGCTCGATCCATAACTTTCCCAACCCACCTTCATGGGATAGGGGCTAGCGACAAGCGCTGAAGGCAAACTAAACTCAGGGAGACCTTTTCCTAAAAACCTATACACGCACACACAACCAACTCAATGAAAAAGTGCAGAGGGAAAGAAATGAATAATGAAACCTTATTATAAATATACCAAATATTCATAAACCACCAAACAGAACTAAGCACAATAGTGTATACTAAAATGAGAAAGGAAAAAATACACACCCAAACTAGAAACATGTCTCAACCTAGCAAAACTAGAAAAGAGTAAACAGTTGGGAGAACCCTTCTCTTATATCCCAAGCTATGACCACAGTACACGGTCCAAGAATTCTATATCCCTAAGCTTCTATAGAGTCACAATTGACCTGTCCACCATCTGCAAAAGACATGGCATGTGTTGGGAGAAGACCATATAGGGGTGAGTATATACATACCTAGTATAAGGCCCTAAAAAGGGTGAAGGGGGAGGAGTAAGAGATACAACTAAAGAGGAAAGTAGTAGATATAACAAGGTATAGTAAGAGAGTATAACTCAACCCAACAAGAGAGTGAAAGTGAAATCTTCCAAACACAAGGAGCTCAACACGATGAGAAGATGAACTCCTCATTGAGTCTTATCTACCTATTGTAGGAGAGTGGACTCATCTAACCATGAGAATCTAAACATGAAAAGCATGTGGCATACCCCATGTGTCTTCACCTCTCCTCGAAGGAGAGTAATTATACCCAAGGAGTGGGTACTGAAGTAGGATATATATATATGTGTGTGTGATCAGTCAAAGAACCCCTAATGATAGATTAATGGGATCTCCATCTCACAGCTCACCCTAATAATATGGCTAGCCAATAGTTCCAAGTTAAATTCCATCTATGATGCTCAACACCTCATGCGTCTACTTAGGGCACACAAGTCAAAGGGAATCAATCACAACACCTTGAAAATATCCACTTCAGGTGGCATTGACTCACCCGCATGGTTTTAAGTCATTGCACGAGGATGTGTCTCAGTGGAGAAAGCATTTATCTTTCTCATTAGTACAAAGGTTCATCAAAACACACCTCGTCACTATGACACACAGTTCAGGGGTCACCAGTTTTAGGAAAGGATCTCATGTCCTGATACGATAGGAGGGTACTACTCTGGTAGTCACTGAGGAACGCCACTGCCCAGTCCTACTAAAGGGTACCACTCATGAAGGTCACTAGGGAATGCCACTTCTCATCCCTAATGTAGGGTAAGCATGGTGAGTTATTAAGGAAACGCCGCTACCCCTCCCTATTGGAGGGTTACACCATGAAGATATCATCAGGGAATTCCACTACCCAAGATAGTTGGAGGGTAAGCCTAAAACATCGAGGAACTCCACTACTCAGTACTACTGGAGGGTAACTCAGAATTATCATCGGGGAATACCACTACCCAGTCCTACTAGAGGGTTAGCCCAGAACTTTCATCGGGGAACACAATTGCTTATCCCAGTTGGAGGGTAAGCCTAAAACTACCATCGGGAAAATCCACTACCTAGACCAGCAGAAGGGTAAGCCCAGAACTACTATTGGGGAATTCCACTACCCTACCCATCTGGAAGGTAAGCTTGGTACTACTCTGGTGATTCTGTATTATCATTTCCATCATCAAGTGTCATCTCAGTTTGTTCCAAACCCATAAAGTTTCTCATCTTATCTCAAAAGCCTCTTATAAGGGTATCATCACATTTAAATGAAAAAACACTCAGGATATGCTACTCATAGGACAAAATATGATTTCAAATGAAGGAGATACAAAACATTGAATTTTCCTCAAAAAATGGTACACGACATGTCCGAGACCCCCACATTATGTGGTCCCACTCTACTACCTAGTCATGTCCTCACCATCACACAAATTTCTAGCTATTTAGCACCACACTGTGTGTAATTTTACTACACAACATGTCTTAGTCAAAGTCATGAAGAATGCATAAGGTTCATCATCGAACTAAGGGAAAAAAGATAATTTCACTGATATACCTCTTCAAACGGGTCTAGATGTCCAAATGGATCACACTATTGTGATCCTTATGGAAAAATTCTTGATATAGACTATTTATTTTCCTTAATCGAAGACCTGGTAAAAAATTCGCATTTCACCCATCGCGTTCGAATGGTGCTTCATGTGCCCAAACGGTTCTTCATTCTGAAACCATATGAGAGAGATATGTCGAAAAAAATATCCTGTTATAATAATAATTTTATTATTATTGGGTGTTTCATTTACCCAAGGTAGAAGTATGAAAAAGGTATCCAACATTGTTCATAAAATGAATATCTCAATTTTAGAGTTATAGATCTACAGATTTCTGAACATCTGATTCCTTGGATCTTCAACAGTTCTTTGTTGTTGGTGCATATCAGATTTGTGGATTTCTACATATATAATGGATTTGCGTTTTCCATATCTTCAATGGTTCTCCATCACGATATCACATCGGATCTATGGATTTATAGATCTACAATGGATCTACGGTTTTCCAAATTTGTGGCTTTCTAGCAATGGATTGCATTCCTGTATGGCCGCCTAAAGTACCCAATATTCTACGTGTGACTTTCTATCAATGGATGATAGGTTCTAATCCCCAGTCTCCCTATGTCTAATTTGAATTCTTCTCACGAAGGTTCTATTTGTGAAGTTTCTACTCATGGTGGGACTGGATCTCATTCAAGGAACTTCTCATGAAAGTTTATGCTCACGAAAGATTCAACTCGCAGAAAATATCTACTTACAAAGTTTCTACCCACAAAAGTTTCTAATCACGAAGGTTCTATTTGTGAAATTTCATGATGGTTCTACTCACAAAAGTCTCTAATCATAAAGACCTTGTCCCATGGAGTGTCTACTCCCAGAATTTCTTGCACACATAGAACTTTTCACATGATATTCTTGGGGCGCGAAGGGATTTTCTCGCAGAGGGATTTGCCCACAGAGATCCTTACTGGAGAAGGCCATCTGCGGACCCACTTGAAAATGGACATTGAATTGGTTTCTTAATGTAAAAACCTATCTATTTTAGAAAAAAATACCCTATAATTACAACACAAAATGAAGAATCCTTTCTGATTCCTCGTATGAATTTTCTTACTGAAGGTAAATTTATCTCCAACCGGCTCGTCAATATTTCGACCCTAAAGAACACATTACAACCAATCTAGTGTTTTTATGATGGAGTCTCCATACATCAGATCAGATATGTGTGTCTCATTTTCAATTTCTTCAATAAAAAAGACAAACACAAGTTCCTTCTCAGAAGACCCTGGTCCTTTGAAATCCAAGTGATCCTAATATAGGATCTAGAAAATAAATATGATGCTCTTAGAACTACCCTTTCCATTTCACCCTTCTAGGTCTAAATTCTATGAATAAACTACTGGCCTAGATCATAGTGCATTATGAGAGAAATCATATCAGGTATAGGTGACTTTATGGAATATGATCAATCATACCCAATCCTTTAGGGGACTTACATGTGGATAAGGGTCTCAATTGATATTCCCTTCCCTCTTCTAAAGGGTACCATTCTTTCAATAGAGAACTCAAAAATTAGGATTGGTTTTGAATATAAAAAGATGTATGTATTCTCCTTATTATGTGGATACATCAGACACACAGAGAAGGAGTGCACTTTATAGACAACCGATGGGGAAGGTAATGTTATCATTAATTATGGTCCATGGCTCCGTGCAAAACATCACGGAAAATGGTTTGTTCTAGAATATGAAAAACATTAGGATAGAGAGAAACTTTCCAGGTCCCTAAGCATGCACACCAGAAATGACCAAGAAAGAACTATTTTATTGGGGCCATAGTGACTTCCTATTGACTATGATGATACATACATGAAAAGGAAGCAACAAACCCATCCCCTTAAGATGACCCTTGGGCCTCTGGGAGCATCATTGTTGTCCCAAATAAAGGCCTCATGGATATGAAAATCATACCTTCATCCCTACCCTAATGGCTATAGGATACTCTTAAAACACCATCCAACCCACAATTCATTTGTACGAACCCCCCTGACCTGGTTCATCCCCCATGCCTTGAACCTCCAGACCTAGTTTCTTCACTGGACATTCATCTCTCACAACTCAACTCCAAGGATGAAAATGAAATTTAAGGGTTAACATCGAATAATACTAATGAACATAGAAAGTAGAGAATGATAATTAGAGGGGACTCAGGAACTGGCCCCCTAGCTGTAGAACATTGTGGGCACAAGGGAAGCATGGAATCAACTCTAGGAAGCGAGAGCCTCCTGAAAAGATGGAATGATCCACCTAATGGATTATTTATTGAATTTTCATAGGCGGAGGCTGGTCTAACCTATCCCTACTTGGACCAATAAAAATCATATGTTGGAACATTTGTGGGTTTGGAAACCAGCACACAATTCATATGCTATAACATAGGAGCACTTTATGTCACCCTAAAGTGATTTTTTTGTCCGAAATCATTCTTGAAAACAAGGACATGCATAGAATTACCTCCAAAACGGGTTTTGAGGTATTCTTCCCTATCCCATTCTAAGGCCAAATTGGAGGCCTTTTCCTACTATGGAAGAAGTATATGGAAATTATAATTAAGAACTTTCCACTAAACCATATTTTTGTATCTGTCCATTAACATGATATTTCTATTTGGAACTTTGTTGGTTTCTATGAATGACCCTCACAAAATGATAAACAGAAGTCATGGGACCCCCTTAAAATAATTAGTATCATTATCCTATGACCTCTTCCCATGGGAGGAGATTTCAACTAGATCATGTTACGAAGTGAAAAGAGAGGGGTGCAAGCAGGCCCTCTACCCACATGAGAGACTTCCTATAGGAGACTCAATGTGTAGGTATTACTGACTTGGGACATAATGGTACCCCCTTTATGTGGTATTGTGGCTTCTTAGAGAACACCCACATTAAGGAAAGACCTTTCAGATTCTTGGCATCTTCTGACCCTCTTTCCATATTCAACCTATTTCAGGTCTCCCGCCTCACCCCAACCATATTAGACCACTGCCCAATCCTCATTCACATTAATATGATACGTGCTAATCTAAGGTGTTAAAGACCATTTATTTTTGAAATATACTAGGTGAGTTAAATGGGATGTAAAGAATTAATTAAAATAGGATGGATTGTGAGTCGACCCACCATTCATGCTAAAATTCACCAAGTCGCGTACAACGTCGAAAAATGGAGTGGGAGGCAGTTCCTTCAAATAGATCGGTAGTGTGATGCCATTGAAAAAAGTATCCCCAAGCTATATTCTCTCCCACCACCACCCATGATCATTTCCATAATTTCAACTCCTGATAAAGAACTCAATGAAACCCTCATAATAAAACAAATCTGCTGCTTAATGCATGTTCGTGACATTCATGTCAAAGAAGGGGATTTAAATACACATTATTTCCACCAAAAATATTCTGGAAGGTGGGAAAAACCTTATTTCATGAATTACCTCACTAGATAGAAGAATAATCTCAAAATAACAGGAGATCAATGACCTTGTCCCTCATTTTTTCAGGATATATACACTATAGGTGAGCCCTGCATCCCCACTGAGGTCACATCCGATATTATGCATGTTGTTACTGAGTCTATGAATGACAAGCTCACACAGGATATTAATAATAAGGAAAGACTATTCACACTCAAAAAAACCCACACCTCCAAATCCACAGGACCACATAAAATCCATGACCACTTATTTAAAAACTTCTAACGCATTATTAGGTCTGATGTTTCAAGCCTGATTAAGGACCTCTGGCACAGAAAAGCGGACGTCATCTCCATAAAAGAAAACTTCAGGACACTCATTCCTAAAACCAAAAAACCCTCTTGGGTTTCTGAATTTCATCCCATTAACCTATAAAATTTCACCTATAAAATCTTCTAGAAAGGTTCTGGTCAACCATCTTCGCACCTTTCTACATTCCATTGTTTCAGAAAACCAAAGTGCATTTCTCCCCAGTAGGATAATCTCATACAACCCAATTATTTCCCATGAAACTTTTTACTCTATAAAGACCTATAATGTGGCCAAACGAGGCATCATGGCCTGGAAACTGGACATGAATAAATATTTTGATAGATTGAAATGGTCATTCATCCAGTTCGTCCTGATCTAAAGGGAATTTTGTTCAAGATGGGTTGACATCATTATGAAATGTGTTACCTCCATCTCATTCAAGATCTTTATTAATGGAGAAATTTCATATAGCTTATCACCTACTACGGTACTTCTCCAGGGAGACACCCTTTCCCCTTATCTATTCAATTTAATGGTTTTTATTTTATCTAATATCATTTTAGCATCAGCTAATGACAATTTAGTTCATGGAGCGAAGTCATGTCATCGGGGTCTCTCATTTATCATATCTTCTTTACTGATGATTATATCCTTCTCTCCAGGGACACATTTTAAGAATTCAAACATATTTTCCTTCTTATCTGCCTCTATGAGAACACTTCAGGTCAAGCTATCAACCCATCTAGATCAGAAGTTTCTTTCCACATGGGTGTGCCCCTAATTAGAAATTATGAGCTCCAGGAAGAATTTGGATTCCAAATTGTTCATAAACACCAAAAATACCTTGGTCTTCCTATGGTATTTAGCTGATTGAAAAAAGAATTTTTCTCCAGTATTTTGGAGAGGGTGGATAAAAAACTCAATGGTGGAGTTATAAAATATTATTCCAATCAAGAAAATAAATACTCATTAAATCATCCTCCCAATCCATTCCCTTTTTATTTATGATGATATTCAATCTCCTTGGTGTCAACGCCAATCATCTCCATTATCACTTCAAAAAACTTTTGTGGGGAATAAACGATGGAAAGAACAAGGCTCACTAGATCTCTTGGGATAAACTCTTTAAACCCAATAATCTTAGGGGAATGGGGTTTAGGGACCTGTGCCTCTTCAATGATGCACTTATCAGTAACCAAGGGTGCTGATTCATTCAAAAACCTCATTATATCTGTGAAAAGGTTATTTAGGTCCCTACCCCAGTTTCTTGAGGGGATTTCCCTCGACCCTCCTAAGGGAACTTTACTAGGGAATTGGAAATGGATCCAATATTAATATTTGTATAGATCCATGGATGGGGAATGGAAATGGACTCAAAGAAAATTTCCCCACCTTTTAAGATCTCGAAGATACAAATTTTCTATCCCTTTTTAATGAGGGAATTAGATGGTGCCCTAAGAAAATATCCTCCTAGTTCAATGAAAGGGATAGAAAATTATTCTTAGTATCTCATTCCATAGGGATCTAGGTCCTAATTTCTTATACTGGAGTGCAGAAAACTATGGTACTTATAATTTTATATCTGGGTATGCTCTTGCTTCATCTTCTCCAACTCTGGAGGTAGAGGCTCAATGTAATACTATTTGGAACCTATGCATGCCCCCTAAATATCACTACTTTTGGTGGAAATTCTTCACCAGAATCCTTCCGTCTCTAGGGTTCCTTTCCTATTTCCATGCATTAGACATCCCAACAAGTCCTATCTACATGTCCATGCCTGAATCTCAGATGCACACCATTATTTGTTACCCCGGAGCAAGGAACATCTGGTGCACCTTCAACCCTCATACCGACATTCTCTTAGATATGGATCCTGATATCACAACACTTATTGCTAAATTGTCTTCTCACCTCGTCACAAAGGACTCAGATTCCTATTTCAAAATGGAATTGATCATTTGGTTAAGGAGAAATGAAATTATCTTTAACCAAATATCCAATCCATACACCTCTTGGGTTTATAACACATCCCAATGGCTATCAGCGTGGAACTACAATGAACATTTGTTTTGAGACCATCTTTTTAAGCATGATCCATGTTCCTGGAAACCCCCCATTGGTGGAACCCTTAAAATTAATGTAGACGCATCACCCTCAGATAAATACATAACTTGTTTTGGCACCATCACTCTGGAGTCTCATGGGATGGTCATTGTAGCCTTTCACTTTTCTAGCTTAGTGTCGCTCCAACCCAAAGTTGTTGAACCTCAATAAATAGTTATTGGAATTGAATTCTATCTGGAGTAAGGATGGGAATCCATCACTTTGGAATCAGACTACCTCACTATCATCCATGTTATCTCCACTCTAGAGGATGGCCTTAAGCATTTTGGCATTCTAATATCAAAGATCCAGTCACTTCAGCTATGCTTTTTGACTTTATCCTTCTCCTTTACCAAAGGGGAGGGTAACATGGCAGCTCAACATTTAGCTACTCAAGGCCTCTCGAATGACCCACATGTTTGGTTGGATTTGTTCCCCAGTTGGCTATATTCACTTGTTTTACCAGATCTTTGATCTCTTAATATATGAGTTTCTCCTTTTTCATCAAAAAAAACATTGTTTATAATTCTAATTTAATTAAATTAAATTAGTTTTCCATGGATCTCATCATATTAAATTAAATCCATTTTATTATTTATCCACATGCACATTTATTTAATTCCATTATTATTTTTAAGAATAATAATAATATATGTCGTGCTAACGAAGTTTGACTTCCCCATTGGAGATCCAAGTTCAACCATTGTCAATACAATGTTGAGCAACCACCGTAATGAAACTCCATACATGGCCTCTACTCGAAATTGAACCCATCACACCACATGTCATCACTGTGCGCCAATCGAGAAACTGGAGGTTATCGACCCAATCTCAAACGACCTCTAATCACAAACCCACACATGTGGTGCTGATCCAATCTATTCACAAAACATCATCCCACTCATTTATCAATCTATCCCCAAATCATCTATTTGCATGTAGTTCATTCCACCACGACAAATCTGGGAGTTAGATCACACTCGAATCTTCCCCAACAATGTTAAATCATGACCCAATGGTCAAATGATGAATAACGCGAATAACGGTGGGGGAAAATAACCAATACAAAAGTTTTAAACATAACCATTCAACTATTCTTGGTTGATGATCAAGTACGGGGCACTGGGGTTTGATGAAAAAATTAGAAAATAATTAAAACTCTAATCTTGGGCACATGCGAAGGGTGTTCAAATTAACAAAAATCAAATAAAGAGAATTGTTCATGTTCAATTTTTTAATTATAAGGATAGAAAATCACATATAACTAGTCCTACCTCGATTATGGATTGACCATTAGTGAAAAACACATTCTTTAGTGACGAAGATGGTCGGTTGCATTTGCCGCCTGTCGATTCACCTCAATTCGATCACCGGTCGTCGTCCGATCTCAATCCACCAATTGAGAAGAGGTGTAAGATCATCTCAATGATCCTAGGGTTATGTGGATAACCCTATAAGTTTTTCATAATATCCTATTTATAGAAGAAATTGGTTTAGTTCATTTAATTTAAAATAAATAAATAAATTATTTATTTAAACTAAGAGCATCCGCACACAACTACTTCATCCAAACATTCCGCGCTGACCAAATTAAGTTCATGCCTAGGTAAACCACTCCATTACGAACTCAATGGTGGTCTTAAATTTTCAATCCAAGCCTTTTTTATGATTTATTTGGATTAGCATTAAAAAAATAATTTTATTTAATTATTTTATTTACAGTTACATCCTCGGGGACTTTTTCTACAGATGACCCGCACCGACAAAATATATATCGTTCCTAGAATAAAATATATATTCTAGACTGAACCATGCCCTCATATTTCTTATCCGAGATTATATTTAGGAGATATTTCATTATTTCTAAAAAATGTGTGTGCATAATAAAAAAATATTTAATATTTTTATAAAATTAATTTTGGGCACACCAGGCCTCAGAATCGTGCATCGTCTCAGCTCCTAGATCCGAAAATATTCCTAAAAATATTCCAAAGTATTACAGAGCAAAAATAGGGTCTCAAAATTATTCCCTTATTCAAAAAATTACATCCTCAAAAAGAACAAGCTAAGAAAAAGGGTGGAGATTCTAAGCCCACCATTGGCTCTCCTACTCCCATTTTCTCTCATGGATGTAAAACCAAAATAGGAGTGTGAAACTCCCACATCACCTCCTCTCGTAACGTGACTAGGACCAACATCCTCCCCTGGAAAAAGATGATGTGATTCCCTTCTTTAGAAAATACATCTGGTGAAACTTCTATGAACATATGGTCACATAAGATCTCAAAGTCGATATCCTCAAGTTGTCCCTCCATAACTCGCTGAGGTAGTAGAGGGGTAACAACCATCGACTGAAGAAAAAAATCAATACCCTTCTCATCCACCCGAGCCAGCTGCAGTAAAGCTAACTACTCTGAATATTTATGAACTAAGCGTGCCTAAGGCTTCCTATTAAGGGAATCTGCTACAACGTGGCCCTTCCCTGGAGTATAGACTATCTCATAGTCATAATCCTTCTAGAATTCCAACCATCATTATTGTCTCATATTCGGGTATCTATGAGTGAGGACATACTTGAGACTCTGGTGTTCTGAATAAACCAAAAAGTGATCTCTCAAAAGGTAGTGTCGCCAAATTCTCAGGGTGAAAACTACCACTGCCAGCTCTATATAGTGGGTCGTGTAGTTCCATTCATGGGGTCTCAATTGTATCAACCCGTATGTGATAAATTTCTGTCATTGTATCAAGGTTGATGTTGAGAATGAAAGAGTACCAATGAAAAAGGTAGGTGAGTAAACTAATACAACCATGAGAAGCTAGACATGGAAATAATGTGGCATAACCCACGTGTCTTCACATCTCTTGGAAGGAGAGTAACCCCTACCCAGAAACTCCACCACACCCACTAGTGGCATCCCAAGAAAAAATGTTCAACTAGAAAAATTCCACCGGTAATGCGAATACCTACACAGAAACTCTATTATACAACCTCATCCTAAACGAAAACGATAGAGGGAAAAATCCAACACACCTCGGTATTATCCACTTTGTGTGGAACTGACTCTCCCACACAGTTTTTCCCGCATCACAAAAATGGGTCTCAATGGGGGAAGAACCGATCTTCCTCATGAATTCAAAGCTATGTCGAACAACACCAAAACAGGGTCACGCCGACGCCCTGTATCACCCGAGATTAAACCTTGAGAAAGGACTGAAAAAAGTGCCTCATAGAGTGTCTAACAATTTGAACTATAGAAGGTTGAAGAGACACAGTGTGTAGATCTTTTCATTTCGTGCTCTGCGAGATCATAGACATCCAAAGCCTGCAGCTATCTATAGCCCCAACCACCAGCTCCCTGAGCTTGACATGGGTCATCTGGTGGTGGTGGAAGGATCTCATAGTAACTTACAACACCCAGAGCTCCTTCTTCTCCTTTTTCAGCTCCGCCTTCCAGGGGACCACCCTGTCCTCGCTTGGGAGATCCCAAATCATGGCATTGTCTCTATCGTGGCAGTCCATATTCTATCTTTCTAGGATTATCAGATCATTTGGTCAAGTATTATCATGCCATGTGACCTATCCCATAACAACCATAGAAAGGGAACTCCCTGAGCTATGCTGGTTCTCTGTGTTTCCCCTGCACTATACGACCACGTCCCTAAGTCTTCTCACATAAGGGTCTCATGTTCTGAGATCTCCGGTGCCTGAAATTGACTGTAACTGAATCATCTCTATCGTCCCCACTAAAAACTCTAGATAACTATCATCCCTATGATAGAAATATCTCTATCACAAGTTCCTGATCCAGCACTCCGACATAGGTGGATATGCACAAGGGAAACACACTGGCTCCGATCTCTCTACGGAGTCCCGGATCAAATTTATTTGCTCAAAAGTATCCATATCTGATCATGTTGAGAGAGGAGTGCTTAAGGTCTGTGAACATATCTCTGTACATATCCATATTCATCCCTCTCTATTGAAGCACTAGAGGCTCCTAGTTCTAAATGGAGCATAAGTAAGAGGGGTAGTGCTCCTCATGAAATAGCCACCGGAAGTTGTCCCATGAGAGAGTCAACTCATCATGTATCTGGTTAACCAAGCTCCTAGAACACCCATCTGGTCCATGGAAAATATTGGCTACAAAATCCACCACATGATCTGTTAGTGTTCAGATAATAATGAAGATACAGACCACCAACTCTAGATAATCCTCTTATTCCTATGGATTTGGCTCGCCACGGAACCTCAGCGGTCTCTGATGTTGGAACTTGTGAAGTGCGCTCAACCAGCACACATCCTTAGAATACTCTATTGAAAAAATCTGATGCTCAATAGGTGGAGGTGATACTACCTATCCACTTGGAGGAAGGGGGTTGCACGATGGACACTGAACTGAGAACCCGTCACTCATAGGATCATCATGACGAACTTGTTCTAATATCCTGTTTGGCTATCATCACAAAGGAATCCTGAAACTTATCAAGGATTACCGCTATCAGATGAGCATATACATAAATATCAATAATAATGGGGAGATAACTTAAGAATGGAAGTCAATGACTCAATCCTATATGATGCATGTATTATTGATCCCTACAATAAATGTCTTGGCATGACGAGTCGACAAGCAGGTAGTAAAGGTCCTGGTGAATGGCTATGTTAGCCACTGCACCATCACTACACTCCCTGGCCCAAGAGACATACTTGAGATACTTTGACATTGTTTACCTAAACCCAAACAAAAAAATTCTTAGGGAAACATCTGAACAACTTCCCAATAGTTGAACCACCATTGAAACTAATCTGTCATGATGCAACCCAAGTTGGGGCTCGAGCAGCAACTACCCCAATCCCACCTCCATAGGCTAGGTGGTAATGAGAACTACCAAAGGCACACTAAAATCGGGGAGGCCTTTGCCTAAAAACATGCACACATGCACACAGCCAACTCAATGCAAAAGTGCAGAGGGAAAGAAATGAAGAATGAAACACTACAATAAATATACCAAATATGCATGGACCACTAAACAGGACAAAATACGGTAGTGTATAATGAAAAGAAAAAGGGGGAAAAATACACACCCAAACCTCCCAACCTGAAAAAACTGGAAAAGAGTAAATATCTGAGATATCCCATATCTAGTATCTCATGTTATGACAAACATACACGGTCCAAGCATGCCATATCCCTAAGCTCCTCTAGAGCCACAATCGACCTATCCGTCATTTTCAAAAAAACACAACACATGTTGGGTGAAGCCCATGCAGGGGTGAGTATATATGTACCTAGTATAATTTTCTGAAAAGGGTGAAGGGGAGAGCAGTAAGAGATACAATTGAAGAGGAAAACAATAGATAGAATAAGGTATAGTAAGAGAGTATATCTCAACCCAACAAGAGAGTGAAAGTGAACTAGTTCAAACCCAAGGAGCACAACACGGTGAGAATATGAACTTATCATTGAGTCTTTACTACCTATAGAAGGGGAGTGGACTCATCCAACCAGGAGAATCTAAACACGAAAATCAAGTGGCATACCCCACGCATCGTCGCCTCTCCTGGAAGGAGAGTAACTATACCCAAGGAGTGGGTATTGAAGTAGGATATATATATATATATATATGTATATGTACTCAGTCAAAGAAACCCAAATGAGAGATTAAGGGGATATCCATCTCACAGCTCATCCTAAGAAGATGATTAGACAACAGTTCCAAGGTAAAGTCCATCTGTGATTCCCAACACCTCATGCGTCTGCCCAGGGCACACAATTCAAAGGGACTAAATCACCAAAACTTGATATTATCCTCTTTGGGTGGTGCTAACTCACCCACATGGTTTTAATTAATTTCACAAGGACATTTCTTAGTGGGGAAAGAGTCCCTCTTTCTCATGAGTCCAAATGTTCCTCAAACCACGCCTTAACATTGGGCCACACAATCAAGGGGTCACCGTTTTTAGGAAAAGATCTCATTCCCTGGTACGATAGGAGGGTCCTACTCTGGTAGTCACTGAGGAATGCCACTACCTAGCCCTATTAAAGGGTAGTTCTCGAGAAGGTCACTGAGGAATACCAATGCCCAGTCCTACTAGAGGGTAAGCCTGGTGAGTTGTTAGGGAAACGCCACTAGACAGCCTGGATAGAGGGTTACACCAGGAAGATGTCATCAAGGAAAGTCATTGCCCAACCCAGATGGAGGGTAATATTGGAACTTTGAGGAACTACAATGCCCATTCCTACTGGAGGGTAACTTGGAAAGATCATCAGGTAATGCCACTACCTAGTCCTACTAGAGGGTAAGCCTAAAACTGCCATCGTGGAATGTTACTTCCTATCCCGGTAAGAGTGTATGTTGTGAACTTCCATCGGGGAATGCCACTGCCTATCCTAACTGGAGGGTAAGCTCGGAACTACCATCAAGGAACTCCACCACCCATCCCATATGGAGGGTAAGCCTAATACTACTCTGGTGATTTTGTATGATCTTTGTTGTCATCAGGTGCCATCTCAGTTCATCCTAAATCATAAAAATTTCTCATTTTATCTCGAAATATTCTTTTGAGGGAATCATCATATTCTACATAGAAAAACACTCAGGATAGGCTACTCCCATACCAAAATTTGAATTCAAATGTAGGAGATACAAAACTTTGAAGTTTCCTAAAAAATAGGTGCACGACATGTCGGGGAGCTTCATGTTGTGCGGTCTGGCTATACTATTTGTTCGTGTCCTCTCTAGCACATGGATTACTGGCTATGCAGCACTACACATCATGTAAGCATACTACATAATGTGTCTCGGCTAAAGTAATGATGAACGCATGAGGCTCATCATCGATCTGAGGGAAAAAACATAATTTCCTTGATATGCCTCTTCAAATGGACCTAGATGTCTAAATGGATCACACTATTTTGATCCTTATGGAAAAACTCTCAGGATATACTATTTACTTGCCTCAATCAACCACCTAGTAAAAAAGTCACATTTCACCGCATCATGCTCGAACGCTGCTTCATGGGCTAGAACCATGATTCTGAATTAAATACCTGAAATTGGTCTTCAAACTTGCTCAATAATTTCAGAGTCACAGCGTCAAAAACGGTTTGTCATTCTGACACCGTATAAGAGAGCTATGTTGGATACAAGATCCCGTAATAAAAATAATTTTATTATTATTGTGTGTTTTGTTGACCTAATATTGAAGTCCAAAAAAGATATCCAACATTGGTCTTAAAATTACTGCCTCAATTTTAGAGTCACGCTACCACTGATGGTTTGTCAATCGATATCATATGTGGAAGTTACGAACAAATCAAGGCTTTGATAACCAAAAATAATAATATTATTATTTTATTTTATTATTATTTTGATATATTTTTTCAATCAAACCTTGATGTAGGTACCATTTAATTTTTCACACGTCTCGGCCCCCATATCCATGTGCCTCCCTTTAATATCTTCATTCTTTTAATATTAATAAAATTATATAATAATAATAATAATATGTGAAAATATTCATGCGCACCATTTGTTTCAGCACCCCATGCGACCCAAATTTCCCCAATTCAACTCTTTTAAATCCTTTTTTCGATTGCTTTTATCAAAATTACCATGGGATAATAAACACCATTGTTTATTATTCTAATTTAATTCCATTAAATTGCATTTTCATGGATCTCACCATATTAAATTAAATCCAATTGATTTAATTAACCACAAACACATTTATCTAATGCAATTATTATTATTAGGAATAATAATAATATCCACTACATTGGCCAATTTTGACTACTCCGTTGGAGATACAAGACTTTTCACTATCATACCAATGTCTAGAAGTCTCTGCTATGAAACTCCATGCATGGGCTCCACTCAAAATTTACCCCATCTCACTGAAAGTCATCGCTGCACACTAATCAAAAAAACTGGGTTTATCAACTTGATCCCAAACCACCTCCGATCATAAACACACATCCATGGTGCCAATCCAATCTATTCACCAAACACCATCCCTCTTATTTATCAATTTTTCCCTAAATAGTCGATTCACATGTAGTTTATGCCACCACAACAAATTCGATGGTTTGGTCGCACTCGAAACTACCCCAAGAATGTCGAATCGTGACCATATAGTATAATGATAAAGAATGTGAAGAACGGTGGGGGGAAATCACCAATAAAAATGTTTAACCATCACCAGCCAAGCATTTTTTCCTAATGATCAAGAACGAGGCACATGGTTTAGATGAACAAATCAGAAAATAATTAAAACTCCAAACTTGGGCACATGTAATGGGTGTTCAAATTAACACATATCAAAGAGAGGTAATTTATAATCCTCGATATTTTAATTATATGGGAGAAAAACCACATATAATGAGTCCTAACTCAATTATATATTGATCATTGGTGAAAAATGCATCTGTTAGCAATGAAGATGATCTGTTGCATCTCCCGCCTGTTGATTCACCTCGATCTGATCACAGGTTGTCATCTGGTCTCAGTCCACCAATGGAGAAGGGGCGAAAGATCCTCTTAACAATCCTAGGTTTATGTGGTTAACCCTAGTGATTATTTATAACACCTTATTTATAAAAGAAAATGGTTTAGGTCATTTAATTTAAAATAAATAAATTATTTATTTATTTTAACTAAATGCACCCTCCAAAAACTACTTCATCCGAATACCCCATGCCGACCAACTTTATATCATTCCTAGGGAAAACATCACTATACAAACACAAAAGTGGTTTCAGATTTCCAATCTGAGTCACTGTTCATGGGTTATTTGGATTATCAATAAAAAAATTATTTAATTATTTTTTTCGATTACGTCCTCAATGACTTTTTCTACAGATGACCAGTGCCGACCAAAGTTATGTCACGCCTATGGTAAACACCACGTTTTTGACTCAATTGTGCCCTCATATTTATGATACAAGATTCTGTTTAGGATATATTTCACTATTTCTAAAAATCCACATTCCCGCAATAAAAATATATTTAATATTTTTATAAAATTAATTTTGGGCACACTGGACCTCAGAATCGTGTGTCGTCTCAGCTCCTATCTCTAAAAATATTCTTATAAATATTCCAAAGTCTTATAGTAAAAACCAGTGTCTCTAAATTTCAAATAAGTCTCCTAAGATTGGAAATACTCATAGACCCAGTATACGAAATGCACGTGCTAGGTGAGGGATGTACCTGGGACCAACAGTGCAGGGTCTAGACTATTAGGAGTTTGAGGATGATTATAATAATTAGGGCAGTCCACCTCAGGATAGTGGGCCTTCCATCACTTCTTCTTAAAGAGTTTTATAAGGTTCTTTGATAGTTGATATATACTCAAATAATGGACTTGAAGTGTCTCCTATAATTCCCTCAATAGATCAAGTTTTAGAAGGATTTTTTGGCCCTAGTCCTAAAAAGACTTTTGAGGAACCAATAAAAAGCATTGAAATTACTCCTATTAAAATTGAAAAAGAATCTAGTGATGAAGATGAATTCCAATCTGTAGGAACTAAGTCATTAGAAATTGAGGATGATGGTAGGAATCAAAATTATGATCCATCTCTTTCTATACTTGTTTCTCCCCCTTTTATTCCTTCCATATCCTATATAACAAAATATGATAATGGGTTAAAATAAAAATTTATGGGGGTGTTGAAATAATTTTTTATTGATTTTGGAAATTCTATGGAGGCAATAATAGAAGAATATTTCTCCAAGAAAGTATCTTTAGTTATTTATTCATCTTGTGATGGACCTAATGAGAAATGTGATTGAGGGTTTGAAAGCACGAGTATGTACTTTTCAGGTAGATATTTTAGACATGTTATTGATGTTATACCAAAGTTATCTTAATTCAGTATTTCAGGATATTACATCTACTACTCTATACCTTTATCCTCATATTCCTTATGTTGTAAATAAATATACAATAAGATAACCCATAAGAGAAGAGTTAATAGTTGTTTTTGATGAGTTTGAGAAAACAGGATAGATGGTGTTTGATGGTTTTCTAACTCATATTGATAAGAATTTGGTGTTATTCAGAAAGGATGTAAAATAAACTATAAGAGATAGAGATACTATTAAATGATCCATTGATTTCAATCTTAGTAGAATCTTCATCAAGCCAGGTCAGAAGGATATTTTTAGATCTTTGGATAGTGATCTGAAGATTCCTCCCTTGACCAAATCATTCAAGTCTCAAGATAAAAATATGAAAATACTAACTTAGGTTCTAGAATCCTTCATTACAAAAAAAGAGGATTACATCTAGGAACTGGAACATGGATCAAGGGAAGAAAAGGATTTTACCCAGTTTCTAGAACCCTACATGTACACTTCTAACACATCCATCCCAACTCCACCTACCTTAACTGTTACCTCAACCCCTCCTAGTACTACAACCTCCTCTATTAACCCTTTTTTCTTGTCTCCTAGACAAGCATTCCAACATATCAAACCCTTTTCCAGTTGTGTAGTCATTGGTGATCCTACCATAACCTCACTACCTAAACCTACACAACCAAACCAAACTTCATCACTCTCTTCCTCAAAAGTAAAGGACCATGTTATCCCATAAGAGTTCAAGGATGTGACAGATTCTAATTTTTATTATAATTACTGATATGAACACTACATGTATCCTTTTTTAATCCACTAAGATATTAATGGAATACTCCTTTTTTACTTATTTTTTTGGTCATTTTTATTTATATTTACTAATATATCTGTACTATCTATTTTATTTTCTTTCCTATTGTATACTTTTTGATAATCCAAAAAGGGAGAGAATAATTATAACATTAATTAAAGAGATTAGGAAAATTTGAATAGCTTTTATAAATGGATAACATTTTGAGAAATATTTGTTTCAATTTTTTGAAAATATACTTATGATGTATTCAATTCATTTCGTTTTATACATCATGATTTGTGATCATCAAAAAGTGTGAGATTTTTTTACTAGACTCACACCTAGTTATTTCAATGATCTCAAATCATATTTATTATGTTTCTACTGAATTTCAGGCTTTATGATTATCAACTATTTTCTAGCCAAAATGATAAAATTGGTTAAGTCTTGAAGTTATCATGACAATATACCACATGTGTAATGAACCAACCATGTGAAGAAATTGAACTGGTCAGGAAGATCAAGTGATCATGTGTAAGTGACTGCATGTTGAACTTTAAGTGACCACATGTTGAACTCTAAGTGATAGCATGCGCAATCAAATAACTGTGCAACAGATGAGAATTTTTTTTTCAATTGATGAAGTGACTCTGGGTTGAATTTCAAGTAACCACATGTGTATTTAACCTACCACATAAACAACCAAGTTACCATGTGTCAAGTGAGAAATATTTTTTGTAAGTGTTGAATTGACTATGTTTGTAAAATGCAGTGACTACATGATCAAAGGAACCCACCTCATGAATAAATGGATCTTGCGCATGAAGAGATGAATATATTTCATGACGATGTGAATCTAATACATTAAGTCTTGAAGAAACTACAAGAAATCATGAAGTTACCACATAAAGAGATGAACCTACCACAATAATAAATCAAGTGACCACAAGAGAAAATGAAGTTACCATGTAAAGTGATCGTAGCTAGTTATCATTCCAAATTAGAGAATTTCCAAAAATCCAACGGATATATTTTGGATCATTAATTGCAGAACTACTGAATTTAATAATTCAATGAGTATGAAGACTAAAGAATGAGTATCATCCAACTACTACTCTTAGATAGAGTTCTCTCAAAGAATAATAACCAATCATGGACATATAGATAGAAAAATAGAGATGGTGAATATATACCGATCTCCAAGCAAAGTCTAAAAAGGAAAAGTGATTCACAAATGGATTACAGAACATTTCATGACACTCTATTTTCCATAATTCTCTATTAAAACTCAATTGAATCTATTAAATGATATATCTAAAGACTACTAATAAACTAAATCTAACCAAATTGAGTTGCATCGAATATTCTAACTATCTATATATTACTATATTTGTTATATCGTACATTTCTAAGTTGTGTTTGTTATAATCTATTTATATGTTAACACATTCCCCTATATTGTATTGGATGATTCTAGATACACTCTCACTTTTTCTTTTACATATATACTCCCATGAAGAACTATGTAAGAGTATTTGTATAGAATGTACTACCTGTGTGAATATTTTTTATATAAAACCTAATCTAGGTTGTGACTCAGTTCATTTGATTAATAAAATGCTTGGTTGTGGGTGATTACTAAGTGGATATGACTTGGTCTTGTCTTGAGACCGAACCTATTGTTTAATTCTAATCTGTGCTTTCTTGTTTTATCTAATCTATTTTTGAAATAAACTAGTATCTATTTTTAAAACTAGAATGGAAATAGATTACTTTTATAGTTATATTTAAAAAGGGTTTTATATATTGTTTTTGATAAAAGTAAATATATTTTCAAAGATAAAAGAGGTTTAAACTTGTTTTATCTGAGTTGTGATTGAAACTTTGAGAAGCTTTTTAAATGAAAAACTGATATACTTCTACTATTTTATTTAAGTGGAATTTTTAAAAAAATTGGGGGATTAGGTTTTTAAATTTTTTTAACATATATTTTAATTGAAACTCAATTTACCCGCTCTTGAGTTTTCCACTCCGACCTATAGGTTTCATCAATATTTCATCATCGTAATCATAAACCATCTAGATAAATAATAAATATGGTAATAGTGGATCATATTCTCATTAAATCATATGAATCATCAAAGGATTTTTTTATAGATAAAAATTCCTTTAAAAGACCACTGGAACATTTCTTGAAGAAAATACCCTTTTCATTTTGAAATCAATTATTTAAAATATAAAAAAAATTCCAAAATATTAAGGATACATATTGCTTTGAAAATAAACATGTAAAATTATAAATTAATCTTCAAATCAAAGAGAAGTTGTGACTGTGGGAAATTTTTTCATGCGGTGTATGTTAAAACAAATATTCCTTTCAAATTTTCAGTAGAAATTCAAAATTACCTAATTCCAAAAATGAAAAGAAGATTCCTTTTAAAAAATTATAAAAATTAAATCATGGGTAAAAATGAATTTATGCAATCATTTTGGAATGGTAAATAAGTTATTGAAATAATTTTAAATAAAATATGGATATGTAAGAAAAATATTTTACACTAAAGGGAGAAATAAAATCGTTTTTCCATAAAAACGTTCTTTTGGTCTCTTGAGTATTTAAAGAGAAAAAAATTAATGAAAAACATTTAATCTCTAGAAATAAATATAATATAAGAAAATTTATATGGTTTGGGATAGATATATCATATAATTTCATCATTAAAAATTTAAGCATAAATAATCTCGGTAAAAATGAGATTGCAACATAAAACCCTTATTGCTATTATTACTTTTGAGTCAAAATTCCCATGAAAGGAATGACATAAAATGAAACTTTAAATAAAATCAAAATAATGATATTCATGATATAATATATAAAAATGGAATTACATACACCTCATAAAACACTATATGTGTAAAACATAACAAATGTCCCAAGGAAGACAACTTGAGGTGGTAAACCCTTACCACTTTACAAACTTTCTAATCAAATCCAATTGGATGAAATAATTTGAATTATAACCTTAGATACCAAGAATTGATAATTATAGATGATATAACATGTCAAATTATCTATATATATATATATCATATAAACATAAATAGTTGTATAACATCAAACTTGTCATAATAAAACAATATTGAGATGAAGAACCCTTACCTTATTCCTGACTTGATTAGTAAGTACTATAACCTCCTATATAATAAATTCAGATTTATTATAATTCTGTAAAATAACCATATACATATTTATAATATCATATATGATCCACTTATAATATTCAATATATTTTTATTAATAATTCTCTATTAAAGTCATCATTTCAGGTGTCAGCTAGTTCATTTCTCATGTATGTTTTTCTTTGTCAATCCTGGTCCATGAATTTTAGTCATGGTTCCATTATCTCAAAAACGTTAATCATGTCATAAGTATCATATATAATCATTATACACAATTTTATAACTATTCATACAAAGTGGTGATCAAAAATGAATTATATCGCTTTATGGAGACAGTAATCCATACTTACTACCAAGCCTAAAGGATTTTGAATTTTTATTTAGTTTCCCATATTTAAATTGGGTTTAGGGGTAACCTTACATGGATCAAATCCCAAAGGAACTTAGGCATAATACATGACTTAAAGGCCCCAGAAACCTGACACCAATAGAACATACCCTCTCACGCCTATTTTAGTAATTAACCTAGCTTCCAACCTTGAAAGCCTACCCAGCTAACAGTTCTATTTGCAAAGATGAATGGTTCCTTGTAATGATGGAAGATTCAATACTCTCTCATTATTTCAATCTAGTATCCCTACAAAGATGGGAGATTCTTATCTGAATCCCACATCTGGATCAGCACTGTAGAATATTAAGGCCCGAAACAAATACCCCATCGAGAATCACTTCATCATCGCACACCAGACCGGGACAACCCCCAAATCCCAACGCTGATGAGAACTCCTCTGTCGCCGCCTACAAGTGATCCTACCACAATTAATGGAATTTTTACCATCTCTAAAGGATGTCGTTGAAGACATCCCACCGAAAACTACGTGCTTCAATGGATTAGATATTGAGGTCTGACCACCATAGCTCACCTCCATTGAGAATCCTGTATACCCCCATTTTCATAGAGAATGAGACACCACACCAAGCCTCAAACTCCCTTGATGTCTAAGCCTCCATTCACTACCATTGTCGAGAATCCCCCTCGAGGGACCTACCGATAACTCGTATGTACACATGAGTGATGTTTACACTTTCTGATGGATGAAATGTAATAAAGGTAAATGATGATTCAACTTTACAGAATCATTATTATACCAAACATTTCATGTATATTTATTAAATATATCCTTATTTCCATCCAAGTAAAGTGGAAATGAAA
The DNA here is from genome assembly GCA_963277665.1 of Viscum album. Classification (NCBI taxonomy): domain Eukaryota; kingdom Viridiplantae; phylum Streptophyta; class Magnoliopsida; order Santalales; family Viscaceae; genus Viscum; species Viscum album. The sequence continues at coordinate 1,894,455,955 of OY728165.1, forward strand.
AATGAATCACAACTCTTTGTGGAGGTGGTAGTCCACTTGTATGCACAAGCGATGTTATCTTTTTTCAATGGATGGGACGGTAAGAAGGTAGATAAGATACTATAATTTAGGAATCATAATTATTTCATAAATATCATATATAAACATTAAATTGAACATAATAACTAACCATGAAATATGGTGATGTAAAATCAATCATATCACCATGCGGAGGCGATAGTTCACACATACAAGTCAGCAATGATTTCATCTCCCATTTGATGAAGAAGTGGTGGAAATTGTTTTTTAATCAATATAATAAAATTTCATTATATTTATGATAATGGATTCATGATTTTATGATTGATACAACTGTTTTAGATAATGTGGAAGTAGAAATAAAATTTAATGTGCATGGTTAATATTTATACATCTTCTTTGAGATACGTCCTATAGATTACTCCTTAAGCCTTGAATGATTGGTCTTAGGAGAAGGAAATGGGATATTAGATGAAGAGAAGTAATATAGGAAGGTTTTGGATTAGGTATTTTCTAATATAGAATTCTCAAATTGAGTGAATAAGGGAGGAGAATATGTGCCCTTTTATAAGTGTGGGGAGGGAAAAAATGGAATTACTTAAAAGATTTCAATAAAATAAGGTCACTTTAATGTGAAAATGGATAAAATGGAAATTAATTCAAAAATATTATAACATAAAGTTGAAATATCTTCAAATAATAATAGTTAGGAATTTTTAGGTGGGTTTATCGCCCTTATCACTTAGTTTAACCCTCCCCAAGTAAACCCGTTTCAACCTTAATTGAGGAAACAAAATTTTATTGTTTTTACTATTCCTTATGAACAAGAATTAAGTAGAACCTATTAAATTATATTAATTATGATGATTAAAAATAGGGAATCCATTTTAATACATTTAATTTCTATAAGTACCAGAATTTAAAATGTAAATAAGCACGTTGAACACAATGAAAACCTATTTGTAGAAAATTGTATTTTAAACATAAAACTAAATTTACATCAATTAATTACCTAGTAAAAACCATGAAATTAAGGTTAAGATATTTTATTGAATATATAATATATAAATTTTATTAAAAAATCAATCAATATATATTAATTTAATTTATTAATAAAAACACACATTACGCACATAAAAACAGTTTTTAGAAAAATGTGTTTTTAAATAAAAAAATGAACTTATACCAAAATCAAGTATAATTTTGATTCCCATATAATTAATTATTTTATTTATAATTTATGTATTCTTATGTTACTTAATTATAAAATTAAAAACACAATATAACTTTTAAATTACTTCAATTAATGAAATGAAATGAAAGTTTTCAAAAAATTGGTATTTTTTACAATTCACTGAAAAATAAATCTTTTTAGAAAAAAGAAAAAATTAATAACACTATGATAATATTAAAATGATGATTTAATAAATTTTATTCATTTTCTAAAATAAAATTTCTAAAAATATTATAAATTAATTATAATTTTTTTTCAAAAGATGTGGTAAAAAATATTTTTGAAGAAAACATATTTTAGAAGCATAAAATAACTTTACTGAAAATTGTGAAATTATTTATTATGAAATAATAAATAAATTTGAATTATATAAAACCAATATAAATATTTTTGATAATGTGGTTATTTATATTAACACCGCTAATTTAATAGCTAGGTTATAATTATCACATTTACATAATAATATTTTAATAGTATATTACATTTTGTTTAAAGATATGTATTGCATGTCAATAAAGATATCAAGAATAATATTCTTTTAAACTAAATCTTCAGGTCATTATAGCTTGGGATTTTAAAATTTGGTGGTAGGGGGACATGGTCCAACCACTCTATGCATGGATTCCTTTCAGGATTCACCGAAGTACATTGTATTTCCATAGATTCTAAGCGAGTATTCGAAGAATTGATCAACTCATTATGGGAGTATTATTCATGTGTCTTACCCATAACCAGTCTAATGACTCACAATGCGGAATGAATAATTTCCAATGGTGTAAGTCACAATGATCCAAAAAATATGGATCCTTGAGGAATGTAGGATTATGCCATGATTTGGTGGAACCACTTTCTTCGATCCTGGTCAATAGATCTAGGGTTATCGATTATTGAATCTCCATGGAAGGTTTGGTGAGTCCATCTTGAATATCCTCTCAATCATGATGGTATAATTTTTGAAGAAATATGAGTTTTTTACTAACCTCAAGATCCTAGAGTATAGTGGGTATCCAAGAATATATTAAAGTTTCTTTAATGGCTTTTAGAATATTAGAATGCAAGACCATACCATTACCTTTTTAACAATTATTATGAGTGTTTGGAAGAGGTATCTAAGGATAACTCCCAATATCCATGTAATGTGTATACTAATGGTTGTGGAATGCTCCTAGGGAATTCACCTATCATGACTGATCTTCCCAGGGAAAATATTCCTCCCATGCCTCGTCGTTGGTGTCACACACTTGATTATCAAGGGGACTAAAAATGAAAATATTAACCTTGGTAGTGGTCAGTGGTGGATAGTTTCTAGAATCATTGAATGAAAAACATATGGGAATTTGTTTTCGATATATGAGAAAACTAACTTGCAGGGCAACATACAACCCCATCCTCTAGCTTGCACATAGGGAAATATCTCTTTACCAATCTAACATAGTATTATGAGAATCTCACTATATTTCAGTCAGAAGTTAAAGAGGTATCCATCAGAGTTAGGATATTGATCTAATCAATGCACTAAGATTTAGACCATTCAAAACTATTGTTTGAGGGATAAAAGGTGATCAGAGATCCAAATATAGGTCATGAAACGACCCTGAAAGTGATTGAATGTTTCCCACATGTTCTATCAGAGATATTCTACATGGTTCTAAGTGAGAAACTCAAGGATTGAGAAGCAGGTAATATTCTATGACAAGAACATGAATGTAATATGGTTGATGGATAGTGATCCCCATATTTTCTCATCTTCCTCTTCATCTTACTCAAAAGGAAACTCCTACTCAAAGGGGATGTGTTTGTGGGAATTAATAGGATGGAGAAATGAGGACCTCCTTTACTATGAATCCCTAGGTGGTAGTGATTTCATATGAGACACACTACCCTAGGTTGACAAGCAGTTCTACTATGCTAACATGGGATTTAACAAAATTTCCATATATGATGGGGAGTCTGTAGTCTTGTATTTAGGGAGGTTTTTGCGTGATTTTGGATCTACTTGATATTGCTCCTCATATAAAAATGGTAAGATAGATCCTAACATTTTCCCCACCTCTGGTGTAGAAGTAGAGGGAAAGGATATTAGTGGGTACGTCCTCAATCACTGGGTACTTTCCCCCATGTATTGTGGTAGAGTAGGCATGAATATCTCTTGTAAATCCTTAGTGGTCTCGAATTCTAATAAATCAAGCATGGTATTCCATTTTTTCTCATATATACCATTAAAAAATGATAAAAATATTCTCTGAGTATGAATTTCTTGGTTTCATAGATATCCTTTCCATGGTAAATGATGGTAGCATCATGGGGAGGAACTCCACAATGGCGGGTAATTACTTCACCCCAGGGAGGACCTCCAAGGCGACACACTTATTCGTTATGGGGAGAACCTCCATAATGGATGATAGTGAAAAAAATGGCTAGTGGATTCAAACCAACATTCTTGGTGGATGAATGGAGACTTGATATCAGTTTGGCATGAATGTTCCCCTATGAAATAGTTTAGGAGATAGAGGATGTGATAATGGTTGCAGGAGTTATTGGATTAGTTACCTGTAGAGAATGAGTGGTGGTATAACCCTAGAATTGGCTTCATATATCTAGAGATGAGGAATTATAAATGAGAGAAATATCAAATTTTTTTGGGTGGACCTGTGTTGATGATGACATTGGCTGGTAGGATCCCTCCTTGGCGAATCATGGGTGGCACTTGGGGATGGTACACCCAGGATATTACCTAACTCCTCAGTGAAGGTGATTAAACACTAGAAAAGGTTAATATTCATTTTTTATATTATTATTTTCATTTTCTTAATTTTTTATTAATAACATCATTAGTGAATTTTACAATTTGAATTTCTATTTATGTCATGTTTGTAATTCTGGATTAAATAACACCAATACTTGGCACATTTTTCAAAACATCTTTAGAAAACCCTATTTATAATTTTGTTTTGATATTTTCGGATTGTGTTTACCGTTTTTTTAGAAATTTATTAACCTCATGGATCACATGGATATTCACATTGGAAGACACTCATCATGGGCCTTGAATCCAAAACGTTCTATGCAAAGTGAACTAGACAATAGACCATCAAAATTAATGTAGTGGCCATGATAAAAGCGGAATGAAGATGAAATGAAAATTAGAATGGAGTAAATAAAGGGGAACATGTCATAAAATTATTTCTAGATCTAATTATAATTTTTCAGGGGTGATCTAGGCAGCCAAAGTGGAATATGAAATTCTGGTCCAAAATTGGTGGCCTATAATAACAACCCACCATTTTCATCATAACTTTGAGTATATGAGGAAAAATGGGATGAAATTTTTAAATATGTTATAATACATACTAGGATTAAATTTAATCTTATATATACCACCCAAATTCATCTATATATAATCCCATTCAAGTTTTTCTGTTCAATGGATGAAAGCTGGATCCAAATTCGGGTCAATGGTGGAAAAGTCTTAATTCCACCACTTTACACCACCCTAGGCCTACCATATTCATGTGAAAATACTTGTATATAACGAGGTTCATCCCAGGGATAAAAAATTACTATATAAGGTTTTGGTCGTAAAGGAAAATGGGGGATTCATTTTTTATTTTCAAATGCAATGTTACTCTGCCTATTTATTATTGCAAGTTGAATTTTTCACTTGTAAGTTATTTTAAATCACATTAGTTAAAAATAAAATTTCTTATTATTATCATATTATATTATTATTATTAATTTATTCTTATTTTTTTCTCAAATTATGAATTTATTCACACCAACTATTGTGAAATTATTCACACAATGGTAGATCATTTTTTTTCACTTTTCCAATTCTGAGCTTATGAGTCTACTTTTTTTTCATTGAGAGATTTTCATCAATAAAGGACTAAACCTATTATAGTATGATACAAGGGAGTTTAAATGTGATATATTGGATGATATTTTATGTACTTTAACCTCTAATTAGTTCTTTGATTTTATAGTTCTATTCAATGATTTATTTTCTTCTCCATCTTCACTGAATTTAAAAACTACATATTTGTAGTGCTAGTACAAACCTATTCCTTAGAGTGATCATAATAGTAATCCTTAAATTTTTTATGTTATTGGATTTGAAATTATGAATATATTAAATCAATTAATCATGTGTGGGGAATTATCTCAATGATTGGATAATTCTTGAATTAATGATACTAAAATAATCAAAAATAAATTCATCCAATCTACCCCTAGTAATAACCTAATATCATCTCATTCCCATTAATTGAATCCACATTGATCCTTAGTGTTTTAGTAATACACTCAAATCAAGCCCAAATTTTTTCACTTTATATCCAAACCCACTATGTAGAATTTTTGTGTTTTTAGGTTTCTTTTAGGGTCTTTGAGGATTTGAAAACCCAAACTAAACTACAAGCAACCGCTTCAATCCTAAAATTAGGTAAATTTGGGAGAGATCAAATTTTGGAATAATTGCTAGGGACCCAAATAATTCACCTTATAAAATCATTATATCCTCCCTCATTTCTCAATTATCACCCACTTATCTTATCGTTTCCCCTTTTTTATTTTTTTTGGCGCATGTCGGTCTATACCTATAATCATTTAAACCAACTAGTTATGTTGGAAATTTTTGGGGTTGGGGAGTCCATCACACCTAGAGTATCCTTCCCATTTATAACACCATGATATTTCAGAATATATTTACCTCTAAATAATTTGATGTTTTTTTTTCACACAACACCAAGTTTAAAAGAATGACAAAATATTATTAAATAAATGTAACCTTTATAACTTAACTACAAAATTGGTGGGTATGAATAGGATTAACTACATTATGAAATATATATATATATATAAATAAATTTACAAATCAATAAAAATTTATTTCTTAATTCTTAAGGAATAATCACTCAATTTTTATAAAAGTCATTTTATACTTCAAAAATACATTTCCTTCAAAAAATGATTTTTATTGATTTTTGTGGGAAAATGTAATATTTAATTTTTTACATATTTATAAAATTTATTTGATAAAAAAACTTAATTTTTTAAATCATAATATCAATATTAACACGTGGTGAATTTTTGATAATGTTTTGAAAAGATTTATTTTTTTGATGAATAGTGAAAAATACTGATTTTTATTAAAACTGTATTTTTTCCAAGAATTTACAAAGTTTTATTTTTAAAAATAATTCAAAATTAAAATTAGTTCAAATATATTTTCATTAATCCAATAATTTTCATTATATTCAATTCCATTTTTAATTTTGTATAAAAATATTTTTTCTATGTAAAAAAACAATTTTCTAAAAAATTGTTTTTATGCATGAAATATGTTTTTATCTTCATAAATTAAATTGATCACTATTTGTGAATTATTATAATTAAATTCATATATTATATATTTAATAATTTTTTTAACATTCATAAAAAAAATTTCTATGCATTGGATAAAAAAATCTAGTTTCATGTTTAAAACTGTATTAGTTTGAAAAATTGATTTCATCATGTATTGAGCACTTATTATAAAATTAATTTCTAACAATAATGTCTTTAATTTGATAAAAAAATTCTATATTTTTAATTAGGATGTTAAAATTTGATAAATAGGTCCCTTTTATTTTTAGGCATTATGAATAGTAACTGTGGTAAAATTTATCACCTCAATAAAGGGTAAATCAGGTTAATCCGGATAAAAACCAAGTGACAAGGCTATAATTTTTCACCATAATTATTATTGTATGATTTTAATTCTAACCTTATTATCATAGTCTCAAAATGGGTTTTATTAATAAACACTTTTCCATGAAAATGAACTATATAATATTTTAAGAAAAGAAAGTTAAAAAATGTTACTCTCTTACTTTTAAATAATTATTATTTGTACACATGGGGACAAACGAAATTTATGAATGAATATAAATATATATATTTTGAATAATGAAATTATATTTTTAATTTTAATTTATTTATAATTTTTATTAATTAAATAATTACCTTAAATGTATGTGCAACACAAATAAAGTATTTATTCAATTCATAGAAAAATAAAATTAATAATTTTAAAAATATTAAAAGTAAAATAATTTTAATGATTTATGGTATTAAATTAATTTTATAAATGAATATGACATAATAATGTTTTGATAAAGTATTAAACTCTATATCCAACTATGTATTTAGGTCTATTAAGTCAAATTAAATGACTAGTGTCCAAATTAACATTAATGGTATTTTATCAAAATAATATTTTATTAAATTATTTAAAAAGACATAAAAACATAAAATAGGACAAGGTGGATAATATATGGTTTATAATGTCATATATTGGACATTTATGAGCCAATTATCAACTTATAATAAAATTATAACACTTTAAGGGTGAAAAATACATTCCTACAGTTAAAGTTAAAATGGGTTAACAAAGGGTTTAAAATAAAGGACGACGTTTAGATAACCTCGTTAACCTATAAAAAAAATTTATTTTATGATATTTAAACCTCATACTATCATAGATTAAAATATATTTCCATTCAGAATAATTTTTCTTGACAATGAATTTATTATAATTTAATCTTTTAGGAAATTATAAAATTCCTCCTCACCTCAATTATAAAAGGGAACCCTTTGTTTCTCTTCTTCACACCACTTTGAATCTTCTAGATCAACCATACTATTAAAAATACCTTGCAAAATTACTTATCCACATTATATAGGTGATTTTATTCCCAAAATACCCACCTTAGGATCCTTAATAGGTGATCTGTAGGAGTCTCTTCAAAGAAGAGGTAATCACCTTACCTGATCACTTCCTTTTTAATTCTTATTTTACCTCTTATAAATCTATTATATTACTAATTAAATAATAACTTAATTATTCTAAATATAATTAAATTTTATTATGATTATTAAACCACCTTTATTCATCCTCTTTTCCATCATATGGGAAGTTCACCGGCTGGTCTAGATGTGAGTTTTCCTGTGATTCCTTTCTCCATCAAAGGTTTCAGGGTGTTGAATAGCCAGGTGTAGAGAGAAAGACCCATGATATTATCCTTGCTGGTGGTTGTTGGTTAATTTGGTCCTACATGAATGGGAAGCGACACCTGTCCTCACTGAAGTCCACTACATGTATTATTGTTTAAACTAAAAGCCTCATTCTGTATTTATTTGGACTCTGAAAGTAGGTGGATAGTTCCCCCTCCCTTCAATCTTGGATTTCCAGAACTACCTCAAGTCCACACCTCCCCGTGAAGCAGGGAAAATGGGTTAAATGGATTCCACCTCTCTAAGGATTTCAATTAAATACAGATGGCGTGTGTTCAATGGGGGTGATGAGTGGTGGAGGCGTGATTAGAGACTCAAGGGGTGATTTTGTGGTAGCATTCTCAACTCATCTTGGTATTGGAGACTCCCTTAAGGCCTAAGCATTGTCCATGTGACTATCCAACTCTTTTACAATTAGAAAGAGATACCCATTCAAGAAATGGAGATGGACTCGTTAGTTCATTATAGTTCTCTAATCAGTAAAATCCCAATTCCATGGTCCATTAAATGCTACATTAGTAAATAAAAGGGGTTGATGCACAACCAATTGAAGTTACTCCATACATGGAGAGAGGGGAATGTCGTTCCTGACTATTTTGCTTCTGAAGCTTATAGGAATGATTGTTATCTTTCATTTTCTAGGGCTGGTTCTTTTACTCCTAAGGGATCCAAGTTTTTTAGAGCAGATGCGCTTGGTCTTAATTATGTTCTAACTCCATGATTTACCTTTGTAGGCTTTGTTCCTTTATTTTTATTTAATAAAAATTCTTTTATGCTCGTATGTGTGGACTACCACCTCCATGAAGATATGTGACTCATTTTTCATATCCATTTTACGTGGATAGTAATAAGGATAAATTTGATGAATACATATGATTTATATGATATAATAATGATTCAATAATTATGAATTGTTATTTACCTCTCTTTATTTCATCCATCGAAATGTAAAAACAGTGTTCATGCGAACGTATGGCATACCATATCCATGAACGATATAATTCATTTTCCTATATATAAATTTTATGGATGACTATAAATATGTATATAATAAATATATATGATATTAATATCATTATTAAAATTATATATATGATAGAACCATAATAAAAGTACAAGGACTAGGACTTCCAAACTGAAACATGCTTGAAAATCGAAGAAAATATCACCTAGAATAGTGTTTTTTTATAAAAAATACTTAATAAACAAGAGATAAGATGTCATAAATAAATAATACATGGTATTATTATAACTTCTTATTATTGTTTTCTAGTATTTCTAAACCTTTATTTTTATCGATCTTTGGTTGGGTTTTATTAGGGTTTGTTTCGGGCTGAGAATTTTAAAGTTTTGTTTTTTTATGGGCTAGTGCACGATTGGCGCAAGGTTTACCCAAAATATGAGACCTATTAGAGAAAACCATGAAACCTAAGGTAGTGGTATTTTAAAAAAAATCACACGGTTAGTCAGGTTGTGAACCTTTTTATTAGAAATCATGGGGGCCATTTAAAACGGGTGGACGGGTAGGCCACACGGTTTGGTCTAACCGTGCGAGTCTGCATAGGAAACCATCCATATGAGATTTTAAGAGATCCAAATTTTTAAGAAAAAAATCTTGAACCCCTATTTTAGGTCCCCGATGGACCTCCTTCAATCCAAACTGGTTTCTCCCTTCCTCAAAGCTCCCAAGGAGTATTCTTGGCCCCTCAAATCCCTCTGTAAAGTGATCTGAAGCTAGAGGAATGCCCTTCGATCTTCTCATAGTTAGTTTCTTGGTCCCAATCTCATTATCTCGCGGTCTCTCTTATTATCTATAGTGTTCTTTGGATCCCCATATTGATTTATGGATCTAATACACTCTATTTTAGGATCTTAAACCTAGTTTTTTATTCCTATTTGTGTGATTTTTGTTCTTCATAAACAAATTCCGATTAGGGTTTGGCATTGCAAGACTCATTGTTTTTGGTAGGTGGTTTTGTTACGATGCCCAGTTTATATTAACCCAAATTTATTTGTTTAATTTTAATTATGTGAATTAAATGAAGTTTTTTGGTCTTTATTCTATGCATTTTTTTTTGAAAAACTCAATTCCAGTGAATTTGGATTTTTAAGAAAAATGAGGTTTTGGCAGGAAATTGAAAAACCCCCAATTCCTTTGAATTGGAGTTTTTTTATGGAAACTATTTCAATTAAGTTTTTTAATTTAATTGTGTATTTGTTTCTGATGGAAAATTGTGAAGAAAACCCCAATACCACTTATTTGGGGGTTTGTGTTGAAATTGGTGGAATTGTATGAAAATTAAATTGTTTGATTTAATTGTGAAATGGATTTTGAAATTTCATGTATTGGTTTCAAATCAATATTTGTAAAAATTGGATTAAAATTATTTTTGATAGAAATATTATGGTTTTTTCTAGGTGAAAAGCATTTTTTTTATTAAAAACATGTTATGGTTTTTAAAGAGGAAATTGGCATATTTGAAATGGGGGATGGGGTTTAATTTTATTTTAAGTAGTCTTGAAATAAATTGCACATCATCATTAATAATTGAGGAAATACAAGCCTTGGGTAGTTAGTGTGTTATATTGTATGGTACTTTACGACTTACAATGTTCTAAAACATCATATCAACACATCATTATTCCTTAAGCGATGGTGACGATTCCCATTTACCTTAGGCTCAAGGAGGTGTATGTACATACTTTAAGTCTCATAGTGTTAGGTCCCTATAGCCTAGAAATATCGTACCTATTTGGAACATGACCATGTTGCTCACTTTTTTGTATTTTAAAGGTATAGTCCATTTCTGTAAACTATTTTACATGCCTTGAGAATTTATATAAACTATTTTATATAAATGTTTTTATTTAAGACATTTTGTGAAAAGTACATTTTATGTAAATTAGCATTTTTTAAAGGTAAATTACATTATTTGAAATGTATTTCCATCATTTAAAAATTTAAATCATGAATTTCTAAAATATTTCCATTTTTTAATTTTAAGTCATGATTTGTTTAAATATGATTTCATATGAAAAACATTTTTATTTAAAAATTGAAATCACATTATTGGTCAATTATTATATTCGCATCTATTATGGAATATTTGGTGGAATCCTACTAGGATTTGGATCACACCCTACTTGTGCCTTTCGATGTTTGTAGATTACCTCCTTCCTAGTTTGAGCAGGGGAAAATGGTCTCTGGGAGGTGGATCCAGTTGTTGAACCTTGGACTTGGTAAGTTGTGTCCCTTGGGGCTTGGGTTGTTTTCCATGTTTCGGTAAATTGGATATAGTATTTTGGGATTTAATTATTTTTTGAATATTGCTACAAACTCCCAGTGGAGTTTCTTGGGACATGAAAAATGTCTTGTCTCTTTTACTTGTACAATGTTTGTGGAAAAATTGTTCCCACAATCAGTTTGTATGATGCCAGGTGCTAGTCACCAACCCATGGGGATTTAGAATGCCCATTAGTTTATTTCAATATCGTCTCAGTTATTGGGTTACAAGGTACCTAAGTTGGTTCATGAAAAATTGGTATTGGAGCTCCAAGTTGAGCTTTTATCTTGAAGTCAGTATGTATGTATGAAATCTTATTAGGACTTAGAAGGTAGTTGTGATTGAGTTCCTGGACAGCTCTCATCACAATGAACCTTATGTCTATAGGGGTGGGTAGGGAAAGACATATTGAGGATTAGTTCTTATATTTTCCCTATTTTTATTTGGATAGAGTGAAATTCAAATCTTTTTTTCTATTTGTGGTATTAATTTCCCTTGTTAATCATTTTGAGTGTAATAATATGTCTTCCTTATTGTCTACTTATATTGTGTAGCATCATGCCTCTGAGAATATGTGTGAATCAGATCAAGAAGGAATTTATTTTTGAACATCAATGAGTGAATCCTGTTGTTGATCCAAATATGGTATAGGATATTGTGCATACTGTCTAAACTCTGGGACATGCACCGCCTCCAGTTCACATTTAAGCTATATCTGTGGAACCTCATAGGGAAGTTCTAAAAATTAGTTCTCAAGAGTTCCTTTTCTAGAATACAATGCCATTCAAACTTAAGTTTTCCACCTTCATGCAGGAAGGACGGAGCAGGAGATGGTGGGACACTCGTTACAAAAAAAGAAGCATGAGGGCTTAGAGTGTATGGACTTCAAGGTACTTTTCACTGACCAGTTATATCCAGAGTCTATGTTGTTAGCCAAGTATATGGATTTTTTTAGACTTGAGAAGGCTAACATGACCATGATAGGGTATGAAAACAATTTTTTTGTACTCGTTCTTTTCGCGCTTGAGATTATCTTAAATGAAAATATGAAGGCTCGATGGTTCGAGTTGGTACTTTTTCAAAACATTCATTCTCATCTTTTAATTCTAAAGCTTACTTATTATTCTGATGTGTTGGATAATGTGCTTATGGTTTAAATGGACTTGGTTGTAAAGTTGGAGTTATCAAGAGTTTGTTTCTCTCACAGGGGCAGCATGAGTTCTTTCAAGGTAAAGCGGAATCATGATGATCCTCATGGAATTTATCAACAGCAGGGTTATTCTAGACCTCCTATAGTGTCACGAAGTGGTCCTTATTATTTTCTACTAGTGTAGAAGTATAGGATATTAAAATAGGGGTTGCAATGAGGCATCCATGAATTGTGGATCTTGCAGACACTTGGGGAACTTACAGAGATTCTTCCATGTTTATTCCACTCTTCATAGTGGAATAGAATCATTAACTCCATATAAAACTATGGGGAAATCATATGATTCATGTAAAACAAGGTTCTAGACACATGAATCCAGAATGAAGCTACTTCATGTAGTGGAGGAGTCTCCAGAGGAAGTAGATACGGGTCCAGAAATAGTGAGAGGTACCATTACTATAGATTCATCACTAGTGACTTCTATATTTGATACTGGTGCATCACATTCATTTATTTAAACCCATATTGTTAATCTTCTTAATCTTCCTATGGAGATTTTATCTTGTGTAATGGATATTACTATACCACTTGGTACCAAGAGAGAGAAATGTTTCCATAATCCTGCTTGCATCTTCTCTCTTTCAAATTTTTATAATACAAGGATTTTTCTGGTTCTCAACATGAAACCTCTTGAAATCGTATTCGGGATGGATTGGATAATTTCCAATAAATCTCATATTGATTTTTATCTGCGATGAGTCTCCTTTAATACACCCAATGGTGTGTCTCGTGTCTTTCATGGTGAATGGGACCTAAGGTCAAGTAGGTCTATACCTTCTTATTTGCAGTTGGGGAATGTAATATTAGTGTTTCCCTTTAATTTGGAGTGGGAATCATTGAGTGGTGGTCTCCTCCCAGTTGTCATTGAGTTTCCTGAAGTTTTTCCTTTTGAATTATCTAATTTTCCACTAGTAAGGGAGGTTGAGTTTTCCATTGACTTAATGTTTTGTACTCAACCAGGTTCAATTCTTTCTTACCACATGGAACTAGATGAATTGAAAGAGTTAAAGTCCCAGTTGGATGATCTTCTTGAGAAAGGATTTATAATCTCGAGTGTGTCACCTTAGGCGGTGCTGATTCTCTTTTCTAAGAAAGAAGATGGTTCACTTCACCTTTGTGTTGATTACTGAAAGCTCAATCAAGTTACAGTAAAGGGCAAGTATCTATTTCTATGGATTTCTGATCTGATTGATCAGTTGAAAGGGGCGAAGTGATTTTCAAAGATTAACCTTCGATCTGGTTACTATCAATTGAGGATAAAAGAATATAACATTTAGAAAAACACATTTAGAAGTAGGTACAATCGTTATGAGTACCTTTTCATGCCCTTTGGTCTAACCAATGCTCCGGTAGTATATATGAAGTTAATGAACGGGATATTCCATGAGTATCTTTATGACTTTTTGGTAGTCTTTGTGGATGAAATCCTTGTTTACTCTAAATCTGAGGAGGATCGTGTCCATCATCTAAGGATGATTCTGTACATAATAAGAAATCACTGACATTATGCCAAGCTTTCAAAGTGTGATTTCTGGATTCACTAAGTGAAATTCTTGTGACACATGGTTTTGGAACATGGTATTTAAATTGACCCTGAGAAGGTAAAAGCTGTTATGACATGGGAACAGGCACAAATTTTTTTCGAGATTTGGATCTTCTTGGTCTTATATGAATATTATCAATGGTTCATTAAGGAATCCTCAAAGTTGGATTCTATGATGACTACAATAACTCAGAAGGGAGTAAAGTTTGATTATAATGACAAATTTTAGGGTTATATTGTTGAGATGAAATTTATTTTTATTATTGTGTTTGAATTTGACATTTCTTATACCATGGGGAAAGGGAATGTTGTATCAGATGATTTGAGCAGGAAACTTCCCACCCAGACAGTGAAACAATCCTTAGAAGAGTGGAATTTTATAGATCTCTTTGCACAGTTTCATATTGGAGTTTAGGAGACAAAGGATGAATTTTATTTAGCCAGCATTCAATTGAAATATTATCTTCTTGAATTGATTCTTAAAAATCATTATCTTGATGATAAGTATCGTAGAATTAGAGACTATCTTTATGATGGGGAGACAATTTCCCATTGGTCGTTCTCCAAAGACAGAATTCTATGCTATCAGAATCATTATGTTGTGTTGTTAGTGGAAAGAAAAGTAGTGATGGGGGATTGTCATAATTCCCAGTGGGTTGTGCACCTAGGATCAACAAAGTTGTTCTATGAAATGCGGGTATAGTTCTACTATCCAGGTATGAGACGAGATATTGCTAAATTTTTCTATCTTTGTAATACATGCCAATGGGTGAAAGTCGAGAACGAGAAGGCTTCAAGTTGTTTTTAGCCACTTCCAGTACCTACTTGGAAGTGGGATGAGATATCTATGGACTTTTTGGTTGAGTTTCCTTATACCCGGAGAAAGTATAATACAATATGGGTTTTGAATGACAGGCTGAAGAAATCGTCTCACTTTATACCCATTCATGATATAGCCAAATTTGAGAAGTTGGGAAGTATCTATGTGAAAGGGAATGTTTATTTACATAGAGGTCCATATGTTATAGTCTCTAATAGGTATCCTCAATTCACTTCTTGATTTTGGAGAGGAGTCATTGGGATCCCACATCCATTTGTGTACGACATACCATCTTCAGTTGGATATCCAGATAGAAAGAACTATATATATTCTTGAGGATATGCTCTGCACTTGTGCTTTTGACTTTACTGGGGCTTGGGATGATAATTTGGGGTAGGTTGAGTTTTCTTATAACAATAGCTACCAGTCCAAGATTAGAATTGATACTTTTAAGGCCTTGTATGGTCGGCCTTATAGATCTTTCTTGTGTTGGTTAGAGTTTGGTGAAATTACTTTGGTTAGGCCAAGTTTGGTGTAAGAGATGACAAAAAATATTCAGTCGATTCATCGAATAATGTTGATGGCACATAGCCGATATAAGTCTTATGCTGATTTTTGTCAAAGGCCATTTGAGTTTTCAGTTAGTGACCAAGTGTTCTTCAATGTTTCACCCCGGTTGGGTCATTGACAACCTGGGAGGTAAGGGAAACTTTCTCCTAGTCTTGTGGGACCTTTCTAGGTTGTTGATAATGTAAGGAAAGTTTCATATTGTTTAAAACTTCTATGGAATCTGACATTGATACATAATGTGTTCCATGTATCTGAGCTATGAAAGTATCTATCTCATCCATCTCATGGTCTGAGTTGGTGTGATATTAAAGTTGAACCTAATTTATCTATTATTTATTGGAAATATGGGATAGTTTATTCTGAAACCAAGGTACTTTATTGGAGGAAGATACCTTTAGTTTGAGTTATATGGCTGCACAGTTTTGATAATCATGAGACGCGGAAGAGGGAGGCACTGATGAGAGATAAGTTGCCTCATCTTTTTGCCATGAAAGCTTCTAAGTAGGCTTTTTGGGGACAAAAATTTTCTATGGTGGGGAGGTTGTGACATCCTATTACTATTTTCTGATGTTTCTAAACCCTTATTTTTATCAAGTTTTGGTTGGGTTTTGTTTGGGGTTGTTTTGAGTTGAGAATTTTAATTTTTTTGTTTTTTCTGGGCCAGTGCATGGTTTTCCCAAACCATGTGCCCTATCAGAGAAAACTTTGCAACCTAACATAGTGGTATTTTACATGATTGGTGCATGGTTAGTCAAGATATGTTCTCTCTTAATATAAATTGTGCAACCCATTTAAAACAAGTATACATCCTGGTCATATGGTTTGATCTACCATGCGAGTCTGCCCAGGAAATCATGCATATGGGATTTTAAGAGATATAAAATGTTGTTAAAAATTCCTAAACCCCTATTTTATGTCCGTGACAGACCTCCTTTAACTCAAACAAGTCTTTCTCTCCCTTGGAGATCCCAGGAAGAATTCTTGGCCCCACAAATCCCTCCCAGAAGCGATCTGAAGCTAGAGGAATTCCCTTCAATCTTCTCATGGTTAGTTTCCTGGTTGCGATCTCATTCTCCCATGGTTTATCTTCTACTCTCTAGGGTTACATGGATCACCATATTTATTTCTGGATCTAATACCCTCTATTTTTTATCTTAAACCTAGTTTTGATTTCCATTTTCATGATCATCATTCTTCGTGGACAAATCCATATTAGGGTTTGGCATTGCGAGATTTATTGTTTTGGTAGGTGGTTTCATTACTATGCCAAATTTATATTAAGCATAATTTCATTTTTAATTTTAATTTTTTGAAAAAAAATAAATTGTTTGGTTTTGATTATATGTCTTTCAATTGCTTTTTTGAAAAATCCAATTCCTGTGAATTGGGGTTTTTAAGAAAAATGAGGTTTTAGCATAAAATTAGAAAACCCCCAATTCCATTGAATTAGGGTGTGTTTATGGAAAATGTTGTAATTAATTTTTTTTAATTTCATTGTGGATTCGGTTTTGATAGAAAATTGTGAATAAATGCCCAATTTCATTGAATTGGGGGATTGTGTTAAAATTGAAGGAATTGTATGAAAATTAAGTTGTTAGATTTAATTATGAAATGGATTTTCAAATTGAATGTCTTGGTTTCAAATCGTAATTTGTGAAAAAAGGATTAAAATTTTATTTGATTTAAACCTTAGGGTTTTATCTTGATGAAAATGCATTTTTTTGATTAAAACCCGTTATGGTTTTTAAAGATAAAATTGGCATATTTGAAATGGTGGATGGGATTTAATTGTATTTTAAGTAGTATTGAAATAAATTGCCCTTCATTTTTTGTAATTGAGCACATGTAATCCTTAGGTAGTTAGTGTGTTATATTAGATGAAACTTTACAACATACAACATTATAAAACATCATATCGACACATCATCATTCCTTAGGTGATGGTGATGAGTCCCCTTTGCCTTAGGCCCAAAGGGAATATGTATATATTTGTCATTTCACAGTGTCAGGTCCCTATAGCCTGGAACTATCATACCAATTTGATGCATGACCATATTTCTCACTTGTTTGTATTTCAAATGTATATTCAATTTTCGTAAACTATTTTACACGCCTAGAGAATTTATTTAAATTATTTTATCTAAATGGGTTTATTTAATACATTTTGTGAAAAGTGTCATTTGTGTAAAGCACCCTTTATTTAAAGGTAAATTCCATCGTTTAAAATGCATTTACATCATTTAAAAATGTAAATCATGAATCAATAAAGTATTTACATATTTTGAATTGTAAATAATGATTTGTTTAAATATGATTTGATATTCCAAACCTATTTATTTGATATTGAAAGCACATTATTGGTTAATTTTTATATTGGAATCTATTATTGAATATTTGGTGGAATCCTACTGGGATTTGGATCACACCCTACATGTGTATTTGGTTGTTTGCGGATTATATCCTTCTAGGTTCGAGTAAGGTAAAAGGATCTCTTAGAGGTGGATCTAGCTGTTGAACCTTGAACTTGGTGAGTTGTGTCCCTTAAGGATTGGGGTATTTTTCCTATTTTGGTACTCTGATTGTAGTAATTTGGGATTTATTACCTATTTTACTTCTAGTAAAAACTCTAAATTGATTTTACTTTTATATACATGCTATCTTGTTTCTTTTACTTCTATAATGTTTAGGGAAAAACTGTTCCCACATTCAGTTTGTATGATGCTAGGTTCTAGTCATCGACCTATGGGGATCGGGAACGCCCTTTGGGCTATGTCAGGACTAGCTTGTATATCGGGTTACCATGGTACCCAGGTTGGTTCATAACAATGATAGATATTAATATGGATCTATAATAAAATCATAATAAATTTAAATTCATTTTACAGGAGGTTCAAACATGAATGAGGAAAGGTGATACTTTAGATAAGATGATTTTTTTCTCACTTTTATTTCTATGGGGCACATACCATATTCATCACTTGTTTATTTTATGTATAGTATATACTACCTATTAATTTATTTTATAATGATTATAAATAATATTAAGGGGAAATAAATATCCATATATTGTTATCTATTTCAAGGGGATTATTATTAAAAAAGATACCAAAGCAGTAAGGGATTTATGTTTCAATCATATTTTTAATTGAGATTGTTTATGCTTGAATTTTAGGTAAGAAAATTATATAATTCTTTCTTCATAAATCCCTATCACTTTTCATTTCATCTGGATATTTATTGAGAAATACATGTTTTTATTTCATTTTACTCTATTTAAGTACTAAATATACTAAAAGAATTTTTTTAGGAAAATCTTTCATGTTTTACTGTTCAGTTGGTAATCTTTCACTTCCATGCCCAGGCTTTCTAAAAATATTTTTAGGAACGATTTTAATATTATAAAACTATTATCTAAAGTCATTTTTACCCTTCTTTTACTTTTTACAAAAAAAAATTAAAATTAATCTTCTTGCCTTTTTTCGAATGAGGTAATTTTTGACCTTTTTAAAAAAATGTGGATGAAATGTTTTATTTTAAATTATGCGAAATTAATGGGATTTCACACCATCAATATCGATCAATGCTTTTAAGCTTCATTTACAATTTTCTATAGTTATTTTCAAAAAAAAATTTGTCATATTATTTTGGAAATTTTTATATTTTAAATACCACTACTGGAAAACTAACCTTTACCAACGGTTTGGAACCATTGGTATAGGCCTCCAAACTGTTGGTATAGCCTATACCAACGGTTTGGAGAACCGTAGCCAAGTAAGCCGTTGGGATAGGTCTATACCAACAGTTTTGGAAACCGTCGGTATAGGTAATATGAAATCTATACCAACGGTAATGGAACCGTTGGTATATAAATTTCAAAAATAAAACATCCGCTGGGATTTGATCCCAGGACCCCTCGTTTATAATCGAACGACTTAACCACTAAGAAAACATCACTTTTGTAAACATAATTTCATAAATATATATATGTATTATCATAATTATTTAAAATTTTGATTTATATAATGTTCTCGGTTAGTGGATCTGGAAAAAAATTAAAGAACCTATCCCAACGGTTTTCAAAACCGTTGGGATAGCCCTTTCCCAACGGTTTTCAAAACCGTTGGGATAGGTTCTGGTTGGGTGTATTTTATTTGGCCGAATGTTGGATTTTTTTTATGCTTTTTCCCAACGGTTTTGGTGAACCGTTGGGAAAGGGTGTGTTTTTGATGCTTTTTCCCAACGGTTCACCAAAACCGTTGGGAAAGGGGCTCAAAACACACCCTTTCCCAACGGTTTTGGTGAAACATTGGGAAAGGTCCCTCTTTCCCAACGGTTCTCAAGAACCGTTGGAAAAAAGCATAAAAAACACACCCTTTCCCAATGGTTTTGGTGAACCGTTGGGAAAGGTCACTCTTTCCCAACGGTTCACCAAAACCGTTTGGAAAGGGTGTGTTTTTGAGGCCCTTTCCCAACGGTTTTGGTGAACCATTGGGAAATGGTAGCTATACCAACGGTTTTTAAAAACCGTTGGTATAGAAGTGTTGGGAAAGATCATGTTTCCAGTAGTGTACTTTATTTCAATATGGAAAGGGTATTTCCTCAAGAATATTTTTAATAATATTTTTATTCATTAATTAAAACAATATTTGGTGTTGATAATTTTTTACTAGTGATGTGATCCAATGGTGTCATTATTATTCTTTATCTAGGTTTTTTAGGATTAATATTATGATATATTTATGAAACCCATTTATTTTTCAAAGGTTATACGATGATTATATTATGAAATGTTTATAAAACACATTTTCTTTGCATTGGTTATGATATAATGATATGATATATGTTTAATGATATTGTGGAACAAATATGTATAGTATTAATTATGTAATTGGTGAACCTAGAATTATATATCCCTATAATGCGTTGGGTAAAGTTTTATATCTCATTTCATAATAATGGAAAACAATTCAATGTGCTTGATCCATTACGATAAATAAATCAATGTGTTTGGTTTGTTATGGGTAAAGGTGTTGGGGACTAATCTATTATGATTCGATAGTCTTTGTAATTAACCTTGAAATATGAAATGGTTTTTATACCAATGATAGTGCCACACTTTTATGTCATGAACTTATAGTTCATGAATGATTTATGAATACTTCTCACTCTGATAATTCATGTCTTTTAAAATGATAATGATTTATTACATGACTCATGTTTACGATATTTGATAGATTTTGTATGAAATTTTGAAGTTATAGTCATGATCTCGTACCCATATTCTTATTTTATGATTTCATGATATCATTGATTGATATCTACCACGTTTACCCCTATTTGGCATGTGTGCTCACCCTTTATTATGTTTCTCTTCCCTAGTTCTTGAAGAAAGGTTTTAAGTAGGGTATGTCTATGAATAGTACTAAATGGGATGATATTTGTGGGATATATTGGATATCTGTCATGAAATAAGAAGATTGTGTAGCTAATCTCTAAATACATTAAAGCTTTATGGTCCTTATGTATGTATTTGTGAAATGTATTGAATATTCATCTGAAAAGATGTAATATTCATGTATGAAAAGTATAAGCCTTTACAGCTAGAATTAGAGTAGGGTTTAATCAATATTTGGAGATTAGGATTATAAAACTTTGGTGAAAACTTTGGGGATAAGTCTAAGTATAGGATATCAACCTAATTTTTTGGTAAGGAATAGATTATGTGATTTTCCAAGGAATACATCCATGTGGATTTGGTTTTAGAGAGTATTCATCTGGGGATAATAACCTTGAGAAGAGTTGGTTGAGTATATATCATCCATAATTATAGTGCATGGTGGGTGTTCCCTTATTACACACCTGGTTTGACACTATCAGGGGATATGCTTGGGTTAATTCACATTCCTGTTATAAACTATTGTGAATTATTTAAATAGATGATGATAATGGATGAACTAGGTTAAACCAAAGGTTTCAAAGATAGAAAAGAAGTAATCCTGATTTATATATCCTATTAATGATTATGTGGTTTCACACTATGATTATTGTTGGTCACCCTATGATTTCTAGCTTTATTGAATGGAAGGAACCAGATGGAACTGGGTTAACATTGAATGTTAGGGACATTGTGTTGAAGATAAACCAAAAGGGATGATGACTAGAGTAAAGGATATTATGATTATTCATAATTAATTATCATGATATATGATTAACAAATTTCACCTTAATTAACTCTCGAACTCACCAAAGAAGGGAAGGAAAGAGTTCACTAATAGCTTGGGTGGTGGAGACCACGGAGGAAAAAAGATTCAGTTTCCTATATTTTGAGAATATAAGAAGAAACAACAAATGAAATTCCTCAAAGGAATGATAAGATTTTTTATTTTTGGAGGATAAGGAAATATAGCAAGTAATTTACAATGGAAAAAGGAAGAGTTAAATTGGGTGATATGAAGTTCATCCTAAGGTAACATTTATAGTATAATGTATTATGTGTGGGGAACATGGGAATTATCCAAGTGAATTCCCAGATCCAGGAGAAAACTTCTTTAAAAAGGAAAGGCCTATGTTATTCTAATCATTGAACTAGAGTGATTGAAGTATTTATATTTTGGAATTCAATAATTATGTTGAATAAGTAATTTTTTTATTACGAAATTCTGGTTATAAGTTTCATAAATCATATGAGGATTTTTTTCATAGGTTTTTCATAAAGGTTTTGCAAGAATGTGTTGATTGGTACGGATGATCGAGAAAAGTGATTTAGTGGTAAGGATATATTTTTTGAAAATACATGATTAAGGTAAATTTAACCCTTAATATGTGTATGATGTTGATATAATAATGAGATAAAGATATGTTTGATTATGATTAAATAAACAAAAAAATATTAATGACTTTGGAACAGATTTTTAACCTTCTTTCAAAATTTCTGGATTTTGATTTTATCAAGATATATTTTGGAAGGTTTTTAAGGTTAAATATTTATAAAATGGTTTAAGTTGAACTTTATATGAGGTTTTAGAGACTAAAGTAAGATTTTTCCATATTGTATAACCCGTGTTAATAAATTTAGTTTTTGGTAAAAATCTAAACTCTATACGAACGAATTTTCATTATTCTATGAATCTTATGATCTATCAAAGATTAATTTCAGTACTTCATTCATGAAAAATCCATCATGATTATTCATTTATTAGGTTAAGATATGAAGTGAAAATTTATTAAAGAATTAAAAAAGGATGAAATTCATCTTATGAAATGGAATAAAATAAAATAAGTATATTTTTTGAGTTCTCTATCTTGATAGTAAATGAATTCATCAAATTTAGTAAAATTATCTTGAAATAAAAAATTTATACATTTACCATCATTTTCGATGAATTTATGGTCTTTTCACCCATCACGGATTTATGGTTTTTTGGTCATTAACTTTCTATTCACCGTGTTCTCTGTCACTCTATATCAGTCCTTGTGTGTTATTTTTCTTTTCCATATCAATATTTTTACTTCTCACTAATTTTTTCCTATTTAGAAACCTAGTTATGTGTTAATCCCGATGACAATTATAACTTATCCAATTAATTAGAGAGTATGAACAAGATTAATTAATAATGAAATATATATATATATATAAATGTCCTAATAAATGGAAATATATTTCTTAATACTTAAAGAATAATCACATGATTTTCAGTAAAGTCATTTTATGCTTCAAAAATACGTTTCCTTCAAAAAAATATTTTTATTTAATTTTGTGAGAAAATATTATATATAAGTTTTTCCAACTTTATAAAATTTATTTTATAAATTAAAATTAATATTTTAAATTATTATATTAAAATTTACATGGGGTGCATTTTTGATAATTTTCTAAAAAAAATTATTTTTTCGATGAATACTGAAAAATACTAATTTTTATTGAAAACTGTATTTTTCCAAGAATTTAAAAACTTTAATTTTATCTAAAAACAATTTCAAAGTAACATTAGTTTTATTATATTTTAAATAATATAATTATGTTCATTGGGTTCAATTCTATATTTGAATTTAGTATTAAAACATTATTATATGTAAAAAGGATTTTTTTCTAAAAAACTATTTTCATTCACAATAAATTAAATTGATAAATATTGATGAATGATTTTTATTAAATGTGTGTATTATATATTCAATAATTTTTTTAACATTCATATAACATTATTTATATGTATGGGATAAAAATTTCAATTGCATGCTCACTACGGGAAAAAGGGGTTTTTGCGAGGGGAATAAATCACATCGCAAATAGTCTCATTAGAAACTTATTTGCGACAGGGGTATTTTCCCGTCGCAAATAACCACTTATTTGCGACAGCGAAATCTCACCCGTCGCAAAAGGATTGGTGCGTAGAGAGCGCCAAACCACAGGAAAGTTATTTGTGACGGGTGGTAACCACCCGTCGCAAATAACCGGCGGCAGTAAAAACTATTTGCGACGGGAATATACCCCCCGTCGCAAATAGTATGTCGGCAGGTTATTATTTGCGACGGGACCCGTCGCAAATAACTATTTAACCATTGACCGTGAGAAATGCGGGCTAAAGTATTTGTGATGGGTCCCATCACAAATAATATTATTTGCGACGGGTATCCCGTTGCAAATAAGCTAACCTATAAATACCCCCACCCATTTTTTTCCATTCATTCTCAACTTCTCTCAAAACTCTATTTTTAGAGTTCACAGTTTCTTAAGTTTAATTTTTATTTCCAGATTTGATATTGATGTCTTCAACAATTATCGGAGATCAACCTCAGATCAATTTTAAAGGTATTTATGTTCTTTTTAATTTAATATTTATTTTCAATTTTTTATTAGTTTTATTTATTTTTAATTAGTTTTAATTTAATTATGTTTATATTGTTTTGTTATTTAATAAATTTAAATTATTAGTATTAATTGTTCATAGTTAATGGTAATTAGTAGTAATTAATAATAATTAGAAATAATTAATAATAAATAGTAATAATTAATAATAAATAGGAATAAACCTCCCCCATGCGCGCATTAACCTTTACAACTAATCCATTTCATTTTTTTATACATTTAATGATCTATCTATATATATATAGTTATATTTATTCGTATATTAATATAGATTTATATTAATATAAATATATTTGGTTATATAAATAAATAAATATATATTTATTTATTCATATATTAATATATATATTTATTCGTATATTAATATATATTTATTCTATTTATATATATATATGTAGTTATAAGTTTTTATTCGTATATTTCTTTGTATATTAATGAATATATATTTATAAGCTTAGTTTTAAATAAATTTATAAAATATGTGTTTTTATTGATATGTATAAATAAATAAATAAATAAATAAATACATATATACAATAGATACACACACACACACACACACACACACATATATATGTATAGTTATGAATGAATACATACAAATGAGGGGGTGAAAATCCACCGAGAATGTTAAAACAGCTATAACTTCTA
This sequence comes from Viscum album, assembly GCA_963277665.1. Lineage (NCBI taxonomy): Eukaryota > Viridiplantae > Streptophyta > Magnoliopsida > Santalales > Viscaceae > Viscum > Viscum album. The sequence continues at coordinate 1,894,481,204 of OY728165.1, forward strand.
ATCCGTAAGTCTGTTTAAACTCCACAACTAGTCAAATCGAAGAACATGAAAAGATATTCGATATGATATGCGGTACAGGCCAAACGGACATCCGGATCGGATGTTATAGTCGTTTGAATGTTAAAACGACCATAACTTCTAATCCAGAAGTCCGTTTCAGCTCCACAATCAGTCAAATCGAAGAACATGAAACGATCTTCGATATGATATATGGTATATGTTTATTGAACATCAGGAGAAGAAGTTATAGCTGTTTAAACGGTGAAAAACCGGGGTACCCCGACTAAAAACTCAGTTTTGGAGGTCTTCTGGGCCTTTTTTGGCCTCGAAAAAACCATGGACAGGTTTCACAAGTCCATATGGCTGTAGAGCTCGTCGCAGGCTTCTATTTGATATGTTGTGGAGCTCAAACAGAGTCCCGGATCAAAAGTTATGGCCATTTGAAGTTTGGGTTTCATTTTCAACTTATTTTCCATCTTTCATTAATTTTTTTTTATTTTTTTTATATTCAAAGATTTATTAAATGACTATTAATTGATAAAAATTAAATAATTACTAATTAAAAATATTTTTTAATTTATTTTATAAGCCTCTTTTACTGAACATCTTATACATTCAAATTTGACTTTCATTCTTCCTTTCTAAAACATATTTAAAAAATAAATATTATATTTATATCAATATAAATAGGTTTATTGATTTATATATTAATAAATAAATTTTTAAATTTTTTTTAATTTTTTTATTATTATTTGCAACGGGAATATATTCCCGTCACAAATAAGTATTTGCGACGGGCCCGTCACAAAAGATTTTTTAAAAAAACCAGAAACCTATTTGCGACGAGCCCATTTCTCGTCGTAAATAAGTGTTTTTGCGACGGGCCCGTCGCAAAAAAAATTAGTTACGACGGCGTTTTCTACAATGGGTGATTTGCGATGGGGCCCCGTCGCAAAAAGCTATTTGCGACGGGATCCCGTCGCAAATGACCCGTCGCAAATACCTATATTTCTCGTAGTGGCTTAAAATTATATTTTTCTAAAAAGTGGTTCTTGTCTCGTTTTGTTCACTTATTTTTAAATAAATTTCTACCAATTATAGGTATTGAATTTTATAAAATGGATTCCATATTTTTATCCATGGGGTTAAAATTTGGTAAATATTTCTCTTTTATTTTTGGAATTATAAATAGTAACCATTGTAAAATTTATTACCTTGGTAAATGGTAAATCGGGTAAATCTAGGTTAAAAATTAGTGATAAGGCCATAATTTTTCATCATAATTCATATTGGATGAAGCTAATTATACCCTTATCAAGTTATAACATAATTTTATATTATTAATGGATACTTGTACATGAAAATGACCAATATAATATTTAAAGCAAAGAAAGTTACAAAATGTCTCTCTCTTACTTTTAAATATCTATTATGTGTCCACAAAAGGAAAAAGAAATTTATGAGAAAATATAAATTTATATTTTGTGAATAATTAATTTATATTTATTATCTAAATTTATTTATAATTTTTACTAATTAAATAATTACCTTAAATGCACGTGCAAAGCTAATATAGTATTTAATCAATTAAAAGAAAAATAAAATAAATGATTATAAAAATATTAAAAGAAATATAATTTAAATTATTTATGGTGTTACATGAATTTTATAGATTAATATTACATACTAATGTTGTGTAAAAGGATTAAAATCTAATTACAACTTTTTATTTATATCTTTTAAGTCAAATTAAATTAATAGTGTCAAAATTAACATTAATTTTTTTTTATCAAAATAAAATTTTATTAAATAATTTAAAAGTTGTAAAAATATTTAATTAGATAAATGTGGATAATATATGGTATAAAATTTCATTCATTGTCCATTTATTATCCAATTATCAAATTATAAGTAAAATTATAACCCTTTAAGGGTGAAAAAGACGTTACCGTGATTATGGTTAAAATGGGTTAACTATGGGGTTAAACCAAAAGATAAGGTATAAAACATCACACTAAACTGCAATTTTTTTTATTAATTGATGGTATTTAAACCAAATCCTATTTTATCTTCAAATATATTTCCATTTTGAATAATTTTACTTGATTATAACTTTATTATAATTTAATCTTATAATAAATTCCAAAAGTACCCCCACCTCAATTAAAAAAGGGCACCCCTCCTTTCTCTTCTTCAAACCAATTTGAGACTTCTATCTTGATCATATCCCATAAAAATACCTTTTTATATTCCTTATACACATTATATATTTTATTTTATTCCCAAAATACCAACTATGGGATCCTTAATAGGTGATCTATAGGATTCATTTCAATGAAGAGGTAATCGCCTTAACCGATCACTTCCTTTTTAATTATTATTTTACCACCTATAAATCTATTATATTATTAAATAAATAATATCTCAATTATACTAAATTTAAATAAATTTTATTAATATTATTAAACCACCCTTATTCACCCTCTTTTCCATCATATGGGAAGTGAAAGTACCAATCGTGTGTACATATGACTTACCGTCTCTACGTAGCGATAAATTCATTTTACATCACCATATTTTATGGATGATTATTATGATGGGTTTAATGTTTATATGTTATATTAATGAATTAATTATTCATCGTAAATGATATCTACCTTCTTACCTTCCAAATAGTTGGGAAATGATAGCATCGCTTATATGTATGTGTGGACTACCATCTCCACGAAGCGATGTGATTCGTTTTTCATATCCATTTTATATGGATGGTAATAAGGATGGGTTATATGAATATATATGATTTATATGGTACAATATTTATTCTATAATTATGAATTATTGTTAACCTTTCTTTCTTTCCGGCTATCAAAAAGCGAAAACAGTGTTCCTTCGTACATAAAACTTACTGTCTCCATAAATAGTGTAATTGTTTTTTTCATTATATAACTTTTATATATGAATATAAATATGTAAATAATTAATATATATGATATTTATATCATTATTAAAATTATATAAATGATATAACCATAATAAAAGTAAAAAACTTGGAGCCGAACTGAAACGTGCTTCAAAAAGGAAGCAGATATCACCCAAAACAGTGATTTTAATAACAAATCATTAATAAACCAGAGATAATATACCATATGGTATGATATAAATTCATATAGATCTATAATAAATTTATATTTATTATAAAGGATGTTCCAACGTGAACAATGAAAGGTGAGACTTGAGGTAAGGGTATTTTGTCTCACTTTTATTTTTTTGGACACATACCATGTTCACCACTTTTTTCTTTTATGAGGTGTATATACCTACCATGAATGAATTTTATGATTATTATTAATAATATTATCTATATATACATATCTATATATAATTATATATTTTATGGGGCTTATGATTCAAAAGTTTCCAAAGCGTTAAGGTATTTATGTTTTAATCCTATTTTTAATTGGGGGTGTCTATGCTGGAATATTTATTTAGGAAATTTTATGATACTTACCAGATAAATACCTTTAATATTTCCTATAATATGTTTATTTATTCATAAATACATTTTCCCCCCTTAATTTTATACAATTTCATTACTTTATAAACTGAAATAATGTTTTTAAGGAAAAACGACTGTGTTTTATTATTAACTTAATAATATTTATCTTCCATACACATGTTTTCTAAAAATGTTTTCAAGAATGTTTTTTTTGTTATAAAAATAATATTTAAATCCATTTTTATCCTTTTTTTACTTTTTATAAAGTTTTTTAAAAGGAATCTTATTTTTATTTTCTGAACGAGGTACTTTTTAACCTTTTTACCAAAAATGTGAAAGGAATGTTTTGTTTTAACTTATACAGAATGAACAGAATTTATTACCATCATGAACACTCAGTAATTTTAAGATTTATTTACAATTTTATATATTTATTTTCAAATAAAATGTTTTATATAATATTTTATATATTTTTATATTTTAAATAATTTATTTTAAAATGGAAAGGGTATTTTCCTAAAGAATGTTTTTAACAATCTTTTTATACATCAATGATGACAACCTTTGGTGTTGCTTATGTTTTAATAGGGATATGATACAATGGTACCATCCTTATTCTTTCTATGGTTGGTTTATTATTATTATGATTAGATATTTATGAAACCTGTTTATTTTTCTTGGGTTATACTAAGATGAGATTATGAAATGTTTATGAAACTCATTTTCTTTGCATGGGTTATGGTATGATGATATGATGAATGTTTTTGATCTTGTGGAACACATATGTTTCATTTTAATTATGTGATGGGTGGGAATATAATTATATATACCTCCAACACATTGGGTAAATTTTATATCTGATGAGATAACTATGGTAAACAAGTCGATATGATTGATTTGTTGTGGGAAACAACTTGATGAGCTTGATCCATTATAGGAAGCAAGTTGATTTTCTTGATCTATTATGGGAAATAGGTGTTGAGGATTGATTCATTATGATTTTATGGTCTTGGTAGTTAACCTTTACATATGAAATGGTTTCTATACATATGATGGTTCCACACTTTTTGACATGAACTTATGGTTCAATATTGATTTATGAAGACTTCTCACTCTGATTATTCATGTACTTTTAAATGATAATTCTTTATGTCATGACTCATGTTTATGATCTTTGATGGATTTGGTATGGAGTTTGTAAGTTATTCTCATGATATGATACCCTTATTCTTATTTTATTTTTTCATATGATCATCAATTTATATCTCCCATGTTTACCCTTACTGATCATATGAGCTCACCCTTTCTTATGTTTCCTTTTCATAGGTTATGAAGAAATGTTTTAAGTAGGGAATGTCTATTAAAAGTACTAAATGGGAAGATATTTGTGGGGGATGTTGAATATATCTCATGAAATAATATTACCATGTATTTAGTCTCTAAACACACTAAACCTTTATGGTACTCAGGCATGTATTTGTGAAATGGATTGAATATTCATCTAAAAAGATGTAATATTTATGTATATAAATCCTAGGCCTTTACACAATTATATCCTAATATTCTAAGACTAAATATTCTAAAATTGAGTCCATTCCAGTGGAGGGTCTTCCATGAAACCCTGTTATAAACCTAGCTAAGAACTAAAATGGAAATCAAAATTAGGTAGACCCAAAATTTGGGAATGCGGTCGATTAAACAATGAACAAAGACCCCACACCTTCCTGGACCAATGGATCCTATTTCATTATATATGCTACCCCAAGATATTCCCACTATGAATCCAAACCCCATGTCCAAAACCACCTTCCAAATTTTCATAGTATGGAGTAAACAATTTCATACCTTCATGCCAATTAATTAAATGACATTGTTGACAATATGTGACCCCCACCTAAAATTGAATCAATTAAGACGTGGATCTTTCAATTTTCACTAAAGTATCAAACCAAGAATTTGTTAAACAATGTGATACCAACATCCATCCATTAATGCGACCAATTATAAATAGAATTCTATAAAAAATACTTCCCCCATCAAAAAATAATTTCACTTAAAAAGAGTATTCAATTTTTTTTTGAAAAATAAGGTGAGTCATTTTATGAAACATGGGAAAGGTTCAATGAAACACTCAACATGGCATAAAAAACTGGGTTTTTAATACCTGAACTAGTAAAAATAATTTATGAAGGTATACACACTACTGAAAATCCGGGCTATAGATATAGTTTTAAACCGTGGCTATAGGTCCTCAAACCGTGGCTATAAGTAATAACAACGGTTAGAGGAACCGTGGATAAGTTTGGCGTGGCTATAAGCCTAGACCTATAGCCACGGTTTGGAACCGTGGCTATAGGTATATAGCCATGGTTCAAACCGTGGTAATATCACTATATCCACGGTTTAAAACCGTGGCTATACAAGAGGACAACCACATTTTATTGCCACGGTTTTAAACTCTGGCATTAGACCTATAGCCACGGTTAAAAACCGTGGAAATTAACCAATATCCACGGTTTAAAACCATGGATATAGGGTCTGGAAATCCATAAAAAATACACCCCCCAACCCCAATGCACAGGCCCCACTCCCCTTGCAGCCCCCCTCCCCCCTACAGCCCCCACCCCCTGTAAATCCCCCCTGGATAGCCCCCCCCCCCTCCCACCCCCCTTGCAGTAGACAACCCCCCTTATAGCCCCCTCCCCCCATGAAACCCCCCCCCTGGACAGCCCCCTTCCACCTGTAAAGTCATTCCTAGACATCCCCCCCCCTTCCTGGACAACCCCGCCTCCCCCCCAAAAAATAGCACCCACCCTCTCCCCTGGACATCCCACCCCCCCTGCCACCCCCTCCCCCCTGCAAAGCCTCCCTTGGACAGCACCCCTCTCCCCTGTAAATCCTCCCCTGGACAGCCCTCCCCCCTACAAGGCTTCCCCTGTACAGCCCCCCTCCTCCCCCTACAAAGCCCCCTCTGGACAGCCCCCCCCCCCATTTAATAATAGTTTAATCATCTTATTCCAACATGGGATATTGATGAGTGGTTGTACAAAGTTCAAGTCATAATGATATTTAAGTTACAATGGAGCTGAATAGAACTATGGTTCCCAAAAATTGTTATGTATTGATTGATGTTTAATGAAGAGATATATGATGTCATTACAACAATCAATATGTGTAGTTAAGAATTTATTCTGAATGGAATGAAGAAATCATCTAATGTGGTAGCCCACCCCCCCCTCCTGGACACCTCCCCCCTGCCTGGACAGCACCCCCCCCCCTCCTGGACACCTCTCCCCCCTGGAAACCCCCCTTCCTGGACAGCACCCCCCCTCCCTTCCCTGCTGGACACCTCTCCCCCTGCCTGGACAGCGCCCCCCCCCATACTGGACACCCCTCCCCCCTGCCTGGATAGCACCCCCCTCCCTTTCCTGCTAGACACCTCTCCCCTCTTCCTGGACAACACCCCCCCTACTGGACACCCCTCCCCCTGCCTAGACAGCACCCCCCCTCACTCCCTGCTGGACACCTCTCCCCCTACCTGGACAGCACCCCCCTTGCGGGACACCCCTCCCCCCTGCCTGGACATCACCCCCTCCCTTCTGGACACCTCTCCCCCTGCATGTACAGCACCCCACCCCCTGCTGGACACCCCTCCCCCTGCCTGGACAGCACCCCCCCTCCCTCCATCCTGGACACCTCTCCCCCCTGCCTGGATAGAACCACCCCTGCTGGACACCCCTCCCCCCTTCCTGGACAGCACCCACATGCCTAGACAGCCCTTCCCTCCCTCCTGGACACCTCTCCCCCTGACTGGACAGCACCCCCCCTCCCTCCCTCCTGGACACCTCTCCCCCTTCCTGGATAGCACCCCCTCCCTCCTGGACACCCCTCCCCCCTGCCTGGACAGCACCACCCCTTCTGGACACCCCTCCCCCTGCCTCGACAGCACCACCCCTACTGGACACCCCCTACCTTGACAGCCCCCCCTACCTAGACAGCACCACCCCTGCTGGACACCCCCCTACTTGGACAACCCCCCCTGCCTGAGATAGGGACCCTACCTCAAAGGAGTCAAGCCACACTCGGCGTATGACATAACATATCATCCCTCCTGCACACAACCCTCCTACACCAGCCCCACATATGTTTAGCTGGTATACAAGTTTCAATTCATAACCTCCTCTACCATGTCCTACAATACCCACATATATAATATAAAATAATACCACTACTCTATATGTCTAATCATGAAATAACAATCATTAATATTGTATGGTATCCTATAATCATGGAATAACTAGAAATAAAAATATGTGACAACATGTAACATGATATAATAACCCAAGAAGGTCTATGGAATGGGTTAGAATACCCATTCACATCGAATTTATTAAAAATAAAGTGGAGATACAATAAATAGAATTTAGAGATATGTGTATACATCACCAATTACATTAGAGTGATAAAGGTGAATAAATTCATCATTGAGATAAAAAACCAAAATAAAGTCCAATTCTCTAAAAAATTATTAGATAGTGCATCGAACACTATATTAGCCTCCCTACATATGTGAGATTCCATGAAGTGTATCTTCCCTCAATAACAATAATAATCCATTCATTCATTGTAGAGTTTCAGTGGGAACAATGTAGATTTACACCTGAGTATGTTGACCACCAACAAGAAGTCAATTTCAATCCATAAATTATTCCATCCATAATGCTTACATATTTAACTGCATGAATTACCACCCAAAGTTCAACTTCAAGAGTAATAAAGCTTCCAACCAATTTTTAGAATCATCCCTTGATGAAGCCTCTACTGGTTTTGAAAATTCCACCACAACTTGAGGGACTAGGTTCTCTAATTTTGCCTATCCTAATGATTAAAAATTTTAAATCACTATCAGACCAACCCACTTCCCATGATCGTAGGAAATGCATTGAATCCAAGTGGCATGTGTGTGCACTTCCGAGAATGAGAGAAGAATCAATTAAAAGAAAAAGAAAGTATAAACCTCCTAATGATTATGAAATTAAAAACAACTAGAGAAGTAAGCAGGAGGGTTAAGAGTATGGGTGGATTATATTTAGTGTGACCACAAATGGCCTAATGTTCCATAATCAGAGTATTACAGCAGAATGAAATAAAATAAGGTAGATAAAATCATCAAAATCATGATTGATCCAGTCTTGGAAGCACCCCCCCCCCCACCTCTATTGTACAGTGGTCCCACTTATAGAAATACTCAAGGTTTTTCAATCCTCCATTATCTTCCACAATATTAGCATGAAATTTAACTTAAATAAACCTAGAAATTCTGAATTATTCCTGAAATTCCAAGCCCGTCACCCTTTCTTCAAATTGACACCTCATGCACAACTTGATGGTCGATATTTATTCATGAGAGAGCATCATTCGAATTGCCCTGGTTAAATAATTCCCCTCCCATGATCGAGCTATGTACTCTTTCATGACGTATTAGAGGGTCAAATGCTTTGGTTCATCGTGGCTATGGTGGAAGTCTTACTCTTCTCAGCATGCTCGCGTGATGAGGAGCCTTACTGATTCACATATTGCTAGTATTCAGACCTGGTTCTGGACAACTTGGGCCTCTTAGGCTTGAGAAGTTGGTCCATGGGCTTCAATATTGGGCATAGAAATATTTCTAGTATTCATCAAGCTAGCTTCTTCACACTTGTACAGATCTTGAAATGGTCACCTTCATTTTCAACTAAAAACTTATTTTGTGGAAGCTCTTCAACCTGGGTCCAGGCTTCAATTGGAAGGTGTGGCTCAGTAGGCTGGAACTTCATTTGAGAATTTTTTTCGTGCACCTGGCATGGGTTGGTGTTTCTCCGAATTTTTTAATGTTGAAACAACTGGTGTTTCAAGTGGTGAAGTCAACCAAGGATTTCCATATATCAATGTTGAACCATGAGAGAAAAAAAATCAAGACCTTATATGATCTAGGATCTAGTGTGAACCTCATTCCATATACAGTGTATTGTTGGTTAGGGATTGAAGAACTCTGACCCATATCTACCAATATTTAACATATAGATCACAGTGTTTGGGTTCCTAAGGAGATATTAAGGGATATTATTATGAAATTTTAGAACTTCATCAACCCTACCAAATTCATTTTCCTTGAAAATCTTTCAAACTTAGGCACTATGTAGCAAACTCCAATTATCCTTGGTCATCCATTCTTATCAACAATCAGCTCGGTCTTCTGAGTAAAGAATGGGAACATGAATATAAGATTTGGGAACATGAGCCTTGATCTAAAAATTTAAAATTAAAAATCTCAAATTTTGGATGATGAGGATATCCATGAGGTGAATTGGATAGTTATTTCTGAAAGTGAACCAAAGGAACATCATGAAATTGTTAAAGGGTGTTTAAGTCAAGAAGAGATTGATTTCCTTTGTTCACATGAGGTAAATTTTTCTCCTTATCTTGAATATAATTTAGATATATCCTTTTATGATTTTTTAGGATCACCTATAACAACCTGAGGTTTTAAAAGAATAAGATTAAATTCGATAACATATATGACATGAAACATCGAACTTAAATGAACCACAAAATATTATTATTTAAATATGACCATTATAACCTAGTCATTGAATTAGTAGGTAAGAATAGTATTGAAAGAATTATTAAATATATATAAAGGACATACTTAATAAAAATTCATTGATTAATTATTATGAAATAAGTACTCAATTTTCAATAAAGTTATTTTATACTTTAGAAATACATTTTCTTTAAAATTGTTTTTTTATTAATTTTTGTGTGAAAATATTTTAATTGATTTTTTGAACTTCTAAAAAATTTTATTTATAAAAATAATATATTTTTTGAAATCATCATATAAAAATTATCTTAGGCTTAATTATTGGTATTTTTCTGAAAAGTTTTATTTTTCAAATGAATAGTGAAAATACTGAATTTTATTGAAAATTGTATTTTTGTTTCAAGAATTTACAAAGTAAAATTTTATTTTAAAATTATTTCAAGGTAAAATTTGTTTCATTATATTATTAATAATTTAATAAAGTTCATTGGAACCAATTTCATGAATGAATTTTGTATAAAAATATGTTTATGCATAAATAGACATTTTTTAGAAAAACGTTTTTACTAGGTTTTCATTTTAATTTTAATTTTATTATTCCACTTATAGGTATTTAATTTAATAAAACGGATTCCATATTTAGAATCAGGAGGTTAAAATTTGGTAAATATTTCCCTTTTATTTTTTTCAACTTGAATTTTAGTCGTGGTAAACTTTATCACCTCGGTAAAGGGTAAGTCTAGTTAACCAAGGTTAAAAATAAGTGATAAGGTCATAATTTTTCATAATAATTTTTATTAGATGAATTTAATTATACCCATATCGTCTTAGGCTCTAAAATTATATTTTTAATGGACACTTTTCCATCAAAATTATCAATATGATATTTAAATCAAAGAAAGTTACAAAATGTCACTCTGTTAGTTTTAAATATCTATTATGTGTCCACATAGGAAAAAAAAGAAATAATTAATGAATATAAATTTCAATTTTTTACTTAATTAAATTATAATCATTATTATAATTTATTTATAATTTTTATTTATTATATAATTATCTTAAATTATTGTGCAATGCTAATATAATATTATTCAATCAATAGAAAAATAAAATAAATGATATTAAGAATAATAAAAGTGATATAATTTGAGTGATTTATAGTATTAAATGAATTTTTTATATTAATATGACATATTGGTTATTTTTAAATGAATTATATTCAAATTATACCATTTTATTTATGTATTTAAGATCAAATTAAATGAGTAGTGTCAAAAATGATATTAATGATAATTTATCAAAATAATATTTTATTAAATTATTTAGAAATAATTAAAATCATTAAATAGGAAACGGTGGATAATATAGGGTCTAAAAATTTATACCTTTTCCATTTATGATCTATTTTTCACCTTATATGTAAAACTGTAAAATTTTTAAAGTGAAAAGGATGTTACCGTAATTAAGGTTAAAATAGGTTAACTAAGGGATTAAACCAAAATATAACATTTAAAACACCATAAAACATATCCAGATTCAATTGTTTGATTATATTTAAACCACATAATACCCTAGGTTAAAATCATTTTCCATTTGGATGCATTTTTCTTGATAATGACTTTATTATAATTTAATATTTTCAGAAATTCCAAAAGTCTCCCGCACCTCAATTATAAAACGGTACCTCCTCCATCACTTCTCTACTCAAAATTGAGCCTTATATCTAAAAAACCAAATAAAATACCTTATAAACTTACCCATTCACAATATATAGGTTCTGATCATCCAAAAATACCAACCTTAGGACCCTTAATAGGAGATTTAAAGGAGTTCTTTCAAAGGAGAGGTAATCCGCTTAACCGATCACTTTATTTTTTACTTCTTATTTACCAGATCTAAATATATGGTTCTTATCATAAAATAATAACTTAAGTATCCTAAATATACTAAAATTTTATTATTATTATGAAATCACCAATATCAACCCTCTTCCCAATCAAATGGGAAGTGAAGGTATCGCTCATGCGTACCTACAACATACAGTCTCCACGAAGCAATACAATTCATTTTCTACCACCATATTTCATGGATGGTTATTATGATGTGTTTAATATTTATATATTATAATTATGAAATAATTATACCCCTATAATGATAATATGACATTTAACTTCTTACCTTCCAATTCATTGGAATATAATAACGTCGCTCGTGCGTAGGTGTGGACCACCACCACCACCATTGATTAATGTGATTTTTTTTCATTTATGTTTTAATTGGATCATAAAAAATATGTATTTGATGAATATATATCATTTATATGATATAATAATGAATTTTTAAATGATAAATATTATTTAACTTTCTTTTGTTTCATCCGTTGAAAAATAAAAACAGTGTGCATGCGTACGTACAACCTACCATCTCTGTGAATGGTGTAATTCATTTTTCTATATCAAACATTTATGGATTACTATATATACATATATAATGAATAAATATGATATTTATATCATTATTTAAATTCTTCATATTATTAAAAAATGATCAAACTACAAGGACCGAAACTACTAAACCAAAATATATATGAAAAACGAAGCAATTACCACCCAAAATAGTGATTTTAATAGAGAACTATTAATCAGCAGATGATAAAAGTTTATAAGTAGTCATTTATGGTATGAAATATATGAATATAGTTCTGGAATAGATTTATAATAAATCTATATTTATTATACAGGACATTCGAACACATATGAAGGAATTTGAACGTGAGGTAAGGGTTTATTTCATAATCACTTCATTATTTGGGATTGTTTATGTTTAAGTCTCCCTTTGGGGGATTGTTTGATATTTATATCATATTCAATTAATTTTCTTATAATCAGTTTATTTATGATCTTTTAAAGTAATATCACCATTTTCATTTCTTTAGTTCATAAAATTATTGAGAAAATGTTTTTTTTAGAAAAGATGACTTCATTTCTCTCTTCGGTCGAATATCCTTTTTATTCCATATCCATGTTTTCTAAAAATATTTTCAAGAATGTTTCAAAATATCTAAAAATGATTTATTAAAGAAATTTTTACCCATGTTTTAATTTTTTTAAAAATGTTATAAAAGGAATATTCTTTTTATTTTCCAAATGAGGTAATTTTTTGTTTTACTAAAAATGTGAAAAGGATCTTTGTTTTAACATATAAAACATGAACATAATTTCAATGATATTTTTATGATATTTAAAATCATCAACAACAGAAATCCTACAATGGCTCGAAGGCCTTCATTTTTTATTGATTTTGATAATCCACCTTTCAATGGGTGGGGTGGAACCCTTACAAGGCCCTTAGGCGTAAGTATTATATGGACTGTAGGTCTTAAAGGGATTCATTGCCCATTGGATTTAAAAATTACATACAACCTAGACTAAATACTTAGAACTGCTCCTCCCCAACATCTTCATCGTGATATATTCTCTCCACCTTCATATGGTTGTTCGACTAGGCTTTCTCATGCATGCACAGTCTTTTCCTGGTGGTAGGTACCATACCCTATCATTCTTGCAATCCATTTAGCTTCTGCTATGGTGAAATCTCCTTCCTCGTCCTCCTTCTAGAGCTTTTTCCTCATAGGTTGTCTGGTTTTCATCTACACTTAAAGTGGCCTGAAGGCCTTGAGGTGGCCTGAAGGCCTTACTGACTCAAATGGCCTTGGAGGCCCGAAGGCCTTAAAGGACTTGGGGACCAAATCGGTGGCCCGAAGGCCCAAACGGAGGAATATTCTCGGCTACTACAGTGCCAAACAGTACCTGCTACAATTCTGCTACAATACTGCTGCAGTACCTGAAAATTATTCCTCTACCTCTATTTGATCTGGGGTTGCCTGGATGCACTTAAAGAGTCCTCACCAACCGAGTTGAGGATCATGTGCATCAAAGAAAACAATCCTTATTTTAATTATACTCTAATGGGGATATATTTTAAGGATACCATACTTATTATTTTTCTAGATGGTTTATGATTAGTTTGACTAGAGATGTACTACTTTGATACCATTCACCATATTTCTCTGGATGGTTTATGGTTATGGGAAAATATTAACATTTCATATGATAGTTTTTCAATATGAATGTTTACATTGATAATGTTTCACCCTTTTCATATGAGGAATGTATTGAATATAGTAAGCTATGGGTGAGGCTCACTGTATTACCTAAATGCATAGGTATGTCTTATGAGACAAAATATATTGAGTTTTGGCTAAAGCCTTACCCATTTTTATAGATTCCATGGCATAAGTCCGTGATGGTACTTCCAAATGTCGTGCTCAAGGCCTCGACGGTAAGTTTCATATGCACGACATTATGCATTCCATCATTATGAAATCAATTATTGATTTCCATGTGATTTTTTTTTATGAAATCCATGAATTATTTTCCTACTCATGAGATTATTTATATTAAATTATTTGATCGGCGGGAACTATAGCGGTGGCAGGGCACTGTAGCGGCGGCGGTACTGTGCGAGCACTGTAGCAGTCGGTTTACTATTCACAGAATAGGAATTTGGCCAAAAAATTGGGCCTACGGGCTATGTAATGGGATACAAGACCACTGGGCCTTCGGGCTATGTAATGGGTCTCCCTCTACCCAGTTAAAAGAGGTCTTTGCTTTGCTTTATTAATAAAAAATGAGGCTTCGGCCCAAAAAAAATGTATTATTTTTGTATTATTTATGCCTTATTTAGCTTTTGTTGTATGCATACCCTTATTAAGCATCTAAGATCACCCCTTTCTTATAATTCATTTCCCTAGGATACCAGGATGTGTTTTTTGATTGATATTAAGGGATATTCTAAAGTGTAATATGGTATTCTCAAAGAAAATATTACATTGTATTTTATTGATTTCAAATGTAATTTGAAACTCAAGTATGTATCTATTTTTCTAATACTACTAAACTATTCAGTGCTTTGGGATGATATCAATTATATCTAGTGCCAATGTAATAAAGTAACCACTGTATTTGGGATACTGGGGTCAAGTTATTTACATTACCACTTAATGAAACCTTTGGAAAAACAAAAGATAATGAGTCTATTCCCATTCCCATCCCTATCATGGAAAATTTGGTGTCTAAAATTATATTCAAAAGAAACCAATTTTTTTTAGAAATTTTGAAAAGGAATATAGGTTTGATTAAAAGTACCAATATGCTTCTAAACATTTCAACCAACCAGATATTTAATTCAAGTTCCCACCTATATTACTTAATTTCACATTCCTTGGGAAAAATCAAACCATCATTGTTTTCATCTCTTCTTATCTATAATCCAACCAAGAGAGAATGTTTTGGATGTATTGAGAAGGTGCATGAAAGAAATATGATCATCCCTATCTGATATTCCTAGTTATATCCCGCTCATTAAGAACCAAGGTATTTTTTTAGAAATTGATTCAAAACCATGATTCTATCCCCATATAAGAATCAATCCCAATCTAAAATATGTGATTCGTAAATAACTATTTATGTTGCTGAAAACTAGTATCATCTACCCCATTTCTGAGAGTGAGTGGGTTATCCTAATCAAAGCGGTTCTTAAAACGTTTTTAACCACTGTGATTACTAATCAGGATGGTGATCTTATCCCTACAAGGGTGAGTAGTGTATGGAGAGTTCATATTTATTATAGGAAGTTTGACTCATGTAGTGAGAAAGATCCTTTCCCTTTTCCTTTCGTTGATCAAGTACTTGAGTGAGTAGAGGGGTGTGAGTTATAATAATTCTTATATGGACAATTATGGTACAATAAAATTGATGTATTCTCAAAATATCAAGTAAAAAAACCTTCACCTATCTATTTTCAACTTTTTTCTTTCAGTGCGTGCCCTTCAAGTTGTGTAATGACCCTGGTACCTTACATCGGTCCATGATGAGAATATTCTCTGACATAGTGGTGGATTATTTAGAGATATTTATGGATGAATTCATCATTATTTGGGATACATTTTATATTTTCATAAGAAATGTTGAGAGGGTATTTTCTATATGTGAGGATAAGAATCTCATCCTAAACTAGGAAAATTTCATTTCATTGTGAAGGAAGGACTAGTTATGGGCCATCTAGTCACTAATAGAGGGATTGAAGTAGATTAATCCAATATATATATATCATTAATCACCTTCCCTATCCAAAAAATATCAAATAAGTGAATTCATTATTAGGAAATTTTATTTTCTATAGACGTTTCATTAGGAACTCCATCTCTATTACAAGGCCCCCTTATGCTCTGCTTGGGAAATATGCTTCATTAATTTTGTCATAAAACCATCAGTAATTATTCTACACACTCAATTAATGTATTATCACTCCACCCATCATGAAATCACCCAATTAGAATATTCCTTTTGAACTCATGTGTGAATCCAGTGACTTTTATATCGAGTATTTCTATGGAAAATATTGTGATAAACCCCCATTTGTCATTTCTTATACAATAAAAAAATTGAATAATGCTCAAATCAACTACACCACCACTGAGAAATAACTTCTTATTGTTTTATTTTCCTTATAAAATTTTATTTCCTATCTATTATGATCCCCCTTCATTTTTTCCACTCATCATTTGACATTGAAATACATTTTTCAAAAACAAGATTCCAAAGAAAGATATATTAGGTGGGTCCTTCTCTTTCCAGAATTAGATATATAACCATTAAGGATAAAAATGGTGTTCAAAATATTAGGGTAAATCACCTTTCTTGGTAATAATTCAAGGTTAATTCACCCCATATTTCTATGATTGATTCATTCCCAAATGAGCATCTCTATTCTATGAGTGATTAACCATGGTATACTAACATAGAGAACTACTTGGTTACTGGTGTCATTCCAAAAATCTTAGGGACTCAACATAGGAGAAAATTAAAATCTAATTTTAAACACTAAGTGGTTTATAATCCATAATTCTACAATATTTGACCTAATTTGGTCATTGGGTGATGTGTTCCAAAGGCAGAGAAAGAGTTCATTCTAAAAATATTTCATGGGGAGTCATGTGGATGTCATTTTTCTACAAATAAAACCACTAATTTGGTCCTTCAAAGTGATTTATATCATCATACCTTCTCTAAGGATTCCTACACATTATATTAAATTTTTCTTGGTGCCAACAACTAGAATCCATCACAAAAAGGAATCAAATTCCTCTTATATGAATTCTAATAGTCAAAATATTTTATTGTTGGGGAAATATCTTTATGAAACCAGTTCCAAAATCTATTTTATATCTTTATATCCTTCTAGAAATTGATTAAATCTCAAAAATGGGTTGAGGTTATTCCCACTAAGTCCAATGACCATCAAGTTGTGATATGATTCCTCAAAGAGCACATTTTTTCAAATTTTAAATTCCTAGGCCTATCATCAGAAATTGTGGTACCCATTTATATAACCATACCTTATCAGCACTCATCTATAATTATGAGATCTCTCAAAAAGTTTCCACTACCTACCACCTTCAAACAAATGGTCAATATGAGTTAACGAATAGGGAAATTATGTAATATTTTGAAAAAAAACAATCCCTCTAGTAAAGATTGGTTTGAGAAACTCTTGGATTCCATTTGGGAATATCATATTACATTAAAAAAACATCATATACATGTCCCAATATAGGTTTATTTATGGAAAATATTTCCATTTACCTATTAAAATGAGTAAAAATACTTTTGGGAAATAAATAAGATGAATTGTTATATCTCCTTAGCCAGAATAAATAGGAAGTTAAACCTTAATGAACTTGAGTAACTTAGGATAAAGGCTTATAAAAATTCAAGGATCAATAAAGATAGAGTTATATCCTTTCAAACTATGAATTTTAAGACTAGAAACATTGAATTGGGAAAATATATTCTACTATATAGCCTCAAAATTCATTCATACTCGAGGAAGTTAAGGTTGAGATGACCATAGCCCTATATGGTGTATTAAGCGCACCCCCATGGGGAATTCGAGATTTAAGATCCCACCAGTGGTCAAATATTTAAATTTAATAGTCATAGTATAAAACCATTCATATAATCATTCTGTAAATATTAACCTAAGTATCTAATTAAGCCAACCTATGACCAAGAAAACACATGAAATTTTAGGGGTCTAAGTTGAACTAATAACTTTAAACTAAGAACTTTTTTGGAGGAAATATATTTTATGGTACAGTTTTTATTTTATTTTTTTTTTATTTTTTTTATGGAAAAAATTGTGTTTTAAAAAATTAAAAATTTTGAAAATAAAAAAAAATAAAAAAGGGAAGGTTGTAGGTAATATGTGGAAACCCCCATTATTGGACTCAAACCCATGACCTGAGGGTGACAATATAGTATTCCTTACGCTGAACTATGTTTTTCCATGCCTCCCTCTACCAAAAGATTTTTATATAAACCATAATTTGAAAAAAAAAATGTACATGTTTTTGTAAATATGTTTTTGTTTTCATTTTTTTACTTGTTCCTTGTATCAGTCTTAAATGTACTAAAATAAATAAGGTATATTTTTTCCATTTTTTTTTGTTTTATATGTTTTAAATTAAGGGAACCACCCAGGATATCCATGGTTTCTAATTAATTTTGTGTTTGATATGTAGGTTATTATAAGGTTGAAGGATTTATAGTTAAGTCAAATGCATATATAAGTTCATACCAATTTTTTCCTTTTCTATACGGATTTTGCAATATCATGGGGATCAAACAAGTAATTGGGTGTGACATGGACTTTATCTTTAACCAATAGACGACTTTTTTCCATAATTTTTTTATTTTTTAAATTAAATTTTTTAAATCCTCTCCTCTTCTTATTCCGCCTTAATTTTATTTTTAAACACTAGGTAAAATGTCATTTTAATTTTGGGTAGGTGAAACAAATAAGGAAAAAATGTATGCATAAATGAAAAAAAATTACATCAATGGAAACTAAAAAATTATTTAACCATGAATTTGATAACATAATTTATGAACTTTGAAACTAAATATCAAATAATTTTTCATTCCCTATTTCAAATTTTAATTCAATATTAATTTCATGATCATAAATTTTAGGAAAATGTGGTTTTCTGATTTTATTTCTCACCTTTAAAATTTTCATCTTATTTATTCAAAATATCATTATGCACATCCTTTGGATTTTGGGGTATTAGTTTGAGTTCTTAGATTCCCTAATAAATTTTATAGGTTTTATGATAATTTAATTTTAATATGATTATTAAAAATAAAAATATAAAAAGAGTAAAAATAAATATAACTTTTAACATAGATTAATGGATTGACCTAATGAATGGATTTTGACACTTGGGGATCATGACTCCATAGTTTTTTAGCCCATATCTTGGAATTATTTATCTATTTTTGGTAGTTATATTTTATTATTTATTTAATTAACTTGAGATAATGCCTAAGTATGTGAACTTCACTTGGTACCCCAATTTCTTTGATCCTGGGAGTCATCAACAAAGTCTCACTACAAGGGTTGACTTGATTGAGTGTAATATCAATTACTACAGAAAAAATAAAAAATAAAATAAAATAAAAAATGAATAATCATAATAGGATTAAAACAAGACTCATACCTAGAACTTCCATTTTTCTTCCCCTTAAATATAAATTAAACCCCATGTATTTTTTGATGCACAACACATCTTTAGGATTTATTGAAATTGGGTGAAATTTGGTGATGAATTTGAATAAAGGAATGTTATTGGTCTTGGGATATACTTTTAAAACAATTTTTTTAAATTATTTTGATGGGTTCATTCTTGTTTGGTATTAGGTCATATTGGTGAACATTTTATGGTAAATGTGTTTAGAAAAGGGAATTCAATTTTCATCTTTTTAAGATAATTTTTCTTGGTAACAGAAAAAATAAATTTGGGGGTAGGATTATCCAATAGAGGAGGCTAATATTAATTTTTTATATTTATATTTTCATGTTCTTAATTATTCATAAATTTCATTATTAGTACATTTTATAATTTCAACTTTTTCAGATCATGTTTATACTTCTTTCTTAAATTTCACTAATATTAAGAACATTTTACGGTACCTTGTAAAACTACACGTGTTAATTTTTTTTTGATATTGTTGGAACATGTTTCACATGATTTGAAGAATATATTTTCCTTTTTAATTTATGGTGATTCACATTGTAAGACACTCATATTGGGCCCTGAATCATGAAAATTATTGGTAAAGTGAATTGAAGAGAGGTTCACTAAAATGGATTTAGCGGTCATGATCCAAGCCCAATGAATTTGAAACTACAACTATGTAAAGGGGAAATCATGTGGAACTTATCATTCAACTATATATATATAATTCAAAGTCTTTAGAGGTGATCTAGGAAACCCAAGTGGAATATGAAATTCTGTGCCAGATTCAGTGGCCCAAAATAACATCCCACCATTTAGATCATAACTCTAAGAATATTAGGCCAAATGGGATTAAATTTTGATATATTTTAGAATAAATCCTTATACTCAATTTCTTCTTCTACATACCACCCAAATTTTTCCATCTACAAGATTATTCTAGCACTTTTTTTAAAATGATGCAAGCTGGCTCTAAGGAAAAGTCTTAATTCCAATACATCTTCGATAGATAGAGTGTTTACCAAGGGCTCAAAAATTCATATATATGTCTATAGTAGTAAATGAAAAGGGGGGAATCATTTTTTGTTTTCAAATGTAACGTTAATCTACCTATTTTTTATTTAAAATCTTAATTTTTAACTTGTAAATTGTTCTAAATCTTGTCAGTTATAAATAAAAGTTCCTCGTATTCTCATATTATATTATTATTATTAATTATTTGGTACCATTTTATCAAAGTTTTAATTTATTCATAGTAATATTTTTGAAATTATTTACAAAATAATCGAGAACTTGTTATTTTTTTTGTTTTCACATCTTTATTTCCTCCCCCATGAGTCTACTTCCATCTTATATTGAGGGCTTCACATCAATGTTGGGATAAAAAAATTATCTATTGATCCTAAGATGTTTCAAGGGGTTGTATTGGATGTTATTTTTTGATTTTAAACCTATAATTAGTTCTTGGTTTGGAGAGTTCCATTTAATGATTTATTTTCTTCTCTATCTTCACTAGATTTAAAAATTGTATATTTTGAGTGCTATTATAAACCTATAGGTTGGAGTGATCTTGAAGTGGTCCTATAATATCTTAGGAGATTAGACTTAGAATTATGAAGAAGTTAAATTATTAAATGATATGGGGGGACTCGTCTCATTGATTCGATAATTCTTAAATTATTGAAACTAAAATAGTAAAAAATAAATTCATTTAATATACCCATATAAATAACCTATGATCAACCCATTCAAATTAATTGAATTCACTTCGGTCCTTAGTGTTTAGTAATACACTCAATCAAAGTCAAATTTTTCCATTTTATATCCAAAAACACTCTGAAGAATGATTATGTCTGTAGGTTTCTTCTAAGGACTCTAAGGATTCGACAACCTAAGATAAACAATAAGAAACCACTTCAACCCTAAACTTAGGTAAATTTGGGCGAGACCAGTTGTTATAGTCAGTTACAATGTGATCCGGGTAGAGGCTCCCAAATCAATTTTTAGTGGTGATATGGGGTAATTTACCCCTATAGGGTACACACTCTAGGGTATGCTGATGTGGTTCCATGGAATCAAGATCCTCTCAATCCATATGTTTGGTGGGGATAATGCCTTCCTGTTCATTTCAGTGGATAAGGTTATTTATGGACATCCACTATATGATCTCTCTTGAGTAAATAGAAAGAGAGAACCAAATATCTATGAGAGATGTGGTAGTTACCACTTGATCATATATCAATGGAATAATCTCATACAAGAATATGTGACTGTTAGAAACATCTCAGGTACCCCTCATTCCCCCACACCTATTGGAAATGGTATGGGAAACCTACCTCGCATGGATGGTGGTTAGAATTTTGAAAGCATTATATCCAATCATGAGTACATGTTTGGATAATCCATGATTTTGATGATTCCCAATGCTACTCATCCTATCATTATTGAATTATAAGGGATTCACATCTTGTTCACCATTTTTGTTTACAACACTTTCTTCCAGGACTGATATTTTTGATTGAGTTAAGATGGTCAAATTTTGGATCCCATATCCCACTTTCTAATGTTAGGTATCAAGTCACCAATAGTTTGAAAATTATGTTTTCATTGATCAAAATATGATGATGGGAGTTTGACACCTCTCTCTTTGAGGATATTATTTCATATTCCAGGACAGCCTCATAGTTTATAGTATACTCATGAATCCCATTTTTGAAGCCATGTTAATATGGACATTAGTTAATTAAATCACTTTTTTCCTTGTTAGGTAGAACACCTTCAGTTTCCAAGGATGAGTTTTTCTGGTATCTAAACATCAAGTTGTTTTATCTTCCTCATATTAGGTCATACAGTCATATTATACTCATCACATAAGGAATCCTAAGCTCATCACTTAAGTTATCTTGTTCCTTCCACACAAGTTATCTTATGTTCATCAAATAAGGCATCTTAAGTTCATCACTAAATGGATACTAGGCTCTCAACACATGGAATCTTATGATCATCATATTAGGAATCCATAGTTTATCACCTAATTCATCTTTTTCTCACCATATAAGGCATCCCATGCTTGTCACACGAGTCATCTGATACTTTTCACACCATGCATCATAGGCTCATCACCTAAGGAATGATGGTTTTATGATGCATTAGGTGGGTGGTTCAACCTATAATCATCACATAGGGAATATAATTCTCATTATATAAAGAGGCGATGGTTTAAATTTTTATGGGGATTCTTAGAGTTTAAATTCATGTTGATGACACTCACTTTTTAAATCCCCATGGAGGATGATTGTGGTTTAAATTCCCATGGGGATGCTCGCGGTTTAAAGTACCATGGAGGACTATCATGGTTTAAAGTCATCTAGAGGATGAACACAATTTAATGTCTTGTGGGGATAATCATATTTTAATGTACCATGGGGATTCTCATGGTTTAAATTCCAGTGGGGATGCTCGTGGTTTAAATTCTCATGGAGCATGATCACAGTTTAAAGTCATGTGGGAATACACTTGAAGGATTGGTTATTTGTAGTTGGTTTTAAGTAATACCTCCTATCAAGAGAGAAATTGGGTAATGGTGGTGTTTTTATATTGAGTTTGAACCTCAGAGAGGTTCCCTACATATCATGTTGGAGTAGGAATCAAAACCCACACAGTTTGAGTTGCACAGTTTAACATCACATGATAGGATCAGCCCATGAAGTCTAACAACATGTGGTAAAGACACTTATGACATTAAAGGGATGAAATCAATGTATATATTGGGACTTATAGGATTTGATTCCTGAAAAATTCTTTAGAGTAACAGGCATGGATGTTTTCTGGCCCATTTTGGTGAAAAGGGATCCGGGCAAAAAGTATATGATATCAGTTGTGTGCATGGAGTTTTCATGAATGAATCTGGATTGGGAAGATGTGGTTCCCATGTTCCACTAAATCATACAGAATTTTTCTTCATATAGGTGGCATTAGATTGGATTCCATGGTATAATTTTCACAAAAAATAGGTCTTATGTAAAACTGTGATTTGTGAAAGTTATTAACATTTTTCGCAAATGGTATTCTTAATTTGAGGAGGTTTCACAAAGTAGTATCAAGAAAAATAAAATTAATTTAAGGTCTTGTGTGAGATAATTTACATAGTATTCTCACATGTAAGATTTTATGGTAGTTTTTAGGATTACATAAAGTGTGTATAGGTTAAGCTTAAGTGAGTTGAGAGCTTTGAATTCCCCAAAATATGAAATCCAAAGTCTGAACCATTAGAATGGTGAGTTGAGGGATATTTATATACCTCTAGATAATTGATGTGTATGTATCATGAAAATATTGAATTCACACATAACTATAGACTTTTTTAGTGTTTCAGATATGAGAACCTGAAAAATTCATCCATATTTCCTCTTCTATCTTTCTTGGAAAAATTTTATTATTGAAAATGAGGTTTCATGGTGGATCACAGTTGTAGTGTAAATTATTTTTTTGGTTGGATTATTTTTCTTTGGGCAACCTAGATCTCGACCTTGTGATGCGGTTTTTTCTCACTATGTTTTGGTTTTGAATTTTATGTCAGTGATGCACTTTTGTGCATGTGGTGCTTTGTTGGTAGTGAATTAGAATCATTTATCTATCATGACTATGATCTGGTAGTGATTTTAGGGCTCTTTTAGCCGATGATGAATGATGTTGATGCATTTACCCGAGGAAAAGGGAACCGAAGCACATGAGATGGGACAATTGATCCCTCTCAAGTCTTCTACCATATCTCTTATCTAACACCCTAGGTTTCTTGACTTGAATTATTTGGTTTCTTTGGATCAATTTATTTTTGTGGGGTTTTCCATTTTTTCATGAACCAACCCAGCAAGCTGGCCACTATGACCAGGCCAACCCGTAACAAGGCTAAAGGCACATTCCCAATCGCCCTGGGCTGGAAATAAGTTCAAAAGGTTTCAATGTGACCGAAAGGAATTATTTACCCTTTATTTCATAATAAATAATAAATGTAATAATAATAATATAAATCAACTAAATAAATAATTGAGAATGTCATAAAATGAAAATTTAAAAATAAAACAACTCTACATAACCAGGACATAATACTCAAAAATAAAATACACATCTGGCTACTTGTTCCTAATTTCCAACATATATTCCACCTCCTATAGAAATTCAAACTCGTCCTATGGTCCAAACCTATAAATGTAAGTATTTTTAATAAACCTACAAGATAATACAATAAAAAATACAATCCTATATACACCCCATGGTGTGCATGTACGGTGTGATTTAAACCCTAGTAGGGTGCCACCAAGTAGTCTATAAGTTCCATTTCTTTGGAAAACATACATGCTAGTTTGAAATTACAACATAAGAAAGTAATATTTACACTTTAAATAAAACAAATAATGGAGACAAATTAGATTAAAAACAATTTACAAGTGATAAATAAAATCAGGTGAGTATTGTATACAATAATGTCCAAAGTATCATTACAATAACAAAGCAAAGAACCATAGGTAGCTAAAATAGAGTAACCTGGAGACACCATAAGGACATATCCAAAAGCATACAATATGCACTGGGTAGATTCTCATCATACAATAAGTTAAATATATCCACTAGATATGACTTTCCATGTGCCAGAATTTATCTATATTTGGTAGGACTATAAGGGTAGAGATAACCACTAACCATGACTTACCATGTTCTAGCATGCAACCAAGTCTGACAGGAATCAGTATATCTGTTAAGAAGGGAACATCCCCAAATCCTAGTGCAATACGATTCTTCATTCCTCCAAAGTACACAAGTCTTCCCAAGAGTCTCAATATATACCATGGTTCTCCCAGAATTTAGGTTTAAATCATAAAACTCATTTCATTATAAGGGATTTTGATTCAAGTGATTAACCAAACTAACACAAGAAAAAAACCTCCTAAAACAAATGGTTTTATCATAAAATCATTTGACAATCCATTATAATTAAAATCTATCTATTTTCATGAAGAAATTATAATTATTCCATGGGATTCAGTAATTCCAAAAAAATAATTTATCACTTGAATTATATTATAAATTATTTCCCATAATTCATGATAGATTATAATCAAACAATTCCATACACTCTTATTGGATCCCCAATCCCTCTACTCCTCCTCCTACTAGATTCCAAGATGCCTCGACTCCTACATGCTGGGAATTATCAGGATGAGGTCCTAGTTGTGCATGGTGGTCTCTATTGGGTTCTCGACTGGTTAGGTTCATTGGTGTTATAACTTGAAAGGGTCATCATATGATTCCTAGGTCATTATGTGGTCATAGGATGGGACCTCAGGAAATCTCAGAGCCATAATATTCTCCTTTCAAATTCTCCTCTTGATCCTTCCGGTCTCGCTTTCCGACTCTGGTCCTATTGCATTCATTTTTTCCCCGGTCTCATAAGGTTCTTATTATCCTTTGATTTATCTACCATTTTTCTCTGATCCATCAGGCATGACCCCATCCTAGTGAGGTTCAATGGATCCCATGGTGTTTTGGATTGTGTTAGTGTCCTTGGAGATGGAATATCTGTGGTAGTGCTTTTTTGGTATGGTGGTGTTGTGGGCGTAATTTTGGAAGTCCTGTGGTTCCTCATTCCAGAGAAATATATGAATACCTCTCCATCAATCAATCTCTATATAAGGTTCTTGTGAGTATTTTATTCTAACATTTTGTGTTTTGTGGTGTTCCTGGTGTCTTTTTCTTGACTATGCGGTGTGGGAGTGAGCATCACTAGTGTGTCAGTGCTTCTGTCTGACGACCATCTCCCAAGGTGTGGTGTGATGTCTCTGTGCAGGCACATTAGGGATTCATGGCTTGAACGCGGTAATTATGTTTGTCCTGGACTGAGGTGGATTTTGGTTTATTTCATTCTTGGTTCCTTTTTGGTTGTTCATGGTTTTGTTTGGTTTCTCCATTTATTCTCAAAATGGATTGCACGTTCCTACAATGGTGGATCCCCTTGGGCACATTACTTCATATTTTTTTTCTACCTTGTTGGGATCTCACTTAACCATAAAGTGACTTTATTTGGGAAATACAAAAAAAAATAGTGTGGAGGTAAAAATTATAAATGGCATCCTTACAGAAAATTATGCTTTAAGATAATTAAATACACCCTTAATCATTGAAAATATTAATAAAAAATGATGATAATCCATTATAATTCACAATAAATAATTTCATGAAATCTATTTCAATTTATTCAAGAAAAACCAAGCTTTATATTTTTTCCAAAAACCTTATAGGAATATAAATACATATGTATAATTTTACATGTATTTCCTATAAAAATACACTTGTCGTAACATTAATTTGATAAATTAATCTTGTGTTACTAATATAAATCGACAATAAATAGTATATAAAATCTTTTTTTAGATATTGAAATATTTTTTAAATCCCAAGAATTCATGGTTTAACAAAATAAAGGGAAAATGAAAATAATAAACTACTAAGATATGGAGGAACCTCACACCATAAACATACGTACATTAATTGGCGTTAGAAAAGTTATTTCAATCCTTTTATTTCCAAAATCCCCATGAAAACCAGACTTTTTCCTTAACATGTAAAAACCCCTTATTGTTATGACATAAACCCCAGATTTTTGAAAGAATGTGAGAACAGGGAAGAGAAGAAGATAACAAGATAAGGAATAAGAAATAAAACAATGAAACATTTCATACATCCATAGGAAATCTTTATTAAGAGAGAGAAGAGGTTAAGAGGAGATGAGAGGAGTTCCCCACTGTGCATGTCACCCAAAATGAGATTGGTAGGGGTGTTTTGACATCATTTATCTAATTGTAGTTATAATAATAAAATTGTCATTGGAAATAAATAAATAGAAGTGTAATTCCAATCAACCCCATTCTAGAAAAGTTTAAACATACAGACACCATTCCATTTATTTATATATTCCATTCAATTCCAATATTATAAAAAATATTAATAATAAACATAAATACAATGATTAATAATAATAAAACCAACATAAATTTTTTTTTATAATAATTAATAATTTGAAGTGTACACATAATTAATAAAACACATATATTTTTCTCTATAAATGTAAACTTAATTAATTTAAATACATTTTAATAATGATATAACCATATTAAATATTCAATAACAATATAATAACATCCCATTAATAATTTTCATATGGCCTCGAGAAGTCCTGATATGAAATTTGAAAGTTCGATTTTCATCCGTAATGTTACATAAATAAATATTATATTAATTTAAAATAATAAATGTGAGGAGGTGAAACTTTTTATGGATGGGATGGTAATACATTAGTGGGTTGGACCACCCAAAAAACCCAAACGTTTTTCGTTCCCACTCAACCATAAAGTGGATTTTTTAAAAACCAAAAAAAATGGATTAGAGAGAAGATATACAAAGGACATTATAACATAAGGCACACTATAAAAGTAAATAATATGTAATATGAATAAAAAATGTATATATCAAACTGAATACATGTGGTTTGGTAATCAAAATTACATAAATAAAGTTGGTTATTGGGCACCAACCTGAATAATCTCTCACTTGTACTAAATCCTACTTATAACTATCCCATTGGTTAGCTATCATGTGATATTCATGCTACTACTGAGTTATGTCTTTATTTGATGGGTCTACCAAAATTCAATTGATGACTACTCTATTAATCATTACATAATCTCTCTAAATAAATCCTCTTATGATATGATCCTTTAAAGTACATTCTTTATTTTTTAGTGTGATTTGGGATCTTTTAAATGAAAAATTATTATAGTATTATTGAATAACATTGTGATATAATCTCTACCATCGTATACTACACCATGCTCTAAGAAAAATCACTTATTAAAACTCATTCTATAACTATATTGACAGCAAAAAAAAATTCTCAGTCTTTATTGAAATAGAAAACATAGGATACTATAGGGTTCTCTTAATCACTACTAATAACTATCATATTTGACCAGCTTGATCTATTTGGAGACTAGCAGTTATTTATATCTTCTAGTTATTAGTTCCATACCCTCTTTGTTCTATAAAAATATCCTTTTTACTCTTAAATATAGTTTAAACTATTTTCCATTATAGTTCCCCCAAAACTTTCTTGATATGATCAAGTTTAGTAGATAACATAAAATACATGATATGTATAACAATTTAACCACAAGGGATTCTATTAATTATATATTTCTCTTATTTTATTTGAGAACACATCTTCTTGAAATATTTATGTTATACAACATAAAAAAATAATCCTCTCTTGGTTTATGTCATATTGTATTTTTCAATTCCTTTTCAACGAATTCACTTTGACTAATTTGAAGAAGCCTCTTAGATTCATATATGTTGATCTGGACCTCTAAATAATAGGCTAATTCTTCAATTCCTTAAAGTAGGATTATTTATCAAACCATGTTTTAACATACTATAAAATGAGTACCTATTTTCTATATATTACTAGGATAACTATGCAACTCCCACTAATGTTTTGTAAATACATGAATTGCTTTAATTTTTAATAAAAATAAAACACTCATATGGAATCATCAAAACTAATATTCAATGATATTGATGTTAAATTAAATCTATAAATAGATCTGTGTATCCAGAATATTTTTTGGATTCCTTTGATGTCATAAAACCTTCTAGTTATTCCATATAGATTTATTCTAGAAGTTTTCTTTTAGAAATGAGATTAAAATATCTATCTTCTAAAACCTATAATCATGGTAGGTTTTCAAGGATTTTATCATTTAACTATTTAAAGGTTTCATCATATTCTATTGATGTTTCCATTTATGTATACATTTTTTCACATATTAATTGGGAATTTAATGAGTTCTTAATGATAAAAATGATATTTAAATATAGAATTATTAAATCTTGGCCTGCCTGTGATGAAATCTTTAATTCATTGAATGTTTTAATTATAATCCGTTTTTTGGGATTAATTTATTTAAAATTTCTTTGATTCAATTTCTATATTTTTAAAAACAAATATTTGTGATTATTTTAATAAAATATTCATTGGAATAATTTTATCGAAGTGATTTTGTTACTGTTGGTACTAATTTTTCTAGTTCCATTAATTTATCTTGAATTTAATTATTGGATTACCATTTTTATCATGTTGAATTGTGGAATAAATTAAATCATTATTTAAATAACTTTACCTTCATTTTATTTAATTTTTTTGTACACGCTTGTATCAAATTCTTTGTTTGAATAATGTTTTTTAAATTAGATTGATTAATTTTCAATTTGTTTGGTGTTTTTATTATATGAACTAGGATATGAATAAGGACACTTCTATTTTATCATGACCAATGATAAAGTACCAAGAAATGATGAAAATTAGATGACCAGTCAACCTACCGTGTAAAATTAATCATGCCTATAAACAAGCGATCCTAAGGGGAAGTCACAACAGAACACACCGGCATCTGACCTACCACTCATAGTATCAAGAAAACATTCCCTAATGAATCGAACACAAGTTAAGAGTTCAACCTACCATGTGGGGTGAACTAACTATAAGAAGGAAATGTTGACCTACCATCGGTACCAACCTACTATGGTGGGAAAAGTTACCATAAGAATAATCATGACGCTAAACTAATTGAGGAACTATACCATAGATCATTTTTTTAAAGAAAGAGGCTAAATGAAATCTAGATAATCTCAAGAATAGATGAGGTCAAACGTAGACAACTGTTGGTCAAATAATATGATTGGGTTGCATTTGACATGGGTGTAAAGAACTTATATGTGTACACTGAGCATAAATAATATAACATATGTTCTACAAACTGAATTTAATAATATCTTGTGCTTGATCATGTGAAAAAACTAAGTTAGAGGCTGACCCAACCTTAATGATGCTAGAGTTATAATGAGAACCATCCAAGACTTCCAAATTTAATGAAATATTTTCATATGATATCCCCAAGTGATGGAATATGACACTAAATAATATTCAAGATTCAATATAATAATGATGAAAGTTGAACTCCATCAAACCGGTCTAAGCATATAACTCAATGTCACCCATTATTGATATAAGAAGTACACAGAATAAGATGATTAAATGTGATTTTTATGCAAGGGGTTCTTGATCTTGAGTTTTATTAAACAACAAGTTGTGTGATTGCTGGTATAATTTTCTCAATATAGGTTAGAGGGGCCTCAGGTCTTCACCAATATTAAAGCTACAGTTATGAAGATGAGTGTGCACTGAGTGTTTCGTGATTTTCTTGGGAAGAGTTGAGATTAGATTGTGTATTTCATATATTATTTCTATATTTTGTTGAATAACTAGAGTTTGAATTGTTAAATATGTAAATGGTTACCAATTAAAGGTCAAGTGTGCTAGTTTGTGGATGTTTTATTGGTTATTATAACAATGCTGGTGAAGTATGTGTTCTAGAGGTCAGGTAATGAATATATATTAAGGATGTGAAAGGGTAAAATAGACTCCATGTAATGGTCTTCAACCAACCTATGTAAGGTTTGATTATACACTTCATAATCTCAGATAAGTGTATCATTTCAAGATATTCTTGTGTTAAGGTATCTCTATATTCAATTGATTCATGTTAATGTGCAAAGGGAATTAAAATCAATTATGAATCCCTAAATTCTTAAAGAAAGAAATTGAAGACAAGGGGAGATCGAGATTATGAGGAAGAGTAATTAAGAGTATTTAGAAGATTCTTAAGGAATCCATGATGAATAAATCCATTCAGAGATATTTTCAAGGATTATCCCATGTAGAGTAATATCCAAGAACACTTGGGGGAGTGCATTATGTTATAGGAGTTTAGCGGTGATTGTTGGAGCTGGATTATGAGAAGTTGAAGGTAAAATGCATAGCATGCCATGTGGATATTTCTACCAGTTAGATTATGTTTTCACCATTTTTTCTATTTCATTCTTAAATGAGAGGAGGGGTTCAATTATATATCCCCCATTCCTGATTCATAGTAACTAATTCCATTTCTTATTCTTCTTTAATCCTCTATATGTAATTCAAATTTTGAATATAAATATAATCTGTCATTAATTCTTCTTTCAGTGTGTCATGTTTATGAAACTTCAGCAATGAAGGGTTAACCCATGAGTCTATTACTAGGAAGTGAATTTTCAAGCTGGCTGGAGATTCAAATATCAGGTTTACCATCTCCTTCTTCTTCAATTTTTTCCAAAATTTATAATGAAATTAATATGTAATTAAACAATCACTCACTCTGAGTGTTTTCTACTCTTTTCCCACTGATTTTTTCCCATTATTATCTTAGTTTACTTAACTAATTTTCAGGTAGATGTTGAGTGGTTGATGATATCATGAAGATCAGTTCATCCTGGAAGATATTCTGGACTAAGGTGGTTTGATTGATTATTTATTTTCATAGTAAGAAGATATATTCATGTATTATAAGTCAATTCATGCATGAAAGATCATTTCTTTAGGGGGTGAGATGTTAAATCCAGGATATAAATCATGTATTGAGTGAAGTTTACAATTGATGGTCAAATTCCTTCAATAATCCAATGATATTCAGTTAAAGAGTGAATCAACCTAGTAATTGAATTATTCTTTATAAATTTTTTTTCCTTCCTCTTGTTGTTATCCAATTTGTCTTTCTCATTTTAATTGCAATCATCTATGTTTTTCACCATTGTTTCCTCATGTTTTATTTATGATACATTCAAAATAAATAAAAATCCAAAAAATATCTAGTAGAATCACTAGGATAAACTCATTGTATCCTTGTGAATGACCCTGGGGTTATCTATTGTGTTATATCTAGGTCTAATATAAATGTATGTTTGATAGTTCAAGTGATAAGGTTACAAAAAATTATCATCATTACTAGGGAGGAAAAAAAATTAGAAATTATTCACTTTTTCTTTTAATTATTCTATAAAAAGTAATAAATTCTACTAATTTTGATTCAATTTTATTGTTAGATAACTCATTGGTATAATTTTTTAGTGATATTGTGGAAGAATTTAAAGATTGTTTCTGAGAAAAACAAGGTAAATTTCACACAAAATAAGTACCACTTGAATCTAATAGAATGATTTATCTCATTGCACAAGTGACCAATTCAATTCTCAAGGATAACTAGAGAAATGATGATTCTTAACAAGTTTTTGGAGAGGACTCTAAAAATGAAACTGAAGAAGAGTTGGATCTTCCCACATTTTATCATGATATTCCTATGGATATAGGGTTATAATTACAATATTATCATATCAAGAATTGTTTTAAGGGATGACAAGAGATGGGTCGAGAATAATTAGAAGTAGGTGGATAACATTTAGTAGATCCGTTTATTTTTAATTTTCATTATGATGATTTCAATTGAATTAACAAGTCTAATGATTTTTCTATGATTGAACAGGATAAAATAGTGAAATAAACTCTTTATTATATCATGGAAGACACCATGCCTGAAGTGGTTTATTTAAAAGAGTCTGGAGGAGACTAACTACCTCAACCCTAACCCAGAAATACTCCCAATATCACTTTCAATTCCTGAAGTAGAGCAAGCTAACCAAATTTAGGGATTTTTTCACTTTATATAAGATGATTTTATTTTATTTGATTCTGACTATAATGAATTTTATTTTGATATTTATTCTCCCTATTAAGTTTTTCATGAGTCTGATAAAATACATGATTTCCAGGAGATTCTAGAGAAGGAAGTTAATAATCCATTTTAAACATGTATGGTACACCCAATTTTGATTAAAAATTCAAGTTTGAGATTAGTTGTTGTGCATGAGAAGGTTTGGTAGTGTACACTTATTTAAAATAATATATTGATACAAATGTAGTAATAAATGAAGGATTGTCTACTTATACTGAACTAGAAGAAAAATATCATCCTACAGTTCAACTTCCATAACCTATGCACACAAATCCTCTAGAAGAATAAGAGTATAAATACACATACCAATCATTCCCCTCTCCGCTACTCCATATGTGATATAATTCCAAGATGGGTACTTATATGAACATGACCATGGGGCACCCCACAAGCTATATGTGTCACATAAAACCAGAATGAAGAATATATTTTCCTTATTGAGTAATAATTCACACCCTCAATCATATTGGGGATGAATCAAGGACTTTCTAACTGTGGAAAATAAAACTACATCACCCCTTTGGGGTTATTACAATATTATTTTGCTTTTTTATTTTATTATAAACATTTCATTAGTTTTATTTTAATAAATAGGTTGTTTCTTTCTTTATGGAAAATAAAGATTCAATGCATACACTTCCCTAAAGATAGACTTTATCTAATTCTTACTCAACTATGAAATGAATGATTTTATCCTCTCTCCCAATTTTTATAACTATAAATTATTGCTACGTGTTAAAAAAAGTTTGTGGGAGGGGTATATTAAAATATTTTTACTACTCCCATTTTTGGATTTCATGGAATTTCATTCACATTGAAAATTATCAATATACATTCTTTTAATGTTTTTTATTTAAAATTAAGGATATTTTCAAATCAAATCATCTATATTCACATTGGTAGTTACTAAATTACATACTGAATTGGTAAATTTGGGCCTAAACAATTGGATGGCAGTTCTTGCTAAAAAACATTTATCGAAAATAATTTTTAAATCATATTTAAAACTAAATCTTAGCACCATGTAAATTATTTATATTTGAAGTTATTCTCCTTGATTTATTCATTTTTCAACCATCCTATTTTATTGAGTTTAATTGAAAAAAAAAATTATGCCACACAAAAGGAAAAATATTCTAATTTCTTTCATTAGGGTGTTGTAGAGAAAAATTAAAACCTTTTAGAACAAAAATCTTGGGTATTTTCAAAGACCAAGAGGATATAAAATATAAATAATATTTGAATCAACCTTCCTTTAATTTTAACAATGATTTCAATATTTTGTGAACTTCAAATTTTGGAATTTTATTTTTCACCTATTCATCCTGTAGGGTATGTAAATGGGAAACTAGATAAAAATTTCCCAAGTATAAAGGGGGAATATTAGTCTATGAATTTAAATAATAGATCTTCCATTTTCTAGGGAGTATTAGTTCAAATTATACACTTAAAAATTATTCCCATCTATAAAAATCTTCTTGTTATTTTGGAATTTAAGTAGTTAAGTTTTGTATTGATAAATGATGAAATACAAACTAAAATAATTTATTAAATTACACTAGTATCTAATACCATTTTGAATATATTTGGATGAATTTCTATAATTTCATGTTAATATTAATGAATTATTGAAAACCTTATTAAAATTTCACTGTTAATCACACACTCTTCAAAAAAATTAATTTTAAATTAAAAAATGTTGTCATAACTAGTAGAAACCCCCTTTCCATGATCTGAATTTTGTTTTGGTTTATAAAAATATTTTTGAACTTTCTTATAACCCATTAAAATTTATTATTCTCTAGTGAATTTTAAATCACTTTTAACCATTTTTTAAACTATTTCTTCTAACTTAGGATTCAATTTTGGGGAAAATTTTGGGTTTTAATTGTAGGGAAGGGGTCTTAAATATTGTTAACTATATTTCATTGCTATATACATCAAAATCCCTTTAATTTTATTCAAAAAAATTATAGTTTATTGTTATTGCACCTAAATTCTCTCATTTTTTTGTTTAAATTTTTTCTAAAATATGATATTTGTTTTGTATCATTGAGGAGGTTAACTATTTCTATATCCTCAAGGATTTAATTCGATTCATCAATTTCTTTGATCTCTTGAATTTTTTTGTTTTTGGTCAAAATTTGGGAATTGGATTTATAATCATCATCAGTTTTTAACCTTTTGACTGGGTTTTAAACTTTTAATCTATGCATTTAAATTATATATAAAATGAAAATCCTAATCCAGGTTGAAATCACTTCATTATTTATTTTTTCCCTATTGGATGAGTTAATTTCTTCCACTAATTATTTATCACTACACATCCAACAGTGTGTCTAAATTATTATGGGAATATAAATTATGTGTGTCTACTCACCTACAATTAAAGATAATTTTAGAAGTTTAAGTTAAATGAAAAGTGATGCTTGTTTAAACCCTTTTAAAACTTCTAATATTAATCATTTTTATAAAACCAAAACCAACCATTGGCCAAATCTCTTATTTATAAGATTGAAATCACTTCTTCTACTTTAAAGATCTCATGGGAGAAAGTCCTTTCAAAAAATAATACTTTTTGTCCCTTCAATTTTTCACTCTTCAAATTTATTTTCTTCCATGAAGTCTGTAGAATTGGTTGTTTGAGGATAATAAAAATTATAATCATGGTGGGGGGGATTTGATGTTAATTTTTATGGATATAATTTTCTATTTCTTAATTGGTAATTTAATGAGTTTTCAATGATAAAATTGATCTATAAATGTATAATTATTGAATTTTGGTCTGTCAGTGATGAAATTTATAATTCATTAAATTTTATAATGATAATCAGTTTTTTGGGTTTAATTGATTTAAAAGGTCTTTGATTCAATTTATATATTTTGATAAACAAATATTTTTTTATGATTTTGATAAAACATTCTTTTGAATAATTTTATGGAAGTGATTCTATTGTTGTTGGTATTAATTATTACAAGTTCATTTATTTTATCATGAATTTAATTGTTTTATTATATTTTTTTTATCAATTTTAATTTTGGAATATATTGAATCATAATTTTAAGATGTTTATTTACATTTTTTAAAATTATTAAAACATTCATGTGTTCAATTATCTGTTTGAAGTTTGTTTTTAAAATTGGATTGATTAATTTTCAAGTTTTTTGGTGTTTTTATTGTAGGAATCTAGTTGTTCATAATGATAATTCCATTTTCGCAAGCCTAGTATTCAAGTTTCAAGATACTATAAATACTATATGATTATTCAAGATATCATGGATAATAGAAAATTCGTATAAACAAGAAACCGTAAGGGGAAGTCTCAACATACTATGAAAAAATAAACTGATAGAATCATTATTCAACTTACCATGACATGTCCCAAGAAAATGTACCCTAATGAATTTACCACAAGTGAAGAGTTCAACCTACCATGATGGGTGAACTTGTAACACCCCTGGAAAATTGATACTTAATAGTTGAAATGTTACTACCCATGTCAATAAGGTGAACCTTTCTTTTTAGAAGCCCATTTAATTAGAAATCTAAAGTTAAGAAAGCATTGGATAGGAGTATTATTAGGATGACTGACATAGTTGAAAGTTTCTTGTGTTGTTTTTTACTATGGACAATGTACATTGAAAGAACATGTATTGGATTATGGGGATAGTCATTAGTCTGATAAGTGACCCCAATGGGTAGTATCCCGTGGTGTTTTGGGAAGTAAAATAAGGTATTATAGGAGACTCATGGGGTTAGATGACCAGGTTCATGGCCCGAGGAGGTCGGGTCCTCACAAATGGTGTTAGATCCAATAGTTATCCAATAGTGTAGTGGCACTACTAGGTTTGAGATGTGGGATCCATAATAAGGGTGTTGTGATTTAAAGTGGTGGAGAGTGTAACACACCTGGAAAAGTGATATTTAAAAGGCTAAATGTTACTACCCACATGAACAAGATGAACCTTTATTTTTGGGATCATACCTGATCAGAACTCCATAGTTGAGCAAGCCTTGTCCTGGAGTAATGTCAATAAGGGTGACATATTAAGAAATTTCTCGGCATGCATGCGAGTGAGGACAATGTGCACTAAAATAACATGTGTTAGATTATGGGGATAGTCATTAGTTTGAGAAGTTTCCCTAGTGGGTAGTAGTATGTGGTGTTCTAGGAAGGCAACCAAGGTATTATAGGAGACTCACGGGAATATATTACCAGGTTCATGGCTTGAGGAGGTCGGGTCATGAAAGAGTTTTTCAGATCCAATTACCAGTGAAAAGTGTAGTGGAACTACTAGGTTTGATATGTGGGGTCCACAACAAGGTCGATATTCTTTAAAATGGGGGTAGTTTAACAAACCTATAAAATTAAAACTTAAAAATATAAATGTTTCTGCCTGTATAAAAAAGACACACCTTTATTTTTGGGATCCAACCTGGTTAGAACTCCACAATTAAGCAATCCTTGGCTTGGAGTAGTGTCAGGATGGGTAACCTCTTAGGAAGTTTCTAAGGGTGTGTTTGATTGAGGAAAAATCACACTAAAAGAACATATGTAAGCCTATGAGGATAGTAATTAGTCTAATAAGTGACCTTCATGGGTTAAATCATGTGGTGTGTTTGGAAGGAAACCAAGGTATTACAAGAGACCCATGGGGCTAGATGACTAAGTTCATGGCTCAGGGAGGTTGGGTAATAATAGCACTAACCATAAGAATTAAATGTTGACCTAACCTACTATGGATAGAATAGTGACTGTAAGAAGACTCTTGAAACTATGATGATTAATGAAGGTGACTAGAGATCGATTTGTAGAAGAAGGAGGCTAAATCTAATCAATAGAATCACAATAAGATATGAGGTCTAACTCTGACAACCATTGATTGAATAAGATGATCGTGCTATTCTTGACCCGGTTGTGAAGAACTAATCTTTGTATTCTGAGCATAAATAATTTGAAACATAATCCACAAATTTAATTAAAAAAGATCTTGAACATGATCATATGATAAACCAAGTAAGAGGGCTGAACCAACCTTGGTGATACCAATGATAGAATGAGTATCGATCGAGATTGTAAAATCCAATAATATATTTTCATATGATGAAATTTATCAATGGAAAATTTCACTGAATAAGATTTAAGATTTTAGGCTAAAAATGATTAAATTTGAACTCTATCAAATTATAATGAGTAGTGAACTTGATGTCATGCATGCTTGATTGAAGAAGTATGCTATAAAGGACGATTGTAGGTGATGTATTTTCAAGGATTTCTCGATCTTGTGTATGATTTAAGGATAATATGTGTTTGATTACTAGTAGAATTTTCTTTATGAAGGTTGTATGGTCCTTGGTTGTACCCAACGTTGTGGTCGCAGTTACGAAGATCAGTGAGCACCAGGTGTTTGGTGTTTTTCTTATGAGAATTTTATATTGGATCATCCCTATTATTTCTTGTTTCTATATTTTGTTGAAGAACTGGAGTTCAAATTTGTTAAGATTCAAATGGGTTATCAAGTAAATGTTAGGCATGCTTGTTTGTGTAAGTTGTATTGATGAACTTTATTTTGTCACTGATATGGATAACTACCTTTTTAATACAATAATTTTAACATTATTCCTTGAAAAATAGTATATAAAAGACTTTGGAGGACCTTTTTCAGTTAATTGTATTGGAAACTAGGTATATATTATAAGATATACATGGTAGGTAAACGAAAACATAAAAAAAATTAAAATCCATTGGAAAGGCTTCCTTTTATCCCATCCTAGATCATCTCATAGCATAGGATTTCCTAGGGAAATTTATCAAATTAAAGGGATGAGCATAGAGCCTATTAAGGGATAAACAATATAAGAAAACAACATAGGTAGAACATGAATCATAACATAAGAACATTTATATAATAACTTGGGGAATAACATAAGTACATGAACATAATAACATGAGGAATAACATGGAAATGTGGTTACAATATAAACATGATACATTCATAAACATATCACCAAAACTCATCACTAAGGTGATATAAAACATATTACCAAGGATTTTGACCAAGGTATCCTAAAACATTACCAAGTAATGGTGTAATTGTATCATTTATATATCATATCCAGTGACTATTTCTTTACCCAATGCATTGGAGTGCTATCGGGGCACACCCTTACCCCTACAATCCATTTTTTTGTATTTTTTAAAAAGATTCTTTTGGGGTAAGTGGGAACCATACAAAGAGATTCACCACCAGTGTAGAAATACTTAAACCACAACACACAAATTAAAAATTCAAAAATTCGACATACAAATTTCAAAATGAAAAATTCAATAGACCCTCCATATCCACATCGAACCACGATTTAACCCACTTCAAACCACACACCATCATCCATCATGAGGAGTCAGGTCGCTGCATTCTATCAGTGTCATCATCATCGTCGTACTCACTGCCATAGAAGAAATCATCCCCATCTACATCCTCCAGACTGTCACTATCGTCACCATATGAACTTCACACCGGTCACCAGAAATCACCACAGACGTTCCTAACCACCGATAACAACATGTCGCAAACCAGTAACATCCAAAACACCAGTATGCAAAACATAATAAGAAAACACCATCGGGACTTTCACCGAGCTAGTTTTGATTCCAAATCATTGTCATCGTTCTCATCTATTCAACACTTTCATCATCGACTTCACCGTAAATCGCCACCAGAACCAGATAAAAATCAACCATCATCGCCGATCAAACCAATGGAACACCGAAACCCATCAATAATGATACAAACAACCAAACCAGTGAACCCTAAAAGGAAACACCATGACCGCCTAAACGTATGGCCCAAAACCTCTACGTAACCATCACTACAACACCGACCTGGGGAGGAGTGGTGGAACCATAGGTTAGAACTGGTTTCGGTGGCTGGGAATGAAAGAGATCAAACACAAAGACCAACTCCAATAGCATCAGAATCCCACCATCCACCACACCATAAATCCCAAAGCCTTGATGTAAACACCAACCCAGCTCTGACCAGGAGAGGAACGGAGAAACTTGAGTCTAGAGCAAGGTACGGAAACATTGGGAATCCACAGCACATACCTTCATCAGATGAGCAAAAGTCACGGAGAAATCCCATAGCAGTGAGCACCAGAGGAGAGGAGGAGGCTGAGAATGGAGGGGAGAATCCAAGAGCCGAGGGCAAGACTGAAAATGAAGGGGAAAATCTGAGTAAGGGCTCAAAACCCTAGAGAGGAGGAGAAGCCGAACGCAGAGATCACTCTCCACAGAGAGTGATCTCCACCTTGGAAGATATTGTGGCACACCCTTCATATGTCTAAATTCATCTGTACCACATTTATCAGAAGTCATAAGTACATATAATTTATAACCCATGAGTAGGGAATGTGGGTTTCATAAATGGATGTCCACAATCGATATTTTAATGATACATCTAAATTTATACCTTTCGAAGATGACATGGAAATATAGCTTGGAAAATCAAGGGTTTATTCTAGCAGTGTAAAAGGAAAATAATAGGGATCTCAGATTGGATTTAATGAGAGTGAAAATAAATATCCCATTAAAAAGACATCATATATACAATAATAGGGGTGTTTAAAACCCTTTATAATATTATAAATTAGAAATCAAAAACCTTATATGAAATAAGTACATGAATTGAAAAAGTTTTGGAAGAGATCCATTACCTTGGGATGATACTTCTTAAAGGTAGAGAGAAACTACTTAGACCCATAAAACCACCTTTTAGATACTCTTTATATAGGAATTTAGATATGATTCATGATCAATGGATTTGTTTTGGAAAGTGAGGTGGGAATGAGGGGTATTTATACTTGAGTAGGGGTGGTTTAAAAGAGTTAAATTTTGGATATTATATTATATAAGACTACCACTTGTATGTGAAATAAATTATAACTATTTATATAGATTATTAATGAGTGAATTAGGGTATGTGTATGTTAAAATAATTCCCAATTCTAAAATCACCTTCCAGACAACCCAATTATTGCACATAAACCAAATATAATTTTTTATCCCAAGAATCCAATTTTTGGTTCCAAAATATAAAGTATAAATTTCTAAATTAAAATTAATATTTCTTAACTCGTTTTTATATTTATTAAATTCAATTTTTATTGATTAAAATTTTTCATACATTTTTTAATCATGTTCACATAATAATTATTTCATAAAATCATAGTGCTCATAGAACGATACTTTTCACATTCTCACCAAAAAATAAACTTTGTTAGAAAACTCAAAAAAATCACCCTAAGATAATTTTGATGCGATGAGTCCAAAAATGAAATTTATTTTATCAAAATATTTCTATAAATATGAGAATTTTAACTTTAAAATAAAAATATTTTTTTATTGAAATTTAACAATTTTTATAGAATAATAACCATTCTGGAAATTATAAAAATTACTTAGGACCTCAAAAAAATATATTATCATTTAAAAAGTGTTTTATAAGATTATGAAAAGAAATTTTATTTAAAATTTATAAATTTACCATGAAACATATTTTAAACATAATATGGTTATAATATCCAAAAATAATACAATTTTAATTATATCATTAAATAATACTGAGTTTCACTTAAATACATCTACATAACCAAAAATAATAATGATAAAATATCTTATTGAATAATTTTATTAATTTAAAATGGACATTTCACCCTATAAATAATCTTCCATTCTCATACTTACATCAATTCTATCAAGTTTTAATATCATTTCTAAAATGAATATTGTATTACTAACTCTATGTTTCTCTATTATAGTTCTATTCATGGGGGAGATGATTATAGGGTATCGAGGTCACCAAAATTTTTATATTTAAAATTATTTATGTCATATTTTTTCCCATTTTAATATTTTGTATTATAAGGGGTATTTTTTTAGATTAAATGTAACATTATTAAATAATGAAATATAATTTTTTTGGTTTCTTGTATTATACTACATCACTCATTACTTTACTTACAAATGTTCTTACACAACTTATGATAATGTATTTAATTTTCTTAATTCTTCCCTTTCTTTTTAGAATCATTATAGCAGGGATTACCTAAATGGGGGAATTCAAGCCTATGGATTTTCTTTTAGAAAAATGTATTATTATTCTATGTGTATATACCTTTACTATTCCTTATTATAGTTTTTCATAATGGGTAAAGTTATTATGAAATGTAATAGTATTTCAATGTACTCATAATAAAATATTAAATATAAAATAAGATTCATTATATTAATGACATTATGAAATTTTTGAGTCCTTACATCTCCCCCCCCCCTCAAATGAAATTTTATCCTCAAAATTTTCTCTTTTTTATTGATAACTTGTATTCCATAACTTTAATTCAAATAATCAGGGTCTTCCTTAATTTTGTTTATATTTCCATACATTGACTAAAAAAACATAAATAAGAAGAAGGATGTTTTTAAGAATCAATATGGTAATAAATTCCAAAGGAGAAATTAATCCTAATGTTTTTATAATATGGAGTTTCTAGGATCATATACATTAATATTTTCATTCTTTTAAGTGAAAAAGTTGCACAGTATATACATACATTCATATTAGTTCATAAAAAACTTATGATAACT
Organism: Viscum album; assembly: GCA_963277665.1. Lineage (NCBI taxonomy): Eukaryota > Viridiplantae > Streptophyta > Magnoliopsida > Santalales > Viscaceae > Viscum > Viscum album. Next base: position 1,894,524,285 of record OY728165.1, read on the forward strand.
AAAGAATATTCCCCATGAGTGTCAAACTTGGTGTGCAGAAAGGACCATTATAATTCACTTCATGATAATCAGATTAAAACCCAATTCACTCTTTTCGAGGTTATTACCCCTAAGTCCAGTTGTTCTAAAGCTACAACCACTTGTAGTATCCAGATAAGGAATTCATTTCTTGGAAACCACTCACTTTATACTTCACCAAAATTTAAGGATGTTTTCATATATTTGGACTTATCCATGGTGTTTATTTACTAATTTTTTCTAGTCCTAATTTCCACAAATAACTAAACCTTACATCTGATACTAACTATGGAGACCCACATTTTTAATACATGAATTTTAACATAATTCCTTGAAAAAATATTACATAAAATAATATGAGGAACCATTTTAGGTTTATATTATTTGAAACTAAATGCATGTTGCATGAGATACATGGTAAATAAAACACATGAAAATCCTCTTGAAAGGCTTCCTTATTATGCCACCATAGATCATCTCACTGCATAGGATTTCCTAAGGACATTTATCAAATGAAAGGATTGAGCATAAATCCTAGTAATGTATAAAAAATGAAAGATAAAATCATAGTTGAATCATTAATCATAACATAATAACATGTATATAATAACTTAGGGAATGACATAAGAAAATTAACATAATAATATGAAGAATAACATGGAAATGTGGCCATAATATAAATATGATAAATTCATAAATATATCCCCAAAGATCATAACTAAGATGTTGTAAAAAATATTACCAATTATTTTTAATTATTTATCATAAAACATTACCATTGAATGATTCCAAGTTATCATGAACATGTCATCTCTAGAGATTACTTTATACTCAATACATTGGAGTGTTATCGGGGTGCACTATTCATATGTCTAAATTCTTATGTGCCACATTGATCAAAATTCATAAGTACATATCATTTATAACCCATGAGTATGTAATGTAGGTTTAATACATATATATCCCCAATAAATAGTTTAAAAATACATATAAATGAATACCATTGGAAGAAAATAGGGTTGGGTATCTATGATAAGGAAATTATCTTGGAAAATCAAGGGTTTATTTCGGCAGTGAAATGGGTAAACAAAAGAGATCTTCGAAATGGTTTAATGAGAGGAAAATGAAATTTATCATTAAAAATACATTATATATAAAATAATGTGTATTTTTATAAACCCTTTACAACATATTAAATTCGGTATCAAAATCCTTATATGAAATAACTACTTGAATTGAAAACATTGAGGGACAGATCTCTTACATTGGGAGGATGCTTCTTAAAGATAGAGAGAGGCTCCTTAAAAACTTATAACCACCTTGGAGAAAATATTGAGAGTATAATTGATTGTGGATTCATTCCCAATGGTTTTTGTTTGGAAATTGAGGAGGGATTGGGGGTATTTAAGCCTGAGGAGTAGTGGTTTTAAGGATTAAATATTGATTATTTTATTATACAACCCGTCCACTTATGGGTGAAATTAATTATAACCAATTTTCTAGATTATTAATGATTTAATGAGGTTTTTTTATGTTAAAAATATTCCCTATTATAAAATAATCTTCCAACCAACCCATTTAATGCATAAAAGTCAAAAATATTTTTTTATCAAAAAAATCATATTTTTGGTTTCAAAATGTAAACAATAAATTTATAAATTAAAATTAAAACTTTTGAATTCATTTTTATACTTATTAAATTCAATTGTTAGTGATTTAAATGTTTATTAAATTTTTGAATCATTTTAACATAATAATCATATCATAAAATCATAGTGCTCATAAAACGATAATTTTCAGTTTTTCACCAAAAAAACTACTTTGTTAGAAAATTCCTAAAAATTCACCTTAATCTAATTTTTATGTGCTGAATATAAAAAAATAATTTTAGAAAAATAATTCACTAAATATGAAAATTTTAACTTTTATGTAAAAACCCTTGTTTTTTGAAAATTAACAATTTTTAGAGCATAATAAACATTATGGTCGTTATAAAAATTACTCAAGACCTCATTAAAATATATTATCATTTAATAAGTTTTTTATAAGATTATGAAAATTAATTTTATTTAAAATTTCTATATTTAATATTAAACAAATTTTTAAAATAATATTTTTATAGTCTTCAAAAATAATATTATTTTTATTATATCATTAAATAGTCATAACAGTCACTTAAATGCATCTATATAAAAAACAATATTAATTACCGATTGTATTATTAATGAATTATATTAATGTAAAATGGAAATATCACCCTATAAATAAACCACAGTTCTCATACTCACATAGATTCTATGAAGGTTCAATTTTTTTCAAAATGAATATTGTATTACTAATTCTATGTTTCTCTATTATAGATTTGTTCATGAGTGCAATGATTCTAGGGGATCGAGGTGACACAAATTTTTATATTTTAATTTATTTGTCCTTTATTTGTTTTCCCATTATAATATTCAGTATTATATTAGGTGTTATTATAGACTTAATGTAACATTCTTAAATAATGAAATAAAGTGTTTTTGGTTTCTAGTATTATACTACATCACTCACTACTTCGCTTAAAAAGGTTATTATGTATCTTATGATAATGTATATCATTCTATTAATGCTTCCATTTCTTTTTAAAGTAATTATGGAAGGGATGATCTTCATAGGAGAATTAAATACTATGGAGTATCTTTTAGTGAATGTACTATTATTCTATGTGGATACACCATTACTATTATTAGTTGTAGTTTTCCATGACATGTAAAGTTATTATGAAATTTAATAGTATTTATATGTGATCATAATAAAATATTAAATATAAAATAATATTTCTTTTATTAATAAAATTATGGAATTTTCTGGTTGTTACAGATGAATTGTGTGTTCTTGAGTCCAGGTGATGAGAACAGATTAAGGATGCAAAAGAGAAAAATAAGTACATATAAAGGACCTCAACCAACCAACGTAAGGTTTATTCTACACTTCATAATATTGTGTAAGGGAATAATCTCATGTTATGCTCACAGTAAGTTATCTTAATATTCAATCTATCCATTTTAAGGTGCAAAGGGAATTAATGTCAATTATTAATCCCTGATTTCTTAAAGTGGGAAATTGAAGGCAAGGGGAGATCAAGCTTATGAAGAAGAGTTTTGAGGAGTTTCTAGAAGATTCATGAGGAATCGAAGAAGAATGAATCCAACCCAAGAGCTTGTCTAAGATCATAAATTGTGAATTTGAATGCAATAACATGTGGTAAGAGCACATTATATTGTAGGAGTTTAGTTGTGGTCACTAGAGAGGAACTATGAGAAGAAAAAGTTCAACTAAAGAGTATGAAATGTGGATGTCAATGCCCATTATTTTATCTTGTCACTATTTTTATATTTTATTAATGAATAGGAGGAGGGTTTAAATTTAGTATTATCCATTCCCGATCTATAGTAACTAACTCAGTTTCTTCTTCACCCACAATTCTCTCTATATAATTCATATTATTATTGTAAATACAAGATATAATTCATTATTCTTACGATGTTCCATGTTCGCAAACCTTTAGTAATGAAGGTATCGATCATGATTTCAGTACTAGGAAGTAAATCTTGAAGCTTCCATGAGAATCAAATATCAGGTTTATCATCACCTTCTTCTTTAATTTTGTCCAATAGTGATGGTAAAGTGGAAATACAATTACATGACCACTAACATGAAGTGTTTTATACTCTTTTTCTCTTGATTATTTTCCCCTTCTTTTTTTAGTTTACTCGACCGAGAGTATAAGGGAGGTTGAGTGATTAATAATCTCATAAATATCACTTCATCCTAATAGATATTCTTTACTAAGGTGGTTCAATTGAGTGTTTTCTCACTATAAGGAGATATCTTCATGTACTAGAAGTAATTACATGCATGAATGATTGTTTCTTTGTGGAATAGAGGCATGTGGATTGAGATATTGATTATTAATTAGGTGATGTTGAGTGTTATGATAACCCATATCTTTATTACACATTAATTCATGATTTATTACAAAAATATACCCATAATACAATTCCAAAAGATTAAAATTGATAGTTTCTTTGGGTAATTAGATATATAACATCATTATATTAAATAGGGGTACAATGACATTATTTAAAAATCCCATAACATGTCCTAAAATTCCTTTGATCTTCTAAAACTACACTTGATAACCTAGGAGCATAGATAATAAAGGGGTGAGATATAAAGCCTGGTAAGGGAATAATCATAGAATAAAATGATGAAAGTAATACATATTAGTAAAGAGATATATCAAGGTGTAATAAATAGGGTGATAATGATAAACATAATCCTAAAATATTGATATAAGAGATAACATCTAAGAAACATAGGATTGTGGTAACAATATAAAACATGACATTTTAAGCACAATTCAAGGGTAACCATCGAGACATAATAAAATAGTGTTCTTAAGATAACCTCTTGTTAACCATACATGGAATATCAAGTGATAATAACATTACTCAATGTAGAGTAGGGCTATGTAATTTTAGGCCCACCCATCACATTCGTATCATGTACATGCATAAGTTTTCCATATAGATCATACAACATAAGAACGACCTTCATAACTTTTAACCCCAAAAATAAGGATTTTGGACTATATAAATGGAATTACCCATCCAATTAAGGATAGGTACCTCTAGGTGAATACCCTTGAGAGAGATATGGGGATGGGTATTCACTACACAAATGTTTGTAACGGAAAATCGTAGGATAATTTCAGCAGCATAACAAGTGTTATTAAAGATTCATAGAAGGGTTTAATGAGAGTGAAAGGTGGTATATAATTAATTGTAATAAATAATTTTAGTAAGAGGGATGTTTAAAAGAACATTCTAACATGAAAAATTTGAAATCAAATTGCATAATACAAAGAAAGTACTTGAATAAAGAGGATGATATAATCCCCTTACCTTGAGAGAGCGCTTCTAAAATATTGGGAAGATATTATTAATGGAATTTTAATGCATTTGGAGGGATTTATAGAGGGATAGGGAGAATAAATTCATGATAAATTAGTTTTTAGTGAAGATTTGTGGGATTTTGGGTGGGTATTTATAGCAAAAGAGAGGGTAAATCTTTATTATTTTCTAAACATTGATTTTGGACTCCATATGATAAAATATTCAAACCCACAAACCATACCATGTTTATTCCCAAGGTTTATACAAAATAGGAGTGATTTTAAATATTTTATAATACCATTAACCTAAAAATATTAAAATAATACCATTGTTGATGTGGAAGTAAGTCATGTTCATAAATAATTGATTTTAAAATGTTAAAATATAATATAGGTTTTAGAGGATTCATTAAGGGTTTATAAAATTAATAAAATAAAAGAAAAACAAATTATTTTAAAGTGTAAATAAATATTTGGTCATGGATTCATTTTATGGAATTTATTATATTAATTTTTGGGTCACTATGATGTCATAATACAAACTATATATTTATACCGTATTTAATTTTTACCCCAAAATTTGACTATCTTAGAAAATTATGAAAAATTTGACATTGGAGAATTTTTATGTGTATATTTCAAAAATAATATTTATTTTATCAGATTAATTCTATAAATATTAAATTTTATACTTATAAATAAAAATCCTTATTTACTAGAAAATACTTGTTTTATGATAATAACAATTTTTAACCCATATAAATATATTAATGGACTTAATTAAATTATATTATAATTTTTATATAAATAAATATTATTTGATAATATTATTATATTAAAGAAATATTTATTTCAAAATTGTTGAATTTATCAAAAAGAGTGTTAAAACCATATATCTTACAAAAATACAATTTTGGTTTCTTCATATCAAAATATAATTTTCATCAACTCATATATAATTTTTATATAAATTAATAATGAAAAGGGATAAAAATAATAATTATTTAATTACAAAGAAACAAAATTATACTATTAGGGTCAAGATGTATAACCCCTTATTACACCATCATGGGCTTTAAGGGTAAGGTGTGTGATGGTGACACTTTCTTGGGGTGGTTTAATGAACATGGTTTGGGATATGATCTAAATAAGCATAAAATTGTCCCATAAATGGTTTTGATTGTGTTTCAATTATGGAATTTTAACTTTTTCTTGGTCAAGTGTAAATCCCATTGATTCCATCCCAATCAAAATTTATGATAATTGGGATTCATATGGTCTGATCCTTTTGTTCCAGGACATCACTTATTTCATTTGTGTTAATAAGAATTTTTCATAACCCTTAATATATAATAGTCTTAACGGTCATTTTATAGTGGCCATATTATTAATGGTTATAATGATTAATTTTATTTTAAATTTGACCAACTATATTTTATAATGTTCCAAAGTAACAAAAGTGGTGACTATGTTTTCTATAACTACATTACTTAATAAGTTATTTATTTATAAAAAAAGGGAAATTTCATTTACAAAAGTTTGGGTCATTAAATTCTTCCCCCTTCAGAAATTTCACCCTAAAAATTTAATTTTATAAACTAAAGTAGATGAGGGTACTTCTATTTCATCACCTCTTATGGTTCCCATGTTTCTTCCTCAAACTTATGGTTCTGATAGGGGACTTTGACCATGTGAGATTTCTTGTTTCATAGAACTTTGTCTCAACAATCTAAGATCTTTACCAGCTTCTCCAAATCTGAAAGATTATTCTCCAAGGATACCACCTCCAGATTCATTACATGTGAGGGGTCAAGTATGTACTTCCTCAAGAGTGATAAATGGAACACATCAAGTTATTAGGATAGGTTAGGTGGGAGTGTTGGTCAATTTACCACAACTCTAATTCAATCAAGGATCTAAAAGGGGATGATATATCTAGGAATAATATTTCCCTTCTTACCAAACCTCATGACATTCATACATAGTTATATATAAAGAAACACTTTATCTCTAACCTCAAACCTGAGGTATTATTAATGATTTTTTGTAGAATTTTTTTCTCAAATTTATGCTAGTTTCATATAATGTTGAATGGTTTAAACCTTATCTCTCATATCTTAGGTAAGATCTAGTACCCTAAGTTCCCACTCTCTAACTTTATACCATCATGTTTTAGTATGGCACCTATTCCCATATATAGCCTCATAAGGTTCCATTTCAATGTTGGAATGAAAATTTTCATTATATGAGAACTCCGCTAGGGGAAGGTGTTGATCCTAACATCCTTAAAATTTCATTGAACATGACCTCACCATATCCTTTAAAGTTTTAATGGTTCTTTTAAAATTACCATCTTTCTAAGGTTGATAATAAGTATTGAAACTTAGCTCTGTATCCAACACTTATTGAAGGCTTCTCTCGAACCTCAAGGTAAACATTGGATCTTGATCAAATACAATAGAGAGTGGTACTTCATGAAGTCTTTCCACTTATCTTATATATATATTGGTGATTTAGTAAAGAGAGAAATATTACTTTTTAGTAATTAAATACACTAATTGTTTAAGGTGATCGACTACCATCCAGATGAAATTATTTCCTTTAGATGTCTTGGGGACTCCCATGAATAAATCCATGGTTATGTTTTCCCATTTCCATACTGGTAAGGGAAATTGTTTAATCACACCATTATACTTATTGCATTTAACCTTGACTTACTTTCATACTAACCATCAAGATACAAATTCTTTAATTTCTATCTTCGTGTTATCCCACCATAATTTTCACATCAGATCTATACACATCTTAGTTCTACGTGAATGGATAGAGAAGGATGAGATATGTGAATCATATAGAAGTTCCATATTAAATTGAAGTTTTTATGGGACACAAATCCAGGTTATGTACCTTATCAATCCATCTTTAGAAAATTTAAACTTTTGAATATTCACTACCTTTCATTGTAGCTTCTCATCATCTTTTAGGGACTGATTGATCCTCTAAAGAATGGATGGTTAAGCATTTATTTGAATAATGCATGATAAATATCCTTTTATTATTCCCATTTCCATCAATTTCATGTCCAAGAAGATTGTATCCCTTTTAATTATCATCATTGAGAGGGTTATAGGATCATTTCTACTCAAATAATCTTCCACTTTGTTCACCTTCCTAAGATGGAAATGGATTGAACAATCATAATATTTTATCAACTCTAACCACCTTTTTTGGGACATATTGAGAAAATTTTGTGTGAATATATACTTGTAGATTTAATTATTGGTATATATGTACCACTCTTCCCCATAGAGATAATGTCCCCTGAATCTTAAATGTAAAGATCACTGCATCCAATTTTAGATCATTCGTTGGGTAGTTTTTCTCATGGATATTTAATTAGGGGGAGGGATAAGCTAGATCATGAGTAAAAAATCCTTCACCACTACTAGGTAATGTAATCAAAAATGTAGTGATTATCCTATTCTTTAAATATTTAAATATCTCCTTACATTCATCAGTCCAAAAAAATTTCACACCCTCTCGAGTTAGTTTGGTTAATGGGATCAAAAATCATGATAATTTTCTCACAAATTGATGATAGTACCCAACTAATCCAAGGAAAATATGTATCTTCATCACATATGTCGGTCTAGACCATCCTTCAATTACCTCCATTTTTTAAGGATCTATAGATATCTCTTTACTAGTAATAAAATTCTGTAAGAATGTCACTTTCTCTGGGTATAGGTTTAATTGAGAACTCAACTTCTCGTTTATGAGGAAGAACAAAAAATTCAATGAGAAACACATAATCATATTCCCTTGTAATGGGAATATCATCAAGGATGATATTTTCCATAGTCTCAATCATTTAATCTAGATACACTTTCTCATAAGATGATAATATCCATGCTTGAGATGATAATTCCAAAGGTCATTCATCCTCCTCGTTAAACTTGTATAGAATCGGAGGTCAATTTATGATTCGGAGGGTGATTTACTTCTCTAGGAGATTTATATTTTATCTATAAAAGGAAATCAAACCCATACCTATAATTTCATAATATTCTACTAAAGGGAGTATAATAAGGTTTTTTGGGAAATTCAGCCTACAAATATGGATAGAAAAGAAGTTTTATACTTTGGATGAAATAATTTCCATGTTTTATGTTTTCACTGATAACTCTACTTCCATGTTTTGAGGTGGTGTTTGAATAGTTCTACTAAATTTGTGTGATATGAAAGAATGCATAAAACCAGAATAAAAAAATACAATCACTATCCTTGAATGAATAAATATTTTACCTATCACTACATTGTTTTAATGTTCCACCACAACAATTGTGATGGAATAAGATCACCCTTGGTCTCTAGGAATTGGAATTTATTATCATCAATTATCATAAAAAACCCTTGGCTTAGTTCATTGATTCCCATAGGTTCCTTGTTCCTTACATTTGAAACATTGGACAATAGGATAAGTGTTGACTAGAGAATTCTATTCTTCTATCACATTAATGGGTTTCTCCCATCATAATTCACTAACTAGGTGCCCTTCCTTCCTACACTAAAAGAATTTAATTGCCTCCTTTAGGAAATTTCCAAGATGTTTTTCCTGCACTTTTGACAAGTGGGATGTTGTAATTTATTACCATCGTGAGATTTCTCCATCACTCATCTAGAATAGAAATTCATCCTCTACTTCCTATCTCTTGGCCCATGAGACCCTAGATATTAACTAATCTATATTTTGGCTTTTATACCTCGATGGATTCATCATCCATTTAATTTAGTCTAAGGAAATACCTCTCCATTTTTAGTTAGAAAGTGCAAGGAAAATATTTATCAAAACCATTTTCCAAAATTCTTTCCACTCCAACCCTCAATCTCTTCATCAAGGTTCCTATTTTTTGTCAGCATCCACCATTGATCAATCTATACCTCCATATGATAAATAGTAAGCATGAAATTCTCTTGATAATTCATTTAAGGATGTAGAAGATCTTTTTAATGGAGTTGATTCATTGTCTCAAGATTAAAGGATTGGAATATCCACTGAAAATTGGAGGACTTTTTAGCATAAAGGCCTAAATTGCAACTTGATCTTCCTTAGGGAGATGTGGGTTTTCCCCTTGATTCAATTTTCTATTAAAAACTTGAGTTTATTGAGAAATTATTTCCATGAAGTTCCTGACTCCTACTCCTTCTGGGTTGAGAATCTCATTTGGGTAGTCATTATGTTCTCCATAACATTGGTTATTGACTCGATTCCTCCAAGTTCCATACATTAACTCAAGTAAATGGAAAATGATAATTTTCAAACTATTAATTATATAAAAAGGAAACTATGAACATTGAAGGTATAACTCACAAATAGAATATATTTCTTAGCCTATGAATTTCTAGGTTTCAATCTAAGTTTTCCACAGTCTATTTCCTAACATAAAATTTAATATTCACTTTTTTTCCTTTCATGATGGTTTGTAAGGAACTTGTGAGTTTACAAAATCATATTCCCCGAGGGTGTCAAGATAGGTGTGTAGCAAGCACTCTTTTTTATACACCAGGTAATGATTGAGTTAATACCCAATGTATCCTTTTCAAGGTTATTACAACAAAGTATAATTGTTCCATAGCCACATCTACTTATAGTATCCAAAAATATATTTGGTTGCTTGGAAACCAATTACTATATACTTTACTAAAATTTAGGTATGTTTTCCAATATTTAGATTTATCCCTATGAATTTCAATAATGTTTTCTAATCTTAATGGCATGACCCTTCCCTCGAGGCTCATGCTGTGACATACCCAAGACCACCTCCCAAAGGCCAGGGGTTGGAAACTAGCGCTGAAGGCGTCAATCTGCAAGTTGGAGGCGTTTTCCTTGAGTACCTATACGCACACACACACAACCACATCCCAAATCTGGAAAATTAAACAAGAATTCCACTAAAAACCCACAGAGTACAAGTACAAATGAAAGAAAAATGGCCCAGAATAAAAACCCAACAAAAGACCAAATGGAAAATATGAATGTATAGAGAAAACTCTAAAAGTCATCTGCTGGAAACTCCACCTAATGGGTAAATATAGAGTAGCTACTCGAAGCTGTAGAAGTACGCCCCATCTGCCTGGTCTCACTAGGCACCACCGGGTCCTGGGCCACCAAGTCCTTCGTCAAGGTTACGGTCATCTGCACTAGACGCAACACGTGCGGGCGAAGCCGGTGTAGGGGTGAGTAACAAAATACTCAGTAGGGACCCCAAAATAACAATGAAAGATCTCAAAGCAATCCACAAAAAAACTAAAAAGGATGATCACGAAGTATGGTAGATCACACCAGGTATATTCTAGAGTAGGAAAGTAGGACCATTAGTCACATCATTGTACACCATGGGTTGTTGGATAACTCCTCCTCAATGAGTACAGTGGGCCTACTGTGTCATACTGAAGCCTCTTCCCAATAACCTTGGACTAATGTGGTACTCCTCCTTGATGAGTACCAAGGGTATGCTGGGTCACACAGAAGTCGCTCCCCACCGTGGGTATGTTGGGTCACATAAAAGTTGTTTCCCACCTATATCCATACCGTGGTACTCCTCCTGTTGAGTATCGTGGGCCTGTCGGGTCACACAGAAGTTTGTCCCCACTTTGGGCCTTCCAGGTCACATAGAAGTGGCTTCCCACTAGGCCATAGTATCTGATCCACACAAAGTCGCTCATCAGTAGTCTTTAGGTTTCATCCAACCATAGGGTTTCTGCCTATAACACACTTGATCTTAAGAGAACCTCTTCCCAATCCATTAATCGAATTCCAACTTCCATGAAATCCTCCAAAAAGTATGCCAAAAGATCTGTCTCATTGCAAGGGTTCCAGCACCACAAAAGGTTCGTCAATCGGACGCCCAGTTTGAAAGATATTGGTATTTTAAAAAAAAGGGTCTGGTTGGTTCTGGGTCTGGTCCCACCCAGTCGGACCGACCCAACCTTGACCCGGCCCGGCCTAGGTCCGGTCCTGAGCCGCGGGTACAGTTCGGCCCGATGGGGTGGGTTCGGCACGCTGTCATACCCGGTCCGCCAGAGGCTGAACGGTTCTTTGCCTGGCCGAGATGCGATAGGCATCTGCATCCAGCTCCCCTCACCCCGCGGGTTGTCTAAGGGGCCGCCTCTCAACCGGGTTCAAGTGACCACGACTACTTCTACGCGGCTAGCCAATCAGGCCAACCGAATTCCCCGCACAAGTCAATCGACCGTGTGCTCCCGAGATGTGTAGCTCGTGACTGTGGATATTTCCACCAATGTTGTCGAGGGTCCGCATCTCTGCCACTAGCTTCCGGCCCAGCTGACGGCTCTTCTCACTACACTGCGGCCTGAGTCAGTCGTGGAATCCATCTCTAGCACATCGGCGGGCTCTTCTGTGGACCACTGGGTCTGCACCGGTGGTCTATTCTTCACACCGACTACACCTCTGGCATCCATGAGGTATCACCTTCCCTACGAAGGCCTTAAACCTTCCTTGTTGCCCCTTTCAAAAATCTTGGTCATGAAGAATGCACAAGCGGAGGGGATCGAGCCTTGTTCGTGTCAGCCTGTTCCCTCTGCATTAGAGTTTTAAAACAAGGGAGGTTTGGGGATGACGTTCTATCAACAACAATTTAATCCCAAATAGAAATCCCAAGAAACATAACCCTTCCACAAGAACAGATGATATGCGGATAAACCTATTCATGGGTTGATCTACGTTCATCATTTTCGAATAAGAATGGGGGAAACATAAAACAAAACAAACCCCTACCTCGATCGACGTTCGTCATTGAAGTTCTCCACCCTCGAGGATTTAATTTATGTTGGTGTTCGCCTCTTTCCGGTCCCATTCTTCATAATGCATCGATGATGCTAGCGATCCTGCCAGCATTCATCATTCGTCATTGGAGGGAAAAAATTTTGTAGGTTCGTCCGAGGAAATTCAACCAATTTATTTCCCCAACAAGTTATCTTATTAAAAAAAACAGGTCGCAGCGTTTCTGTTACGCTGCGACGTTGCGTTGTTATGCTTCAAAAAAATCAGTCAATGAGGAGATTTATTTAATGTGCCTCATCATCGTACCGCAGCGCCGTCGTCTACCACTCAACAGTGCGAAAGAAAATAAAATTATTTTTTTAAGTTATTTTATTATTTTCTGAAAATTCTGAAAAATAACTTTTCTGTCCGACCATTTCTGGTCAAAGTTAATTCCTTTCTAGGAGAATCTCGACATTCTGAGTTCAGTGGTGCCCTCAAATTTTTGATCTGATCACTAGTTCAAAAGTTAGAAAAAAAACCCGCTCTCATGTTTACTTAAGAAAACCTAAAAAAGTTCAAAATTTCATTCCGGGCTCACTGGGCCTTGGAATCACGTGTCATCGAAGCGTGCAGTCTCGAAATAATTCCATATAATTTAAAAAAAATGGATATTCCAGGACATTACATTCTTCCCACCTTATGTATTTACATCCCTGAAATCCAAAAAAATGTCTAATCAAACAAATGGAGGTATTGATCATGAATCTGAGCCTCCCTTTCTCATGTGCTCCCCTAGATATTTATGTGCTACCACCAAACGTTGTAACACCCCGAGATTTTATGAGATAAATTCTTTTTAATTTCTTTGATGTCTTGTGTTTTATGATACACCAATATTATCTTGTGCTATGCGCAACATTGTATTAGCTTGTAGTATATGCAACACTATGCTTGGCTTGTGTTGCACATAATTTTAAGATCTTTTGATACAATTCATTTCACGCAACACTGAGTATAGATTTTTTCAAAGTATAAATGAACTAAGTTTGTATTATGTTATATGCAACACCAAAGAAAGTTTTCACTACACACAACACCGACTTGTATTGTGTTACACGCAAAAGCAACCTTCCTCGATAGCTTGCATTGTACGCGATACTGAGTTTCACAAAACAACGATATATTATTAAATATTATTATTTAATGGGATATAAACTAGCCATTATGAATAGTAATAACCACATTTTGAATTTTATATCATTGGTATTCATCCTACACATTTTCTAGAACATGATATGAGAACAAAATCAATTTTTCAGATAAAAGAAGTATTTTTCAAAAAAATGCAGTTTTGCCGCCTTTTGATGGCGCACACATTTTAAATATAGTTTTTGACCCTTTTATAAGTTATATTTGGAAAGATAAACTTTTTATTTGGAATTGTAACATAAAAATTTACTTTTTATAAATTTTTGATATTTATTTGATAACTTCTATATTTTGATGAATAGTAAAAATAAGCTAAATTTTAATTGAAAATAACTTTTTTCATCGAAATAATTTATATTGTAAAAATATATTATTAAATTGTTTTAAAGTATAAATAAAATAAATTTTCATATTTTAAGAAAATTTAAGTCATTTTCATTAATTTTACATTGAATTCATATGTAAAAACATTTCAATCTTTTGCAATATTTTAAACAAAAATCCATTTTTTCGACAACGGGATTAATTTTAAATTAATTTCTGAAACTTTTATGTTTTGAATTTAGAAAAATGGATTCCAAATTTGGGATCAGAAGGTTTAAATTGTGTAAATAGGTATTTTTTGACATTATGAATAGTAACTTCAGTAATTATTTTATTTACCATGGTTAAAGGGTAAATTTGGTAAATAAGGGTAAACAAAATAATATTATAATAATATTAAACTACCCTAACATATGATATAATCCTATTGGATGAGATATGTAAGCCTATGGCCATCCTTGGGTCGATTTTGGGACCCCATGGATTCACTTGGATGTGAAAATGACAATTTATAAGAATTAATTTAAAGTAAAAATAATTATAACCTAAACATATATCTTTTACTAAATTGATTTTAATATGGGGTTATATAACATATCTATATTTATATAAATAGTACTTATAAAAATAAAAATATTTCCTACATCATGGTATTTTATTTATAATTTTTAGACATCAAATAAATAAATATATTTATGACACAATTATGATGTAGTGATTACCTTATTAATGAAATATTCAAATAAATGAAATTATAAATATTAAAATAAAATAAATTTGAATATTTTGATGGAATCCATGAATTTTATGGATTCAATTTACATATTAGGGATGATTTAATTCCTTTGGTTCTATGTAATAAGTTTTTTATTAATTTTTAAAAAAGTAAAGTATGAATAGTGTCCAAAATTCACACAATTCATAACTTAAAACATAAAATAATTTATTAAATGATCTTAAATTCATAAAAATATAAGATTCATTAAAATGGTTAATATAAGTCAAAATAAGTCATAAATTACTTTTTCTGGGTCATTTGACATGATATGGTAATTACATTAACCCAAATTGTGTAAATAACACGATATCATGGTAAGATTAAAAAGGGTAAAATAAGGGTAAAACTAAAAAGATAAAGATAAAAAATATTCAAAACTTATCAAAAAATTATTGGATGATGATTATTCAAACAAAAATCATCTTATATTATAATTAAATAAGTTTTGGTCCATTTTAAATCAAAATTGAATTTATAATAAATTAATATTTTGGAACTTTCCTAAGGTGCCCCTCTCCTCTCTTATATTCGTGCGTATGTACGGATTACCGTCTACACGCCGTGGTGAAATCTATTTTTCACCACCACCTTACATGTATGGGTGTAATCATGGAAATAATAACTATATATGATTATTATAACATGATACTAATTTTTAGATATTGTACACCATCCACATCAATACCGTTCAACAACTATGGGAACGATATCATCGCTCATGCGTACGTACGGCTTACCCTCTCCATGACGCAATGAGATTCATCCCCCATGTTAACAATTAAAGAATGATTATAAAGTATATATAATAAATAATCATGAAATATATGACATATTAATTCTACTGTATTTTTGTATATATATATTTCTTTTACTTACTTCCATTCAATTTAATAAGGAAACAAAAACAGTGTTCATGCGTACATACGACCTACCGTCTCCATGAATGGTGTATTACATTCCATTTATCGATCTATTATATATATTTATATACTGAATATATGTGATATATATATCATTTTTTACATTCTGGAAGTAATTCAATCATGATCTACATAATAATATCAATAATAACAAGTCCAAACACGTACGATAAATAAAACGATTATTACCCAAAACCTTGCGTTAACATGGAATTGACAAATGAAAAGGTAATATAAAGCAGTAAGTGAAACATATATGATATCATAAATATTATTATGGTTATGTTACAAGATAATAATATGTTTAAACACACTATACAGGTTTTTTGGACACGTATGGAAGAAATTGGATTTAAGGTAAGGGATAACTTTGCAAATCTCATTTTTATCCGAGATTGTTTATACGTAAGTATTTACAAGGGGTATATTTATTATCCATTTCCATGTTTTATAATAATATTCTCATAAAATGTTTACTATTATTATATGTATTTTTAAATTCATTTTCACCCCTTTTTGACTTTTACTACATGGTATGAAAGGAATCTTTCTTTTGTTTACCATATGCGGTACATTTTGACTTTTCTGGAAAAAGTATGAGGAAAATGTTTTTTTAACTTATACAGCATGAAAAAGTTTTTACTTCTTACTAAATCATTATTTCCATGAATCTTCCTCTACAAGTTTACAAGTTTATTTTAAACTAAATTCTTTTCTTTTAAAGTTGCACAACATTTTGAGAAAAGAAGATGTTTTTGAAAAAAAAAGGATATTTTCCTCAAGAATTAAGTTCAAGTGTTTTATCAAAATTATTTTCCAAATAAGATTACAAAGGGTTATGTCTATATCCATATATATACCTATAATTAATTGGGTAAATATTTATATCTCATGAGATAGACATGGATGGAATGGAAAGTAAATATGGTTCAGTAATATAGGGCTGGAATGATAAGTAAACCTGTTTCAGTAATGGACTTCATACACTATGATGGTCTTGGCAGAAATGTCTTAGATACTATAGAAATAATATTATGTGCTTATTAGTTCTCCACAATTACATGATTTATGTCAGTGATATTATATCATGTTCAATGTTTCTTTATGATTCATGCCTTACATACTGCCAAGATTTATGTCATTGCTCAAGATTTTGATGTTTAAATTTTATGTTCATGTTTTTACGCTTAAATATTTATGGATTGTTTTATTTTCTACATGTTTACCCTTATTGATCATTTGAGATCACCCTTTTTATGTTTTCCTTTCCCCAGTATATAAATAAAGGTTTTAGGTAGGAAAAAAAGGGAAATATCTTTATGAGTGATGTTGAAGATTTTTCACCATGATTAGAAGATTATGTTTCAAGTTTCCAAAGATACTAAACTAATATGGTCTTTCAGCATCTGTTTTTTTGATGTATTAATTATTCTGAAAAAGTAATGTAGTTTCCATGTACGTCGAACTAAGGTCTCTACAGTTGGAATTAGAGAGAAGGTTTAGTTAACCTTTGGAAACTAGGATGTGAAAACTTTAGTGAGATCCCTAGAGATATTTCTAAGGTATGGCTAGGGATGTCCTTAAGGTTAAGTATAAGTATAGGTTATAGTCCTGGAATTATGATAATGATCACGAATAACCTAGGATTAAACCTAATATTTTAGAGATTTAAAGTAATACCCCTTGATTGTGTTATTTTCCAAGTATGATTTTTTCCTCTCACACTATTCTTTTTGGGTTTTATAAAATGGATGGAAATAGAAGGATTCATGTTAATTGATAATATGATGGACAATGGAATGATATTATTCATGAGAGACCAAATAAAATGGGAGTTGTAAGGAGAAACATAATTATTATTCCTAATCAGCAATCTCATAATATGATCAATAATCTCAACTTTGGTGAGTTTCTTGAAGCAGCTAATAAGAGAAAGAAGGAGTTTCATGGTGATCATAGAGGAAAGAAAGTTCAATTTTTTCATGTAAATAATGTGGGAAGATACATCAAGGATAATATTTCAAAGGAACTAAAAGATGTTTTGGGTGTGGAAAATAAGGGCACAAAGACAGTAATTGAAAATGAAAAGGTTTTGTTGACACAATGGACAAGGATGATGATATTGCAAAGACATCAACAACAGTTAAATGTTTTAAATGTGGAATGTATGGTCATTATGAAAATTGATTCTCTAAGGGAAAATATCATGAGGAGAATCAGCATGGTCATATGGGTAGTATTTATGTTGACTAAAATTAAGAGACTAAAAATGATATATGAGATAAAATATGTGTTGAGGAATAAAATGATTAATCTCGGTCAATGGTTTAAGAAGATAGTGGAATGATTGCGTGTTTATCAAGAGAAATGTTGTATAAGTAATTTAATGGTATTATAGAATAATGAAACATAAAAGGATTGCTAAACTATTGTTTTTTCTTAAGTATTTGAAAGTATATGTTAAATGGTACCGGTAACCATGAAAGGTTATTCAGATATTTTTAGAAAGCACATAATATGCACATAATGAAGGTATAAGGAGATAATGAGATGTTTGATAGTATTAATGAGCTCATTATTGATAAAAGGACAAAGTGATATCATGGTATGAGTATATAGAATTTCTGGTATATTTGGTGTGTGGAAAGTGTTAATTTTTATAGAATGAATTTTTTCACTAAGGTTCTACAGTAATTCATGTTATATACATGATTAAGGTATTCAGATGTTTGGAATTTGACAACCAAGAACTGCCAAATGAGATATGGGAGACAAATGTTAAATCAATTTATTTCACCTCCTTCCAAAGTTTTTGGAAGGATTGTAATGTTATCCATTTGTGGATTGTATAATTTATATTCTGATTGAATTTTGTTATATTAATGTATTATCTCACTATAGGTAGACTTATTCATATTTAATAACCTATTCTATCATTTTTGTAGAGACAGAAGGAATGACCTATCATTCAATCATATGATCCGCTAAAATTGGAAGAATGAAAAATTCAACGTCATTTCTTCAAATAAGAGATGAAGTGGAAATTCTTCAGGGAATGACCAATGAAGATATTACATTGAAATCAAGTAAGTATTTATTCTCATGAAAAAATTCATCAAATTTAGGAAAAGAATATTGAAACCAAAAATGTTATCTTAGTACCTTCTTATCCAATTACTCAGATGGTCCCTTAAATCATCGTATATTTATGGATTTCTAGTAGTTAACTTTCTCCAAAACTTATTATGTACCACTATCCATCAGAACTTGATGGTTATATTTCTCTTCCACATCCATGTTTTTACTTCCCACCTATGTTCTCCTATGTGGAAACCCAGTGATGAGTTACTTTGGGTAACCGTTACATTTCTAAATTTTCTTTTTAAAATTATGTCATAGTATCTCTTTTTACGATGTGAGTTTCCATGAAAGAAACTTTCAATTATAAAACCATTTGTTACTCCGACGA
The DNA here is from genome assembly GCA_963277665.1 of Viscum album. Taxonomy (NCBI): domain Eukaryota; kingdom Viridiplantae; phylum Streptophyta; class Magnoliopsida; order Santalales; family Viscaceae; genus Viscum; species Viscum album. The sequence continues at coordinate 1,894,543,728 of OY728165.1, forward strand.
ATTTTGAGGGCGAAATTCATTTTAAGGGGGTAGAATGTAACACCATGAGATTTTATGAGATAAACTATTTTTTATTTATTTGATGTCTTGTGTATTATGTTATACCATGATTATCTTTCCCTATACGCAACACCATATTAGCTTTCATAATATGAAACATTATTCTTGTCTTGTGTTTCACATAATTTCAAGATCTTTTGATAGAATTCAATTCAAGAAACACTGAGTATATATTTTTTTCAATGTATAAATGAACAAATTTGGATTATGTTATTAAAAACACCAAAGGAATCTTTCACTACATGCAACACTGACTTGTCTTTCGTTACACGCAAGAGTGACCTTCCTCGATAGCTTGTGTTGTACATGATATCGAGTTTCACTAAACAACGATATATTATTAAATATTATTATTTAATAGGATATAAACTAGATGTTATGAATAGTATTAACCACATTTTTTATTTTACATCATTTTTATTCATCCTACACATTTTCTAGAACATGATATGAGAACAAAATCAATTTTTCGGATAAAAGAAGTATTTTTCAAAAAAATGAAGTTTTAACAACTTTTCATGGAGTACCCATTTTAAATCTATTTTTTGACGCTTTTATAAGTTATATTTGACAAAATAATATTCTTCTTTGGAATAGGGACATAAAAAATTACTTTGGATAAATTTTTGATATTTTTTTGATAACTTTCATATTTTGATGAAAAGTGAAAATACGCTAAATTTTAATTGAAAACAACTTTTTCATCAAAAGAATTTATATGGTTAAATTATATTATTGAATGGTTTTAAAGTATAAATAGAATAAATTTTTATATTTTAAAATAGTGTAAGTCATTTTCATTAATTTTACATTGAATTTATATGTAAAAACATTTCAATCTTTTGCAATGTTTTAAACAAAAAAACATTTTTTTGACAAAGGGATTAATTTTAAATTAATTACTAAAATTTATATGTTTTGAATTTGGAAAAATGGATTCCATATTTGGGATCATAAGGTTAAAATTGTGTAAATAGGTACTTTTTATTTTTGGACATTATGAATAGTAACTTCAGTGATTATTTTATTTATCATGGTTAAAGGGTAAATCTGGTAAATAAGGGTAAAAAATAATATTATAATAATATTAAACTATCCTAAAACATGAAATAATACTATTGGATGAGATATGTCTGACCATGGGAATCCTTGGGTTGATTTTGGAACCCTGTGGATTCACTTGGATGTGAATATGACAATTTATAAGAATTAATTTAAAGTAAAGATAATTATAACCTAAACATATATCTTTTACTAAAAAGATTTTAATATAGAGTTATATAATATATATATATGCATATAAATATTCATTAGAAAGATAAAAATATTTCCTACATCATGGTATTTTATTTAAAAAATTTAAACATCAAATAAATAAATATATTTATGACACAATTAGGATGTAGAGATTACCTCATTAATCAAAGATTCAAATAAATAAATTTATAAATATTTAAATAAATTTAATTTGAATATTTTGATGTCATCCAAGAATTTTATTGATGAAATTGACATATTACAGATGATATAATGCCTTTATTTAAGTAATAAGGATTTTATAAATTTTTAAAAAAGTCAAGCATGAATAGTGCCCAAAATTGACACAATTCATAACTTAAAATATAAAATAGTTTATTAAATGATATTAAATTACTTAAAATAAAGGATTAGTCCAAATGGTTAATATAAGTCCAAATATTTCATAAATAACTTTTTTGGGTCATTTGAAATGATATGGTAATTACATTAACCCACAATGTGTAAATAACATGATATCACGGTAAGATTAAAAAGAGTAAAATAAGGGTAAACCTAAAACGATAAGGATAAAAAAATATTCAAAACTTGTCAAAAAATTATTGGATTATGTTTATTCGAACCAAAATCATCTTCTATTATAATTAAATAAGTTTTGTACCATTTTAAATCGAAATTGAATTTATAATAAATTAATATTTTGGAGCTTTCCTAAAGTGCCCCTCTTCTCTTATAAAAGGTCACCTCCTCCCTCTCCTCTTCACTCCATTTTTAGCCTTCAAGATCGTCCAACCCATAAAAATTTATCTTATAAACTTCCCTAGTTACATTCTAGAAGTTCTGGTCTTCTCAAAAGACCAACTCTAGTGCTCTAAGAGGAAATTTAAAGGAGGCAGGTCGAGGAAGAGGTAATCTCTTCTACCGATTCTTTAAAATTTATTTCTTCATCTACTTCAACTTCCTTAGTTGTTTCATTATAAATTAATAACATGAGTATCACTCATATACTGATATTTTATTATAAATATGAAACAAACCTATTTAACCTTCTATTCATCCTACGAAATACAAAATCACCGTGTGTGCGTACATACAGATTATCATCTCCACACCGTGGTGTGATATGTTTTTCACCACCACCATACTTGGATGGGTATAATGGTGAAAATAATAACTATATATTATTATTATAACATGATACTAATTCCGAGATATTATACACCATCCACTTCAATACCGTCCAACAATTATGGGAATGATATCGTCACTCATGCATATGTACGGCTTACCATCTCCATGACGCGATGTGATTCATTCTCCATGTTAACCATTAAAGAATGATTATAAACTATATATAATAAATAATCATGAAATATATGACATAATAATTCTACTGGATTTATTTATATATATATTTCATTTACTTACTTCCATTCAATTTAATAAGGAAACAAAAACAGCGTTCATGCGTGTGTACGACCTACCGTCTCCATGAACGGTGTATTCCATTCCATTTATCGATCAATTATATATATTTATATACTAAATATATATGATATATAAATCATGTTTTACATTATGTAAGTAAGTAAATCATGATATATTTAATAATTTTAATAATAAAAAGTCCAAACATGTATGATAAATAAAACGATTATTACCCAAAACGTTGCTTTAACATGGAATTGAAAAATTAACGGGTAATATAAAGCCGTAAGTGAATCATATATGATATCAAAAATATTATTATGGTTCTTTTACAAGATAATAATATGTTTAAACACATAATATAGTATTTTTGGACATGTACGGAAGAAATTTGACCTAAGGTAAGTGATAACTTTACAAACTCCTTTTTATCTTAGATTGTTTATCCGTAAGTATTTCCTAGGTGTATTTTTATCATCCATTTCCATGTTTTGTAATAATATTATCATAAAATTTTTAATATTATTATATGTATGATTAAAGTCATTTTCACCCCTTTTTGACTTTTACTATGTGGTATGAAAGGAATCTTTCTTTTGTTTACCATATGAGGTACATTTTGACTTTTATGGAAAAAGTACGAGGAGAATGTTTTTTTAACTTATACGGCATGAACGAGTTTTTACATATTTCTAACACCTTATTTTCATGAATATTCCTATACATGTTTACAAGTTTATTTTAAAATATATTCTTTTATTTTAAAATTGCCTGAAATTTTTAGAAAAGAATTTTTTTTTGAAAAAAAAGGATATTTTCCTCAATAATTAAGTTTAAGTGTTTTATCAAAATTATTTTCCATCTAATATGACATAGGGTTATGTATATATACCTATTATTTCATTTATTTGATTGTTTTAATGATGGAATTATTTTTATTATTTCTATTTATCTTATATAGATTATTTTATGATGAAATAATGTTTAAGAATCCCATTTTATTTCATGGGTTATACTATGATGAATGATTTATGTTTGTGTGCCACATGTAAGAATTTTTTTCATTATGATATGGGTGGGACCTATATATACCTCCAATTCATTGGGTAAAGATTTATATCTCATGATATAGACATGGCAGGAATGGAAACTAAATACGGTTCAGTAATATAGGGTTGGAACAGCAAGTGAACCCAGTTCAGTAATGGACATCATCCACAATGATGGTCTTGGAATAAATGACTTGACTACTATAGAAATAATATTATGTGTTTATTATCTTTCCAACATTACATGTTTTATTTCAATGATATTCTATCATGTTTTACGTTTCTTTATGATCTATGCCTTACATACTGCCAATATTTATGTCATTGCTCAAGATTTTGATGTTTAAACTTTATGTTCATGTTTTTACGCTCAAATATTTATGGATTGTTTTATGTTATCCATGTTTACCCTTACTGAGCATTTGATCTCACCCTTTTTTTGTTTTATTTTCCCCATGATATAAATAAAGGTTTTAGGTAGGAAAACAAAAGGACAAGATATTTATGGGAGATATTGAAGATCTTTCACCATGATTAGAAGATTATGTTCTGAGTTTCTGAATACACTAAACTAATACAGTCTTTGGGCATCTATTTTTTCATGTATTAACTATTACATAAAATTAATGTAATGTATATGTACATCAAGATAGGGTCTCTATAAACCTGCACCAAAAAAATCGACCGTCCATGAAGGACCCGCTCCTGTCAATCCTCTATCTCCACTGGAAACTCCGCAAATGTCGCGCCATCATCAATTTCTAGCTCTCCCTAATCGATAACGTGTGATAGATCATGCGCGTACCTCCTCATCTGAAACACGTGAAAAATATTGTGCACCTTCTGCATCTGGGGTGAAGAGCTAGGTCGTATGTCACCTCACCAACTCTACTGAGAATCTAAAAAGGTCTGATGAACCTCAGAGATAGCTTGTCGCCCCGACCAAATCTCCACAATCCCCGATGGGGTGAGACCCGAAGGAAAACATGGTCTCCCTCCTCAAACTTCAATGGTCTACATCTTCTATCAGCATATGATTTCTTTTTACTCTGTGTAGTCCTCACCTGCTCCTGGATGATTTGCACCTTCTCAGTGGTTGCTCGTACCAACTCTAGACCCATGAGTGTTGACTCCCAAAGGTCTGTCCATCATAGAGGTGATCTGCATGGACACCTGTAAAAGGCATCAAACGGTTCCATTCCAATGGTTGAGTGATAGATATTTTAGTATGAAAACTACACAATTGGTAGGTGGTCCTCCCAACTGCGACCAAAATAAAGGACACAAGCACGAAACATATCCTCCAAAGTCTGTATAGTTTGATCCGTCTCACCATCTGTCTAAGGGTGAAAAGTTGTGCTCAAGCATGGCTGATTCCTGAATGCCTCTTGATATCCCTTCCACAACTGGGACGTAAATCGAGCATCATGATATGAGATGAATGTTGAAGTAACCCCGTGAAGCTGCACTATCTTCTGGACGTAGAGGCTTCTCAATCCCTCTACCAATCCCTACTCCCGAATGGATAAGAAGTGAGCCAAATTAGTGAGTCAGTTGATGATCACCAAGATATAATCATATCCCCTAGAAATGCATGGTATCCCTGTCATGAAGTCCATGGAGATACCATCCCACTTCCATTTTGGAACCTCAAGTGGTTGTGCCAATCCTATTGGGACCTGATGCTCCGCCTTCACTTGCGAACAAGTGAGGCCCCACGAAACGAATGTTGTCATTATTTTATTCATTCCAAGACACCATTATTGACGCCGGAGGTCCTGGTACATCTTTTCCACTCCAAGATGTACCTCCAAATGGGATGTGTGAAACTAACTCAACACCTCCTCCCATAACGTCACTGGTATTATAGTGCATCCTCTGAAAAGGATGACGTGATCCCCACCTATTGAAAATCTATCAGAAGCACGTCCCAAGGATATCTGAGCACGTTGGGCCTCGTAGTCAAAATCTACAAGTTGTGCCTCCCTAACTTGTTGTAAGAGTTGGGGAGTGATAGTCATCTACTTAAGGTAATTTGTTCCATCGCCTCACTCAGTAGTTGTAAACCAGAACTCATGCTAAGCATGACTGTCATGACCTTCCCCTTCCAAGAAGTATAGACTATCTGAAAGTCACAGTCCTAGAGGAACTCCATCCATCATGGCTGTCTCAAGTTCAGGTCCTTTTGTGATATGATAAACTTGAGACTCTTGTGGTTAGAGTAGATGGTAAACCATTCACCCATGAAGTAATGTTGCCACACCTTTAAGGAGAAGACCACTACTGCTAACTCTAGGTCATGGGTCATGTAGTTATACTCATTATTCCTTAACTATGATGAGTCGTAGGCGATCACTACTCACTCTTGCATCAGGACACAACCCAGTTCGGTCCCTCATGCATCATAGAAGACTACATACCCAATGACCTCTTCTGGTAGTATCAAGATGGGGTCACTCTTCAGTCTCTACCTCATATCCTAGAAACTCTGCTGAAAATTCTCTATCCACATGAAGGGATTTCCTTTCCATGTTAATGATGATAAAGGTGATGCTACTCTAGAAAATTTGGGCACGAACCTCTAGCAGTATCTGTCCAACCCTAAGAAACTCTGCACCTTAGTCACACTCCTGGGTGGCTCCCAAGAAATCATTTCCTCTATCATCGCTAGATCCACTACAACTCTATCCTCTGAGATAACGTGTCCTATAAAGTGGACCTCCTGAATCCAAAATTTGAACTTCGAGAGATTCCCGTAAAGATGGTGCTCTCAGAGTGTATCCAGGACTACCCACAGGTGTGGAGAATGCTAATCCTCTGACACTGAGTACACCAAGATGTCATCAATAAATACCACCACGAAACGATCGAGGTAAGGCTGGAAGATCCTATTCATGAGCCCCATGAACACTTTTGGGCATTGTTCATTCCAAAGGAAATCACCAAGAACTCGTAATGTCCATACCAGAATCTAAAGGATGTCTTCGGTACATCCTCATCCTGTACCTGAAGCTAATGATAGCCTCATATGAGGTTGATCTTCGAGAACCACCTCCCTCCCTTCACCTGATCGAAGAGATCATTAATCCTTGTCAGTGGATACTTGTTCCTCACGGTCACATGTTTCAAGCGCCAGAAGTCTATGCATAGCCTCTAGCTCCCATCTTCTACTTTGTAAAACAACACTGGGGCTGCCCACGGTGAAACGCTGGGTCTCACGAAGCCCTTCTACTTCAAGTCCTCCAGTTGTACCCTCAATTCATAAAGATCCATGGGAGCCATCCAATATGATGGTGTGCATATCAGTATCATCCCCAGGTACAGATCAATGTATAATTCTACCTCCCTGTGAGGAGATTGTCTTGGAACATCCTCAGGAAAGATATCCTCATACTCATCCACCACTACAGGAAAGCTTAGACTCCTCTCGTCCACCACATTGAGGGTGAGGCTAGCCAACTGTTGAGTGATTGGTTTCACCCTCCTTCGAGAAATTCCATCCTATGCTAAAAAAGTTCCCTTCTCACCAGTGAAGGAAAACCTGGTTCCATCCTCATGGACACACCACACTTTTCACCTAAAACAGTCGATCTGAGCATGGACTGTAGATAACAAGTCCTTACCCAAGATGATATCGTAAGGCCTCGACACATCTACTAGGAGATCCCAGCCGAAGTTCTTGACACCAAGAGTAATCACACACTGTTTTCACCATTGCGTAATCATAAAATCCCCTCTCGTAGGAGTCTCTAATCGTAAGGATTGAGCCAACAGATCCACGAAAATCTCAAAGCCTCGAAAGAGGTCCATAGAAAGTAAAGAGTGACTGGAACCTGTATCTATAAGAACTGCAGAAAAGGTGGAGAAGACATAGAGCATACCTCTAATCATCTCTGGAGCACCGTGTTCATAGGCCTCCATCACCTAAAGCTGGCCTCGCCCCTGCCCGTTGGCTCTCTAAGCCGGTCGTGGACCATCTGAGGGTGGTGGTGGTAGAACCTCGATCCGTCATCTATCGCATGCTACTCAGCCTACTCCCATGTCACGTCTTCTGCCTTGTGGACCTCATCGCTCGAACCCATGCCTCTTCCTTGGTGGTCCATCAACCGTTAGTTGATCGTTTGTGCGGTGGGTTGGGCAGTCATGATCCATTTTTCCTTGGCCACCACACATGAAGCATATCTTGGTTCCCTACTGAATTCCTCTGCTCTAGGAGCCATGTACTACCGACCCCAAGTCCTAGGGTTTCCCCCAGAAAGACCCGGCCTGCTTGGGCCCCCATGTCTGATGCCATCTTCTCACCACTGAAGACTCTACCAACTGATGTCTGTCGGTGGCTCCAGTTATCAGTGCTTTCTCTGATAGGAATCTCTCCATAAGAAGAGATTGTTGCAGCATTCCAGCCTAAGTGGGGATACTGGGAGAAACCATGAATTCCCTGATCTCCTATCTGAGTTCATTCTCAATGGTCTGGGACCCAAAGAAAGGTTCCTTCACCATGTTTGTGGAGTAGTGAGAGAGGTATGTAAACCTCGTAGAGTACTCACCCACCAACAGGCCGCCCTTCTTTAGGTGAAGAAGCTCCTAGATGCACACATAGTGCAAGGTCATGGGGAAAAATCTTCCTAGAAAATCCACTTCAAGTATGTCCAGGTGAGGGTTGCCTCATCATGCATCTGGATGGTCAAGCTCCACCATCTCCCTAAGCGGTGTTCTCACTAAGTGGAAGACCTGTGTCACTGCCTCCATCCAATCCTAAGCGACCTGAGGATATGTCTCTCCACTGAACCTAGGAGGTCTCTATCTCTAAAACTCATGCAAGGCAATGAGTCTACGTATGTCCTCTACTAGTAATGCTGGCAGTAACTTTTGACCAATAGGTGGTGGAAACATAGGTTCACTACCTAGTGGGGCCATCTCTAGCACTGGTCCCTAAATCGATGCCTCATCACTAGGTGGGTTGTCCACACGATCACGTATCAAAAGCCTAGCTGGCTATCTACGTGGAGGCATCCTAAAATAAATCAAGATGTACCATATTCGGAATGTTATAACTGTTTATCTGACTATTATTAAATAAAATCATAAGGAGACACTTATATTACTAGTTTTTTTATGTTTAGAGCTGAAAATCATAATTCAGGATCCTGGTGTACGGATATATTGGTTGCCGCACAAACACTGGACTCCCAGAATATAAAAGTCAAACTCGAAACATTCAAAAATGTTTCTCCAAAAAAAAATGATATACTCTCAGTATTTGAGGTAGAATCGACCACCTTTGATACCACTTTGTCATGACCCGTCCCTCGGGGCCCGTGCCGTGACATATCCCATTCTGCGCCCCCCCAAAGTCCAGGGGTTGGCGACTAGCACTGAAGGTGTCAACCTGCAAGTGGGAGTCATTTTCATGAGTACTTGTATGCATGCACACACAACCACATCCCAAAGCTAGAAAAGTAAACAATCATGCCACTAAACAACCATGGAGTATAAGTACAACTGAAGGTCAAATGGTCCAGAATACAGACCCAAAAAAAAACCAATTGGAAAATAGGAAATTACCAGGAAAACTCTAAAATTCATCCTATAGAAAACCCACATGATAGGTAATTTTAGAGTAGCTGTTGTAAGCCGTAGAAGTACACCCCACCTTCCTGGTCTCACTGGGCACCACCGTGTCCTGGGTGACCAAGTCCTCCGTCAAGGCGGTGGTCCTTTGCACCAGACACAAAACATGCAAGCGAAGCCCGTTCAAGGGTGAGTAACAAAATACTCAGTAGAGACCTCAAAATAACAAGGAAATACCACAAATAAATCCATAAAAACCATGAAGCATGATAACAAAGTAAGACAGATCAAACTAGGTATATTCTAGAGTATGAAAGTAGGACCATTAGTCACATCATCGAACACCATGGGCTGTTGGAGAAATCCTCCTTAATGAGTACAGTGGGTCTTCTCGGTCACATAGAAGCCACATCCCACTAACCTTGGACTACTTTGTTACTCATCCCTGATGAGTATTGTGGGTATGTGGGGTCACACAGAATCTGCTCCCTACTATGGGCATGCAGGGTCACACAGAAGCTGCTTCCCAACTATGGCCATACTGAGGTACTCCTCCTATTGAGTAAGGTGGGTCTGTCGGGTCACACAAAAGTCACTCCCTACCGTGGGCCAACCGGGTCACACAGAAGCCACTTCCCATTGGTCCATAGTATCTGATCCACCCAGGGTCTCTCGTCAGCGGTCTTCCTATCTCAGCCAACCACAGGGTTTCCGCACGTAGCATGCTTGATCTTGGGAGAACTTCTCCCAAATCTATTAGTCAAATTTAAACTTCCATGAAATCCTCCATAGAGTATGCCGAAAGATCTTCCTCATTGTGATGGTTCTGACAACACAAACGTCTCATCAATAGGACGCCTATTTTAAAAGATAATGGCATTTTTTTAAAAAGGGGTTGGTGGGGTCCGAATCCAGTCTGACCCCGTCGGACTGACCCGACATGGACCCTGCCTAGCCTGGGTCCGGTTCTGGTCCAAGGGTATGGCCCGGCCTGATGGTGCGGGTCCGGCCCGCTGACCTTCCCGATCCGCCAAAGGCGGACCGGTTCTCTGCCTAGCCGAGATGTGGTAGCCATCCACGTCCAACTCCCCCTGCCATACGAGTCATTCGTGGGGCCTCCTCTCTACCATGTTCGAGATACTATGGCTTCTACTATGTGGTCGGATGGATTCCCCACACGAGGTCAATCAACCGCATTCTCCAGAGATTTGTGGCTCGTAGCTGCAGGCCGCTCCACCGACATGAACGAGGGGCCACATCTTTGCTGCAAGCCAGTGGATCTTCTCATTGTACCACGGCCTCGATAGCCATCTACGGCGCACCGTCATGGTGCACCACCACCAGCCCATGGCCATCTCTGTGGGCTCTTCTGTGTACCACGGGGTCTATACAGGTGGTCTGTTCTTCTCACCGACTGCGCCTTCGGCCTTCGTGGGTTATCTCCTTCCCGGTTAAGGACTTGGACCTACCTTTTTGCTCCTTTTAAAAATCTTGGCCTTGAATAAAGCACAAGAGTAGGGGCTCGGTCCTTATTCGTGTCATCCCACACCCTTCGTGTTAGAGTTTTAAAATAGGGGAAGGTTTGGGGATGACGTTCTATCAACAACAATTTAATCCCGAATAGAAATCCCAAGAAACATCACCCTCCCACTAAAATAGATGATCTATGGATCAACATGTTCCTGGGTTGATTCATGTTCTTAGTTTTATAATAAGAACAGGGGGAACATAAAACAAAACAAACCCCTACCTCGATCGACGTTCGTCATTGAAGCGCTCTGACCTCAAGGATTTAAGCTCTGTTGGTATTCATCGCTTTCCAGGCCCATTCTTCATAAGGCGTTGACATCGCTAGCGATCCTGCTGGCATTATTTATTCGTCGTTGGAGGGGAAACTCTCCGTAGGTTCATCAGAGTAAATTCCACCAATTGATTTCCCCAATGCGTTATCTTATTAAAAGAAAACATGTCACAGTGTTTCTGTTGAACTGTGACGTCGCATCATCACGCAGTTTCATTTATGAAATAGCGTATGTGTTATGCTACAAAAAAATGAGTCATCAAGGAGCTTTATTTAATATGCCTCGTCGTCACACCACAATGTCGTTTTCTACCACTCAATAGTTCGAAAGAAAATAAAATAAATTTTTTTATGTTATTTTATTATTTTCTGAAAAGTCCGAAAAATAAATTTTACATCCAACCCTTGTTGGTCGAAGTTATGTCCTTTCTAGAAGAATCCCAACATTTCGCGTTCAATGGTACCCCCAGATTTTCAATCTAAGAAACGGTTTAAAAGTTATAAAAACCTACTCACATGTTTACTTAAGTGAACTTAAAAAAGTTCAAAATTCCATTCTGGGCTCACCGGGCCTCGAAATCATATGTTGTCGAAGCGTGTCGTCTCTAAATAATTCCATATAATTTAAAAAAAATACATGGAAATTTGGGTACATTACACTTAAAGCCTAAAAATAACAAGTCCTTACTCTGATAAAAACTATGACAACTCATATATTTAATACACCTTAATACATGATTTATCACATAAAGATACCCTTAATATAATCCCAAAATATCAAAAGGATCGCTGGATTTGAGAAATTAGATACATAACACCATAACTTGAAATAGGGATATAATAACATTATTTGAAAATGTATAACATGTCCTTAAATTCTATTAATCTTCTAAAACTGTACTCGATAACCTAAGAATATAAATAAGAAAGGGAATAACTATAAATCCCATTAACGGGATAATCAAAGCATAACATGATGAAAGTAATATATGTCAGTCAAGATGCATATCATGGTGGAATAAATATGGAGATAATCATAAACATAAATATTGAATCATGATATAAGATTTTAACATCAAGGAAACATAGAAATATGGAAAAAAATATAAGACATGACATCAAAAAAAAGTCAAGGATAATCACCAATACATCATAAACTAGTGTACTTAGGATAACCTCCCATGAACCATACATGGAATATCATGAGATAAAAATTACCTAATTCATTGGAGGGATATATAATTTTTGGGCCCACCCATCACATTCGTATCATGGACATGCATAAGTGTGCCACATAGATCATATAACACAATAATTCATTTTATCACTTTAAACCCATGATTAATGTGTGTGGGTTACATACATAGAATTAACCAACAAATAAAGTATAGGTACATCTAGGTAAATACCCTTGAGGAGATATGGGGATGGGTATTCACTATACAAATGCTTTCCAAGGAAAATTGAAAGATAATTTCGGCAGTATAACAGGCGTACATAAAGATTCATGGAAGGTTTTAATGAGAGTAAAAGGTGGTATCTCATTACTTTTAAATCACAAGGTTGAATAGAGAGGAGGAGGTGAGAATCCCCTTAACTTGAGAGTGTGCTTCTAAAAGATTGGGAAGAGCTTATTAAGAGCTTGGGAACACCTTGGGAGGTTTTTAGAGAGGTATAGGGTGATTATATTCATGTTTAACGGGTTTTGAGTTAAGAATAGTGGTAGGTTGGGTGGGTATTTATAGTAAAGTAAAGGTAAATTTTTTAATAATTTCTAAAATTAGGATTTGGACTCTACATGATAAAATAATTAAAACTGCAATCCTTCCCATGGTTTATTTCAAATAGGAGTGGTTTTCAATATTTTATAAGTCCATGAACTGAACATATTAAAATAATACCACTGGTGATGTGGAGGTGAATTATTCAAATAAAGAATTAATTTTAAAACCTTATAATATAATATAGGTTTTAGAGTATTCATTAAGGGTTTATAAAATAATAAAATAACTTAAAAATAGATTATTTTAAATGGTAGATATATATTTGGTCAGGGATGCCTTTTATGGAATTTATTACATCAATTTTTTGTCATTATGATGTCATAATACAATCCATATATTTATAATGTATTTAATATTTACCCAAAAAAATTGTTGTCTCAGAAAATTATGAAAATTCAAAATTTGATAATTTCAATGTTCTGTTTTCAAAAATAATATTTATTTTATCAAAATAATTCTCTAAATATAAGAATTTACACTTTTAAATAAAAATCATTATTTACTATAAAATATTTGTTTTACAATAAAAACAATTTTATAACACTTGAAAATGTTACATTAGAATCCATTAAATTAAATTATCATTTTTAAATAAATAAATATTATTTAATAATAATATTATATGAGAGTAATATTTATTTCAAAATTCTTGAATTTATCAAAAATCGTGTTAAAACCATATATTTTCTAAAAAATCAATTTTGGTTTCTTCGTATCAAAATATAATTTTCATCAAATCATATATAATTGTGTATATAAAGTAATAATGAAAAAATATAAGAATAATAATTATTAAATTACAAATTAAACAAAAAAAATTATACGACTATGGTCTAGATACATAACTCCTTATTACAAAAGCATGCATCCTAAGGGTATGGTGTGTGATTGTGACACTTTCTTAGGGTGGTTTGGTGAACAAGGTTTGCACCATAATCTTGATGCCATATCCCTCAAAAACTCTGATACATAACTCCTTTTAGTTGTTGAATTTCATCTAGTTATTGGTCAAGGGAAAATCCCAGTGATGCCATATCCCTCAAAAACTCTAATAATTAGCCTTGATAGGGTGTGATCATACTTTTTGAGGTCATCGCTTCTTCCATATGTATCAATTAGACTTTATCATAATCATTAATATATACTAGTCTTATTGGTCGATGTACAATGACAATATTATCAATTGTTAAAATACTTAATGGGATTTTAAATCTGACCGACTATATTTTATAATGATTCAAAATAATCAAAGTAGTTCTTGTATTTTTTATAACTACATTACTTAATAAGGAATTTATTTATTCAAAAAGGGAAATTTCATTTATAAAATTTTGGGTCACAATAAGTGTTAATCGTTAAATTCAACCAGTAGATCCATGATAGGAATTTGAAGAGTGAATCAACCTAGCATTGGCCTTTTTCTTTCTAACTTTCTTTTCCTACCTCTTGATATTGTCTTCTTTGTATTTATTTTTCAATTTCTATAATCTTTACTTTTCACCATTGTTTCCTCGTGTTTTCTTTCAACTTCTTTGAAAATAAATAAAAAAACAAAAATAATTTAGAAGAATCATTAAGAAAGAAACACTTTCTCATTATGATCAACCCCAAGGTTAGTCATTATGGTATGTCTTGGTAGAATATAAATGTATATTTGATAGTTCAAATTAATATTATATCATATATACTTTTAATTTTCCTAAAAACATTAACAACTATTCTTATTGACAAGAAAACCAGGTATCTTTGGTTCTTTAACCATCTTTATTGACCAATGAAGTATTTTTATCTCTATAAAATATATTTTCATGGGGTCTTGTAAAGATTTTTCCATTAAAAACTCTAATGAAAATGGAGTATCTTGATAATGGACTCCATTTAATTCTTTATTTCTCCCACTATATCCATTACAAATATGATATAATTCAAGAAATACAAACTTTACCTTGACTTTTACCTTTCTATATGAGGTATTAGCTTTGAAATATTCCTTTTGTTATATTAAAATAATTTAAAAAGATGGAATATGTGTCTCTTTATGAAATTTTGTTTCTTGGATTATCCATAACAAATAATTTGTGTCCTTATGCATGAATACCTGATAGGTTGGGATTCTTCCCATATTATAACTCATATGAGATCCTATTATTTGCCTTGCCTTTTTTAGCACACTTGGTTTAGTGTGTATGAAATTATGTGTAACAAATATTCATAAAAGGACCATAAAAAAATATTATAATTCATTTTCAATTTCTCCAAAAGAGATGTGATATCATCTCATAGCCTTTAATATAATCAGTAATTTCTTCGTTATGATGTTCTCTTCCTTAATCATATTGAAGCTTCATTATCTTCTTAAAAAGTTGATTCTCTATTTTACTTTTATATTCCTTAAATATATAAAAGGAATATAATTTGTTTCTCATCAAGTAGACATATACATATCTTCTAATGTCATCATTAAAAGTGATGAACTATGATTATCTACCTTTATCTTCCATCTGAAAGGGTCCACACATATCTTTTTAAAATAAATATAAAATCTTTGTGGTTATTTCACCTTTACTAGTTAATGGTGACTTATTATACTAAATTTTTAAATAAGAATGAAATATATCTAAGTATTTTAACTCAAGAGTCTAAATACATTTATCGATATATCTTTTTCAAAAAAAACTGTTTATATCACTAATTTTACAAAACTACTATTGGGTGTAATAGGAACTACGTTGTTTGTTATTCATCATTGATTGATAATATAAAATTTATTGATTTAAATATTTATAAAGGACATTATTTAAATGTTTCATTCCATAAAATAAAACATTTTTTTCTAAACTTGAAAAAATAATGATTTATTAAATTTATAAAAATAATAACAATTATCCAATACAAGAATCAATCCACTGATCTATATGAGATGTTAGACTTCTCTAACTAATACAACAAGTCTTACTCCATCTACAAATCAAAAATCCACTCCATATCTAGAAATCCTCATAAGTATCCATGGTTCCTATCATTCAATACAAATGTGTGAGACACAATCTATATATAATACTCAAGATACAAAAACAAAAAGATTACATGCAATGATGAATATATCATAAGTATAAGTTTCTCTTTGATCCTACTTTACCTCATTTTAATTACTTTTCCAATGGCCTATATTGCCACATATAAATTTAAAATCCACCTGTTCATTGAACTCCCTCTTAATCTTTAGCTTCTTAGGAGGACACTATGAATGTTCCTTTTGTTTAGATCTTTCGACTGAATTCTTCACACATACACTTTTCTTGTTCATCATAAGAACTGAACATGTATCTTTCTTCACATCTTTATTATCATAGAAAACCATATCTAAAAGATACAAAAGTATATTATCTATACTATTCATTTTATAGTTATAAATAATACTATAGAAACTTGGCAGTAAGGACATAAGAATGAGATTTATAGATAGATCTTTATCCATCTTGAATCTTAGTTTCTAAAAAAGTATTGAACTGGTATAGCAAGAATTTGGGAGGGGTGAATTAGTGATTATATTTATTTTTCAAGACCTATAATCCATACTGCTTATTAAATAATGAAATCATTAATAAAATCATATAGGAACACATATGGCTACATCCCTGGTGTATGGTGGTTTTTATCCCACTCACACACAACTATTATTTTATTATCAAGGGTAGCTATAGGAAAGTGTATAACCTTATACCTATAAAAATATACTAGAACCAACCAGTGAAATTCAAATAGTTTCTTGTTGAATATAAATAATAAAAAATACTTGAAGATAGATCATCAGTAGAAATCATCATCTCCAATGAACTTGATAGAATAATATGTTCTTATTATTATTCTAAACATAGACTTGCACCATTGTTCTCTACACTCAAAATAATATTTCTTCTCACTGATATAAAAATTCTTACATAGCTCCCCACTTATCTTTTTCATTCAAATATATTCCCTAAAATCATGTGAATATAATTTCCATATTTCTTGACACTTGAATTATCCTAAAGTCTTAGCCTATAGACATAATATCATAACTCCACATAATATCAGAAAATTTCATCAAATTTTATTTATAATTTATTTATTTTCCAAAAATACCACATATGAAAATTAATGAGGACATGTAGCACACTTGGTGCAATCATAGAGCCTCATTTTCACACCAAAGTTCTCAAAAAATTCCCCCAACATCATTGAATGAATAATGAGTAACAAATTCATGATATTTCATGATTTAAATGATATGATTACCTGGAATATATAGATTTAATATCTAATTTATCATAATTTTAATTCTGACATTTCTTAGAATATCTAAATTCTCTATTTCCCACATATCATAAGACTTTAAATTCTTATGGAGCTTAAATTCCTACGGTGGATCAAATTTTTATGTACTGACTCAAATACATATAAAATTTGATAAAATTCATATATATATCCTCTGGTAAAATTCACACACAACCTCATTTCAAATTTCTACACTACAACAAAACGATACACCCTATTTATCTAATTCATATGTGGTATCCTCTTGAAAGTTATATACATTGTAAAGTCATACAGATTTCTTAAAAGTATTATGAGCTCTCCTACAAAGCATTCAAGATTTGATAAAGTTGTACATGATTCAAAATAATATGATATTTTTTAATTTCTATGAATTTTATTATTTTATGATTTACAAAAATTCATACACAACCAACTATGCTTACACAAAGCCATACACGGGTATAAAAAGACATATGTGAGCTCCTCAAATGTCTTAATTAAACAGAACAATCCAAATATTGAACTTGAGTATAGATATTTTTGATTTTTCTAAATATTATATAAGTATATCCAAATAATTCATAAAAAATTATGAAAAGGTAGTTTGATATAGAAGGTAACAATAGAAATATTTTCCTAAAACTGATGATCATCATCACCAGTGATCATGCCCAAAATATTATTATATAAAAAATTTCATGAAACTAATGATCATTGTCACCAATGATCACACACCCATTATTACACCTTTACCTCATGAAATCTCCTTAGAAACATATAGAATACAACTTCCCTTAAAATATAAACACTTATTTTTGAATTGAAAACCAGTTCAATAATCACTACATGAAAACTAGTATTGACAACAAATACAAAATCATCAGCAAAAGGGTTAAACAGTCTCCCCCTTTATATTTTTTGGAAATTCTAGTCATTTATAACCCCCATATTAAAAATAAAACCAAAGTGAACGAGAGATAGGGGTGGTCTCTAACTTTATCAAAGAAAATAGTCATGAAATAATCATCTCTAAGTCTATGTGAGCTATATCAATGTAGAAAACATGAGTGATTAAATCATTAATCGATGTTCTCCTTAAAAAACATATTAACTCATTAATTTTAATTATTCATTATAATACAAAAGAGTAACCTATAATATATTTTTCAGGAACTTTCCTTCACAACCAAACACACATTTTAAAAAATTTCATAGAAATGGAGAATAATTTTCTCCCCTGTAAACAACATCTCCTCCAAATTTTAAGCAGGGTAAAATAGAGAAGGAATATCAAGAATTTTATACCTTAGTGCTGGATATTGGTTACACTCCTATTTTTATCCATAACATCTCAAATAACTATGTTGTGAGATAATTTTTCAACATACTGAAAACTTGTTCCTTGGATGCAACAAATTCTAGCATCAATGTACCATCAACCAACTTCTCATTTAGAAATGATATCTAATATCAGAATTTTTTGACCCGAAATGATGCACCATATTTTTAGATAGATTAATAAAACCTTGATTTTCATTGTTGATAATCTATGGGTATCTAGTTTGGACATCCATATACTTTAGTTGAGTCTTCATCCACATCATTTGAGTAACTACATATGATGAAACCACATATTGTACCTCGGTTGTGCTCAAAGTGACTAAAGTTTTTTTCATTGAGTTCCATGTATCACAATTGTCACCAACAAAAAAATAATCCACCCCAGGTGGAATTTTTTTCATCCACATATCATACCCAATCATCATCTGAAAACCCTTTTAAATTTATCTATCCTTCTTCTTATAGAATAGAAAAAAAATTAAATTATTATAAATATATCTAATAATTCTCTTGGATATAAGTAGATGATATTCCTTATGGTTATACTAAAATATAGCATAAAGTGTGGTAAAAAACACTATGTTAGGCCTAGAAGAAATCAGATATATAATACTTCTAATAAATTGACTATATTATTTCTCATTTACCAATTTACCATCATCATATATATTCATATTTATCCAAAATTTTATGGGAGTAAATACCCCACTTTCTTCCACCATTCCAAACCTTTTCAACAGCTATTTAGCATAATTTTCCGATGAAATGAGAATATGACCAAAGACTTGGGTTATTATTAATCCCAATATCAATTCCATTTCTCCAACTAGTGACATTTCAAATTTCTTCTTCAGTTTTGTGGATAAGT
The DNA here is from genome assembly GCA_963277665.1 of Viscum album. Taxonomy (NCBI): domain Eukaryota; kingdom Viridiplantae; phylum Streptophyta; class Magnoliopsida; order Santalales; family Viscaceae; genus Viscum; species Viscum album. The sequence goes on from OY728165.1 coordinate 1,894,563,186, forward strand.
CTTAGCACACCTTTTCTTCATCACTAGAAAAAATTATACCATTAACATATGCAATCATAATAACTGATGTGGTGTTGGACTTCTTAATGTACAAGTTGTTTTCACCTTATCCCTTTATAAACTTCATACTTTTCAAATACTCATCTTACTTGAAGTATCATAACCTTGGAGGTTACTTTAATCTATATATATCCATCTTTAAAAACATTTTTTTCCATCATCATCAAACTAAAATACCTTAGGATATCCCATATATACTTCCTTATTAAGTTCACCATCCATCTAAATTTTTTTAAAGTTACTTTGAGAAGAAATTTTAAGAAAAATTATTATGGTTTCTATCCTTAAAAATGAGGAAAATGAATCATCAAATTAAGTCCCCTCTACTTTTGAATATCACTTATAAACAAATCTAGATTTATTTCTTACAATATCTGCATTCTCATTTTGTTTATTCCTGAACACACATTTAGTTCCAATGATATTTTTCTTCATAAGTCCTGGAAAAAGTTTCCATGCCCCATTTTTATCTATTTTATCCAGCACTTCATTTGTAGCTTGGATCCACTCCTTGCGTTTAAAATCTTATTCAACACTTTTAGGTTCAATCTTGGAAAGTAGGCTAGTGTGATTAATTCACATCGCTCTTCTTTGAGTATGAACAACCAGATTATAGTCACTAATTACACTTTAAATATCCATATTCTTCCTTTTCCTTGAACCTACACCTGTTAGATTATAAATTTTTTCATCATCAATGGCATATAAAAAATCTATTTTATCCATTTCTTAAGGATATCTAGTTTATTCCTTTATTTCCGTCGATTTGAAAGCAATAATATCATCCTCACTGTCTATCATAACAAAATTCTTAACATATCCTTCATGCTCAAAAACTATAACATCATAACAGTCAAAACTTCTCTCTAATTTTTATTTTAACATCTATAGAAACTTCCATTTGGTGTGTAACCAAGGAATATTACTTCATCTACTTTCTCATAAAACTTACTTTAAATTATTCCCTTCCTCTTGATCAATCATAAACTCCTAAATACTCTAAAAATTTTCACACTTGGATTATTTTTAAACCACATTTCATAATGATAAATTTTATAGTTAGTACTTGAGAAATATCTATTTTGAATAATTCTAGAAATAGTAATGGCTTTAACTAGAAAAATATTTACATGTCTTGTTCGATGAACTTATATCTAGCTATATCCACAAGGATTAAATTTTTTTCTTTTAACTATTCCATTTTCCCATAGAGTGAAAAGAGAATTGAACTCATTATTAATTACATACTTATCTAGATAATCCAAAAAATGTATATTGGAATACTCAGTTCCATTATCTTACCTCATCCTTTTCATTATAAATCTTGTCTATTTATCAGGCAACCTCCTGAAGCTTTTAAATCTATCTAGAGCTTGATATTTTTGATACATGAACAATATACATTTAATTTTGGTAAAATAATCAATGAAAGTGATGAAATACCCATCCCCACTTGAAAAATTATTTATCATTGTCTCATTCACATATCTTTACACCATCTCCAAAGGTTTATTTTTTTGAATACCAACTCCTCTGTGAGTTTTTTTCACCATTTTCCCTTTTTTATAGATCTTGAAAACTGTTATGGTATCTTCCTTTGGTATATGAGGGTTTATAACCAATTCATATTTAATAAAATTTATTTATTTATTTTATCCCAGATAACCCAATCTTTTATGCCACAGACTATTTTTATCTTCAATTCTCAGAAAATAATTCTATTTTATTTCTCCCATTTGAAAAACAAATTACCTTGAGTTCTTACTCCCTTGGAGATAAAAAATCCATCTTTCAATCTCTTTAAAAGGAATCCATTTATTATGAAAATAAATTCATTTCCATCATCACAAATATTTTATACACTCAAAAGTTATTCTTTAAGACATCATCAAATAAAACATTACTAATTTGGTTCTTCCTAAGTCTACCAGTTCCAACACCTATAACTTTAAAAGAGATGTCATTACCAAAAGTAATTTCTCCACCATTATATTTATACACATTCTTAAGGTTTTTTAGATCTCCAGTCTTGTGTAAAGATAATCCACAATCCATAATCCATGGATTCTTAGTTTTTCTTACTTTAAAAACAACTTCTCTAGTATGATCTTTAGTTCTGAAACTTCCTTGGTATCTAAAGATGATTATATTGTGCTAGTGTAAATGAAACATAATAATTTGAACTATAACCATCCTCATCACATATTCCATAAGTTTCTCATGGGTATTAAAATATATTTTTAATCTCAATATTCATTTATGGTTTTGGATACCTAAAAGTTTTCTTTTCATGTTATTACTAATGTCTCCCCTTGATGAATGATTCTTCCTCAAACCAAAAGGAGACATATTATACCAGTTGTTTTATTCATCTTGACCATGAACACCACAACACCAAAAATATCCTTAAAAACTACTTTTGTTATAGAAATTACATATTTTTTGGAATTATATATTTACTCATTTTTAGATCTATTTTGTGATGTTTTTACCATACATTCTTGTTAACTTCTTCTACATATATCTGAGGTTGGTATGGATATTTTCTCAAAAAAAAATCTTCTTCTAGATGTAAGAATATTTACAATTTATTTTGATTTTCTGGATAATATAGACTTATATTTTTCCCTGATATATTGAGAAATCAAGAGTTAAGTCTATAAATAGTTATCAAAAATGATTTTAATTTCATGTTAACCTGCTTAAATATTAGAATTTATAGATTTTTACTGGTTATAACTCTTTTCTAATTAATAAATTTGTGTTTTTTTATAGCATAATAACAAGAGATCTTCATGGTAAATATTAGCTCTAATATCAATTGAATAGGATCAACATGTATGGTAATCATCGAAGGGGTGAATCAGTGATTTTTTTTTCAAGACCTATAAGCCCTAAAAATTATTCAAAATTAATCTCATTAAGAAAATAATACAGAAAAAAATATGGAGAACAACGAGTTTGTTAACAATATTTAAATCCCTAAGGATTACTAAGTCCCTAGAGTATGGTGGTTTTTATCCCACTCAAACAAATTTATTATTTTATTATCAAGGATATTTATAGAAATGAATATGAACTTGAAGTTGCAACAAGATACTGGAACCAACCAATGAAATACAGACAATTTTTTATTGAATAGAAACTATAAAAGATCATAGAAGATGGATCACCTATAAAAATTATAAGATCTGGTGAACTTGATATAAAAAGATATTCTTCTTATTCTCAACACATCCTTGCATGATTATTCTCTACACTCTGAAAAATATTCCTTCTCGCTGATATAATAATTCTCAAACAACTCCCCTCTTCTCTTTTTCATAAAAATATATTTCCAAAACCACGTGAATATAATTTTTACATTTCTTAGCACTTGAATTCAATTGAAGTTTTTTCCTATAGGAAAAATATCATATCCCCCAATTATTACAAAAAATTTCATGGGATTTTATTTCTCAATTATTTATTCTCTACAAACACTATATATAAAACTGAATGAGGAAATATTGTGCACCTAGTGTGATCATCAAGCCTCATTTGTGCCCCAATGTTCTCTATAAATTCCTCCAACATCACATAATGAATCATGATTAATAGATTCATGATATTTCAAGCTTTAAATGATCATCTTACCTTGAATCAATAGATTCAATCTCTAATTTATCATAATTTTAATTCTGATATTTCTCAGAATATCTGAATTTGGGATTTCTCACATCTTGAAAGACTTTAAAATCATATGTATATCAAATTCATGTTATGGATAAAATTCATACATTTTGGCTCCAATTCACATGAAATCTAATGAAATTTGTATGTATCCCCTCTATTAAAAGTCATACATGACCTCATTTCAAATTAGTACGCTGAAACAAATTCATACACCCTACTTCTCAAATTTATATGCGGTGTCCTCTTTAAATTATTACAACCTCTCCCATAATTCATGAACAAATTTATAAATTCATACGCAACTAAAATTCATAAAGTATCAGTTAATTTCTCATGACCTATCAGATTTTTTTCTTTGTCTAATGTCAACACAGTCACTTATGCTAATAAAAATTCATACAAAATCTCTTAAAATATATTAAGTGTAGTAGACTAATACAAGTATCAAAATCAGGTATATATCATCTATATTTTTCTAAATATTATCTGAAAACATTTAAATAATTCATAAAAAATGAACATATGGTATAAGATAAAAAACATTCCATGAAACTGATGATCATTGTCACCAATGCCCGCACATCCATACTTTCACCTTTACCTCCAACAATATTCTTATAAACATGTATAAAAACACTCCTTCAAACTTATACACTTATCTTTGACTTGAATACCAATTCAATAATCATAACTTGTAAAGTAGTCTTTCTAAAAAATACAACATCATCACCAACAGGGTTCAAAAATATTTCTAGTCAATCAATGTATCGAATCAACATGAGTACATGAGGACCATCTGGTATTCCTTATCAAACTTACAAATTAATAGTGTATTAAAGATCTCATTTATCAATTGTCTCACATTTTCTTAAAAAATTTCCTTAAGATGTGATAATATGGTGCATCCATATATGTTCACATGTTGTGATTTAATATCAGAGAATATTGATGAATACATGATGTAATAAACATCATATGCATCATCCATGTGCCACTCATAGACTTTCTTCTCATCCTTACTAGCCTCCAAAGGTGGTTCATTAGATAAAGGAGACTCCAACACCTAAAACTTCCTCTCTTAGAATAGTACCATGTGAAAGTTACTATAAAACTCATAGAAATTTATACCGATCAAAATATTTTCTTTATCTTGATTTGATCACAACAAAAATTTAGTCATGGTGTTACTTTCTATCTATAATAAAATAAAATAGTAAATTATTACTTTGTCTTTATTAACTTTTAAATAATTTCTAGATTGATAAATCATTTATGTCACACACTATTTTTCCAAATACTAATATCCCTCACAATTGGATTTATAATATCCAGTTTCTTGGATATTAAAGAGGGAAAAGAACTATATTTACCTTCTTATAGCAAAGACTAGGACCATTAAACACTACTCAAAATTATTTAGGTATTCATTAATCTTTCAAACTACATTAACACGAATATCCTTCATCTATTAAGTGTATTTCCTGATCCAAAAATCCTATTCTTATATTTACTCAATGTTTGCCTCCAAAATACACTAAGCAGACTATGGATTCTACTCTTAATTCCAATTTTGTTAAGTAAACCCAACACCCATGTCTAGAAATACCTAATAAATTGAATATGATATGACTATATATAGATAAGCACCATGAACTATGGTTTCATTATAAATAAAATGATGGAAGGTTTGTTGTGTATTAGTATTATGCATGAGGGTTTTCAGATTCTTTAGAGTAAGAAGTCTAGTTTCATCTGAAAATTATTGTTAAAAATTCAATGTTAGTGATTACAAAAATAATTAACCATACAAAATAAAACAATCTTATTTGTATTAATTTTTTTATATAGGAATTCTTGTTGATTTTATAATCAATTTGATCACACAAATAATTAACCATGAATAGATAAATAAATAAAACTATTAAATAATCACAAGTTTTTAAACTACTAGATAGTTTATCATGTGTTGATAAACTAACCTAGATAATAGGAAGAGTAACTTCTTGAGTTAGTATATAATTGAGATTTAGCATCATCCATTCTCTTGTATGATCTTCCTTTGGATTGACACATAAACTGTCTCATTATGGGAAAACTTGCTATTATAATGATACTCATATAAAAGAGATGGGGCCAACAGAAAGGCTTTACATAAAAAAATAATCTTGGACACACTAACTTGTATATCATAAAGGAGGGAGGGATCATTCATAGATGATAATTATAAATTTATGATTATTATAAAAAATAAACCATGAAATAATTAAAATTAAATAAATAAATAAAATGAAACATACACAATTTAGTCTCAACTATGGGGTATATGATGAATAATTCTCTTTTAAATCCTAATCTAGGGAAGGATTTTTCTTCAATAAACTATATTCTGGAGAAGAAAAAAGGTGATATTCTAACTTTGAAAATTTTCTCTCTATAATATTCCCTCTTATTCAAGTACAAATAAGTACCAATGATTTCTTTATTAGAGAAGGAAATAAGGGTTTTGGTTAATGATTTCTAGTTTTATCTGGTTGGGGTTTTTTATAGAGGAAGACCCGATATTTCCTTGATTCATCACACAATAGAGGTAATCAGTTTTACCAAGAATATTATTAGAATTTTGGATGAAGAACATGTTGTTATTATATTTTAAGAATTAAAAGAGCTGATATGATATTATAGGATAAATTTTAAAGGATTTTAGGATTCAATATAGGGGTTACAAATAACCACCTTTTGTTCTAGAGGAGTGTGAATCAACATTAATGCAGATTTGGGTTGGATTTTTTGGTTTTCCATTACACCTATTTCAATTAGATTCCCATTCAGTTATCATTAGTGTCCTTATATCATTGATTAAAATTAATTCATAAACCCTTTATATTTCACATCCATTTTTGGATAGATTTTTAATTATCACTAATATTCTAGGGAACTAAAATAAATCAAGATCACTAATGGTAAGAAAGGTTTATTTCAGGAAATACATTATAAGGGTGTTTCTCTTTTCTAAAATGATTGTCAACATTATGGACATACTCCTTTATCTTGTGGTCAGATTGATGGAGTTTGAATGAATAATGAATTTTTTAAATATTGTGTTCTAGATGATTGAGTTAGGGTAGGCGACTTTCATAACACTAAAAAAATATTAAACATAAAGTAGTATGTTATATTGCCTCATATTATCATAGAAAATATGGATCTATATGGAAAGGTTATAGTTTTTTATCATGATCAGGTGAAGGATAAGTCTACTACTGGGATTTTTTTCATGAGTAGATAATATGAATCCAGAGTAAGTGAATAATGTATTGGGTGTTGTATGCATAAATTATAATAGATTCAACTGTAATGTAAGCTTAGTAAGATCCTTTCTTTAGTGTCTCTATTACCATTGGGTATGGGTTTCATCAAGGGAAAATGTATTGTGATGGTCTTAAGTGGGTTCTAAATTTATGGGATAATCAGGTAAAGAATTTCATGGATTTGAGACTGAAAATGATTGTTCAACCGGTGTAGTGATAATCACGAGATAAAATAAAGTACAAAAATGCAGAAATAAATAGACATCAGATGTAACATGGAAAAAAACCCCCAAAATGAAAGGGGTAAAAAACCACGGGAAAATATAAGGATCTTTGTGGGTAAAAGTGGGTACACACTTCCACACTATTACAAGGAGAAAACCCTCATAAAATATCTCTTGAATGAGGTGGGGAAACTACCCCACGAATACTACTCAAAGTAATTATAGACTACTAGTGATGAGAAACCGAGTAAAGCTACAGATTGGTGATGTAAGAACCATTGGGGGATATCTAGTTTTATTGGATGTGTCTCCCCCTCCTATTATCTCCTCCCGCTAGAGTTTCGGTGGGGTTGGCCACCAACTACCTACCACCACTATCCCCCATTGAAAAATAAATGGGGGAGGTGTCGTCCAAAAAAAAGCTTCCAAAACATATCCCACTTAGAGATTTGATTGATAACCAATCACATCTCAACACATCCTTTTTATATTCCAAATATGACGTTCAAGTCTCTACAAGGCCGCTCAAGGATCTACACCATTTGTGTAACGACCTGTACTTTTGAATAATATTTTTTTCTAAAGATGTATGGTTTACTATGTCATAATCAATAAAACTATATAAGTATAATTTAAATGTAACCATAAATTTTTTATCATTATATGACCATTGGTTAATATGACCATTGGAAATAATAATAATTTTTTATATTATATTTATTTTTATAAACAGAAATGATAATGGATAATTAATGCATAAAGAAGAGTCGATGAACTCTACCAGTACAATCATTTCATACGAATCCCATTTGTCGGAGCTTGGGAAGGAGTTAGCATCACTTGGATTTTCTATGGACAAAGCCCAAGTTGGTCTTCAATGTGTTAAACTTGAATGAAATCGCCTATGGTAGAAGTTCAATTTGATAGAAATCACCACTCAGGCAATGTTGTCTGAGCCACCCCAAGATTATATCACCATTGAACACCTTAATCTTAGGTCCTATGTAGGTGTTATAAGGGGTTATTTAATTAGGTATTAGTTACTTTTTTAAATCCATTTGTATGAATAAAATTTTTATTTCTTATAATGTTAAAATAACCATAATTATTTATTTTCAAATGTAAAAATTAATCTTGGATGAATTTTTAGTATTTTTCTAAGAAGTTTCATATTATTGATGAATATTGAAAAAAGATTATTTTAAAATAATTTTTATATTTTAAATAATTGATACTGTGAAAGGATTTTCAAAAAACAGACATATACAGTTTTGATCAGAAAGAAATTTAGATTATGATAAGATCAACTTAATTTTTAGTGAGCAGTAACTGATGAATAGTAATATTACCCTTATGAATAGTAATATGACCAATGGAATAGTAAACTCACCTAAGGAAGTATAAATATAATTTAGGCATCTGGAATGGTAATGTGATATAATAGTATAAGTAAATATCAGTTTTAAAAATTATTAGTTAAGTATTAGTATTTTTTGAGTAAATAGTGATTTTATTTAAAAATTAAATTTCTCATATATAGAAAATTATTTTCATAAAATGGAGATCATTTATTAATTCATAACATTTATATAAGGTTTGGGTGAATTTATGAGATTTTTATAAAATGTTTTGTTTTTTTTGGTGAATAGAAAAAATATAGTTTTTGAGTTTTTGATGTGTTTTATGACATCATAATAATGTAATATGTAATTTAAAATAATTTTCGACTCATGTGGATTGAAATATTATATGAGGTGTCCCAAGTGGCCAAAACCATGGGAAAATACCATGGGAAAGCTCATGTTTTTTCAAATACCACTGATGAGGTGTTGTTAGAAATTAATAAAAAACTCCCTCTCTATTACTATAAATACCAAGACATTACTTCATTTTATTTCATTCCAAAATCATCCCCCTATAATATTTGATAGTACTAACTCACTAGGAGTCCTCCCAAGGTTTCCTCAAGCCCTAAAGGTCCCTATACAAGAGTTTTAGAAGTTACTCTTCAAGGTAAGGGAAATCTCAACTTTGCTTTTCCTTTCATGTTATCTTTATGTTATATGTGTTTCAAATTTCCATATCATGTTCTTATTTACATTTTTTCTATATATATAATTTATTATGAGTCTTTTATGAGTGGTATACCCTTTTCCCCTCTCTTTTTAATATTTTATAAATCCATGTTTCATACCCATTATGCTTCCGGATTTTCATCTCAAAATTTATCTCTTTTTATCAAGAAATAATTTTATTTACTTTTGTGAATAACCAAACCTATATCTTCTCAGAGAGTGTTCACATGGATTTCAAAATGATTTATTTTAATTCTGGTATTAACATACATGAAACCCACCTTCCTTTTTCATGGGAATAAAATGACAAAAGGAACTTGTTTTTAAGCACTTTTCAAAACGACGTGATTTTGATATGAAACTCATTTATTTTATTCTCTATGGGTTATTTATGAAATATTTGATTATGATATATGTGGATCACAGTGAAATAAATACATATTAAGGTTTCTCCCTTATATATCTCAAATTCATTGGGTAAAAAAATTAATCTCTATAGATGATAAGTTTTATGATACCTTGGTGAATAACCATGGTAATTTTTATGACACCATGGGAGTGGACCTTGGTGATATGCTTATGAATGTATAAATTAAATATTTTATCCACATTTTAAAGTTATAATTCATGTTATTATTATTATTATTATATGCCTCTTTATCATTTTTTTTATGATATTTCTCATGTTCTTATAGATATCACTCATGTTCACATGTAAACTGTTTCTCTTGTTTTCCCTTTCTGGGCCTTCTGCTCACCCTTTCCTTTGATGTATGCCCCCAAGTTATGAGTTGGATTAATTTTACTTAGGATTAAAAAATTAAGAATCCTTTAAAGTGGATTAAAATAATATTATTTGTTTTCATGTATTACATACCTTATTTCCAAGACACTAAACTTTAAAGATCCTCGGTTTGTAAAATGTAATGAAAAGTTATGTAATAAAAAGAAGGGATGTTATAGTTGGTATCAAAGGATGGTTTAGTAATTTTTATGAATTAGGATATGAAAACTTTACGAATAAACTTATAGAAAATTTTAAATATAGGAAATCTTCCTAGTATTCTGGTGAAATATTAAGTAAGTGGTTTCTGAACAAATAAATCCCTATCTGGATATGAACAGGTTGATGTGGATCTAGCACAAATGTATCTAGAGGTAAACCCCAAAAACAAAGCTTTGATATAGACTTGAATGGGAACTGATGCACAAAAATGGGCCATGTTAGACTCCTGGTTTGACACTCTTGGGGGATATTTTTGGTAAATCACAGGATTTTTATGAATCATTATGAAGAATTTATAGAGAAATGTAATTTTTGTTTAAGAATGAAGTTTTAAGACATAAAAATAATTTACAAATAAAAGATTAATAAATGAAATAATTTTCTCACTAAGGTTTTATTTTTTTATAAAATGGAGGATAATAGGAGGAACTATGAAAATGGTGATCGCAATGGATCATACACTGATAGCCCTCCGATGAAATCCAAAATGGAAAATTCATGAGAATGATAAACCAAATGAATCAAGTTATGGGAAATAACTTGAATCAAGCCAAGATACTGATTTCACCATGAAGGGAACAACTTTATGTTGAGTACTTTATCCATCAACAACCACCAACCTTTAGCAGATCTATCGACCCATTGATTTCTAAATAGTGGATGAGTTCTATTGAAAATACCTTTTCTATACTTCATAGTTCTGAATAAGAAAAAGTCACCCTAGTTGTTTACTTCTTCGGGGTAGATGTTGATCGGTGGTGGGTGCTAATTAAAAACACAATACTAAGATGGTAGATTAAAGCTATGGAGAGGGAAGAGTTTAGAGGGATCTTCTTCAATAATTATTTCCCTCATTCGATGAAAACAAAAATGGAGAAGGAATTTATCGAGTTGAAGTAGGAGAATGAATATGTGGGAATCTATGAGATGAACTTCATAAAGATTTCACCTTACACCTCTTGATTTTTCATGGATCATAATGGGAATGTTGGTAGATTATTTTGGGGACTAAGATGTCATCTATGGAAGAATCTAGCCAACCGAGACTATAATAGCTATAAGGAGATCATGCGGAGTGCTATGAAAGTCGAACTAGAGTTTGGTGAGACATAGTGGTCTCACAAATCCAATAAAAATAAGAGATCAATAGATCCAATATTGGGGAGGATCTTTGATCAGGGAAGAGGAGGAAAGAAAGTAAAAATTCACATGTGTAATTAATATGGGAAGAAGAATTTGGGGAACTACTTGCTCAGGAGTGGCAAGTGTTACAAGAGTGGAAGAGATTTCCATATCACATATAATTTTCATAGTGAGGTGAAGACTCAACTTCACAACCCTAACAACAAAGGACAGATGGTGCAGCCCCTACCTGAAGTCCAATTCTTCAAGTTTGGATAGCTTGGGAACTTTTCCAATCATTGTCCAAATTCAAGGGTAGTAGAGGGGAATCTCTATCAGCCTCAGCAAAGGCCAAGGGGGTAACATCAGGATTTTTCTATCACGATAGTTGAAGTTGAATCTCAAATGATGTGGTGGTAGGTACTCTTTTTGTTCTATAAAATCTAGAAAGTTATTTATTTGATTCTGGTTCTACACATTCCTTTATTTCTTCCAAGTTTGTAACGAATTTAGAATCAACCCTTGAATTTCTAAAAGTAGAGTTATCAGTCAACACTCCTGGTGGGATTATCCAAGAATCATCAATGTTTAGAAACTCTATTATTTACTTTAATCATCACAATCTTATCTCAAATATAGTAGTCATTACCATGTTGGAATTCGACATTATACTAGGGATCGACTGGCTCTCAAAGTATAATGCTAAGATCACATGAAGAAGAAAGGAAATATTAGTAGTCTTGAATGGGAAACCTATAGTTATCTTCCAAGGAGAGATTTCTCAACCAGAGCTTTGTCTAGAATCACTCCTATAGCCTTATTTATGGATTTCATCAGGGAGGATGAAGAAGGAAATGAGAGTATAAGGATATAAAATGTCCCCATCATCCAAGAATACATTTACGTATTTCTTGAGGAATTACTCGGACCTCCCCCAGAAAGAGAGGTAAAGTTCTCTGTTGAACTCATACCAGGATCTCATCTGATATCAAATACCCCATATAGGATGAAAAATTTGTAGAGGGGGTAATTAAATAAACAAATCCATGATCTTTTGGAGAAGTGTTTTATCCGACTGAGTGTGTCTCCTTGGGGAGCACCTATTTTCTTTGTGAAGAAGATGGATGGATCAATGCAGCTATGCATTAATTATAGAGAACTAGATGGGATCATAGTGAGGAAAAAATAACCTCTTCCAAGAATTGATGACTTATTTGACCAACTTATTGGGGATCAATTCTTCTTCAAGATTGATCTTCGATCTGGTTATCATAAATTGAGGGTGACGAAAGAAGATATTTCAAAAAACAAATTCTGATCAAGATATGGGAATTATGATTTTTTTTATTCCCTTCATACTGACCAGTGCACATTCTATTTTTATAGATTTTATGAATAGAGTCATTAAAGATCACCTTGCTAATTTTTTGGTAGTTTTTATTTTTGATATTTTGATATATTCTAAAAGTAGTGAGGAGCATGAGGATCATCTAAGTTTTATTTTTCAAACTCTACGGAAGAATAGGCTTTTTGGAAAGTTTAGAAAATGTGAATTTTGGTTACAACAAGTTGATTTCTTGGGGAACATTGTAACCAATGAAGGAATCTCGGTTGAACCTACAAAGACAAAGTTTTTAGAGGAGTGGCCTCATCCTACAACAATAACTGAGATTCGTAGATTCCTTGGTTTATCAGGATATTACAGGAGGTTTGTGAAAAACTTTTCATGACTTTCTAATCCATTAACCAAGTTAACTCAAAAAGGGGTCAAGTTCATCTAGACAAAGGAGTGAGGAAAGTTTCCTAGAGTTGAAGAAGAGATTGGTTACTGCACCCGTGTTGACACTACCTTCAATCAGAGAAGGATTAGTTATTTTTAGCGATGCATATCTAAATGGTCATGGGTGCATCCTCATGAAAAATGAAAGGTCATTGCTTATGCATCTCGGCAGTTGAAGCCTCATGAAAAGAACTATCCTATGCATGTTCTTGAGCTGGCTACGGTTATTTTTTCTATGAAGATATGGAGTCACTAGCTTTATAGGGATAAATGTGATATATACACAGACCATCAAAGTTTTAAGTATATTTTCACACAAAAGGAATTGAACATGAGACATAGGTGATGGTTGGAACTTCTTAAATACTATTATTATTCAATTCATTATCACCCTGAAAGAGAAAACAAATTTACTGATGCATTAAGTATGAAAGACCATGTTGTTATGGAAATGATGAGGATTCAAGAAGATCCATTGATCAAATACCTAGTAAAACTAGACATGGGAATTATAAGGGACTGGAAATCATCAACCCTATCCCAAATGGTTTCTCAACCATCATTACTAGAGAAGATCATGAAATCCCAAAAAAAATATCCTTTGTTACAAAAGAATTTTTATGCTTTGAAGGATGGGTAGTTTACAGAGTTCAATATTGATCTATAAGGTGTACTGAAATTTTGTACAAGACTTTGTGTTCCATCTATTCTAGAAAAAAAGAAGGAGATGATGGATGAAGATCATAGCTCTAAATTATCTATACATCCTAGAAGCAAAAAAATGTATAGGGGCCTTCGTGGTCATTATTGGTGTGATAATATGAAAAGGGAGATTGTTGACCTACAAGGTGCCTGGTATATCAGCAATTGAAGGCATAGTAACAACTTTCTAAAGGGGTATTACAACCACTACCTATACCAGCATGGAAGTGGGACAATATCACTATGGACTTTGTCACTAGTCTCTCGAGAACTTCCAAAGGAAACAATGTGATATCGGTTATAGTGGATTGTCTCACTAATACTGCCCATTTTATCTCTATTTGGGAAGATTTCTCTCTTGATCAACTTTCTAGGATTTAGATGAAGGAATTGGTAAGGCTACATGGAGTTCCACTTTCTATTGTATATGATCATGATCAAAGGTTCACATAAAAATTCTAGAGAAGTCTTAAACATGATTTGTGTACCTAATTGAATTTCAGTATGGAATATCACCCCCAAATTGATAGACAATCTGAAAAGACTATTCATACAATTAGGGACATGCTGAGAACATGATCAATGCAATTTAAAGGTGGATGGGATCAAAATCTCCCATTAGTTGAGTTATATAAAAACAACAGCTTCCACTCGAGCATTCAAGTAGCACCCTATGAATCTATATATGGGAAGTGATGTAAAAATACTACTTGTTGGGATGAAGCTGGTGAGAGAAAGATTATTGGGACTAATCTTGTGCAATAGATAACAGAAAAGGTCCATTCCATCTAGAAACACATTAAGGCTGCTCAGACTCGGGAAAATAGTTATGTCGATGACCGTCAAATGGACTTGAAGTTTGATGTCAGTGACAAGGTATTCCTTCGCATGTATACTTGGAAGTGAGTCATGAGGTTTGGGAAGAAAGGAAAGCTTAGACCTAGGTACATTGGCCCCTGTTAAATCCTTGATTGTGTGGGAGCAGTGCCCTATTAGCTTAAACTTCCTCCAAATATATCACTAGTTCATGATGTATTCTACGTATCTCTCTTGAGTAAGTACATACCTCACCCTTCACAAGTACTAAATCCATAGGTAGTACAAATGGAACACAACCTCTCTTATGAGGAGTATCCAGTGGATATCTTGGATTGTAGAGAAAAGGTTCTACCCAAAAAGACTACCCACCTTGCTAAAGTGTTGTGGAGGAATTAAAAATATGAATAAGCCATGTGGGAACTAGAGGAGACTATGAGGTAGAAGTACCCAAACCTTTTATATTCTGAGGGTACAAGTTGAAATTTTGGTGATGAAATTTCTTAATGGGGGAAGAATGTAATGACCTAAACTTTTGAATAAAATTTTATTTTCTGAAAATGTATGGTTTACTATCTTATAATCAATAAAACTATATAATTATAATTGAAATGTAACCATAGAGTTTTGACCATTATATAATCGTTGATTAATATGACTATTGGAAATAGTAATAATTTTTTATGTTATAATTATTTTTTATAAATAGAAATGATAATGGATAATTAATGCAAAAAGAAGAGTCGATGGACTTTACCGGTAGAATCATGCCATATGAATCCCATTTTTTCAGAGCTTGGGAAGGAGGTAGCATCACTGGGATTTTCTCTCGACCAAGTCCAATCCAAGCTTCAACGTGTTAAACTTGAATGAAATCGACTATGGGAGAATTCCAAGTTGATAGAAATCACCACTCGAGAAATGTTGTATGAGCCACCCCAAGATTCTATCATCATTGCACACCTTACTCTTAGGTCCTATGCAGTTGTTATAAGGAGTGATTTAATGAGTCCTTAGTTACTTTGTGTAATACATTTGTATAAATAAAATTTCCATTTCTTATTATGGTAAAGTAACCATCATTTTTGAATTTCAAATGTCAATATTAATCTAGGATGAATTTTTAGTATTTTTCTTAGAAGTTTCATATTATTGATGAATATTAAAAAAAATAGTATTTTAAAAGAATTTTTTTACTTTAAATAATTGATACTGTGAAATTATTTTCTAAAAATAGACATATACGGTTGTGATCAGTAATAAATTTAGACTCTGATAAGATCAAAAAAAATTTTGGTGAATAGTAACTTATGAATACTATTATTATCCTTATGAATAGTAATATGACCAGTGGAATATTAACCTAACCTAAGTAAGTATAAATGTAATTTAGGCATCTTGAATGGTAATGTTATATAATAGTATAAGTAAATAATTTTTTTAGAAATTATTAGTTAAGTATTAGTATTTTTTCGAGTAAATAGAGATTTTAATTAAAAATTAAATTTCTCATATTTAGAAAATTATTTTCATAAAATGGAGTTAATTTTTTAATTCAAAACATCAATATTAGGTTTGGGTTAATTTATGATATTTTTATAAAAAGTTTTGTTTTTTTGTGAATAGTAAAAATACAGTTTCTGAGTTTTCGGTGTCATTTATGACATCATAATGATGTAATATGTAATTTAAAATGATGGTAAACTCATGATGATTAAAATATTTTATCATGTGTCCCAATTAGCCAAAACCATGGTAAAATATCATGGGAAAGCCCATGGTTTTGAAAATACCACCAATGAGGTGTCCTCAGAAATTAATAGAAAACTCCCCCTCTTTTACAATAAATACTAAGCCATTAATCCATTTTATTTCATTATAAAATCATCACCCTTGAATCTATAATATTTTTTCCTCCCAAGGAGTCCTCCAAGGGTGTCCTCAAGCCCTCAAGGTCCCAATACAAGAGTTTTATAAGTTACTCTTCAAGTTAAGGGAAATCTCAACTTCGCTTTTCCTTTCAAGTTCTCTTTATGTTATATGTATTTAAAATTTCCATATCATGTTCTTATATCCATTTTGTTCTATCCCTATACTATATTATGAGTCTTTTATGAATTTTATACACTTTTACCCTCTCTTTTTAATGTTTTATAAATATGGGTTTCATACCCGTTATGCTGCTGGATTTTCGTCTCGAAATTTCTCTATTTTTATCAAGAAATTATTTTATTTAATTTTGTGAATACCCAAACCTCTATCTTCTCTATGGGTGTTCACGTAGATATAAAAATGATATATTTTAATTTTTTGGATTAACATACATGAAACCCACCTTCCTTTCTTGTGGGGTTAAAATGACAAAATGAACTTGTTTTTAAGCACTTTTTAAAACAACATGATTTTGATATGAAACCAATTCATTTTATTCTCTATGGGTTATTTGAGAAATTTTTTATTATGATTTATGTGGATCACATGAAAATAAAGATATATTAAGGTTGGGCCCTAATATTTCACCAATTTATTGGGTAAATAAATTAATCTCTAGAGATGACAAGTTTTACGATACCTTGGTGAATAACCTTGGTAATTTTTATGACACCTTGGGGATGGACATTGGTGATATTCTTATAAATGTATAAATTAAAGGTTTTAGACACATTTTCAAGTTATTATTAAAGTTATCATTATTATTATATTACTCTTTATAATTTTTTTATGACATTCATCATGTTCTTATAGATATTGCTCAAGTTCACATGTAAACGGTTTCTCTTGTTTTTCCCTTACTCGGCCTTCTGCTCACCCTTTGCTTTGATGTATGTTCCTAGGTTATGAGTTGGATTAATTTTACTTAGGATGAACAAATGAAGAATCCTTTCAAGTGGATTAGAATAATTTTATATGTTTTCATGTATAATGTCCCTTGTTTTCAAAACACTAAACATTAAAGATCCTTTTTTTGTAAAATGTAATGAAAAGTTATGAAATAAAAAGGCGGGATTCTATAGTTGGTATCAAAGGATAGTTCAGTTTTTTTGTGGAAATTAGGATATGAAAACTATAGGAAGAACCCTATAGAAAAGTGAAAATATATTAAAACTTCTTGGTATTTTTTTGAAATATTTAGTAAGTGGTTTCAAAACAAATAAATCAACGTCTGAATATGAACAAGTGGATGTGGATTTGGAACAAATGTATCTAAGGGTAAAACCCAAAAACACCTCTTTGAGCTAGACTCAAACGGGAACTGGTGTGCAATAATGAGACTTTCTGCACTCCTTGTTTGAAACTCCTGGGGTATATGTTTGGTAAATCACAATATTTTTATGAATCATTATGATGGATTTATAGAGAAATGTAATTATTGTTTAATCTTGAAGTTTTAAGACATAAAAATAATTTACAGATAAAATATTCGTAAATGAAATAAGTTTCTCATTGAGGTTTTATTATTCTATAAAATGGAGAGAAATATTAGGAATCGTGCCAATGGTGACCGTAACAGACCATGCACTAACGACCCTCTGATGGAAGCCGGAATGGAAACTTTCATGAGAATGATGAACCAACTGACTCAAGTTATGGGAAATAACTTAAATCAAACTAAGAGACCAATTTCACCACGAAGGGAACAAATTTCTGTTGAGTACTTTATGTGTCAACAACCACCAAACTTCATTGAATCTATTAAATCATTGATTACTGAATACTGGATTTTCTCTATCAAAGATATCATTTCTGTACTTCATAGTTCGGAACATGAAAAATTCAACCTCGTTGTTTACTGCTTAGGGGTAGAATTTCATCAGTTGTGGGAACGGATTAAAAACATGAGGCCAATAGGGGAGATTGAATCTATGGAGTGGTGAGAGTTCAGAGGGATCTTATTCAATAATTATTTCCCTCATTCTATGAGAACAAAAATGGAAAAGAAATTTCTAGAGATGAAGCAGAAGGAGAATGAATCTATGAGAATCTACGAGATGAACTTCATAAGTCTTTCACCATAAACCTCCAGCTTTGTCATGGATCCTAATGGGAAGGTTGATAGATTCTTTGGTGGACTAAGACCTCATCTGCAGAAGAATCTAGCTGACCGAGACTATGATAGCTATTAGGAGATTGTGCAGAGTGCTATGAAAGTTGAACTGGAGGTCAGTGAGACAGAGTGGTCTCACAAATCCAATGAAAATAAGATGTCAATGGAGCCAATCTTGGGGAGGATCTTTGATCAGGGAAGAGTAGGGAAGAAAGTACAACTTCCCACATGTAATAATTGTGGGAACAAGCATTCGGGGAACTGCCTACTCAAGAGCGGTAAGTGTTTCAAGTGTGGACGAGATGGCCATATCATGCGAAATTTTCATAGTGAGGTGAAGCCTCAACTTCCCAACACTAATGATAAAGGGAAGATGGTGAAGGACCTACCTGAAGTCCAATGATTCAAGTGTGGATAGCTTGGGAACTTTTCCAATCACTTTCTGAATTCGAGGGAAGTAGAGGGGAATCACCATCAGCCCCATAAAAGGCCAAGGGAGAAAGGTCAGGCTTTTACTATCACGACATCTGAATTTGAAGCTCCAAATGATGTGGTGGTAGGTACTATTGTTGTTCTCTAAAATCTATCAAGTACTTTGTTTCATTCTAGTGCTACTCACTCCATTATTTACTCCAGGTTTTCAAATAATTTAGAATCAATCCCTGAATTGCTAAAAGTATATTTATCATTCAAGACTCCAGGTGGGATTATCCAAGAATCATTAGTGTTTAGAAACTCTAGTATTTACTTTAGTGAGAACAATATTATCACAGATCTAGTAGTCATTCCCATGTTGGAATTAGAAATTATAATATGGATGGACTAGCTCTCAAAGTATATTACTAAGATCAAATGAAGAAGCAAAGAAATATCAATAGTTTTGAATGGGAAACCTATAGTTATATTACAAGGAGATATTTATCGACCAGATCTTTATCTAGAAGCATCTCCAATAATATTTTTTATGGATTTTATCGGTGAGGATGAAGAAGGAAATGAGAGTATATGGATATAAAATGTCCCTATCATCCAGAAATACATTGACGTATTTCCTGAGGAGTTACCCGAACCTCCCCCATAAAGAGAGGTAGAGTTCTCCATTGAACTCACACCAGGATCTCATCTGATATTAAAGACCTTGTATATGATGTAAAATGTGGAGCTGGAGGAATTGAAGAAACAACTCCAAGATCTTTTGGAGAAGGGGTTTATCCGACCGAGTGTGTCTCCTTGGGGAGCACCAGCCCTCTTTGTGAAGAAGGATGGATCAATGTGGCTATACATTGATTATAGAGAACTAAACGAGATCCTAGTGAAGAACAAATAACCTCTTCCAAGAATTGATGACTTATATAACCAACTTCTTGGGGCTCAATTCTTCTCCAAGATTGATCTTTTATCTAGTTATCATTAATTGAGGGTGAATAAAGAATATATTCCAAAAACCATCTTTCGACCAAGATATGGGCATTATGAGTTTGTTGTTATGCCCTTCGGACTGACTAATGCACCTTCTATTTTATGGGTTTGATTAATAGTGTCTTTAAGGACTACCTAGATAATTTTTTGGTAGTTTTTATTAATGATATCCTGATATATTCCAAAAGTCATGAGGAGCAAGAGGATCATCTAAGGGTTATTTTGAAAACTCTACGGAAGGAGAGGCTTTTTGGATAGTTCAGAAAATGTGAATTTTGGTTACAATAAGTTTATTTCTTGGGGAACATTGTAACCAATGAAGGAATCTCAGTTGACACTAAAAATACATAGGTTGTAGAGGAGTGGAATCATCCTATCACAGTAATAGATATTCGTAGTTTTCTTGGTTTAGCAGGATATTATAAGAGGTTTGTCAAAAACTTTTCATGAATTTTTAATCCATTAACCAAGTTAAATCAAAAAGGGGTCAAGCTCATATGGAAAAAGGAGTGTGAGGAAATTTTCCATGATCTAAAGAAGAGATTGGTTACTGCACTCATGTTAAATCTTCCTTCAATAAAATAATAATTTTTTATTTTTATTGATGAATCTCTGAAAGGTCTTGGGTGAGTCCTCATGAAAAATGACAAATTCATTACTTATGAATCTCGATCGTTGATGCCTCATGATTATAACTATACTACGCAAGATCTTGAGTTGGTTGCAGCTTTTTTTGCTCTGAAGATATGGATGCACTATCTTTATAGGTAGAAATGTGATATATACACAGACCATGAAAGTTTTAAGTATATTTTCACACAAAAGGAATTGGACATGAGAGAGAGCAGATGGTTGGAACTTCTTAAAGACTATGATTGTTCAATTCATTATCACCCTATAAGATCAAACAAAGTCCTTGATTCATTAAGTAGGAAAGAACATGTTGTTATAGAAATGATGAAGATTCAAGGAGATCACATGATCAAAGACCTAGTAAAATTATACATGCTAATTGTATGAGAGGGGACATCATCAATCCTATCCAAAATGATTTCTCAACCGTCATTACTAAAGAAGATCAAAAAATCTCAAAATGAACATCCTTTGTTATAAAAGAAGTTTGAGGATGTGAAATATGGGAAGTTTCTTAAGTTCAATATTGATCAAGAAGGTGTGCTAAAATTTCATACAAGACTATGTATTCCATATATTCTGGAGATAAATAAGGAGCTGATGGATGAAGCTCATAGATATTCATTATATATACATCCTGGAATCACAAAAAATGTATGGGGACCTTTATGGCATTATTTGTGGGATAATATGAAATGATAAATTTATGACTACACTACAAGGTTCCCGGTATGTCTGAAAGTGAAGGCAAAGAGGCAACTTCCTAAAGGGGTATTACAAATGCTACCTATACTAGCATGGAGTGGGACAATATTACTATGGAATTTGTCACTGTTCTCCCAAAAACTTTCAAAGGAAACAACGCGATATGGGTTATAGTGGACCGTATCTCCAAGACTACCCATTTTATCTCTATTCAGGAAGATTTATCTCTTGATCAACTTGATAGGATTTACGTGAAGGAAGTGGTAAGTATGCATGGAGTTCAAATTCCTATCATATCTGAATGTTATCTAAGGTTCACATCAAAATTCTGGAGAAGTATTCAACATGCTCTATGTACTGAATTGAATTTCAGTATGACTTATCACCCCCAAACTAATGGCCAATCTAAAAGAACTATTCAGACACTTGAGGATATACTAAGAACATGGTGAATTGAATTTAAAGGTGGATGGGATCAACATATCCCATTATTTGATTTATCATAAAAAAAAGATTCTAATCAAGCATTAAAATATCACCCTATGAATCTCTATATGGGAAGTGATGTAGAGCTCCTACTTGTTGGGATGAAGCTGGTGAGAGAAATATTATTGGGACTTCTTCTATAAAATAAATGACAGAAAAGTTTCATGCTATCCAGCAATACATTAAGGCTGCTCAGAGTTGGAAAAAGAGTTATGCCAAGAACCAACGAAGGGACTTGGATTTTGATGTTGGTGACAAGTTATTTCTTCAAATTTCTCCTTGGAAGAGAGTCATGAGGTTTGGGAATAAAGGGAAGTTTAGCCTTAGGTACATTGGCCCGTATGAAACCCATGATCACATAGAAGCAGTGGCCTATCAGCTTGCACTTCCTCCAAATATAGCTCAATTTCATGATATATTCCACGTATTCCTCTTGAGGAATTACATAAATCACCCTTCACATGTACTAAATATAGAGGTAGTACAACTGGAACACGACCTCTCTTATGAGGAGCAGCCAGTGGAGATCTTGGATCGTAGAGATAAGGTTCTACGCAACAAGACTACCCACCTTATTAAAGTTTCATGGAGGAACCACAAATATAAAGAAGCCACATGGGAACTAGAGGGGATTATGAGGCAGAAGAACCCACACCTTTTCTATTCTGAGAATACAAGTTGAAATTTTGGAGATGAAATTTCTTAAGGGGGGAAGAATGTAATGACCCAGACTTTTGAATAATATTTTGTTTCTAAAAATGTATGGTTTACTATTTCATAATCAATAAAACTATATAAGTATAATTAAAATGTAACCATCAAGTTTTGACCATAATATGATCGTTGGGTAATATGACTGTTGGAAATAATAATAATTTTTAATGTTATAATTATTGTTTATGAATAGAAATGATAATGGATAATTAATGCATAAAGAAGAGTTGATGGCCTCTACCAGTAGAATTGTTTCATATGAGCCCATTTTCTGGAGCTTGGGAAGGAGGTAGCATCACTGAGATTTTCTCTGGACCAAGCCCAAGTTGAGATTCAACATGTTAAACTTCAATGAAATCGCATATGGTAGAAGTTCAAGTTGATAGAAATTACCACTCGGGCAATATTTTCCAAGCCACCCCAAGATTCTTTCACCATTGCACACCTTACTCTTAGATCCTATACAGGTGTTATAAGGGGTTATGTAATGACTCATTAATTAATTTGTGTAATCCATTTGTATAAATAAAATTGTTATTTCTTATTACGGTAAAATAACCATCATTTTTTAATTTCAAATGTCAAAATTAATCTAGGATGAATTTTTAGTATTTTTCTAAGTTTCATATTATTGATGAATATTGAAAAAAATAGTATTTTTAAATAATTTTTATAATTTAAATAACTGATAATGTGAAATTATTTTCAAAAAACACACATATACGGTTGTGATCAATAAGAAATTTAGATTCTGATAAGATCAACTTAATTTTGGGTGAATAGTAACTTATGGATAGTAATTTTACCCTTATGAATAGTAATATGACCAATGGAATAGTAACCTCACCTCGGGAAGTTTAAATGTAATTTAGGCATCTTGAATGGTAATGTGATATAATAGTATAAGTAAATAGTTTTTTTATAAATTATTAATTTATGTATTAGTATTTTTTGAGTAAATAGTGATTTTACTTAAAAATTAAATTTCTCATATTTAAAAAATTATTTTTATAAAATGGGGTTCATTTTTTAATTCAAAACATAAATATTTGGTTTGAGTTAATTTAGGAGATTTTTATAAAATGCTTTGTTTTTTGGTGAATAGTAAAAATATAGTTTTTGAGTTTTCAGTGTATTTTATGACATCATAATGAAGTAATATGTAATTTAAAATGATATTAAACTCATGTGGATTGAAATATTGTTTGATGTGTCCCAAGTGTCCAAAAAAATAGGCAAATACCATGGGCAATCCCATGGGTTTTCAAATACCACTGATGAGGTATCCTAAAAAATTAATAAAAAAACTCCCTCTCTTTTACTATAAATACAAAGTCATTCCTTCATTTCATTTCATTATAAAACATCCCCATAGAATATATGATAGTACTACCTACTAAGGAGTCCTCCCAAGGTGTCATCATGCCCTCAAGGTCCCTTACTGGGCCTTCTAGACCTTCTGTTAACACTTTTCCTTTGATGTATGTACCCAAATTATGAGTTGGAGTAATTGTACTTAGGATGAACAAATGAATAATCCTTTAAAGTGGATTAGAAGAAATTTTTTTGTTTTCATGTATTATGTACCTTATTTCCAAGACACTAAACTTTAAATATCCTCTAATTGTAAAATTTAATGAAAATTTATGTAATAAAAAGGCAGGATGCTATAATTTGAACTTATCAGAGTCAATCGCCATTATCGAGAAATCTGCCATATATTTTTAGTTTGAATTTTTTGCATCTCCACACTTCCTTCCTCCACCAAATCTCAGATAAAGTGATATAGTAACCCAATTTTATTTTTCTTTGAATGAAAATATAGATTCCTTGAAATGTGAAAGGCTCTCTGACTGTCATAAAACAATGGAATCTTCTCCTATATGTGCTCGAGATCCTCCAACAACTTTTTCATCCAAATTGCTTCTTTGCAATCAGGTGTAGTTGCCATGTACTCTTCCTATATCATGGATAAAGATAAAACTGACTGAAACTTCAAACTCTAGCTCACATCTCCTCCAACAAGAGTAAATACATAACTAGTAGTAGATTTCCTCCAGTTATAATCACCTACAAAATATGAATCAAAGTAGCCTCTGAGAGTGAAATATGATCCTCTATAACATAATGCAGCATTAGAGGTCTCCTTGATGTATATACGGATCCTCTTAATTGTGTTACAATGCTCTTGTCCAGGATTCTCCATGTACTAACTAACTTCTCTAACTGTATCCTAGGAATCTTGTTTCTTGGTCCCAGGTCCTTCATATCAAACTCCCTTGCCAATTCTTCCTTCTTCATATGGATCAAATATTTGTTAAGTTCTACAACCAACATGTCATCCACATACAACAGAATAATGATGAAATAATTACCATCTGAACCCCAAAAATATGTACAAGGATCTGAACGAATTCTGTTGTATCCAAGGATCATGATATAGGAATAAAATATCTTGTACCAACACCATGGAGCCTACTTGAGACCATACAAATATTTTTTCATCCTTCAAACCAAGTTCTATTTACTTTCTTCTACAAAACTTTTAGGTTGAAGAATATAGATCTCTTCATCAGGATCACCATGGAGAAAAGAGGTCTTAACATCCAGCTGCTCTAGATGTAAAATGTTTGTATCACACATTACCAGAACAATTCAAACAATTGTCAGTCTAACAACAGGAGAAAATTTTTCATTGAAATCAACACCTTCCTTCTGAGCATATCCTTTGACCACTGGTCTTGCACGATATATTTCTACCTGGTTCATTCCATCTCACTTGATCTTAAAGACCCATTTGTTTTTTATATCCTTCCTTCCATGTGGTAATGGAACAAGATCTAAAGTCTTGTTCTTGTGTATGGATTCAATTTCCTCCTGTAACACCGCCATCCATAAGGATGCTTCTGAACTCTCAGTCGCCTCCATAAAACAAGACGGCACTCAATCATCCATCAAAAAGTAGTATGAAATATTTCTCTTAGTGACATAAACTGAGTTCTATATTGGTGCTTTTTATCTCAAGTTTACAGTCATGGTCCAGACTCAACCGGTACTTAATCATCATTATATGGTAATTCCTCAGATGAAATTGGTTCTTCCTTGGACTTTTGATCTACTTCAACTGTTGTAGCTTCTGTGTTATCCTTTTCCATGTCTAGATCATTTTTAATTTTCACCTTATCTTTTGAAAAAATAACATCTCTTCTGATGATAATTTTGTGGGTAGTGGGGTCCCGCAAACAATACCCATTCACACCATCAGCATACCCTAAGAAGAAACATTTCCAAGATCTCGAAACCAAATTCAATCTTTCCTGGTCATTAAAAATGCATATAAAGGACTTACAAAAGTATTTAATTGAGAATAGTTAGTGGGTTTACTAGTCCACATCTACATTGGTGTCTTCATATCAATCGTCATTGAAGGATATCAGTTGATCACATAATAGGCGTTATTCACTACTTCTACCCAAAATATTTTTGAAATTCATTCAGTCTTCAACATTACCCTTGTTTTAATCCAATAGAGTTATGTTCATTTACTCTTTCACTCTATTCTTCTAAGTATTTTACACCACCTTGAACCATCTCTTGATTCCTTCATATTGAAAAAAAGTACCAAATTCATCGCTTGTATATTATTCACTGTTGTCAGTCCTCAAACACTTGATCTTCTTTCCAAATTCAAGTTCTTTTCACTCTTTGAATGTTTTGAAGACTTAAAAAACACCCACTTTCCTCTTGATTGATGAAATACACGGCCGATTTTCTCCTATCGACTAGTCAAAGTTTTGATGCTCTACTAATATGTATAACATCACTCGGGTCGAATCCTAGGCGATGATAATTTTTAATAGTCGTTTGTTTTTAGTTGATTGTATTCTGATTGGGGGGTTTGTTTGCAGAGCTTATGAAATGATTGATTTATTGAGAATGATTTAACAAATTTATAAAGATTGGGGTGAGTTCATTTTTAGGTAGTTAATATTTTGATACCCTTGAGCTTTGCTTTATATTGTATTTAAATTAACACCCACTTCACAAGATAACATTGATTGGAATTCCTAAGTGTTAAGGCTTTAATCCAAGCCATTAATTAACTTAGGTTTCTAATATCAATTAGATCTTGTTGATGATAGTGTATTTATGGTTCCAATAATCCATAGAAACCACACATTAAACAAAACAATTCATTAATCCATGACATGTTAAGTCCAACATACACAATGTTAATTTGAAGAATATTCATCGAGCAAATACTCTCAATCACTTAACATCCCTAAATTTTGACTCACCCAAATAATAGACTTACTCAACAAGTAATATATTTATTAATCTGGTAAAATATGTTAATGGTGATGAATTATAAATAGAAGAAAAAAAACGGGATAAGAAAAGATTTGTTTGTCGAACACACACACACACGAACGATAAATAGAATTAAAAATAGAATTTCAATTGAGTGAGGAAGAGAAATAAGGGAAGGGGATTCAAATATATTTAAAATATTTTAAGAAAATTAATATGAAACTATAGAAGGTGTATGATAATAATATATATTGAAGAAGAAACTTACATTAAAATAGAATTACAAAAAAAAGACTTACAATATTACAAACGAAGAACAACACAAAAATAAATGAAAAGAAGCAAGGAGGAATGGTTTCTCAAGTAAAAACATGAGTATGGAAGATCCTCCCAAGCCTTTGGCAGAGCCTTTTTCATGCCAACCTATCCTCCTTTTCTCTGAAATGCCAACCACTTTGAAAGAGAGGAGGGGGATGCATTTATAGCCCAAGGAAGTGGACTGTTTGCATTCCCAATTTGTTCCTCCAATTTTCTCGACAATTTGGACATCCATATAGCCGAATCTAGAGATATCTCCTTCTAAAGAGTTGTAGATAATAATATTTTTCTACCTATATCAAAATTTGGAGTCATTTGGACCTATGGAGTCAGAGTTATGGCCGGTTAATTAAAAAATTTAAATCTGTCCATTTCAATCTAATATTTTTGAAGTATAAAATGTGAAAGGGTTTTTGAATAGGAAGATGCCTTAAAAGCCAAATTATTTATTCAAAAAAGTCTGCCGCCTATATATCCACTTTCACGCTGAAAATTTCAGCTCGATTTGATGATTACATCATGAGATATGTCATGCATAGTGTCCAGATTTTAATTCATGGCCAGAATGGTGGGATGGACTTCAAGGAATTAGTTGGGCCTCTTGTTCTTATAGTTGGACCTTCAAATTTTATCCATGACTCAGTTGAATAATCTCGAAAATATGGTAGAGTTTCATAAAATTTGGGCTTCGGGATTTAAACCAGTAACTCAATCATTATTGATGGTCCAGTTTCATCACAAATTCTTTGGGTCTTCTTGTGTTGAACATATGAGCCTTCAAAACTGTATTTGTCTTGCCTCTGAATCAACTAACCTTCTCAACAGGAAAATGAGAGGAGGGAATGTTTCCATAAAACTTGATATTGCCAAATCCTTTTACACTATCGATTGGAATTTCATATTTAAAGTTCTAGCCAATTTTGGATTCAATGATATTTTCTTAAACAGAATCAGAACCTTGTTCAATTCGGCCCATATTTTTATCCTCTTAAATGTCTCCCCAAAGGGGTACTTAAAATATTCTAAGGGGGTCCGACAGGGTGACCCACTCTCTTCAATTCTTTTCTACATTTCCTAAGACTATTTAAGCAGACTTATTTCACAAATAGTTGAAAAAGGTGACTTAAATCCGATATCTGCCTCTAGGAACATGAATTCCCCCTCTCATCTTTTGTATGGAGATGACATAATCCTCTTTTGGAAAGGGGAAAAAGGAATTTAAACAATTTAAAAGCCATTATCTCACACTATGAGTCAGTCTCTGGGCAACATATCAATTAGAAAAAATCCTATATTTACTTTGGAAAAGAGTTCCCCTCTTGCAGGAAAAGCAGGATCACAAATGATCTTGGCATCAAGGAAGGCACATTTCCCTTTACTTATCTGGGAGTCTCTATGTTTTGGGGTAGACCTAAGTCTATCTATTTATCTTCTATCATTGACCATACTCTTCAGAACATATCCTCCTGGAAAGGGAAAAATATTTCTATGGCCGGTAGGATTTTCTTGGTTAAATCCACAATTGTCTCAAAACTTGTCTACTCTATGATGATTTAAAAATGGTCGGATAGTCTCCTAAAATGCATTAATACTTCCATTAAAAACTTTGTTTGGACAGGGAGTACTCTTTAAAGGAAAATGGTTACCATACCCTGGTCCACCTGTTGTAAACCCATTGATAAAGGTGGAATTGGCATCAAAAACCTTACCTTCTTTAATGATACCCTATAGGCCAAGCTGGCGTGGAACCTTATTTGTAATAACTCGCCTGCCACTTATTTTCTTAGAGCTCACTTTCTTGAAAAATTGAGGAACAAAAATTTTAATCATTGCACGCCTTCTATTTTTCCTTCCATCAAATGTATGTTTAATGTTATTATGACAAATTCTAGATGGATGGTCAATAAAGATTCCATTTTGAAATTTTGGCTGGAAAATTGGACAGGCTCCCCCCTTATCTTTTTATTGTCACCTGATCACTCCCCCTTGAACATAAATGACACCATAAATAACACACTTCACTCAAAAAATGACTGTCTTCCTGATGATATCAAGAGCATTGTTGATTCCTATCCCTTCTTGTGGAATGATGATTTTATCATATGGGAGCCTGCACATAATGGCATTCTGGACTCTAAAAGTTACTACAACTTCTTTTTCAATAATGACAACAACTTTTTAAACTGGATCAAAAACTTTAACAAATCTTGGATAAAACCCTCACGCTTTACTTTGGTATGGCGTATTGCTCATGGTAAGATCCCCACTGACTCATGTCTACAGGATTTTGGGGTCAACCTCTGCTCTAAATGTTGTATGTGTAATCAATATAGGGAGGATATTAATCATCTCTTTCTATCTTGTGATACAGCTTCTGCTCTTTGGAACCATGTATTTGAAATCTTTGAATGCAGATGGTTTTTTGGCACTTCCCTAACATTGCAGCTTCAGAGATGCATGGAAATCTCGGACTCTAAGAAAATCAAGAATTTGTTTACGCCGGATGTTGCAGATATTCTACATGTGATCTGGTATGGCAGGAATGACTACATTTTTCGTAAAAACTCATTTAATCTCAATGCAGGCAAAATGAGAATTCTCATTGCTATTCGAGAGGCGGCATTGATTCAGAATGAACACTGCTCTAACTCTGTCAGAGACCTTGGGATATTGAGGTGAATTGGAGTTGACGGGAAATTTCCTCGCCCTAAATTTATGATGGAAGTTTTTTGGCAACCCCCACCTACGAGGTGGATCAAAATAAATGTGGATGGGGCCTCCAAAGGCAATCCTGGCCCAGCGGGTTGTGGTGGCATCTTCAGAAATCATTTGGATCAGATCCTTGGATGCTTCTACAGCTCATACAGATTTGCCTCCTCCTTAGAAGATGAGATGTGGAGTGTTATTCATGATATATCATTTGCTAAAGCTCACAACTGGAACAACATCTGGATTGAGAGTGATTCTCCTATCATAGTTCAAGCCATTTGGAAGGGTACAATTCATCTAGCATGGAAACTCACTTCCTGCTAGATTGACTGCCAACATTCTCTCTCCTCCACTAGCTTTATTGCAACGCACACCTATAGAGAAGCTAACATGATTGCTGATGGTCTGGAAAACATGGGTTTGCTTCATGCTATTACGTGGAGTGATCAACTACACCCCGATCTGATTCCGCTTTATATTTGAGATGTAAACAAAACTCCTTCTTTTCGTCTGGTGTAATCCCTTCTTTTTTAATAAAACTTTTGGTTTGCCATTAAAAAAAATATGAGCCTTCAAATGGAAGAATTGGACCATGATTCCTTCTAATTATATGTGAGAAATTGAATAAGGAATCCTAAAAAACAAGAACCACACAATTTAAATCTGTAGGGTGAGACTTATAAATAAAATACTAAACTGACTCAATTTGAATACTTTTAAAAATGCTCAAAATTATAATTAGTATTAAAACATTAATATTTCACACAAATTATGCACATTTCATATAAAATCAGTAAAGGGGGTATATAATAAGTCATGAAAATATTAATAAAATCAACTCCCTCACACTTAGTCTTGTGCATGTCTTCATGTGCAAAAAATGTAAAAACATAAAAAAATCATTTTCACTCACCAACAAATATTAAAAAAAAAATTTCTCCAATCAGGGGAGGTTTAGACTATTTCACTCATCCATTTTGAATTCCACCACAAGTTGTTACAGAAACAATTTTCCAAAATTAATTCATTTTTTTCATGCTCAAATTTATAAATGGAAAATGTGGACACTCAAAATTCACACCTCTCAAGATGATAAAATTCATTTGTGGAGGTTCACTCTTTCACCAACCAAAAGTGAAAATCTTAGAGTTTGAAAGAGATCTCAGCTTCTAATCCCTATCCAAAGTGCACAAGAATCATGAGGTATTTTTAGGGGGTTTTCTATGGCTATGGGATGGTAGGAAGATGATATCCAAAAGATAAGAAAAAGGGGGTAAAACACCAACATAGATAAAGCAATGCACTTTTTTTTTGAAATGAGACATGGAAAGAAATTGAAACAAATATTTACAAGGGAATAATTGTCTGAATCAAGATACAAAAGTGGAAGAAAATTTTAAGGGAATGAAAAGATGAAATATTTACAAAACACAAAACTTCTCCCAGTGTTCATCAATTTTTTTTCATTTTTCGAAAGTTTAACTTGAAATAGATCTCACACTCATCTCCCAACCCATGATTTATCTCTTCACGGCACTAATTCTAATAGTTATAACAAGATCAAAATTTTAGGAAGAGTGATTTTTGACCCACCCAAGACACAACCCATTCTTACTTTCATTGTTTTTTTTTTTGAAGACTTGCCAATAACATTTACAAAATTACATAAATGAAATTACATTACATTCCCCAAAACCAACTAAATGACAACCTCACCCCCTCACTTAAATTGATTCTTGCCCTCAAGCATATGATAACATGGTGAAATCAATAAAGAGTACCCAAAATGAAATCCATTCCCCCCACACTTAAATTTCAAAAAAAAATTATGGAATAAAAATCCATGTTGATATTGGGTGGGATAAGGAATTGGGCTTGTAATGTTTCTATCAAAGAAATAGTTTTCATAGGCTTGAAGGGGCTTTCAAAAGGAGGATTAATGTAAGGGAAATGGGAGGCTATTTGGCTATTGTGATTATCATGTGGTTCAGAAAATGCCTCTATTATATTAATGCACACTAAAGTAGAAAATTCAGCTCAAAGGTCCACAAAATCAAGACTCGCAAATGGTGGTGAAAAACACAC
This sequence comes from Viscum album, assembly GCA_963277665.1. Taxonomy (NCBI): domain Eukaryota; kingdom Viridiplantae; phylum Streptophyta; class Magnoliopsida; order Santalales; family Viscaceae; genus Viscum; species Viscum album. Next base: position 1,894,595,379 of record OY728165.1, read on the forward strand.
ATTTTGAAAATATGGACATAGGTGGCCTTGGCATGAAAGCAAATGTTGTTCCTCACGGGTGGGGAAAATCATTTTCCAAATCAAAATTTTAGCATTAAAAATTTGTTGGGTTTGACACAATATTCTTTATCCAAATATATGAAGAAACCACAAAATTTTTGAGATGAAATCATGTCTTTTGACTCCCCAAAATGGTTGGAAAAAATTTTAAAATAGAAGGTGAGTAAGTATGACTCTTTTGGTTTTTTTTTACATTTTTTTATTTTTTAGTTTTTTTAGTGTTCTTTAAAATACACACCCACACAAAAGATAAAGATAAAAAAGAAAGGGTTTGATGAATAAAGTGGTAAAAAAATGAAAGAGAGGGGAATAAGAAGAAAGAGAGAGTGGGGAAGAGATATAGAGAGTTAAAGGGAAAGAGGTGCCCCCTGGTTTGGATTTGGCGGGTTTCCATCTCCGTCTAGTGGTAAGTCGACTGGAGAAGTTGGGGATCCAGTGGAAATCTATGTTGATCCAGGATTGTGCGTCCTCTCATGGTTATGCTTTAACCGATGTCCATTAACCGTGAATGTCCTTTTGGAAGAGGGGTCTTGTACTTTCACTGCACCAAATGGGTAAACATTAGTAATAACAAAAGGACCTTCCCAATGAGAATTAAGTTTACCTGGGTGAAGTCAAAATCGAGAGTTTAAAACTAGTAACTTTTCACCTTCATGGAATACCTTTCTCAGGATGTGTTTGTCATGAATTACCTTATCCATTTCTTTGTACAGATTGTAATTCTCATAGGATTGAAGTCGAATCTCCTCCAGTTCATCCAATTGCAACAATCTTTCTTCACCAGATTTTTCACAATAAAAATTACAGGTTTTAACAGCCCAAAAAGACTTATGTTGGATTTCAACTGGTAAATGACATGCTTTACCAAATACTAGCCTAAAAGGAGACATCTCAATGGGTGTTTTATAGGCACTACGATAATCCCAAAGTGCATCATCAAGTCTTTCAGTCTAGTCTTTTCTGGTGGTTTTTACAATTCTCTCAAGAATTATTTTCACTTCTCTATTAGAAAGTTCAGCCATTCCATTTGTTTGGGGGTGATATGCAGTTGAAGTTTTATGTACAGCCCCATTCTTTTTCCAAAGATATTACATGGTTCTATTACAAAAATGGGTTCCTAAGTCACTTATCAAGGCACGTGGTGTGCCAAATCTGTGGAAGATGTGTGTCTTTAGGAACTCACTAACATTATGTGAATCATCCTTTCTAGTGGGTTTGGCCTCAACCCACCTAGAAACATAATCAACCGAAATAAGGATGTATGAGAATCCATTAGAAGGGGGAAATGGTCCCATGAAATCGATGCCCCAAACATCGAAGATTTCATAGATAATTAAATGCTTTTGGGGAATTTCATTTCTCTTTGAAATTGTGCCAAACTTTTGTCAAGTGGGACATGATTTATAGAACTCATGTGAGTCCTTGAAGAGTGAAGGCCAGAATAATCTAGAGTCTAGGACCCATCGGGAGGTCCTTTGTGGTCCAAAGTGGACACCTCCAGGAAGTGAGTGATAGAAATATAAGATGGAGGAATGTTCATCTTCATCAACACATCTTCTAATTACCATGTCCACCCCAGTTTTCCAAAGTTTATTTTCTTCCCAAAAATAGTATTTTGAATCACTTTTCAACTTCATTTTTTGTTCTTTTGAAATAATTTCAGGAAAAATACCAGAAACCAAGTAATTTACAATTAGGGCATACCATGGTATTTTTGGAGTGAGAGATGAAAGGTGCTCAGTGGGGAATTCAATATCGATGATTTCAGAATTAGAAGAATTAGAAATTCTACTCAAGTGATCATCCACAGGGTTTTCTTTTCCTGATCTATCTTTGATTTCAAGTTCAAACTCTTGGATCATTAGGATCCATCTTATTAGCCTCGGTTTGGAATCACTTTTCTTGAGTAAGAACTTTATAGAAAAATGGTCTGTGAAGATAATGATTTTGGCACATAAGATATAGGGCCGGAATTTATCAAAGGAAAAAACAAATACTAAAATTTCTTTTTCAGTGACAGTGTAGTGATATTGAGTTTCATCCAATATTTTTTAGGCATAATAGATGACATGAGGAATCTTTTCTCTTCTTTGACCAAGAACATCCCCAACGGCTCTATCAGAAGTATCACATATCAACTCAAAGGGTAAGGACCAATCTGGGGGTTGGATTATTGGGGTGGATGTTAGATAAGTTTTAATTTCAATGAAGGCTCTCTTACAAACCTCATAGAAATGGAAAGTGACATCATTTTGGAGCAACCGATTGAGTGGGAGGGAAATCCTACTGAAGTTATGGATGAATCTTTGATAGAAACTGGCATGACCGAGAAATGAAGAGATGTCTCGAATAGAAGTGGGTTGATGAAGTTATTGGATCACTTAAATTTTGTCAGGATTGAGTTCAATACCATATTTTGAAACTATGTGCCCTAGAACAATCACATTTTCAACCATGAAGTGACATTTTCCAAAATTTAACACAAGTTTACAATTGACACACTTTTGGAGGACTAGAGAGTGTGAATTCAAGTAAGATTCAAATGACTCACCATAAATGTTAAAGTCATCCATGAATACCTCAATGAAATTTTCAATGAATTTAGAAAAGATACTCATCATACACCTATGGAATGTTGTAGGAGAATTTCAAAGGCCAAAAGGAATTCTCCTATATGCATACATTCCAAAGGGGCATGTGAAAGTAGTCTTTTCTTGGTCCTGAGGTGTGATTAATATTTGGAAGTAGCCGTTGTATCCATCAAGAAATTAATAGTGTGAATTTCCGGCTAATCATTCCAGCATTTGATCAAGTAATGGAAGAGGGTAGTGATATTTTCTTCTTTCAACATTCAATTTCCTATATTCGATGCACACACGCCATTTTTTCTTCACTTGAGTTGTGAATACCTCTCCATGATCATTTGTGACAACAGTTATCCCACCCTTCTTAGGTACAACTTGAATTGGAATAACCCATTCACTATCAGAAATTGGGTAGATAATACCATCTTGAAGAAGCTTGGTGATCTCTTCCCTAACTACCTCAAGTATGAGTGGATTGAGTCTTCTTTGTAGTTGTCTAATTGGTTTGTATGATTCCTCAAGATGGATGTGATGCATGAAAAGAGTAGTTTTTATTCCTATTATGTCATCTAGGGTCCAACCTAAGGCCTTTTTGTTTTCCTCTAACACTTGAACAGGTTTGGACTCTTTGGTTTCAATAAGTGAAGTAGAGATAATGACAGGATATGAGTGATCATGAAAAAGGAATGCATATTTTAGGTGTTCAGGAAGAGGTTTTATATCAGTGTCATCTTTCATTTTTGGGTTAGACAACTTAGAAATGGAAGAAGGGACTTCAGTTGCTTCAGATTCATTTTCCTTAATACTATCAAAGGTGGAGCAGTAGAGATCCGAGTTGATGTGGGATTCAAGATAGTTTTCAAGATCCTCTAGATTGATAGAATCTATGAATGAAAGGTCTACATCAACTAAACCATTTATGAATTTGTTAATCATGGTGTATATTTCACAAGATCCTTTTTCATTAGAACATGAAGAACATGGTGGATTGGGGTTCTATTTACACTTAGAAGTGTCCTCAGAAGCATGGATTGAGAATGCAGAGTGATCCTCATATGGGTATCGCATGGCTTGGAAAATATTTAACTTGACCAGTTGGTCACCAAATTCCATGGATAAGATGCCTCAATGGACATCAATCTTGGTTCTCATAGTCATGAAGAATGGTCTTCCTAGAATTAGGGGAGATCTAGAAGAGTTCGTCTCACCTTCCATGTCAAGGACATAGAAATCAGCGGGGAAGATAAGATCATTGACTCGGACAAGGACATCCTCAATTATTTCCTCAGGACTGGTTGTGCTTTGATTGAATATTAAATGAAGCACCCATTGGATGTAAGGTACTTAGACCAAGGTTGGATAATATGGATTTGGGCATGACATTAATTGAGGCTCCTAGGTCTATGAGTTCATTTTCAAAGTTGGAACTTCCTATTTGACGTGGAACCACAATGGTCCCAGGATCTTTGAACTTTATGGGAATAGAAAACTAAGTGGAAACATTTTCGAAGGTCCTAAGTTTCCTCTTATGGGTACAAAAATCATTGAGAAACTTGTCATACTTAGTAATTTGTTTAATGTCATCTAAGATGGTAATGTTCACTTCAACACATCTAAACATTTTGTGCATTTCAGGATCAGGTTCAAAGGACTTCTTTGTCTTAGAAATAGCTTGAGGAAAAGTAATTGGATTCTTAAGTGGAATAGAAGGAAGTGAGGGAATGGATTCAGGTTCCTTTTCATATTTCGTTTTCTTTTCATTTTCTAGGTCAACATTTAAAGGGGGTTAGAGGAATTATCTTGAGGCAAAGAAATTTTCTTTCCTGGTCTAAGTGAAATTTCACTTACATTACCCTTGGGGTTGGGTAATGGTTGAGCTAGGAGTTGGGAAGAATTGGATGGCTGCTGCTAACTAAGGTGGGATGCAAGTAGACCAATTTGGGTTTCAATGTTCTTGAGGCTGGAATGGGTGAAGGAGGAAAGATCTTCCACTACACTTTTCCATGGTTTCTTAGAAGAGGAGGCTTGTCCCGGATTGGGATTACCTAGATTTTGGTTCTTGGGAAATCCATTGTAGTGGTTTTGGAATTAGAAAGGATCACTAGGATAATGGAATCCAGGAGAAGGATTATTCCTTTGAGGTTAAGGAATAAAAGGATAAGGTTATTGGAAGTTACCAACACCTTGACCATATTGAAACTCATTTGGGTTTTGAGGAGGGAATTGATGGGGATGAGAGATGGTATTACAATACCTTAGGCCTTGGTTATAGGAAGAAGATAAGGTCTCAGAGTGAGGTTGGTTGAAGTTTCTAACAAAATGACATGATAGTTGAGGGTTGGTGTTCCGCTGAGCATATGCTGCATTGAGCTCCATTGGTCCAGATGAATCAGATTGATCCTCTTGAATTTGTGGACATGTGTCAGTTGTATAAGATGAAGAGTTGCAGATTCCATAGTTTTTGACAGGTCCAGGAAACATTGATTGAGGAGAAGACGAGGTTGGGGATTTGGATGCCACAGCTAGTTGTCGCACAAGACCTGTAAGTTCACTCATCCACTCGGTCATCTTGTTTAGCTCTATCGATTGACTATCTTGGGATTGTTTGACTTGAGAATGTTCTCAAGTATGAAATTGTTGTGTGTTTTCAGCCATGTTACTTATGAGATCTCTTGTAGTTGTAGGAGTTTTATCAAAAAGAGAACCATAACTTGCGGCATCAATGAGGGTTCTCTCCATAGCCAATAAACCCTAATAGAAGTATTGGATCAAGATTTGGTCAGATATTTGGTGGTGTGGGAAGGTTGCAACAAGATTTTTGAACCTCTCCCAGTATTCATGGAGTGATTCACTTGGGAACTGACGGATACCACTTATTTTTTTCGGATAGAAGCAGTACAAGAAGAAGGAAAGAATTTCTCTAAGAAGAATCGCTTTATGTCATTCCATGTGGTTATGGAACCAGGAGGTAGGTAGTAAATCCATGACTTAGTATTTTCATATAGATAGAAAGTGAATGCTTAGAGATTTATTTGTTCCTCAGAAACCCCTTGAGGCTTCATGGCAGAGCACACCACTTGGAACTCTTTAAGGTGGAGATGTGGATCCTCACCGGCTAGACCATGGAAATGAGGGAGAATATGAATCAAACCCAATTTGAGTACAAAATCATCTTCTATGTTTGTATATTTAATACCAAGAGGTTGGTAATTCATATCAATGGAAGAAAGTTCTTCAAGTGTTTTTTCCCTAGGATTAGCCATATCAAATTCAACTGGTTGGACAAGGACAGGTTCTTGAATGAGTTGATTATCTCTTAAGTTCCTCCTAAGTTGGAGAAGAGTTCACTCAATTTCAGGGTCAAAAAAATCTGAGGGATTGTTTATGAGGCTAAAGGGCATTCAGATAGATTTAGAAGAAAGATTAAGACAGTTTTTTTCTTTGTGTTTTCTGTTTATGATTTTTATGAGGAAGGCGGGTTTTTCTTTGTGTTTTTTTTCAAATTTTTTTAATTTTTCTTTTCTTTTTTCATTTTTTTACAATAACCAGAAACTAATGACTACTTAAAGCACCGTCCCCGGAAACGGCGCCATTTTAAACGAGCGGCCGATTATCACCTATCGATAGGTCAAAGTTTTGATACTCTGCTAATGTGTATAGCAACACTTGGGTCGAATCCTGGGCGATGATACTTTTTAATAGCTGTTTGTTTTTAGTTGATTGTATTCTGATTGGGGGGGATTTGTTTTTAGATCTTATAAAATGATTTATTGATTGAGATTGATTTAAAAAATTTATAAATATTGGGGTGAGTTCATTTTTAGGGAGTTAAGATTTTGATATCCTTGAGCTTTGCTTTATATTGCATTTAAATTAACACCCACTTCACAAGATAACGTTGATTGGAATTCCTAAGTGTTAAGGCTTTAATCTAAGCAATAACTTAACTTATGTTTCTAATCTCAATTATATCTTGTTGATGGTAGTGTATTTATGGTTCCAATAATCCATAGAAACCACACGTTAAACAAAATAAGTCATTAATCCATGACATGTTAAGTCCAACATACACAATGTTAATTTGAATAATATTCATCGAGCAAATACTATCAATCACTTAACATCCCTAAATTTTGACTCACCCCAATAATAGACTTAATCATCCATTAATATTGTTATTAATCTGGTAAAATATTTTAATGGTGATGAATTATAAATAGAAAAAAAAAAGAACGGGATAAGAAAATATTTGTGCGTCGAACACACACACACACACACGATAATTAGAATTAAAAATAGAATTTCAATTGAATGAGTAAGAGAAAGAAGGGAAGGGGATTAAACTGTATTTAAACTATTTTAATAACATTAATATGAAACTACATAAGGTGGAAGATAATAAGATATATTTAAGAAGAAACTTTCATTAAAATAGAATTATAAAAAAAAGACTTACAATATTACAAACGAAGAACAACACAAAAATAAATGAAAAGAAGCAAGGAGGAATGGTTTCTCAAGTAAAAAACTTGAGTACGGATGATCCTCCCAATACTTTGGAAGATCCTTGGTCATTCCAACCTATCCTCCTTTGCTCTGAAATGCCAACCCCTTTGAAGGAGAGGAGGGGGATGCATTTATAGCCCAAGGAAGTGGACTGTTTGCATTCCCAATCTATCCCAGCACTTGGATAGTCTATTTGGACATTGGGACAGCCTAATATAGAGATATCTCATTCTTAAAAGTTGTATATAATAATTTTGGTCGACCTATCTCAAAATTTGGAGTCATTTTGACCGATGGAGCCAAAGTTATGGCCAGTTGATTAAACAATTTTAATCTGTCCATTTCAATCCAATATTTTTGAAGTATAAAATGTGGAAGGGTTTTTGAATATAAAGATGCATTAAACGCCAAATTATTTATTCAACAAAGTTGGTAGAATATATCTCCTATTTCACACTGAAAAATATCAGCTCTATTGGATGATTACATCATGATATATGTCATGCATAGTGTCTGAATTTTAATTCCAGGCTAGAATGGTGTGCTGGACTTCAAGGAATTATTTGGGCCCCTTGTTATTATATTTGGACCTTAAAATTTTTATAAATGATTCCTTTGGATAATATAGAATATATGGTGGAGTTTCATAAAATTTTGGATTCTGGATTTATACCAGTAACTCAATCATTATTGATGTCCAGTTTCATCAAAAATTATTTGGGTCTTCTTGTGTTGACCATATGAGCCTTAAAATGGCAGAATTGGACCCTGATTCCTTATAATGATATGTGAGAAATGTAATAAGGAATACTAAAAAACAAAAACCAAACAATTTTAATCAGTATGGTGAGAGTTATAAATAAAATAGTAAACCGACTCAATTGGACTACTTCTAAAAATGCTCAAAAATTATACTTAGTATTAAAACATTAATATTTCACAAAAAAAATGCTCATTCCATATAAAATCAGTAAAGGGGGTATATAATAAGTAATTAAAATATTAATTACATCAATTGGGTACACTCAACATTACCTATAATAATCATCAATGAAGGATATGAAATACCTTTCTTTCGAGGGATACAACCAATGTTTTCAAACGTCGGAATGGATTAAATCTAAGATCTCTTTGCTTCTTATTGTTGATGTCCCAAACTTTAACCTACATTTCTTGCTAAAAAAATTCTAACAAAATGGTAAGTATGACTTTGTAAGCCCATTCAATAACTTCTGATCCTTAATAATTTTCAGGCCTCGTTCTGATATATGGCCAAGCTTCTGATACCATAACGTCGTCGATGCTTCCATTGAGGTAGTTGATGTGACAAATATCTCTGCCTCCTTGTACGTTTTACCCATAAGAACATAAATGTTCTTCAAGATCTTCTCCAAATTCATTACCACAAATTCACCCTTCACAATTCTCATCACTCCATTCCCGGTGCGAGTCTTGCATCTGATATCATCAAATTATCCTAAAGACAATATATTCTTCTTTAGGCCCATCACATGGTGTACTCCTTGGATGGTTTGAACAATACCATCATGCATATTCAATTTAATGGTACTGAATCCAACAATATTTTGAGTGTGATCATTACCCATGTACACAAGTCCTTCTGGGATAGTTTCATACTCGTCAAACCATTCTTGTCGAGACATCATGTGCCATGTTGCTCTTGAGTTGATAATCCATGCATCATTGAGATGCTTCCTGATTCTAGCAGTCATCGCTACTTCACTAACTAGTATATCTCCACTTCGAGAAGTAATAACCATATTTCTATCCATGTCATTATTCTGGATCCCACTGGAACCATGCTTCGTCATCACATATGTCAGTCTTTCACCAATTTCCAGTCGGTAATTATCCTTCCGCAGCACTACCTACATCTTCATTTTCCAAAATGAAAAATTATTCTTCGATCTCACATTTTGCCTCCATCTGGACACACTGTTATTCTATAACCTCCTCTATTTTATAATAGTGTATTTATGTGAAAGATCAAATGAAGTCACAATCATAGAGCATACTCAAATTTATGAGAATTCTTAATACTCGATAAAGTGAATAGAATTGGGCCAAAACCTTGCTCTGATACCACTTCTTGAGACCTCAAAATATTGGCCCACCAGTGTAGTGATAATCACGAGATAAAATAAAGTAAAAAAATAAAGAAATAAATGGATTCTAGATGTAACATGGAAAATTCCTTAAAATTAAAGGGTTAAAAAACCATAGGCAAATAGAAGGATAACTATGGGTAAAAGTGGGTACACACTCCCTCACTATTATAAGGATACAACCCTCATAAAATCTCTCTTGAACAAGGTGGGGAAATTGTCTCACAAATACCGCTCGAATTGATGATGGACTACCAGGGGTGAGAAATCGAGTGAAGTTATTAATTGGTGATGCTGGAAGAGTTGGGTGAGATCCCCTTTTATAGGTTTCATCTCCCCCCTCCTGTTGCCTTATCCCTCTAGAGGTTTGGTGGGGTTTTCCACCAACCACCTACCACCGCCATACCCCTTTGACAAATCAAGGGGGAGGTGCCATCTGGAAAAAAGTTGCTGATAATGGGTTCAAATAAAGCATCTCCTCTAGGGATCTCATAGATGATGGTTGAAAGTTTCAAGAAGACATTGCTAACTCCAAAAACTAAATTGACTATTATCTCCATTAAAAACCTTAAAACTAATGAAATAAATGTTTTATAGAAAGGATAAATTTACACTTTAATTATAGATCAAAAGAGAATAATATTGTGCAAGTTAGAAGATTTTTTTTGTATCTAGCTGAATTTACTCAACCCATTGAACCTATAGACATACGGGACGATTTTGAATCTAAGAAAATGGTATAATTGACTCCCTAACATGGTAAATTAGTTGATAATAAAGGAAAAAACCAATAATTGATGAATATAATTTCATTCTCACCTAGAGACAAAAAATTAGACCACATAAAGTTTACCCAGACACTGAAGGGATGATGATCATAAGGTCAAAACCTCTAAAAACATGATAAATGATAAAGAATAGAAAAATGTTTTCAAGGGAGGGGTTTCTGGTGAATATTTACCTTTATAAGCTCTATTTTAATCTAAATTAGTGGCGGAAAAAATTAAGCATTCTAAAATATCAAGAGGATATTAACATAATGTATGAATACACAATAAAATAGAACCTAATAAAGAGAAAGAAGAATGGATAAATTATCAGGATCACATTTCACAACTTTTTTTAATTAAGGAAAGATTGATATTAACGATTTCATAAATTTTTGGGATCATATTGATTCTCTTTTCCAAAAGGATATTCAAGATAATATAGATTGGTCTAATATTTTTTTCTTTGTTGGTCCCTTAATCATGACCCTAATTCCCATCATTTCTGGTTAGTCTAGAATGGTTTGGTGGAACTTATCAAATATTAGTTTGGGAATGTTGGTTGTGTTTTTTATTTGTTTTTCCCTCTTAAATGTCCTGAGGTTTGTCATTTTTTCCTGTAAAAATGTTTTGAATAAAATTATCTTATTTTCCTATAAAAAACATAGTTCGGTATTAAGTTTAGGATTATCTACCATGTAACGACTAGAATATCTACTAAAAATATCCTTTTTACCTCATTATTCTATTAAAATTAAATAAATAATTTAAAAAAATTAATTTATCCACTTTTGGTCTATTAAAATTTTCTACTAAAATTATAAAATAAATTATAATTTCTCTTTTTCATTTTAGAATTCTAAAATAAATTATAATTTCTCTTATTCTATTTTAATTAAATAATTTTTATTTCAAAATTATTTTATTAAATACACACACATGTAGGTATGTGTATATAATTTAGATAAAATTAAAATAAAATAAAATAAATGGGGGTGATTGTGTGAGGGTTGGCATGGCTCAGGGCTACCCGAGGGGGCTGTTCAGGCTCAAGGGAACCACTCGAGGCGATGCTCGGACCATCAGGCATTGCCCAGGAAACGAAGTGATGTTTAGGTGGTGTGTCGGTCGCCCAAATGGAAAAATTATTATAGACCATCCATTGGAAAATCTCACTATTAGGTTTGAGATATGGGTTTTAATTTTTCAGTTCTTAGCAAATCAGTTTTAAATTTGTGCACATAATTGAGCTTCAGATGCAGAATGGGAGAGGTAGATACAAATTTAGTGAATCAAAAAAAAACTTAAACACACCCACTCTAATGTTGTGTTTAGGATCTAGGAAATTTTGAAGTAGGTACGGTGGGTGCTAGATTTAAAAAATTAATTTAAATCAAGATTCCCATATTTAAGGAACAAGATAAGCATACTATTTCTTGATCAAATATTAATAAATAAATAATTACCTCAAGTAAGTACCATGTGATTTTATACTTTATTAAACATATTATTCAAGGATCCAAACTTAAATCCTTTTAGTGATATCCACTTATGCTCCACTAAACCTAGGATTTTGACCTTGATCTATTAGGTGTTAATGCGAAGAATCATGGTCACTTCTATATCCTTATATTAATTGTAGATAAATCTCTCATGTATATCTCTTTGGATCTCAAGAATTATTAGTAGATATATCCATTTTGTATCAAGAAAAAAACAAATTTCTGATGACCAACCTTAACTGACACTATACAATGATGTAATATTTCTTAGTTTATAGAATTAAGAAACTGCAAGTAGATCCTTTCTCTTTTTCCTAATTAAAACTAAACCCCATGCAATTAATGATTATTTAGTTCATCATTAAATAGTAATATCTTTTATTTAACTAATAAATAGATAAATCAAATGTCAATAAATATTTATATAATTTATCTATACTTAAATAAATAATTTCTTAAAAGTTATAACTAAATAAATCACATATAATAATTAATCTAATTAAATAATCACATGGATTTTGAATATTGAATCCAATAAATCCCTTTCCCAATAAATAAATATTGTATTGTTCATTAACTCAAGAAACCTATGAATATTTATACAATAAATATAAATCCAACCCCCTTAATTATTGCTCAATAATAACTTGTATTTTAATTATGATCAATATAACTTGAATAGAAATCAATATTAAAACTGAGTTCGATTCTAACCTAAAAAAATCAACTTAAACTAAATTTAATGAGATTCTTGGAAGCACTTAGTCTACAAATCTATAGGTATTTTTCTTAGTGGTACAAAGTTCGACTAACAAACCAAGAGCAGTATCTAGCAACACATCATGGCCATGTAGAGAAAGAGAAAAATTATAGTAATAATAACCTTCATATAAACATTATATATGTAATATAATCACTTTTCCATCTAATACATCACCAAACAAGATGCATAAATATGCTATCATCTATTAATGCTTGAACAATCATTCTTTTTATTAACCAAGATAAACTTTACTTTGATCTTTATGGCCATAGATTTAAGTCCGGTTCTTTTATCTTAATAAAAGGTCCATGGATATTTTCTTCCAAAACCTGAAAGGTACAAATCATTTATTGACCATTCAATTAATTCCAGACCACTCATGATGCACCTCATACAAGCTACTTCACTAAGAGTATATAAATGAAGGTTTTAATTAGGTATCTAAGTACATAAATTAATGATGATCTATAATCTAAGGTGTTGAGTCCACTTTGTGTGTGTTGTATTTGTTGTCAATGAGATTGAAATATTAATGGAGTTTGATGTCAATTTTTTTAAGAGTAATTAGAGTGAATAACTTATAATAATGGTTGGTGTTTGAAGATTGGAGTCCCATGGAAAATTTCTAATGAAAAATACTATATCTTTATAATTATAGTGTTGATGAAGTATTTATTAAAAGAAAATAAAAGAAGAGTTGTACAAGGATAGATTATAGCTCTTGAGTATTTAATTTTATAAAGGATTTAGCTAAAAAATATAAAGCCAACTTGAGTTTATCCAAGACCCAAGCATCCAGGATATATCAGGTAGAATATTGGCCAATATTAATGTCCATCCACCCTCAAGTGGAATTTTTATAGGTGTTTAGTGAAGGCAGAACCCCTACACAAGTTGGTATAAAATAAAGAGGTTGGAAGGTACTCATGCATGGTGACACCTAAAGGTTTTTATTAAGTAACTTAAAATGTGTTGTGTCTTATATCACAATATCACTCTCCATCACAAATTCAATGTTGGATTATAAAATAAGTGGTGCTATTCATAATTAAAATCCATTGGCACGTGTCGTATTTAAGTGAGACGATGTTTTTTTTCATCATCTCCTACCTTGGGCACCTCAGGCACCTCAGGTTTTCTATATCTAGGAGGAATTCATGCAGTAACACCATATCTTCAACAATGGAGTCGTCCACTATTTGAGATCAGATAATCTCAAACCGCATTTTAAATGTTTGTACCATGAAGATAAGAATCTATGGAAAGAATAAGAAAGATGAATTTTTCAATTTTTGGTAAATTTATATTCAATGAAAAATATATATCAAAATACTGTTTATCATGATTATTATAGAAAATAAATAAGATAAAGTTTAAAAGAATATAGGAGGAAAATAGGAAACATGAAAATACTATGGATAATTCAAAAGAATTCAAGAAAAAACCATAACACTTTGAAGTGATTCTCATAAGACTCCTAAAATCATATAACTTTAGTTTTATGTCTTTTTCCATATAAATTTGATTGTCCGACTTTCACATATAAATTTCATGTCGTATTAATTGTATGTATGTCTTTTATGTCATATAATTTGTGTGTATGACTTTGAGAAGCATATATATTTGAAATCAGTATAATAATTTGAAACTTTGTATGAATTATAAAGTATTATGATTCATTAGTTGTTGCACTAAACTGAATTAGTTGAGGATGAAAGAATTAAACTCAGTCGATGATAGGTGTGAAGTTCTTAAATGAAATAATAATCACGATCAATCTATTTTGATTCATGAAAAATAATTAATATGGAAGAAAATAATTATTTTCAAGATCATTACATGTCATTAATGGATATTCCACAATCACATTAGGTGTATACATACATATACTATTTTAATTCATGTGAACATTGTGGATAGAAAGTTAAAGAATTCCAAGATTTGTAAAGGAAGTTGTTATAATTGTTCTTGTTTGAAAGCATGTGGTTCATATATGATCACATGAAGTCATAGGAAGTTATGAAGGAGTTATAGTGTAAAATAAAGATTTGATATTTTAGAAATTTTTAAATAAGCTGAGTTTTATAGATCTAATCCACGACATTGAAGCGGTGTCTCAAAGATTTTGAATTTCAGAAAATTGTGCTAATTCAAAAAGAAGTATTCATATAGGAATGTGAATATAAATAGTGAAGGGATAAGGAGTAACTGATGTTGTTGTAGTCATTATCATACATATATATTATGTTGGTTGAAGGAAAATTGTGTGTGTATGATCAGATACAATTATAAGAACAATTATTCTTGAGTATTGAAGAGATCTGACACTGCTCATATTCTAAAGAATCTTTGTGTGTTAAAGCTAAAGAGAATATGGAGATCTATTTTATTCTACTCTACACTAAATAAAAAGAATAGAGAATAAGTTAAGGCCTATGCAGTTCAGTTTTTCATTGAATGAAGTCTTTCTTTTTAGAAAAAAATGAAGCACTTAGATCTGTTGCTATATAGATAAAGAATGAATTGGGTGTACTAGTGTGTATAAAAAACAAGAATAAGTGTCTACATACTGCTATGAAAGTATGATAATAAGAGAATATTACCATGGTATCACATCAATGACCAGAAAAATTTTACATTGGTGGAAACATTTATTTTTTTTTATCAAACTCTATTGTAAACTATAGGGATGGGAGTATGATGAACTAGCGGGATTCTGAAAGAGTTAGGGATTCAATGAGAACTATTACTCGCGGATTGATTCTAGTGGGTAGTGTGATTTTTAAGGAATCTTTATCACACTAAGGATTTTCCTTCTCACATTGATAGGTGAACCATGTAAAAATATTTTGTGATTCTTGTGTGGGTGTGTTTGAATGTGTTGTATGAAAATACAAGGGTGAGAATAGAGAATTATAGAATAATTCACCTCAACAAGTGACAGAGGTAGAAAAGAAAATGGATCAAGGTTTAGATTAATTTAAAGTCACCAACACTGATTCACCCCCCCCCCCCCCGGTATTTAACACATCCCTTATAGGTCCACTCAATTTTTATCAGATCATGATTCACCTCTAATTTGGTTCTCTCTTTTGATGATTTGATTATCTTTCTGAATTTATAATTAAGTGCAGTTTTGGTGAAGATACTTCTATCCCAAAAAATAATTATATATCTACTATGAATTTGATTAATAGGAAAAATAAATAGAATAAGGTAATGAATAAACTATCCATCTTGAGTAAAGAATAATAAAATCCAGTTCCTCTATGCCATGATAACAAGGAAGAAAAATCTATATTTTATGGAGAAGAACAGGTGGTTCAATTAATCAAAAAAGTGATGGAAAACATTTTAATATCATTAGATTCAATAAATTCATATGATCATCGGGTATGTGAAAATTCTTGTTTAAATTGTCCTTAAGAAGTTACAAAAATTAGTGAGGATGATCACATATCTGCATGTTTTCAAGAAATATCAGTTGGAGGATTAAAATATATGCAACAATGTTTTTCCAAGAAAAAAATTGCTTTGATTTGTGATATTTTTGAAATAAAATAAAAATATATCACCCATCATGAAGAGGATTCATAAAAATTGGAGAAATATTTGGAATAGGATATTTTATCTTTTTTAAATATTTACAAATAGATTGAATCCAAAGAATATATGAATGTACTAATAGAAGAAAAGTGCTCAAAATTTGAAGAATTGTGTCTTAATATAATCCATTAAAAGGATGAATCCACTAAATATCTTAAATATAAGATCCATGCATTAGAGGACAATAAGAAAAACAACATTGATGTCAAGAATTCACAATTGGTTGTTAAATATATGTAGATTAAGGAATTTTATAAATTGTTTTAAAGGAAAGGAAAAATACATGATAACCATGTTCATAAGGTGAGAAAATATTTTTAATAGAAGTTAATGTTGATTTAAGATTAAAAGAACACTCTTAATATGAGATTTCTTGAATTTGAAGTAAAAATGACCAATCTATAAATGACACATATTGATCTCTTACAATCAATAGAGAAATGATCTGATTCCAAAAACTATTCTAGGGAGTATTCCTATGTAAAAATATCTCTAATAAATGTTAATAAGATCACAAAATCATTGGATGATCTTTCACTAGGATCCTAAAAGAAAAATGTGTCTTCCATACACGAATTTAAAAAATTTACTAAATCAATTTTCATAAAGTGTGAAGGTTAAAATAATAAATATATAAAAAAATGAATGAGTAAAAGTGATTAGAATCCTACCACCATTTATATGGTGTATAGAATAATAATTATGAAAGTTAGTCCCTCAAAGAAACTAAACCGGTGGCGAAGAAGTCCAAAAAACAACTTGCTTAAAAGTTTAGAATTTCTTGATAAAAAGAAGTGAAATTAAAGAGATCAAGGTTTATAAGGGCCTAGATCCATCTATTCTAACCCTTTGCATGTTTTCGAAGCCTAGGGTTCTCAAAGGAGGACTAGATAATATTTGTATGTGTTTGGTTACTAAAAGATGGAATCATGGAGGATTCATGATGTGTAAGGGTTTCACATCGTGAATCTACAGTTCACGGCTTGGGTGACAGCCCAATTCATGACCAGTAAAATTAGATACTTGGATCCATCATCTATGTGGATCCATAGATACATAAAATCAGGTACATGGATAGATCAACTATGTGGATGGATTAGCTACATAGTTGGATCAGCTACATGAATTGGTTATGTGAATTAGCTACATTGCTAGATCGGCTATGTGAATCGACTGATTAAATTAGCTATGTAGATGGACCAGCTACATGAGTGATAAAATGTGTGAATTGTTCATGTGAGTAATAGAATATGTGGATCGACTATAAGAATTGGCTATGTGGCTAGATTATCTATGTGAGTGCTTAGCTACATGACCAATCGACTACGTGGATCGACTACATGAATTTTCTATGTGGATGGATTAGCTATGTGAATGATATACATGATTGGATCGGGTAAGTGAGAGATATATGATGTAAAATGGATACATGAAATGGGTATATGGATAGATCAACTATGTGAGGATTTTGGCTACATGTGGAATTCGACTATGTGGAATCGGCCACCTGGATATTTCCACTAGTTTCATAAAATGGCCATGCAGGTCTTTCAGTGGTAGGAATCAAGGGTATTCAATGGATAAATTATTAAGGATACTTATATCCTTCATTTTTTGTGTTTTTTGAGGATGTAAATTTTTCCTTGATCATGTGGTTTAATGATATCAAAAAAAGTCAGAATTAAATCTTTTGTGATCTGTAAAATTTGATCATCCCATTTGTTAACTCAAAAATGAAGGTCCTTACCTTCATCCCTTCCTAGTTACATTATCCCAAGATCGGACATTCCAGAACCCTTCCCTTGGAGTCATTTAACCCTTCTTCTGGTGGCTCATGTTCTCCAGTGATGATCTCATATTGCGTGTGCCCCTTATTTTTGGTGCAACGAGTCACATAGAGCTTCTTTCTCCCAGCTAGGGGATTCTTTGCTTCTCATATTTAATTACATGAAATCATAAAGTTAGCATGTTTTAGACATTTTGATGGAAATTAATTTAACCTAATAAATATTGAACTAGATTAATATATAATTGGATTGTGATCATCTATCTTTGCTTTCAACCACAATAACGGTTTGCTTCTTGATTTTATAGAAAGTGTGTGATTTATTCTATGAATATGTAACATTCTATAATTCATGTTTTAGCATGTTGTTCTTGATGGAAATGGTAAGGAACTTAAATCTAGAATTAATTTATAATTAATTGGATAGAGAATAAAAAGTCATGTTTAAGGAATCTAGTGTTTGATATAATTTGATCATGATCAAATGGATGTTGATCACATGTTTAATTAAATATGTAATTCCATGTGTTGATGGAATTTGATAAAGAATGTGAAGAATGTTGATAATTTTTTATGATGAAAATTAAATACATGTTAATAAATTGAAATTCTAAATTTTGTTGAAACTGGAATGTATATTAGGAAGCATGTTTAAATTAATTATTTAATTAATTTAGTAGTGTGTTATATCTTGATGCCTTAGGTTTCCTAAAGTTGTAACCTATGAATAATTAATCAGTTAATTTAAGGTAGAATAATAACTGATTATCTGATAAATATAATTTCTAGGTAGTGAGTTTCTCTTCTTCTTGAGAAGGCCAAGTACCTTGAGTTTGGAGCCTTTAGAGATCATTTATGTGTGAAGGATCGATGCCTTGATTTAGGTCCTAGATTTCCCAATTGTCTATTCTTGTTTTTTTCCTGGTAATTTTTGTTATGAGATCTAGGTGTGAGATTTGTTATGTGATGTGATATGTGGCAGGGAAGCCTAGATGTGATATGATCCTAGGATGGCTAATCCTCGGATGGCTGATGTGATGTGGGTGAGGAGACTTGGATGATGTGGTAGCGGTTGATGCCTGTGATGGAGAGATGCATTAGGATATTCATGTGGGTGTCGAGGATCACACCATAGGTTATGGAATGGGTAAAATATCATCTTACCAATTGATGAGATAAAGTTGGATGCTTGCTTTAAATGAATCTGTTTAATGGTCAATCGTCGGGTTTATTATTTTATCTACATTACTTTCCACACTGTTTGAGGCATCTCGATGTTCTTGGTTGCATGTTTCCTCTTAGTGGTAGATTAGGATTGTTTTCCTTGAGTACTTGGATTATGGATTTATTTTAAAAATTAATTAATAATTCCTAACTCGTGGGGTTGGTGTTGATGGTATGAAAATGTTGTAAAGATGTAAATATTGAGAAATTGTGGACTCAATTTGGATTATTCGTGGAGGGAATAGATTTTAATCTAATGATTAGAGTAATGAAATTCAGATTAATGTTGTTGATTAATTGATGGATAATGAAATAATTAATGTAAAGTGAAATATTTTATGAAAATAAGTAATTTAATATATCTCTTTTAAATTCTTGTGTGCTTATAGGCTATTTGGTATTAGCAGTGATAGCTGGGATTCTAAGAGATATTAGCTGCATTTGAGTCTAATACTAGGTTATTACCATAGTGTAGTTTTGATCTATATTATATATTGTATATTTTGTGATTTCATACACTTCTCAACCCATGTCAGTTAGGGAAAATGACACCCAGTGGACTCAGGGAGGGTGTTTTCCCCAAATCCTGATGGGAGGATAGATGGATGACTACCCACTCTGGCTCTACTATTTTCTCTTGGTTGTTACTTGCGTTGGTATTCATGGTAGTTAATTTTACCATATATGTGTGTAGAGTGTTTTGATGGATTGTGGTTATTCACACACATGTGTCCCTAGATATAATATCTAAAGGATTATTATAGGTATGACGTGTATAGTCTATGATGTCTTGAGGTACTTACTCAGTGTATGGGTTGTAATGGGTTGAGGTATAATAATCAATGTATGATACATTTAATATAGGTTATAGTGGATCCAAGAAACTACTCGATTACTATATACATATATGTGGATGGGATGATTATGTGATACATGAGGTGTATGTTGTGATGCCTTTCCCAGGTGTCTTTAGGAAGGTTTATTTTGGAGATGGATGACTCAAGACGTGCGACATTGGGGTAGAGAGGAAAACCAATGAAGAGGTGATATCGGGATACCATTTATGTTTTATTGTTATATTATATGATCTATTTTATGTGATACTTGGTGAGAGTTATCCATGGTAAGGTTGGGAATGTAGTATACCTGTTTAGGTGATGAGTTAGTTTCACTATTATTTGTTGTGATTTAGCATGCTTTCTTTATCTTTTTTACAAGAGGATTTGGAAAGGATCCTACTGAGTATACTATTATTCCCACCCTATGTATATATAAACTATTTTTCAAGTAAGCTAAATTAGGTTGGATATTGGGCTAGATACTACTAGCTTATGGTTTTTCAGGAGTTTCTTGGACTTTGTGGTCACTGTCATTTTTACCTTTTTGGTACTTGTAGTTTCTTTTCCAGTTGGTTCGGTACTATATGAAATTGTATGTATGCACTTGGGATTTATTTATATATATACATGTTTGAGAAGGTGTTCATTGGTGTATTTGTCTTATCTCTCTCTTCTACATGTATTTCTTAGAGGGAAATGATGGTTCCAGGAGTAGCGGAAGCATGCCAAGGTGGGAGATATATTAAAAATTGTTTTAATAATCATTACTTGAAACCAAGAGTGAATATCTTTCACGTAAAATTTATAATTAATTTATTTAATATTTGAAGAAATAAATACCTGGTCTTAGGAACTTTCTTTGTTGGTGAATGTTCATTGTCAAAAAAGACCCTTTCAGATTACCTTCATTGTGTTTTGAGTATCCAAGGATAGAATCTCTCTGGTAGTGATCCACATGTCCTCTTGTGATCTCAGAATAACACCACTAAATCTCTAGTTGCTTGTGTATCAAGTTTAATGTCTGGCATTGTTCATTCTTGATCACTCATTCTACGGACTTGAATAAATCTCTTTTTCACTTCTCATTCTTGAGAGGGATAGATAATGAGGAGTTGAGAGAGAATTTTTTGTGTGCAAAAATTCTCTATTCTCAATTTTGGATACTCTACACAATAGACATGGCCATATATTTAAAGAGTTAGGATTTAAGTTAAAATATTATTTAATTTCATACCTTCCATTAAATAACATTTATTACCTTTAATAAACCTCATGCCACATAATAATAATTTATTATTATTTTGTGGCGTGTGTCAACTTGCGCAATAAAAAATATTATGTAATAGTCTTGTTAATTAATATTTGTCACTGGACTCGGTATTGGTCTATTTGAACTCCTCTATAATTTATTGAACAACAGAAAAAAAAAATATTCATAAATAAATATTTTATTCATAAATAAATATTTTATTCACAATATAGAGAATAAATATTTATTAAAATATTCAATAAATAAAATAAATATTTTATTCACATGTCGGAGAATAAATACTTATTTAATTTATGTGATAAATATAACTTGAATAAAATTATTCCTCATACTTAATATTAATATTTATTCCATAAATTAAACTCAAATAAAATTTAATCGAGATCAACAGAAACACTTAGTGTGCGAACCTTTATGATCCTTTCTTGTCGAGATTAGGCAGACTTGCCTAAAGTTTGAGATTACTATCTAGAAATGAGTCAAGGCACCCAAGAGAAAGAACTTAATTTCACAACATTGCAAATAACATATTAATGCCCATTGTATAATATAATACCTTTATCACAATATCTCATCAATAAGTTTGTATGACCGTGTCACCAACCTATATGCTTGAAATTTCTTTCTTTAACTATCTAAAATAAATACATTGTTACACCATGGACAAGGAATTTAATGTGATGGTTCTATTCCAATCAAAGGGTCGAGATATCAGGTTCGATAAAGATAGAAGGGAAAAATACTTCCTCAAATTATTCATTAATGACATGTCACTCGTGACGCACCCAACTTATCCCACTTCTCCATAAACTGTTATCATCATGGTTTAAGAAATACATATAAGTACGTGAGTTGTAACATGTATTAATAATAATCTTAATGTCTAAGGACCATCACACATGCTCATATATAGGAATATACAATGACACCAAAACATGTATAATTCTTACTAGTGGTTATGTTCTCATAATATCTTGTCTTAGATATTACCAATTGATAATTTCGTGAGAAGAAACCTCATCTACTTACGAGTACTCTCGCCAAACATTCTATGTAATATATGTCTCATCATAGTACATTATCCATCTGTAGAACATTATTTGAGAATATCATCGTACCACATCAAGGTTCTCATCATAGAGGGGAACTGATATGACCTTATCAATGCGATGTATACTCTAGGAAATTATTACATTAGAGTCATGTATAACAAAAAATAATATGTAATAAGAAGTTTTATTAATATTCAATACATCGAATATTTATTTAATCAAAGTAAAAATAGTTGGTCCTAGGACACAAACTCCAAAAAAACTCCCACTTGGACTAGAACCAACTATCTAAGACCTTCAGTATGTTAGACCTCACATGATAGTCATGTTTCTGCTAAGTCTAGGCTTTAGTCAAGGGGTCCACCACATTGTTTTCCATGGAAATACTTCTCATTTCAAATTCACCTCTCTGGAAAAAAAAATACCTCAAGAGATGATACTTATAAAGTATGTTCTTCATCCGCTAATGTGGACTTGTCTCTTTTTAAAGATTCACCACTATAGTATTATCACAATAGAGTGTGATAGGATCATTACTTCTAGGTACATCATCAAGATTTTAGAAGAAGTTTTGCATCCATACTGATTCTTTAGTTGCCTCCGAAGCTACAATATACTTAGAATCTGCTGTAGAATCTGCAACCACATTCTATTATGATCTCCTCTAGATCATAACACCTCCATTCAAAGTGAAGTTGTATCCCATTTGTGACTTCATTATATCTTGATTGGTTTGGAAACTAGAAACTTCATATATTATGATGAATAGTTCCTCATCTACTCTATGAATAATGAACATATCCTTAGTATGCCTTAGATATTTAAGGATAGTATTGATTCCCATCCAACTGCAGTCACCAAGATCAACTTGATATATTCCTACCACACTTAATGTATAAGCGACACCTAGACTAGTACATAGCATAGCATACATAACTAACCCAATTGTTGATGCATATAGAATCCTTGTCATTTTTTTTCTTTCCTCATGTGTCTAAGGAAACATTTTCTTGAAAATATGAATATCATGTGATGTTGGAAACAATTCCCTCTTGGATTGTTCCATACTGAATCACTTCATCACCTTTTCAATGTACATATAGTGACATAGTCCAAGCAACCTCTTAGATCTATCGTGATGGATATTGATCCCAAGAATATATGTTTCCTCACTCAAGTCCTTCATAGAGAGTCATTTATTCAACCATGCCTTAACAAACTGTAAGACTAGTATTTCATTTCCAATGAGTAATATGTGGTCAACATACACTATGAAGAAAAAACTAAGCTCCCACTAAACCATTTATAAACACACGTCTCACATTTTTTCTTCATGAAACCAAATTCCGTTATGGAATCATCAAAATTAATGTTCTATGACCTAGATTCCTGCTTTAATCCGTAAATGGATCTTTGCAACTTGCATACCAAGTCAGAATCCTTTGGAGTCTCAAATCCTTCAGGTTGTTTCATATAGACATATTCATAAAGGTTCCCATTAAGGAAGTCTGTTTTGAAATCCATTTTCCAAATCTCGTAATCACGAAAATATACAATGGAAAGTATAATTATGATGGATTTCAGCATTGAAACTGGTGAAAAGGTTTCATCATAGTCAATGCCTTGACGTAGTTGAAACCCTTTTGCAACTTTTCATGCATTATAGGTAATGAATTGTACTTTCATGTCCATTTTCTTCTAGAATACCCATTTACAACCAATGAGATTTACTTTTGTAGGGTGGTCTACCAAAATCCAAATTTGGTTTTGGTACATGGAATCCATTTCAGAATTCAGTGATTCTTTCCACTTAGAAACATATGTTCCACTTACTACTTCCCTATAGGTTAGAGGATCATTAGTATCAGCTAATAATGTGTCAACATCCTTGGTGACTATAAAACCATATCATTCTGGTTCTCTAACCTCTCTAGTACTCCTACACAATTATTTTGTCTCTGGAACAATTTTTTCTTCCATGGGGATTTGTGGAATTATTTCCTATTCCAACTATTGTATATCTTGATCCTAGACTTCAGTAAAGTCTATTTCTCTCCCACTATCTCTTTTCGATATAAGATCCTCCTTAAAGAATGCGGTACATCTGTCAACCACAACCTTTTTGTCTAGAGGATTTTATAGGTAGTATCCCTTTGTTTCTTTGGGATATCCTATAAAGATACACTTTGTGCCTCAGGTTACAATCTTATTACCTAAATAGGCCTTAAAAATGCTTTTTAATCCCACACATGTAAGTAAGAAAACATGGGTTTCTTTCTATTTCATAATTTTTATTGTATACCATCTGTTTCTTTAGCTGGAACTCAATTTAGTACAAATGTTACTATTTGTAATGTGTATCCCCAAAAAGATAATGGAAGAATCGTATGACTCATCATTAATATCACCATGTCCAACAAGGTGTGGTTCCTTCTTTCACTTACACCAATACATTGAGGTGTATAAGGAGGAGTGAGTTGAGATAAAATCCCAAACTCCCATAAATAATCAATGAAGTCTTGATTAAGATATTATCCATCGTGGTCTAAGAAAAGTTTCTTAATTTCCTTACCAAGATGGTTATAAACTTCATTCTTGTATTCATTGAATTTTTCAAAATAATATGATATATACCTCATTAAGTAGAAATATCCATATCTACTAAAATCATCAGTAGAGGTTATGAAGTATGATTACCCTCCCATTGCTTCAATAGGAAATGGTCTACATACCTTGGTGTGAATTAATTCAAGAATCTCATTAGCCCTTTCACCTTTCCCACTAAATGGGGGTTTAGACATTTTTCCTTATAAACATGTGTGACATACACCAATTGGTTTTAGTTCAAAATAATATAAATATCCATCTTGATGTAATTTAGTCGATATCTTTTCATTTACATGACCTAACTAGTGATGCCAATGTTGGTTGTGGTGTGAGTCATGTGAAGTAACTTCATTATCAATTTCCATTATTTGGTCCATGTAATCTAACACATAAATACCATTATTTAAATGTGTCTTACCATAATAAATTCTATATTTATAAAAGAAGAAACATATACTCCCAAATTTTAAAATAAATCCATTTGTATCAAGTGTGGATACAGAAATAATGTTTTTGGTAATTGAAGGCACATGATAAAACCCTTTAAAACCAAGATCATTTCAGTTGGAAATGTGAGGTGGTATTCCCTCATATCTACAACAACAAGTTTAGTTTCATTGTCTACTTGAAGATCTACCTCTCCTCGGTCAATCTTTCTGAATTTACTTGGTTCCTATATTTTAATACATATGTGAGCACCAAAAGTTGTATCTAATACCAAATTTGTAGAAACAGGTAAATTGAACTGAATAAAAAATGCACATAAAGCTTCTCCTTACTTCTTTGGCTGGGTGCACTTTTTCTTCCAGTGGACCTTCTTGCCACATGCAAAATAGACAACACCCTATTCCCTTGCTTGACCCATGGTATTCCTATTCTTATAATGGAATGAAGAAGCTTTGGGCTTAAATATATTCGTTTTCCCTTTCCTTTTGTTCACCATAAGGATGGAATGTTTTTTACGCTTTCTATCCATGTCTACTTGGATAATAAGAGTAAAAAAGATCTAGAAAGGACTTATCAGTGTTTTTCATATTAAAATTCACAACAAAACTGGAGAAGCTCTGAGAGAGTGATGCCAAAACAAGGTCAGTGCCTAGTTCTTCAGGGATTTTAAACCCTAGAACCTCTAAGTACTCAATGTGTCCAATGATATGGACTATGTGAGGCCCAAATGGGGCACCCTCTCCAAGATTGATCTGAAATGGCACCTTGTAAATATCAAATTTTTTTTATCTAGCTCTCTCCTAGTAAAGACCACGAAGGTGCTCAAGCATGTTTTATGCATCCATGTTTTTGTGAGACATCATTAGTTCACAATACATCGATGAAAGCATCAAAAATTGAACATATACTATATCGCTCAAATGTTTTTCATAGACAAGGAACTCTTTATTAGTAGCCTCTTTAGCAGGTAGATCAGGTATTGAGGATTCTAGCGCGTAATATTTCTGTTCATGGCATAGCACAACCTGAAGATGTCAAAATAACTCTCGGAATTTACTGCAAGTTAGGAGGTTATCTTTCTCTAATATTGATTATAGGGATAGTGTGGATGATGAACTTTTCATTTTATTCTCCAATAAAAAAGTGCAGATTATTAGTACTTTTCTTGATTACAAAATAAGTAATATATAATAAATTAAATGTTTTTTATTTATTTATTTATTAAATATCTCTCTATTTTATCAAGTCTCAATATCCCTCACCATTGAACTTGGAATGTCTAGTTTCTTTAACATTCTAATAGCAAGGATCCCCATTAATTTTCTTAATGATCAAGACTTTGTCCTTGAAAGCCATAATAAAGTAATTAGGTAGGTGGTATTTCCAGTTACAAACTTGCAGCTCCTTAATTCATTGAGTGGATTCCCCTATCTTGAAATCCTGACTTGGATTTCCTCAACACTTACCTCCAAATTTTTATTAAAAAGAATTTGACCGTTAAACTCAATACAATTTTGGTTAAGTCAACCCAAAACTCTCATGAGAACTCCCCAGTAAAAGTAAGTGTCCAGACTTTGGGCATGTACTACACTTAGTTCTATGGTTTCATTCTCAATCAATTTTTAGAAGGCTTAGTCTGAATTAATATTTAATTGAGGGATTTGAATTTATTATTCATAAATTTTATCTCGGTTTATCCTTTACATGACTTGTTAATATTAAGTGAATGTTACTTAATTAATTAACCATGTTGGATAAAACATTTACGTGTAATTTATTTATTTAACTTTTGTTTTTTCAAATTAATTCATTTATTTATGTTATCATGACCTTGCATCCATAAAATAAATAACAACATAGACAGAAATAAATAATTAATTAAATAACCCATTCATGAGCTTTATCTAATGGTTTATTTAATGAGTATACATTAAATCAACCTTTAACCTATGTTAAATAACCCCTATTACTAGTATAGGGATGAGTAACAACATTCCACATGTCCACCTGTGTATCACCTGGGTTGGAATCATTATGATTCCTTCTTGAACTGCCGCCATGCATATTGGGATGAACCATTAATTAAAAATATTTATTACTCACACGTATATGAGGAGAACCAAAGGATTGGTTAATGGGGTTACATAAATATCCATGGACACATAGGTCCTATATAATAATGGAGGGAGGGATGAATTGTAGGACATCATTTAATTTAATATTAAATAATTGAAAACTCTTGAAATAAGTTAAATTAAAACATCCAACACATACACAGGTCTTGGTCAAGCTCATGAACTGTAATACATGCAATGAATATGAAAAGGTAAATAGGTAGCATTCATTTCTTTATTCATTATTTTATTATTTAAGATAAATGGGATTTCATTAAATAATTAATTCCTTTTCATCTTAATGATCATCTGATCTTATTTGGAGATACCCATCATTTATGGAATTCATAGAAAATAAATGACAGAACCAATAATGACATATTAATTACAATAAATTAATTAAGCATTTAAAATTGCTTAAAACCATTATTAAATTGTCAAATATAAAACAGTGTTCCAATCAATAAAATAAAGTTTTAATGCTGCAATTTTTAAATTTAATGTAATTTTAATTTTTTCCATTAATGGGAGACTACATTGAGTGTGCATGCATCTACATGCTATGTAGCTCAGTTGTCGTATATCTAAGTCATGTGCTTGGGAGTTCGGCGTGTTAACTCGGCTAGATTGCATGGTGTGTGCATGTCATCTACACACCCAATATACACTTGTCATGTGCCAGGTTGTCCCAGTCAACATGCGATGTGCAATAAAAGTATTGTGTGTAATTAATTTCTCAACACATCTAGATACAATGCGCATGGGTATATGGTGTGTGCTCTAGCTGCACACCATGTAACCCGGTTTTATCAGCCAAAAATTTCACACTTCCTAATGGAATCTATGGTCATTCTTCATTTGTTCTTAAACCATTAAAAAAATGAAACACTAAACGAACATGATTAATATGTCAATAACATTTTAATTCAAATCAGATTAAAGAATGAATAAATTAAAATAAAAATCAAACCACAATTGCGCATAAATAAACAATAAAATAAATAATTATAAATTTTAATGTGACCACTCTGATGCCATTTAATGGTTCTGGGTGCAGCGGAAGCGTGCAGAGGTGGGAGACATATTAAAATTTCTTTTAATAATTGTTTCCCAAAACCAAGAGCGATGATATTTCACGTCAAATTTATAATTAATGTATTTAATATTTGAAGAATAAATACCTAGGATTAAGAAATTTATTCATTGGTGAATGTTGATCATCCAAAAATACCCTTTCGGGTTTCCTTCATTGTGTTGTGAGATTCTGAGGATAGAATCATTCTTGCAGTGATCCAAACTTGCTCTTATGATCTCGAAGAAACACCACTCGATCTCTGGTTGTAGCACGGTGAGTATAATGTCTTGTATTATTCATTCTTGATAGATCATTCTTAGATCTTGAATAAATCTATCTTTCACTTCTCCTACTCCTTCTTGAGAGGGATAGAGAATTAGTAGTTTAGAGAGAATTTTTTGTTATAACAATTCTCTATTCTCAATTTTGGATACTCTACACAATAGAAATATCCATCTATTTATAGAGTTAGTATTTAAGTTAAATATTATTTAATTTCATATCGGCCATTAAATAACATATATTACCTTTAATAAACACCATGCCACATAATAATAATTATATTATTATTATTTTGTGGCAAGCGCCAACTTGCATAATAACAAATATTATGTAATGGTCTTGTTAATTAATAATTGTCACTGGACTTAGCCTTGGTCTATTCTAACTCTTATATCATTTATTGAACAATCGAATAAATATTTTATTCATCAATAAATATTTTATTAACAATATAGAAAATAAATATTTTTTAAAATATTCAATAAATAAAATAAATATTTTATTAACATGTCAGTGAATAAATATTTACTTAATTTATATGATCAATGTAACTTGAATAATATTATTAATTGGACTTGAGAATAATATTTATTATATTAATTAAACTCAAACATAATTTAATCGAGATGAATTGAAACACCTAGTGTGTGACCCTCTAGGATTATTTCTCGTTAGTATTAGTCGGCCTTGCCTAAAGTATAAGATTACAGTCTATCAATAGGTCAAGGAACCCAAAAGAAAGAACTTAATTTTAGAACATCGATAATGACATACGAACACTCACTGTGTAATATAATCCCTTTGTCACAATATCTCATCGAGAAGGTTTCATCACTGTGTCACCAAACTACATGCTCAATAGGTATTTCTTTGACTATCTGAAATAAACACATCATTACACCATGGAAATGGAATTTAAATTGATGGTTCTATTCTAATCAAATGGTTGAGATATCAGCTTCCATAAAGATGGAAGGTACAAATCCTTCCTTGACTTATTCATTAATTACATTTCACTCACGACACACCCAATGTATCCAACTTCACCATGAACTATTATCATCATAGTTTAAAAAATAAATCTAAGTACGCAAGTTTTAACTTGAATTAATAATAATCATAAAGCCTAAGGACTGTCACACACGCTCATATATAGGAATATCTGATGACACCAAAACATGCAGAATTCCTACTGGAGGGTCTATTCTCATAATCTTCCATCTTGGATATTACCAATTATGAACTTCATGAGAAGAAGCCTCATATTCTTATGAGTACTTGCAACTAATAGTATATGCACTATGTGTCCCATCATAGTATGTTATCCAACCATTGAACATTATTTGAGAATATCTCCATAGCATATCAAGGCTCTCATCATAGCGGGGAACTGTTATGACCATATCAATGTGTCCTATACTTTGGGACATTATTACATTAGAGTCATGATGAACAACAAACAATATGTAATAATAAGTTTTATTAATATTTAATACAGCAAATATTTATGTAATTAAAGTATAAAAAGTTGGTCCTAGGACACCAACTCCAATAGGTAATGCCTCCAATTGTATGATTATAATACCCTCGGTTCTAGTCACCAAACCAAAACCTATTGGAGGAAGGACTTGGGTAGTCACCATCTCCCTTATCTCATTGCCATCCTAGGAAGGGTACACTTTTGGTGTAAGGGGTCATGATATAGTGGTATGAAAGGTTCATGGTGATCTATAGGATGGAGTTTGGAGTTCAAAATAGGTGATGTTGCATGGGTTGGTAGGGAAATGGTGTCAGCTGTGTTTTGTAAGTGATGTAAACATGTGAGTGGGTATTTATGTCCCCATGTGATCTGATGCATGGAACTTTATGTTTACTAATATTACAAAATGAAGTGATACTCATTGTGGGGTAGAGAGCTAGGAATGGATCATGAATCATTATTCTTTGTGCCTGTGTTTGAAATGGGTAGACCTTGGGATAGGATAAAACCTTAACAAGATAAAAAGTAATTAATTAGTTAATATTAAGTATTCCATATTCTAGGTTTAAGATTCTGATAGTTTTTCATTTTGTAGGCATGGATCTAGGTCAACATCCTCATTAGGTTCGCGCCAAATATGTTTATAAGGATGTGCCAGAATATCATCATGGAGTGTAGGTTGATGATGACGACACTTAAAGGAAGTCACTGTGAGAGCTTTAGCACCAGAAGCTATAGAAGTACAAGGGATACATTTTAGATTCAGTCACAAAAGACTGGTTGGTTTAGTTTTAGATAGTTTTTAATTTGATCCATGCTCAAAGGGAGCACTAAGTTATTTTAGTTGTAATGATGTTGCATAGATCATCAAGGCGGTGGTGGTTCTTGTTCCTAGGGTATCGCAAGGAGTTGGTAGTCTCATGGAATAAGTTCTAGGAACAGTTCCAAGCGTAGTTCATTTCTTCAACTGTGAAGGCTACCAGTCACCAGGTATTTCTTAACCTTATATAGGGGAGTTCTAGCATGACATAGTTTGAGATCCATTTCAAGAACCCTATGTGATATAATTTAGACCTATTACTAGACTAGGAGTCCTGGGTGAGGCTTTTTTAGGTAGATTTTCATCCTGATATCCAATTCTAGGTCACCCCATTTATGCTAAAGACAAATCTTGAGGTGTTGTTGAGATCAGAAGTCACTGAGAAGATGTTGTCTATAAATGAATATTCATGATAGTGGAATAATCAAGATTCATTGTGAAGATGATCTGTGGTATGGGGTTCCCAGTTTCATGGACATATGAGCCTTTGGTCAGCTAGGGGTAGGTCCCAGCCCTAATCATCCCATTTCTCTATGGTCAGCGGCTCTCAAACAAATTCCAAGGGATCATACGCATGTTTTTATTATGTAGGTCGAGTTCATCATTGATGATATTGCCCGACCTTTCTAAGTAATTAGCATTCTTTAGGTGTTCCATTAAGGTGGTTTTAGCCAAGGCAAAAGTAACAAAGTGCTCCAATTTTGGATTAGCAAAGTGGAGATGGGGAAATAGAAGTACATACTTAAGAAGTTCATTTTCCTCAAATGGTAGAGTGTGGTTGTGGAGGTAGTCATTGGTAAGTTCATAGAGTTCATGGAGAAGGTTGTGGTTAGCTTCATGGTTTGGCATTACCAGTATTGGGAAATCTAAACATCCTTTGAGGTACCCTTTTCTTATTTTATACTTGGTTACATGATTTGATTGATGTTTGATCGATGCACTACTTTATATCACCTACCCTCGTCCATTCCTTAGGAATTGAGGTAGTGTATATTCCAGTTCCCTTGGCATTGACTATGCCAGTTGGAGGTCGAGCTAGCTTGTATGAAGTGTGTAGATATTGTGAGCTAGCAATGGGGTAGAACTACTCTTTGGGAGACTTCCTATGTTTAAAAATATATCCATATGACATCATCCTCAGCATGGATTACATGTATTCATTGTAGGCTATCATGGATTGCTTCGGGAGGTAGATTTTTCAATGATTCTGATAGAGAACTATTAGTTTTTGTTGGAAAGAAGGCCCCTTGGATGGGTTGGAGATGTGTTTCATCCTTTTTATATTTTATGTTTAAGTTGATTTTTAGCTCATAAGAGGTTAAACAGTCATTATTTATTAGGGTCATAGAAGCGTACCCTGATGTCTTTCCTGAGGAGGTTGTAGCATTACCCCCTCGATGAGAGATTGAGTTTATGATTGAGCTAAATTCAGGCGTGTATCCTATCTCAATGTCTCCATATAGGGTGGAACCTTATTAGTTGTGAGATTTATGAGTAAAAGTAGATTATATGTTTTAATTAGGTTTTTTTTGGTTGAGTGTGTCCCCTTGGGGTGCACTAGTTTTGTTTGTAAAGAAGGTTGATGGTAGTTTGTGACTTTTTATTGATTATCATCACTTGAACCAAGTGAAAATGAAGAATCGTTATCCTATTTCATGAATTGATGATTTATTCAATCAAATAAAAGGATAAATTTAGTTCTCAAAGATCGATCCATGGTTTGGATATCATCAGATGTGGGTGGAGGATGAGGATATTTAGAAGAATTCTTTCTATTATCATCATGGGAATTATGGGTTCATTGTAATGTTGTTCAGTGAGATAAATTCTCTAACCATGTTCATGGGGTTAATGAACTCATTTTTTAAAGAGATCCCGGATAAGTTCATGGTGGTTTTCATCGATGACATTCTTTTGTACTCCACGTATGAGGAGGAGTATGCAGAGAATCATTGTGACATTTTGGGAGTTCTTCATCATGAGTAGCTATTTAGGAAGTTTTATAAGTGTGATTTATGGGTTTATGAAGTCCATTTCTTAGGGAATGTCATGTACCAGAAGTGATTAGTTATGGATGTAGGTTCCCGGTGTAGTAGAAGCGCATTGGTGGGTTTTCCCAACTTTAATTTTAACATTAACAACAATCAATCCGAGATCCTTCACGATAATAAAATGTCAGATCTTTGGAATAGAACAAAGAATAAAAAAGAAATAGGGGATTCCAGGGACCATTGAGAGTATCATCATATGTTGGTTATAATTAATTTAATTAATTGACAAGAATTACCTTGATGGAATTCTTTATTCGTTGATGTTTCTGATCACGATCCGATTTGATCTGTCATTTCATCGTAGAATCCAAGTGTAGGATTCCTCTAGAGGTGATTCACATGTGCTCTATATATCTCAGGATGTGGCCGAAGGGATCTCTGAGTGATATCGCGGAAGAGACTTCGCTTGTGATGTCCGCCTTGATCTGGTGGAGGTGGATCTTTCTCTCGTAGCTTGAGAGTGTTCTTGGTGGAAAAGGAATTCTCTCTTGGTTTGAGAGATTTTCTAAATCCTTTTTTCACAAAAACACCCAAAATGGCTAGGATAATGAGAAATATATAATTGGGATTTTTAATTACATAGAATAATAAAATGAATTAATTACCCGAAAGCATTTAATCATTTCATTTAATTCTTAGTAAAACCCCATGTCTAATAATAATAGTTGACAATTATTATTACTTTACATGTGCCCAGTGAATTACACCTAATATTATTTAATTAAATAAATAATATTATTTCTCATAAATTCTCCGAAAAAAATAACTACACGGCCTGTACTTTTATTTTCCATTTTTCTTTATTTCCTCCATCACATTTATTAGACCTTGAATAATGGATATTTATTTCTAAAATAAATATCACTGCATTACTCGCTAATAAATTTGTTATTTCGCCCACAATATATTCTCTCAAATAACTAGTGTTGAAATAAATGTGATCATGCATCCTTGAAT
This sequence comes from Viscum album, assembly GCA_963277665.1. Classification (NCBI taxonomy): domain Eukaryota; kingdom Viridiplantae; phylum Streptophyta; class Magnoliopsida; order Santalales; family Viscaceae; genus Viscum; species Viscum album. The sequence continues at coordinate 1,894,629,298 of OY728165.1, forward strand.
AATTATTAAACCACAGTCGGGAATAATCTTTATTCAAATTGTTAAATTAATATTTAACTGAGATACTTGGACACACTGAGTGTGTGACCCTCTAGGCCTCTTTCTCAGTGGCATTAGGCGGAGCCAGCCTAAAGTCCAAGATTAACGTCTAGCAACAGGACAAGGAACTCGTAGAGAAAGAAAGTTAATTCTGCAATGATGTGACACCTCCTATGAAAGCTTACCATGTAATATAATCTCTTGGTCTTGATATCTCTAATGAAGCGGGTTTCATGCTAGTGCCATCAACCCATGTGCTCAATTATTCTTTCTTTGACTTCCCGGAATTGAACTCACCCATACCTTACCATGGCCATGGATTTATTTAGGACATATCAATTCCATCAAAGGGCCTGAGATGTCTACTTCCATTATGGAAGAGAAGGGAAAAATCCTTTCTCGCATTATCTATTAATGCAGTATTACTCGTGACGCACCCAACGTATCTTACCTCGCTGAGAACAGTGTGTCGTCACAGTTTTCGTTAATACATCTAATTGCGCGAGTTGTAATACCCATTAATAATAATTTTAAATTCTAAGGACCAATACACATGTACATAGATAGGAACATCCAATGACATTATGAAATGTGGATTTTCTACTGACGAGTCTCGTTCTCATAATATCCTTCTGAATATTACCAAGGGCGCATACCATGAGAAGGTGCCTCAAAGTTTTATGAGTCCTCACCCCTAATGGCATGTATTATATGTTTCCATCAAATAACATCATCCATCCATAGATCATATATTCAAGAATAGTGTTATGGAATTTTCGGGTTCTCAAAATAGCAGGGATCCACTATGACCCGTTAATGCAACAACTGTCCTTAGGACATTATCACATGCATTATCATGCAGAAGGATAATAAAAATTTGATAAGGTATTTATTAATGAATAAAGTACAAATTAGTTGATTCTAGGCCACCAAATCCAATAGAATCCCACTTGGACTAGAGCTAACTGCTAACAACCTTTAACCTGCTAACTCTCACATGATATCCATGCTTCTGCTAAGATAGGCCTTTAGTCATGGGGTCTACCACGTTCTCTTCTGTGGACACTCTCCTCACTGTAACTTCATCCTTTTGATAGAAATACCTCAAGAGGTGATACTTCCGGAGTATGTTCTTTGTCCGTTGATGTGACCTTGGTTCTTTTGCAAGATCTACCGATGCAGTACTATCACAATACAACGTGATAGGATATTTACTACTAGGCACCACATCAAGATCTTGGACAAAGTTACAAATATAGACGGTTTCCTTGGCTGCATCAGAAGTCTCTATATATTCGGACTCTGCTATAGAATCAGTGACAAATGGATGATTTGAACCCTTCCAGCTCATAGCTCCTCCATTGAGACAGAAAACATATCCAGATTGCGACTTCAGATCATTCTGATCTGTCTGAAAACCACCATCTTTATACCCTCTAATGAAAACCTCCTCATCTCCTCCATATACCAGGAACATATCCTTAGTTCTTCTCAGATACTTAAGGATAGTCTTAATAGAAGTCCAATGTTGTTCTTCTAGATCTGCCTGATATCTTCTTACCATGCTCAGTGCATAGGCAACATAAAGCCTGGTACATAACATGGCATATATGATGGATCCTATAGCTGAAGCGTATGGGATATTACTCATTATATCTTTCTCTTTTTGTGTATGAGGACACATTTTCTTAGAAATATGTAGGCCATGTGACACTGGAACCAATCCCCTATTTTATTGTTCCATACTAAATCTCTTTAGTATCTGGTCAATGTATGTACCCTGACTTATTCCAAGAATCCTCTTGGATCTATCATGAATGATCTTGATCCCCAGAATGTAGGCTTCTTCACCCAAGACCTTCATGGAGAAAAACTTGTTCAACCAGTCCTTAACTGACTGTAATACTGGTATATTGTTTCCAATAAGCAATATGTCGTCAACATATACTACTAGGATAATGACTATATTCCCATTAATCCGCTTATAAACACATGGATCACATTTGTTCTTAATGAAACTAAATTCATTTATGTCTTCATCAAATTGAATTTTCCATGACCTGGATGATTTATTTAATCCATAAATGGATTTCTACAACTTTTAACCCGTTTGGCTTCACCTGGTGTCACAAACCTTTCTGGTTGTGTCATATAGGCATCTTCCTGAAGGTTCCCATTAAGGAATGTTGTTTTGACATCTATTTTCCAAATCTCATAGTCATGGTAATCTTTTATGACAAGTATGATTCTTATGAATTTAAACATGGTAACTGGCGAGAAGGTTTCATCATAGTCAATCCCTTGACATTGTCTGAATCCTTTAGCCACTAGCCTTGTTTTATAGGTGCTAACTTGACCTTCCATGTCCATTTTTCTCTTGAATACCCATTTTAATCCAACAGGCTTTACATCAACTGGCTCATCGACCAGAACCCAAACTTGGTTTTGATACATGGAATCCATCTCAGAATTCATAGCATCTAGCCATCTTGTATCTTCTAAGCTTTCTATTGCTTCCTTGTAGGGGAGAGGTTCATCATTGTCCAACAATAATGATTCATCATCCTCAATGACTAGGAAACCAAATCTCTCGGGTTCCCTTACCTCTCTTGAGCTCCTTCAGAATACTTGTGTTTCTGAAACATCTTCCACGGGGACCTAGGGAACTTTTTCCTGTACCAAATCATGTGTATCTTGAGCATCAACTTTTTCAAAGTCAATCTTGATCCCATTATCCTTTTTGAGGATGTGTTCCCTCTCAAGAAAGATGTCTTGTCTGGCGATAGTCACTTTCTTCTCTGAAGGGTTATATAGGTAATATCCTTTCGTTTCCTTGGGATGTTCTATAAAGATACACCTCATGCCCAGGGGTGCTAGTTTATTTTCTGAGAAGGCCTTAACAAATTTCTCACATCACCATACACGTGTATGCAACAAAACGGGTTTCTTTCCATTCTACAACTTAGAGGTAATTCCATTTTCCACCTTATTTGGTACTCAGTTTAAAGTGTATGCTCCAGTTTGTAATGCATATCCCCAAAAGGATAATGGAAGATCCGCATGACTCATCATCGACCTCACCATGTCCAACAAGGTGTGATTCCTCCTTTCACTAACACCATTACACTGTGGTGTATAAGGAGGAGTGAGCTGAGATAGAATCCTAGACTCTCGTAGAAGATCGATGAACTCTTGGTTCAGATATTCTCCACCTCGATTCGATCGAAGTTTATTTATCTTCTTATCGAGCTAATTATCTACTTCATTCTTGAATTCCTTAAATTTTTCTAAGGACTTTGACTTATACCTCATTAAGTAGACATATCCATATCTACTCAAATCATCATTAAAATTAATGAAGTAAGAATATCCACCTCTAGCTTCTACTGGAAATGGTCCACATACATCCGTGTGCACCAATACTAGAAGATCTGTGGCCCTTTCACCCTGTCCACCGAAATGCAGTTTGGTCATTTTACCTTGTAAATAAGTGTGACATCTATCAAGTGGTTTTAGCTCAGTAGAGTCTAAATAGACATCTTGGTAGAGCTTTGTCAAGCGCTTCTCGTTTACATGACCGAGACGGTGATGCCACAACTGGGTGATGTATGAGTCATGTGAGTCTGTTTCGTTATCGATTTCCAACACTTGGTTTTCATAATTTAATACATACAAACCATTATTTAAATGTTCCATACCATAACATACATTGTTCTTATAAAAGAGACAACCCTTATTTCCAAACTTGAAAATAAATCCATCCATATCCAAATAAGATACAATAATTATGTTCTTGGTAACAATAGGCACATAATAACAGTTATGTAAAACCAAAACCATCCAAGTCGGCAATGAGAGGTGGTAATCGCCAATGGCTAATGCAGCCAGCCTTGTGCCATTGGCATCTCAAAGATCCACCTCTACTCTGGAAATATTTCTAAATCTACTTGGTTCTTGTATTTGAATACAGATGAGATCCCCACAAGTTGTATCTAATACCCAATGTGTAGAAATAGAAATATTACACTTGATAATGAACGCACCTTTAGCATCCCCATGCTTTTGGGTGAAGTTCCTCTTCCAGTGGCCTTGCTTGCCACATGAAAAACACACTGCCTCCCATTCCTTGCTCTGCATCTAGATATTCCCTTTCTTAGAGGAATGGTGCTCGGGGGATTCAGACCGTTTATAAGTCCTTGGCCCCTTTTCCTTGTCCTTGCTTTTCTTATTCACGATAAGGAATGCGGGTTTGTCATGCCCCATGTCCTTAACTACCTGGTGAATTAAGTTCATAAGTTCCAATAGACTCTTCTCATTATTTCTCATGTTGTAATTGACAATAAAGCTAGAGAAGGTCTTGGTTAGTGATGATAGGATGAGATCTGTACGCAACTCATCCAGGAATTTAATCCCTAAGATGCCAGGCATTCAATGTAGCCAATAATCTTGACTACATGAGGCCCAGATAGCGCAGAATCTCCAAGATTAGTTGTAAACAAAGCGTTGGAGATCTCATATCTCTCTTGTCTTATTTTCTCTTGGTAGAGAACCTTAAGGTGAGACATCATGCTATAAGCATCCATGTTTTCATGTTGATTCAAGAAATAATTAGACATGGATGATAGCATGAAACATTGGACATCTGTGGCATCATCCATATGTTTTACATAGAGATATAGTTCCTCATCACTGGCCTCTTTCCCATGCGCAACTGGAACAGGCTCTTCAAACACATACAATTTCCTCTCGTGGCAAAGGATGACGCGTAAGCACCTCTGCCACTCTTAGAAATTGGTGTTGGTGAGAAGGTTTTCCTTCTTGAGTATGGTTCACAATGATATGTTTGAAGTCATTTTTCTTGCCATTTCTACAAATTAAGATGATCAAAGGTTTATTACTTTATTATAAAACTGAGACAAATAAATAAATTAATACTTATTAGTCTCCCACTATTTTATCGAAATCCAATATCCCTCACCATTGACTTTGAAATATTCTATTGCCTGAATATTCTAGTGGTAAGGATCCATATTTCCCTTTGCATCACCCCAACTAGGATTGGTCAAGCAACTTGAAGGGTTTTAGTTAGGCATTCTAAATGCCAACTGCATTTACTCACAGCTCCTTGATCCGCTGAGTGGACTCCCCAATATTGAAATCTTTTTATTTTGGATTTCCTCAACCTTTGCCTCTTGGTCACACCAAGTACTATTGTGGAAGTTAACCCTTGATGCGAACCAAGTCAAGTCAACCCAAAACCTTGAATTAGAATTCCCCAATAATTGAAAGCACCCCAACTAGGGTTGGTCAAGCACTTAGAACTATGGTTCGATTCTATCCAAGATTATGGAAGGCTATACCGACTTAATATTTATTTGAGGGATTTTATCCTTATACGTAAATTTCCATTTTATTATCTTTAATTACATTCTTGTTAATATTAAGTGGGATATAATTAAGTGATTAACCATGTTAAGATAATATTTATGCATAAGTCGGTCATATTTTAGTTTCATATTATATGATTGTTTAATTCTTTAATTGTGTGACCGTAACAACACACCCACAATAAATAAACCATGAAACTGAAAGAAATAAAATAAATGTTATGATCATGAGCTTGTTCTATTGGTTATTTTATCTAGAGGATGATAAACTAACCCAAGACCTAGGGGAGAAACACCTTGAACCTTTCGGGTTCATGTTTACAGCCTTCCACCTGTCCACCTTTGTATCTCCTTGGATTGGTTTCACCTTGGCTCCTAACTTGAGCTGCCTCCACTAGCTTGGGAGCTCCATACATTACATATGCATTTATATCACATGCAGGTGATGGGTAAAAGGGGTTTTTACATAAAAGAAACCTTGGGTGCGTAGGCCCTACATATTAATGAGGAGAAGGCTTGCAGGCCAACAAATTTAATTTAAATAAATAAATTAAAAGAAACCATTCACATACAAAGGTCTTGGTCTAGCTCATGATCATCCATACATGCAATGATATTTACGCATAAATAAAACTAGCATTCGATTCTTTAATCGTTCTTGTTTAAGATAAATCATGCTCGAATCAATTAATTATCTTTAATTAATCAATCATTTTATCTTAAACCATTTTTCTGAATTTCCTTGAGATTATCATCCATCATAATTTTAAACAAATAAATTCATTTAATATTATCTTTGTACGTAACTTGTACCTTGGAGGCAACCCGGTGAATTCCTGTTCATAACTACCCAATGAGTAAAATGAACATTACGCATATTGTTAAATTAAACACATGTATATATAACAACTATCATGTGTTGTGCCTCAGCTTTACACCTACACTATGGTACATGTCTCAAGGGTTTGTATAATATAATAATAAATTTTAATAAATCTGCGTAATTTAGATGAGTACATGGTGTATAGTTCTGACTACATGGCATGTACTTTTATTCACCGTCCATCTGAAATACATGCCCGGGGACATGGCATGTTGATGTACTTTGGAAATTTTTAGAGTACACGGTGTTTACAGTGGGACACATGTCGTGTAGTATCCGCGTTACATGGTTTCCATCCGGGCAAGCCATGTACAGGGTACACGGTCCAACCCTAACCCAAAGGGACTACACGCCGTGTTCAGTGGACCACATGGTGTGTAATCTAGAAACCATGTGCCATATGTTCCTGGTCAACACACGGTGTCATAAATGACTTAGGTATACTCCAATACACGACCTGATTTAGAAGACTAGTCTAATGCATTGAACCTAGACTACACGGCGTGTACTTTTGAATACACGCCGTGTATTCTGGTGTTGTACGTCCAAGAAAGTTTGGCACCTCTGGATGAGATCCTCTATTTTATTTTAATCAAAATTAAAAGAAAAATTCATTTCTATAAGGTGAACAAGAAATGAGAGAGGAGGAACAGATCTCGAGATTCAAATTTAAAGAACGATTAACTTGAAGTGAAACAACTAAATTATTAAATGCGTAAATCACCAATGAAAAAATAAATAATTATAATCAATGATATGACCACTCTAATACCACTTGAAGGTTCCAGATGTGGCAGAGGCGCATTGGTGGGTTTTCCCAACTTTAATTTTAATGTTAACAACGATCAATCTGAGATCCGTCACAATAATAAAACGCCAGATCTTTGGAATAGAACAAAGAATGAAAAATAAAGAGGGGAGTCCCAGAACCATTGAGAGGATCATCATATGTTGGTTATAATTAATTTAATTAATTGACAAAAATTACCTTGGTGTAATTATTTCTTCATTGATGTTTCCGATCATGATCCAATGTGATCAGTTGTTGTGTCATAGAATCCAAGTGTAGGATTCTTCTAGTGGTGATCCACACATGCTCCATGTATCTATGGACGTCGCCGAAGGGATCTCCAGGTGATAGCATGGAAGATTCTTTGCTTGTGATGTCCGCCTTCAATTGCCTTGATCTGGTGGAGGTGGATCTCTCTCTCGTAGATTGAGAGTGTTCTTGGTGGAAAAAGGAATTCTCTCTTGGCTTGAGAGATTTTCCAAATCCTTTGTGCACAAAAACACCCAAAATGGCTAGGCTAATGAGAAATATATAATTGGGATTTTTAATTACATAGAATAGTAAATTTAATTAATTACTCGAAAGCATTTAATCATTTCATTTAATTCTTAGTAATACCACATGTCTAATAATAACATTTGACTATTATTATTACTTGACATGCGCCCAGAAAATTATACCTAATAATATTTAATTAAATAAATAATATTATTTCTCATAAATTCCCAAAAAAAAATAACTACACGTTGTGTATATATTAATATACACAGGTTGTACTTTTATTTTCTACTTTTCTTTATTTCCTCCACCACATTTATTAGACATTGAATAATGGCTATTTATTTCTAAAATAAATATCACTACATTACTCGCTAATAAATATGTTATTTTTCCCACAATATATTCTCTCAAATAACTAGTGTCGAAATAAATGTGATCAGGCATCCTTGAATAATTATTAAACAAAATTTTGGAATAATCTTTATTCAAATTGTTAAATTAATATTTAACTGAGATACTTGGACACACTTAGTGTGTGACCCTCTAGGCCTCTTTCTCAGTGGCATTAGCTGAATCCTGCCTAAAGTATAAGGTTAGCGTCTAGCAACACGCCAAGGCACCCATAGAGAAATAAGTTAATGCCACAATGATGGGTCACCTCCTACAAAAGCTTACCGTGTAATATAATCCCTTTGTCTCGATATCTCTAATCAAGCGGGTTGCATTCTAGTGCCATCAACCCATGTGCTCAATTATTATTTTTTTGACTTCCCGAAATTGAACTTGCCCATACCTTACCAAGGACATGGATTTATTTAGGCCATATCAATTCCATCAAAGGGATTGAGAAATCTACTTCTGTTATGGAACAGAAGGGACAAATCCTTTCTTGCATTATATATTAATGCAGTAATACTCGTGACGCACCCAACGTATCCTACCTCACTACAAACAGTGTGTCGTCGTAGTTTTTTTCAATACATCTAAGTGCATGAGTTGTAATGACCATTAATAATAATCTTAATGTATAAGGACCAATACACACGTCTGCGGATAGGAACATCCAATGACACTATGAAATGTGGATTTCCTACTGACGGGTCTCGTTCTCATAATATCCTCCTAGATATTACTAATCGCGCACACCATGACATGGTGCCTCAAATTTTTATGATTCCTCACCCCTAATGCCCTATATTATCCATGTCCCTCAAATAACATCATCCAGACATAGAACATATATTCAAGAACAGTGTTATGGCATTTCCGGGTTCTCATCATAGCAGGGATCCACTATGACCCGTTAATGCAACATCTTTCCTTAAGACATTATCACATGCATTGTCACGCAGAAGAAAAATCAAGATGTGATAAGGTATTTATTAATGAAAAAAGTACAAAGTAGTTGGTTCTAGGCCACCAACTCCAACAGTGGACCCTTCAAAGATAGAGTTGGTTGTGTCTTGGTTAGCCACCATGATAATGGCATAGGTTCATAGTTTCCTTGGTATTCCAGGTTATTATAGGAGGTCTTAGATTATTTATATTTGTTTGAGACTCCTCTAATATATTTAACTAGAAAAGATTAGGAATTCTTATGGATTGACCAGTGTCAGGTGGATTTTTAGTTCCTGAAGGAGAAGTTGGTCATCACTCCAGTCCTTTGTTTACCAGCAGAGGGAGTTCAGTTTGAGGTTTTCTATGACACTTTGCATCTTGGATTGGGATATGTTCTCATTAAGTAGAGATCATTTGTTTATTATGGTTCTCATAAGTTAAATCTCTATGAGTTTAACTATTCCACCCATGATCCTGAGTTGAAGGAATTTGTTTTTTCTTTAAATTTGAGATAACATTACCTCATCAGTGAGAATTTTGTGGTTTTTAACAATTATAAAAGCATCAGGTATGTTTTCTCCCAGTGTGACTTAAACTTTCGTCATCATTGGTGTATGGAATTCAGGTAGTATTATGAATTCAAAATTTCATATATGCTAGGAAATGGAAATTTTATAGCCGATGCACTGAGTAGGAAGTCACGTAGTGATGCCATGCATGAATCTAGGGATTCTTGGAGAGTGATGGAAGAACTCTTAGCAATGAACTGAGATATGGAATAAGTTTTCTTTTCTAGATGACAGTGTATTCATATTTGGTGTAACTAGTGGAGGATTCCCAGTTAGGGGATTTTGAGGAGGAGGTATGGAGAGATCAAGTTGTTTTTAGTGATGTCACGATGATTGGTCTGAGGATGGACAAACTTGAGTATTGTTTTAGGGAAGTATTTTCATTATTTTGGTGATACATGATATAGTTATCTTTGAGTTCCATAGCTTTCCCTTAGTGGTGCATCCTGGTGTGAAAAAGATGTATCGAGATTTGAGAGATCATTTTTGGTGGCCTGGGTTGAAGCATGCAGTTATAGATTTTTTTTCTCAATGTTTTTTCTTCCAGAAGATGAATTCTGGCCATTATTTTCCCAGTGGTTTTCTCTAGCCATTAGATATTCCTGAGTGGAAGTGGGGGCACATATTGATGGACTTTATTACCATTTTACCTCGATCTCAGGGTGGCTATTATTTTATATGGGTGATAATGGATCATTTGATGAAATCATCCCACTTTATAGAGATTAGGTAGTTAATCTCAGTATAGGTTTTATTGAGGCAGTATCTGGAGGATGTGGTGTGACACCATGGAGTCTCAAGTATGATAATCTCTAATCGAGATCCTCATTTTACCTATAGGGTGTGTAGAGGTCTCCATTATTGTTTTATCTCTCATTTATACATTATAAATGCTTTTCATCCATATATGGATGGTTAGATAAAGAATACCATTCAAACTCTTGAAGACATGTTGGGCTTTTGTGTCATGTATTTTGGAAGTTCGTGGATGAGGAACTTTACCTTTGTCGAGTTCTCTTACAATAATATTTTTCACTCCACTATTAATATGGAACCGTTTGAAGATTTTTATGGATGACCTTTCCATTCTCTATTGTGCTAGACTAGGGTCAAAGAGGCATCAATTCTCAAGTTAGAACTATTATAGAATACGATAGATATGGTTTAGGTAATTCGTGAGAGGATAAAGGTATCAAAGGATCATCAGAAATCCTATGATGATCATAGGATGAGGCCTCTGAAGTTCAACATTGTAGATTACTTGTTATTGAAGGTGAATCATCATCATGGGTAGTGAAGGTTTGGTCATGGGAGTAATATTTATCCCCAATTTGTTGGTCCTTTAAAGGTGTTGGCTTGTGTTGGAGTCATGGTGTATCAGATAGAACTTCCCCAATAGATGATCTAGATATACGATTTTTTTTCATGTATCGCAGCTTCTTAATTATCTTCATGATGACCCTTGTGTCATTTATTGGGGATATATCGATGTTGATGATGATTTGAACTTTGAGGAGAATCTTTTGGAGATCCAATATTGCTAGGATAAGGTGTTCACAAGCATACTATTCCCTTGATTCATGTCTTATGGCAGTATAGTGGCATAGAGGAGAGTACCTGGGAACATGAATCATAGATGTTCACTTAGTAACCTGAGCTATTTTATGTTTATCTCTTCTCATATGACATTGTTCACTTTTTGATGTTGACCTTTCTAGTTAATGAGTTGGTTCCCTTTTTTTATTGTTGATAACCTTGCTCTAGTTGACAGGTATCTCCCTAGGGAGAGAGTTTAGGAGCTGTTTTTTTTCTATTTCATGGTTCTATGATTATTTCCTCTGATGAGGTAGTTGAGGTACTATGATGGAGAGATCCTTGAGAGGTATCTCACAAGGTGGTTGTTCATAAAACCCCTTTTTATTTCCTCTCTGAGTTTTGTTTTGGATTCTTGAAGATGATAATTTTTTGAGAGGAATCTGATGTAAGGGATTGGATCTATCTAGTCTGACCCTTTGTGTGTTTTCAAAACCCATGGTTCTAGGAAGAGGTACAGAGCAGGCCTAGAGGTGTTTAGATGATAAAAGTTGGAAGTAAGGAGGATTCACGACATGTAAGGGTTTCACATTTTGAATGTGTGGTTCACAAATTGGGTGAGATCCCAATTCACAACTAGTTGAATCATCTATGTGGAGCCATTGGATATGTAAAATCTGGTATGTGGGTGGATCAGCTACATGGTTGGATCAGCTACATGAGTGATCATCTATGTGGCTATAACGGCTATGAGAATTGGATATGTAGTTTGATCATCTACATTAACAATCGGCTATGTAAATTGGTTATGTGAGTGATCAGCTACATGAATTGGCTATGCGAGCGATCGGCTATGTGGATCAACTACGTGAATCAGCTGTGTGGACGAATAAACAACATGAATAAACTACATGGATGGATTGGATACAAGATCAATTGGATACATGAAATAGGTATGTAAAATGGGTATGTGTCTATATGGGCTATGTGAGGATTTTAGATAAGTGGGTAATTCGGTTACGCGGAATCAACCACCTGAAGATTTCTGCCAGTTTCATAAAACGGACATGTATGTCTTTCAACGACGCAAATCAAGGGTGTTAAAAGGCCGAATTGTTCAGGATAATTATGTCCTTGATTTTATGATTTGGTCAAGGTTGTAAATCCAACCTTACACATAGAGTTTAATGAGATCCAAAATAGTTGGAATTAAATATTTTGTGATCTGTAAAATCTAATTGTCTCATCTATTAACTCAAAAATGAAGGACCTTTCCTTTATCATTTTCTAGTTGTGTTCTCTTGAGACTGTACATTACAGAAACCTTCCCTTGGAGTCATGGAACCCTTCTACCAGTCACTCAAGTTCTCCAATGGAAATCCCATCTATGTGTGCCCCCTATTTTTGGTGTAGTGAGTCGCATGGATCTTCTTTATTCTATGTAGGGAATTTGTTTCTTATCATATTTATTTAGGTATAATTGTAAATTTATCATGGTTTATCCCTTTGGATTAAAATTGAATTAACCTAATGAAGATTTAATTGGATTAATATATAATTGGATTGTGATCATCTATCATTACTTTCTATTGTGATAGCGATTTTCCCCTTTATTTTCTAGATAGTGTGTGATCTATGATATGCTTATGTAGTGTGTTGTTATTCTAATTTTAGATTGTTTTTCTTGATAGAAAATTTTAATGAACGTAAAGCTAAAATTAATTGATAATTAATCAGCTAGATAATAAATATTTGTGTTTAAGCAATCCGGTGTTTGATGTAATTTGATAATGATCAAATTGATGTTGATCGCATGTTTTATTGAATATATAATTCCATGTGTTGATGGAATTTGATAAAGAATATAAGTCATGTTGATTCTTTTTTATGAAAATAATTAAAGGCATGTTTATAAATTTGAATTCCACAAGTTGTTGAAATAATAATGTATGTTGGTAAGCATGTTTAAATTAATTATTTAATTAATTTAGTAGATTGTTATAGATTGATGCATTAAGTTTCCTAAAGTTGGAACCTATGAAGAATGAATTGGTTAATTCAAGATAAAATAAGAATTGATTGTATGATAAAGATAATTGATAGGTCATGAGTTTCTTATCTTCTTGAAAAGGTCGAGTGCCTTGAGTTTGGAGTCATGAGAGCTTGTTTGTGTGTGGATGTTGGATGCCTTGTTTTAGAGCCTAGATTTCTCTATTGGATATGGTTTTTTGTTTCTGGCTGCTTTTTTTTATGTGTTGTGGATGTGATATTTTTTGTGCAATGTGATATGGGGAAAGGGGGCCTATATGTGAAATGATCCTTGGATGGCGGAGAATGGGATGGATGATGTGATGTGGGTGGGGAGGCTTGGATGATGTGGCAGTAGTTGATGCCAGTGGTGGTAAAATGCATCGGGATATTCATGTGGGTTTCAGGGATGGAACCAGAGATGGTGGAATGAGTTGAATTTGGGCTTACCCATTGATGTTATAAATCTGTATTCTTTCTTGAAATGAGTCTGTTCAATGGTTGATGGTCGGGTTTCTTATTTTTTTTTGCATTCCTTTCCTCACTACTTGAGACAGCTGGATATTCTTAGTTGCATGTTTCCTCTTGGTGGTAGCTTATGATGGTTTTCATAGAGTTCATGGATTATGTAATGATGTTAATAATGAATAAAAAATCCTAACTTGTGGGGTTGGTGTTGATGGAATGAAAATTCTGGAAAGATGTTAATCTTGAGAAAACATGGACTTGGTTTGGATTATTCTCAGAGGGCATGGACTTTACTCTGATGATTAGAGAAATAAAATTTAGATTAATTTTGTTGGTTAATTAATGGATAATGAATTAATTAATGTAAAGTGATTTTTTTAATGAAAATAAGTAATTTAATGTAGCTCATTTAGCTTCTTTTTTTCTTATAGGATATATGGTCTTAGAAATGGCAGCCAAGAGTCTGAGTGGTGTTAGCTGCAGTTGATTCTAAGACTAAGTTATGCCCATAGTGTGGTTGTGAGATATATTATATTTTTTATATTTTTTGATTTCATACACTACCCCACCCATGTCGATTAGGGTGACCGAAACCTAGGGTAATCCGGGAGAGTTTTTTTCCTAACATCCTGGTGGGAGGATGGATGGATGAATACCCCCTTTGGCCCTACTCCCTTCTCTTGGTAGTTACTTGTGCTGGTATGCACGGTAATTAGTATTCCCATATATGTGTATAGATAGATATGATGGCTTGTGGTTACTCACACACATGTATCCTCATATATAGTATTTGAAGTATAATTATAGGTATGATTTGTATAGGCTATGATGGCTTAAGGTACATACTCAGTGTATGGGTTGTAATGGCTTGAGGTATGACACCTGATGTATGATACACATCATATGGGCTATAGTGGCTCCCAAAAAATACTCAGTTGCTATATACATATATGTGGATGGTATGATTTTATGTTGTGATGCATGAGGTTCATGTTGTATTTCCTTGTCCAGGTGTCTTCAAGCTAGCCTATTTTGGAGAGAGATGGCTCGGGACATGCAACATTGGGGCAGAGTGGAAAACCAATAGGGAAGTGGTATTGGTGTACCCTTGATGTTTCAATACTATATTATTTGATCTCTTTAATGCGATACATGGTAAGATTTATCCATGGTGAGACTAGAAACTTAGTATACCTATTTGGGTGGTGAGTTAGTTTCACTATTGTTCATTGTGATTTAGCATTATTTCTTTATCATTTGCATGATAGGATTCAGGGAGGATCCTACTGAGTATACTTTTATGATCACCCTAAGTATATATAAACTATTTTTTGGGTCATCCCAAGTAGTTTGGATATTGGGTAAGATGTTACTAGTTCATGGTTTTTCAGGATCTTTTTAGGCTTCGTGGTTGTTGTCGTTTTTACCTTTTTTTACTTATAGTTTCTTCTCCAATTGGTTTAGTGTTGTATAACATTGAATGTATGCACTTGGGATTTATTTATATATATATACGTGTCTGATTAGGTGTTTATTTGTGTATCTATCTTATTTCTATCTTTCACATGTGTTTCTTAGAGTTTAATACCTCTCATTGTATGATTATTATACCCTCAGTGCTAGCCACCAACCGGAGGCCTACTAGAGGAAGGACTCGGCCAGTCACCATCTCTCTTCTCTCATTGCTATACCAAGAGGGGCACATTTTGGGAAGAAGGGGTTGTGGAAAGTTTTGTGGGTTATTACTGGTGTTACAATAGGTTTGGACACAAGGCATTGGATTATTGGTACAATCCATCATTTTAAAAATTTCAAAGGAATCCCATTCCATGGGGGAGTAAAAAATAACAATATATTAAGAAAAAAATTGTCTAAAACAAACAGATTTGAAGTGCTCAAAGATGTTTGTGGTATGTGCAATGATTTTGGTCACAAAGATGATGCATGTTTGTCGCGGCATGTATCAAATACATATAAGAAGAGGGGACCAAAAAAATTGTTTAATAATGAAGACAAAACATTGGGATGAATGATAAGGAAAACTGAAAAATATATTTGTCCCAAAAAGTTTCAAAAGAAGAATGATTCATCCATGGACAATAATCGGAAGGTAAATAATACTCAAAGAAAGTGCAATAAGTTAAAGATAACTATTGAATTTAAAGGAAATAATTTAAAAAAATTACTCTCAAGAGTCCATGTGGAAACTCCAAAGAATCTTTCAATGCAACCAAAGATTAATTAGTCATTTTGATAGATGATTTGGAAAAACAATTAAAATGGAGGAATCATAAGTGAAATCTCGTGCAAAAGGAAAATAAGGGATTCCACATGAATTATCCAAGTTTCATGAGAGTTTTTCAAAAAATGAATACTCAAGAGGCTTATAAGAACTATGTGGGAGTTGTAACAAAGTTGAAATTAAATCCAAAGGTTGTTTAACCATAAATCCAACACAATAATAAACCATAAAGAAGATTAAAGTTGTATTGGACATGAAGGGTAATAAGGAAAAAAACATTACACACAAAGAAAACAATAAAGTGAGAAGTTCCATACTAGATAAAGTACAAGAAGATTAAAAGTATAGATGTAAAAGAATGAAGGTAAGAGTAAATGGAAAAACTTGGTAAAGAAAATCTTCTCAAAATTATTGTTTACAATGACAAGGAAGAAGAACCAACTTATTATCTTACCTTTATGTGTTGTATTTATATGCTTACAATGCGTAGAATTGAAGATAAATCATGTTCTCATAGAAAGAACCTGAGAAAGTGGATGAGATATCAATAATGGACAACAAATTATAGACTTTTCCATCAAAGATTGATCTCTCAAGTGGTATTCCAAATAAATTTAATGGAGTATCATATTTAATAAAGTTGGAGTGAATGATGGAAACACTAGACAACATTCTTTTATGGAGATTTGATCCTAGATTGATTTTATGTTTGGTGTTATAAATAATTTGAATCAAATAAGATCATCCTTAGTGAAGATATATAAGTGTTCAAGTTTATACAACCACGTGAATTTATCTATTTTGGTGTATTCTATACTTGAAACATCATGAAATTATTCTATATAAGAGATTCACTATGATGAATATTGTTTGGAGTGTCTTTTTTAGGGGGAGATAAGTGAAGAATGAATAAGGAGATACCAGAATTATAATTTTATGTTAATCTAAATATTTTGGAAATTTCTTGATGAAATATAATTGAAAAGTTATGTTTTCTTATTATCTCATTATTGGTGAACAAAATCAGAACCTAACATAAAGGAAGAAAAATCGATTTATTCAATGGCATAAAAGGATAAGTTTGAAGAATATTTAGAGCTATTTATTGAAGTTTAAAACCTAATTTCTTTATACTTGAATGTTTTTAACATGTGTGTTGAAATAAGTGTGGGAAATTCAGGTTGAAAATTCCATGAGAAAGTTTATCTCAATTAATGTTAATCAATTGGTTATCTTAGACTGAAAATAGTTTGATAACTCCTTAGAAAGGTAATGAGAGTATCATTTTAGTTGGTATCAAATTCAATTGAAAATGGAAAGATTTGTTTTCTAAATCAAACCCTCTTGTTTTCTACATTGAGCATGAATCACATAGATGTAGAGTGGAATGATTAATGGCACTTTTCTTGAGTATTAATTGATATCATCCTCTATCAAGTACATTTCATTTATTTTCAATAAGGTGGAAAGAGTAAAATAAAATGAAAGATTTATGAGAACGGGGGGAGAAGTAATGAATGAAGAGAGTACATATTTACATATAATTTTACTGAGTATTGAAAAAAAATACAAAGGGGGATATTGTTGAGTCCAATTTTTCATGTTGTATTTTTTATTAATTAGATTGAAATATTAATGGAGTTTGATTTAAATATGTTTAAGAATAACTGGAATAAAGAACTTAGAAGATTAGTTTGTGTTTGATGATTGGATTCCCATGGAAAATTTCTAATAAAAAATCATATATCTCTATAATTATGGTGATGATTTGTAGTACCCTCGGTTTCTGGTAAGTAACCCTTATTTTATGATTTTTAAGTACATAAAGCATATGGGAAATGGTTGGGAAAGTTTGGAGACTTTTAAAGTGAAAAAGGGGGAAAATTGGTGACACACGGGCTACGCATGGTTTTCCCAAACCGTGCGGAAGCCATGATGGTGGTGGTCACTTTGGAAAGAGGAGACTGCACGGTGTGCACACGGTTTGGGAAAACCATGTGAGGAGGTCGTGTGGAGTGCCCCTTCCAAGTAGTGACTACCGCACGGTTTGCACACGGTTTGCCTAACCGTGCAGACTAACCGTGCGCGAGGTCAACTTAGATCCTATTTTTAAGGATCTAATCCGTTTTATCTTTAAACCCACTCATTTTTTCTCCTAGATGGACCTAACTCTGGATTTATCTCTGGTGAAGGTGGGAGAACACTTACCAGGCATTTTGGAAGCGATCTGGAGGTTTACCTTGGCGTTTAGAGGCCGGTTGATCGAGGTAAGTCTCGTTTCATTTAGTTTTCTTATATTTCCTTCTTCCCTCTTGATGTATCCTTAGATCTATGCCCAAGGTGGGTAGATATAAGGTATTGGATTACTTTTAAGTCGGGTTTTGGTTTTGTTGGTATTATGGAAAAGAATCTAAGGAGATTTCGGGGAGTAGTTGACTCGGTTTTATTGGCGTTCTTCATCCGTTGGTTGGTTTCTCCTAATTTGTTGAGGTAGGTGGCTTTACTCTCAATTCCTCTTTCTTATAACTTGAATTTTTAGTTCAAATTGATTTAATTTCTTGGTTTTTATTATGAAATTGTGGTGCAAAGAATGTTATAAATCTTCTTTAGTGATGATTTATGGGTTTTGATGGAATTGTGGAAATTGAAAGAATGGTTTGTGCAAAGTTTTTTGGTTTCTTGATTTTAAAATAGTTATTTTAAAATATGGATTTGCTGGATTTGGAAATTGGTTTGTGGGAAAAATGTTTTCAATAAAAGGATTGTTTTATTGAAATGGTTTTGGAATGGTTGGAATGCTGTGGTTTTTAGGCATACTTGGTGTGTGTGTGTTCATATTGCATTTACGAGGCTTGTTTGAAATATGACCTTGTGATCGGTGAAAAAAGTGTAATGGCACATGGGGAATAATTACCTTGTGATGACTTGGTAGATCGACGAGAGACCTCTCATGAGTATGGAACTGTCATAGCGATGAATGCATGGTTGATGATGTGATTATGTGGAATGGAATGGTTATGCCAAAAGTGGAAATGTGGATTTGATTAGAAACTTTGCTTGGTTGCTTTTCTTGGAAAAGATGGTTTTGGTTGGAAAAATGGTTTTGTTGGAAAAATGGTTTTGACATGGAACTTGTTATATTGTGAACTATTTTGGAATTTTTTTATATAAATTGTTTTATATAAATGTTCTAACATGTTTTATCCTAGAGGTATGGGTTAGGAAGTCATCGGGGAAAACCTACTGAGTTTCATTACTCACCCACTGCTTTGGCACGTTGGTGCTTTTACAGATGTCATTTACTGGGATGTTGGCAAAGGTAAAGTGTCACATGTTTATATCACTACTTCGTGATACTTTGGATGGTTCGTGATGTTGGATCTTGGAGCTTGTAGAGCATGGAGTTGGTTTGTTTTCTTGTAGTCTTTTAGTTTGTCTTTCTTCTGTTTACTCTAATTTAGTGTTGGTTTCCGCTATGGTACTCTTGGTTGGTTTATTATGAAATAAATGTCTAAAATATCTTGGTTTTAAATCATGCGTCATATAGTGGTTGCTTGGATGTGTTTATCTAGTTTTCATTGTTTTTGGTTGTTTTCGTTTAAAGGGTAAATCGTCTCCCATGTGTTTTGAAACCCTTCGGCATTTATTTCCAACCTTTGGCGTCTTGGGGATGTTGCAGAAGGCATAGTAATGACTCATTGTACTCTCAAGGAAATGAGAATTGGTGGGTCATTACATGATTGATTATTTATTAAAATAAAATAAAATATAGTTTTATAAGGATAGAAAATGGATCTTGAGTATTTAGTTTTACAAATGGAATAAAGGAGTTACCCATAAGAAAATATGGACAACTCAAGGCCTGCCAAGACCTAAGAATCCAAGCTATCTCAGGGAGACTATCATTCAAGCTTAAATTCCATCCAACCTTGAGTGTAATTTTTAGAGTTTTATAGTGAAGGAAGAACTCCTATGTGGGTCAAAATAAGAGAAAGGGGTAAAAATTCACTAGTTTGGAGTGACTTTAGTGACCCACTGGTGCGGAGTGACACATAAGGTTTTTTATTGAGTGACATACAACATACTTTGGATTATAAAGAATAACCACTCCCCGTCAAAAAAATTAGGTGGGATCATAATATATGTGGTACTGTTCATAATTACAAACCATGGACATGCATGATATTTAAGCAAGAAATTTCCATTTTCACCATCTCCTACCTTAGGCACCTCGAGTTTTTTGTATCCGTGTATAATTCTTTCTGTATCACCCCACCTTCGATAATGAAGTTATCCACCATGTGAGATCAGATAAGCTCATGCCACATTCATAATGGTTGTACTATTAAGTTAAGAATATGTGGAAAGAATAAGGGAGATAAATATTTAAATGTTTGGTGACGTGATCTTCAATGATATATATATATATATCAAGAAACTATTTATCACAATTCTTGTAGATATTAAATAATATGAATTCTAAAATAATATATAAGGAATAACATATAGTATGAAAGTCTTACAGATATTTAATAAGACCTTGAAAAAATCCCATAAGACTTTGAAAATATTTTTATAAGACTTCTGAAATTTTATGACTTTGTCCATATAACTTTGTGCCCATATTAATTTCGTGTATAACTTTCATGTCGTGTGACTTGTGCATATTATTTTTATGTCATATGACTTACCCGCATGACTTAGAATTATGTATGAATTTTAAGGCAATGTATAACTTTGAAACTTCATAATAATTATAAAAAATTTCAATTTATCATTTTTTGTTCGCAAATAAATCAAATAATGTGGAAATAAGTGAACCCACTCAATTATAGGTGATCAGATCTTAAATGAAATGATAATTGTGATCATTCAATCATGATTCATGTAGAATAGTGAAGATGTAATAGAATAAGTCTAAACAATAACATTTCATGCTAAAAATTGAGATTCCAATATTGAAAATGGTGCATGCATGAATATGTAGTTTTAATTCATGCATATATCATAGATAGAAAGTGAAATAATTCCATGATTTGTGAAAAGGGGAGTTGTAATAATTTTTCTTGTTTGAATGCACATGGTTTGTGTATGATTTCTTCAGTCACAATCAATTATGAAGAAGATGTTGTGGGAAATATATTTTTCAATAAGTTTTAAATAAGCTGAGTTTTGTGGATCTAAATTAATACATTGAAGTATGATCTCAAGGATTTTGAATTACTAAAAATCATAGAAATTCAAAATGACTGTGAATACTGAAAATGATTGGAGAATGAGTTGCTGACACTGCTGAAGTTATTATCATACATATATATTATCTAGGTTGAAGGAAAATTATTTTTGTGTGATCCGATACAATTATAGGAATAAATATTCTCGAGCATCAAAGTGATATGACACTTCTCATATTCTGAAGAATCTTTGTGTGTTGAAGCCAAAGAGAAGAGGGAGATCCAGTGCAGTATATTGCACACTAAAGAAGAAGCATGGATAATAAGTTAAGTCTTGTATAGATAATTTTTTCATAGAATAAAGTCTTTCTCCTAAGAAATATATGAATCGCTTAGATTATATACTGTGAAGGGAAATAATGAATTGTGTGTACTACTGTGCATAAAAGAGAAGAATAGGTTCTTGAATATTTTTGTTCAAGTGAGAGAATAAGAGAATAAGACCATGGAAACACATCAAAGATAAAGAAGATTCTATATTGGTGAAGACCTTTCTTATTATTACTAAGACCTATTCTAAACTATCTAGATCATAAAATAAATAACCAATGGGATACTAAAAGAGTGTGGGATGCACCAATAACTATTGGAAGACTAAAGTGTAGCTTGACTTTAAGGAAAAACTATGCTCATTATACTCGTAGGTAGATTCTAGAGGGTTGTGTGAACTTAGAGGAATCCATATCACACCGATGAATAAAATTAACACATTGAGAGGTGAACCTTATAAAAATATTCTTCACTTCTTATGTGGGTGCGTTGAAAATGTTTTGATAATAAGATAAGGGTGAAAATAGATAAAGAGAGAACCATTCACCTTAATAGGTGATAGAGGTAAAAATAAAAGGGATAAAAGTTTAAATTAATTTAAACTCCACAAATACCAATTCACTCCCCCTATCAGTGTTGAACACTTCCCTAATCGGTCCCCTCATAAGTAATATTACACACACTTTAAAATAGAAATTTCCAATGACACATAGTATGTGTAATTCATACCAGTGGATCTTTCCTCATGATCTCTTCTTCTTGGAGATCACCAAGGGTGAACTTCATGAGATGAAGTTCTAATGCTTATGGTATCCCAACACTAGATAGTAATACATCATATATGTCCAGTTAGATAGATGTATCTAGACCGTAGGACCTTTCTTTAAGAATATTATCATGGTATTCCAAGGTTTACATTATATCAGGGACTGTTATAACCTATCAATACAAAAAATATTCTAAGGACATTATTACATAAGACATGACTAATAATAAAAAATATGTAATAAGAATAAATAACTTATATAACTAACTAAAAATATTTACTACATAATGGTATTTTATTTATAATTTTTATACATTAAATAATTTAATTTATTTGTGACACAATGATGATGAAGTAATTACATTATTAGTGAAATATTAAAATAATTGATATTATAAATACCCAAATAAATATAATTTGAGACTTTTAATGAATTACACGAATTTTATAGATTAATATGACATGTTATGGTTGATTAAATGAATTAGTTTCTAAGTAATAATGCTCTTATGAATTTAGCAAAAACAAAATACCAAATAGTGTCAAAATTGATATAAAAGAGTTTTTAAAACAAATATTATATTATTAATTGATATTCAATTCCTAAAAATTTAAGGTTCGTCTAAGAGACTTATATAATGATAGTTGTATCATTAATGAACCACTTGGGGTTCTATTGGAATTTTATAGTAAGTTTATTAACCATATAATATAAAAATACAAAGAGACGTGGTAAATGTGAAACTAATTAACTAAGAGTTAAAACTAAAATATAAGGTTAATATAGTGACCCAAACTTGTCTAAAAACTATTTGTTGGGTGGTTTTAGACCCATTCCCACCTTATCCTTGAAATAAGTCACTTTGGATCCATTAGAAACTGAATATGAATTTATTATAAAATAATATTTCTAGCTTTTCATAAGGTGTCCCTCACCCCTCTTATAAAAGGGAACTCCCCCTTCTCTCAAATTCATACCTTAAAAGCCTTTTGGATTGGACAAACCCTTCTCAAATATCCTCCCAACTTCCCTCAATTAAACCTAGAGGACTTACTTTGATGAGAAATCCATCCTAAGGAACCCTTTTGATCAAATCAAAAGGAAGAACCCGAAGAAGAGGTAATGTTTTCACCACCCTCTTTCAAGTTCCTTTCTTATTCCACTTCTTCTTTATTTGTTATTTACATTATAAAATAATAAATCTATAATATTATATATACTGTAATGTTATTATAAATATGGTACAACCATATTCAGTATTATATCCATCCCTTGTATGACATGTCACCATACGTGTGTGTGTATGGCTTACTGTCTCCACGTCGTGGTGTAATTGTTATTCAGTATATTATTATTTGGATGGGTATAATAATGATGTTTAATTAATGTAAATAATAAATATAACATGATAATGATTCTGTATATATGATATAACATCCAATTATATATTATTTTAATATCAAAAGAATGATATTGTCGCTCGTGCGTACGTATGGATTACCGTCTCCATGAACGCAATGAGATTCATTCCCCATCATATACATTCAAGACTAAATTTCATTTGATGATTAAAAATAATTTTTAGAGATATGATATAATTATGTATATGAATAAGATACATCCCATCCATAAAAAAATATGTCTCACATAACAAATAATATAAAGGAAAACAAATCCGTTAATACCCGAAACGACGATAATACTAAGATATTATCAACAAATCAATGTTAAAAGATCATATATGATATAATATTAATGTATTTGAATCTTGTATAATTAAATAAAATTATTTAAACATTATACAGTAGTTTAACCTACCCTCGACCAAGAAAAAAGTACAAAGTAAGGGGTTTCTTATCTCACTTTTAATTCCGTGAGATTTCCATTGTTCACCACTTATTTATTGCATGTGGTGTGTGTACTGTCCATGATTGTATTAATTGTGTAATATACTTTAATATATGGATATTTAAATCATCATTGTATGATCCTTATTTCATGGGTGTATGTTTTGTAAGTTACCAAATTGATAAGTGAATTTGAAATTTCAATTTCCAATCATTCGGCTTTATGCATACTTCATTGATTATTTTACTCCAAGATTATTTGCGGAATCACTAATCATTTTCTTATGTCATAATTTCCACTCCCCTTTCTGTGGATATACTTTTGATACACATAATCACCCCATTTATAAATTCTCAATTCATCGATATGAACTTGATAAAAGTAATTTTAACTCAATCTCCATTTATTGAGTTAAACATCCAATTCATTGGTGTTGTTTTTACAAGAATATGTGTGAATATCCTATAATTTATTTACAATTAATATCCAATAATATTAATTGTATTTATATTTTTCACACCTAATTATGTTGTTGATTTATCCTTAACCTAAGTATACGGTCTTTATAAGAGATTTCATCTCAATTTACATTCCATTGAGACTTCTTTGTTGTTATACACCAATTCACTTTTATATGGTGTATATAATGTACTTTGACATAGTATATCATGAATCACTTTATTCTCATGATATTATAAAGTTTTGATTACCTCAATTATTTTTATTCAAGTGTCTCTCTTTTGGTTAGGAACTCTAACTAAAATATCATTTTAAATGTTTTAAATATTTTTTTTATTCTAAATCTTTCTCATTAATGTCCATGTTTTAAAAATGTTTTTAAGGATTTATTTATATGGACATTAATGTTTTAAAATTATAATTCATTTAAAAGCTTCAAAGTGGTATGGGACACTTTGATTCAAAAATCTATTTTTAAATGGCTTCTTGACAAATAGTGTGACTTTTAAATGTTTTCAAGAAAAGGGGGGTATTTCTCTCAAATAGTTTTGATGATTATTTTTATCTATGTAAATATCCTTCATTATTCTCAATTGAGGTTAATCTATTACAATACAATCTTCCATATTGTATTGAATGAGTTATGTTTGATTGTGGATGTGCTATTTTTATACCATTCATGGTTTGTGGATAAAGTATTGACATTTTGTATGCTAGTTTTAATACGAATGTTTATGTTATGTTTCAAACTTTTCATATGAGGAATGAATTGGACTTAGTAAGTGATGGGTGGAGCCCTCTATAGCTCCTCGATGCATCGGTAGGTCTCATGAGACAAACTAGTGTCTTGGAACAAGGCCTTGAAAAAATATTATTTGTAGTCATGGCACAAGGCCTTGACTATGTGGTTATGATAGTCTGGAATTATGCATTCCATCATTATGAATGTGGTTATTGATATTCCATGTGATTATTAGACTAGTATAATATCCATGTGAATAATTAAATGAAATTATTTCATTTTATTTCTTCCATATTATGATGAAGTTCAAGTTTAAAATGCTTTTGTTTCAGTTATACATTGACTTAAATATTTATGCTTTTTTATGAAAGTTTCCGCTATATTGTTATCCTTACTGGGCATCTGAGATCACCCCTTTCTATGTTTTATTTTTCCTAGGATGTGAAGAAGTATTTTATGAATGAACTACAGGGATATTATGAGGGGATATGAGTGATTAAATATGGAGACAAGATGTTGTTGTAGTTTTTCACTTAATCATGTAATGTAAGACTTATTAATGTATCTAGTGTTTCTAAGGATACTAAACTAATTAGTCTTTCGAGACTTGATCTTTTTTAATCATGCCAATGTTACCTAATAATGCACCGACTATGGGTAACTGGGGTCAGGGTGTTACAGTTGGTATCAGAGGAAGTTTAGTACAAACACTGGAAGTTAGATTTAGATAAACTCTGATTAGAGCACATAGCCCTAAGATAGACTTTGAGGATTAGTATATAAGAACTTCCTAGAATTTTGGTATTGTAGAGATTTTGTGAGTTTTTCGAGCAATACATCCCTGTATAGATACGAGCAGGTAGAGGCAGCTCTGGCATAGATGTACCTAGGAGTAAAACCTGAAAATACCACTTTGATCTAGACTCGAATGGGAACTAGTGCACGACAAGGGGCCTTGTTGCACTCTTGGTTACAAAACTCCCAAGGGATATGCTTAGGATAATTTACATTTTCTTAACAAACCAATTTGAATTATTTTAATATAAGATGAGAGTAAATGACCTTGGTTAATCCTAATGTGTTTCAAATTGAGAATATAGTGAAATGATATTCTCTAAATGATTTTATGACTACTATTACTCACACATTTCTTTCTGGTTTTAGTCAATGGATGGATTCCAAGGAAGTCATAGTAACTTTGAGAATGATGTACAAGGTGGGAATGGTGGTGAAAATGATCAAAAAAAATGGAATGTTGATAGGCGTAAAAGATATTGTGTTCATTCCAAATAAGTTTTCCAAAAATATGATCAAAAAAATATATATTAACCAACTCTCGGACTCAACAATGAAGAGAAAGGTGATGAATGATAAGAGCTCCAGTAGTGGAGACCATGGAGAAAAGAATCCTAAATTTCCATCATGTAGGAAATGTGGAAGGAGACACCCAGGAAAGTGTCTCAATGGAAAAAATAAATGCTTTACGTGTGGGAAAGAAGGACATAAAGTGAAGAATTTCCGAGGGAAAATGAAGAGTACTATGGAAGAAAATAAAAATGGTCTAAAGAATCCATTTACAGTCATTTTCCGTAAATGTAGGGGACCTAGCCATTACCCAAGTGAATGCCCTATTCTATAGGATATTTTCTTGGTTAAAGAAAAAGCTTTGTGGAAATAAATAGTTGGAGAAATGTTTAAAAGTATTAGTACTCCTTGTTGATGGGATTACTTTGGAATAATTTTCTCTTGTATTTGTAACCTTGAAGTTTTCCATGTGAGAATGATATTTGAGTAAGACTTATCTTTTCTCTTATGGATATAGTTATAAATAACCATTTGGTTTTATATGATCTTTGGGTTTCAGGCAATTACAAGTTATTATATTTTGGGATGAAAATGCAAGGTATGAGATAACATTTGTGGTTAAATTATGTTATGGTTATTTTGAGGAATTTATCTCATTTTGGTAATGTTATAAAATATAGTTTTTGAAAAAGGACAACACACAGACCGTGTGACAACCCATCGCACCGGAAAAAGTTGTGGGAATTGAACCCACAACCAAAGTGTGATTGGGATTTATCACCTAACACTGGACTACATGAAGTCCCTGGTTAGTGTGACTAATTATTTTTAGTTAAATGATTTTATTGATCAATAATAAGTTGATTTGGTATCTTATGTCTTATCAAATGAATACCCTTAGTATAGGAAAATGATTTGGTGATTAAGTGATAAATGTTATTTTGGAAGATGTTCACTTTGTTGGGAACACTATATGCCCAAGGAAAATAGAATACTACAGTATTTCATTTGAGGAGTAATAATGGACTTTTATCTTTGTTATTATTGTGGATTTATAGTGATTTGGGTTATTTATGGAAATGATTAACCTATAATAGAGAATATGTGATTAGGTTAATTACTTTTAAGTATGTGACTTTAAGAGTAGTTGATGTCATTTGGAGATACCATTTAATGTGGAAGACTACATAACCAAATTCTTCTAAGTTTTGGGTTTCAATATTATTTTGGATTATATTGAAGGATTTTAAGGACAATTGTTTATTGAATGCTATTTATTTAACTTTGGGGTATTGTTGGTTTAATTTTAGAAATTAAGATTAGTGTTTCTTTATCTAATGGAATAACCTTTTGGGGGATCATTAGATCTTATACTAACCATTTTGGTTTTGATTAATCTCTAAAGACAAGGTAAATATATAGTTTATCCTTCGTGGATCATGTGATTCTATAAAAATTTTATTCTAGATATTCTAGTGTGACCAAGTCTTATGGAGTAATCATTGTTTAAAAATGAGTTAGTAGTAGAAATTTATTAAATAATGAAACTTTACTTAAAAAGTAAGTATATCACTTCATTTTCTTAGTCAATCTCAGAAATGAATTCCTCATATTTATGTAATGTAACTTAAAAAAATGTTTTCTGTTTACTTTTCCTACTGGGAAACTAATGATCGTTTGTCCCATCACAAGTTTGTGGTTTTCTGGTTGTTAACCTTCTCCGGATCATGTTTTTTATCCCTCTCCATCAGAACTTGACACTTAGTTTATCATCTATATCCATGTTTTTCTACATGGAATCCTAGTATAGGTTATCTCGGGTGACCTTTGTACTTCTCTTTCTTTCTTTTAAAGTGATAGTTTTATTGACTCTTTTTCTAATGTGGTACTTTCCATTATATTCCCAAGCCCAATTTTAAAAATTGTGAGGATGCAATTTATTGAAGGAGGGGAGAATGTAACACCCCAAGCTTCCACAGTACGCTTCTCTTTGAATAATACAGTAGCGTGTGTTGTATGCAACTTTGAGTTCTAATACACACCACAACCAATCAAACCAGCCGTTATGAATAGTAATACTCACTTTTTAAAATTTTATAAATAATATCTTTCAAAATGGACTTAATTTTTTGATTCAGAATCTCGAAATTATCTTAGGGTGAATTTTTGGTATTTTTCTGAAAACTTTCAATTTTTGATGAATAGTGAAAAAACACTGAGTTATAGTTTAAAACCGAATTTTTATTTAAATAATTATTTATTTATTTAAATTTAATTAAGGTCAAAATAGATACATAATAGATATATAAGTTCAATTTAATTCATTGGAGTGATTTTATAATAATTTTAGATATATAAAAATTTTATTGAAATTTTCACCGTCTTTTACCCACCTCCAAGGAGAATTTGCAAATTTACATAAAACTTAATTTTACCGCTTCTGTGAGTGGAATTTCAAAAATCCGAGAGAAAAAGTTAATATAAAGGAGTAAAATGTGGTTCAATAAGATAAAAATAATTTTTGATGAATAGTATCTTTTTTCTTTTATTTACCACGGTTAAATGTAAATGGGGTAATTAAGGGTAAAAATGATATTATTATTACCCTAACACATGTCCTAATTCTATTGGATAAGTATAATTAGACCAAAAAAACTTTAAGAATAAAATATGAACCTCTTTGGTCCACTTGTATTAGATTAGGACATTTATTATTATTTAATTCAAAGCAGAGTTAAAAGAGTTCAAATTAAAGTTTAATAACTAAAACATTTTTAATATTGGGTTATACATAAGATAAATTATATTATAAATATTCATTAGAAAGATAAAAATATTTTCTACATAATGGTATTTTATTTATAATTTTTAGACATTAAATAATTTAATTTATTTATGACACAATGATGATGCAGTAATTACCTTATTAGTGAAATATTAAAATAATTGATATTATAAATACCCAAATAAATATAATTTGAGACTTTTAATGAATTAAAAGAATTTTATAGGTTAATATGACATGTTAGGGTTTATTAAATGAATTATTTTCGAAGTAATAATGCTTTTATGGATTTATAAAAAACAAAATACCAAATAGTGTCAAAATTGACATAAAGTGTTTTTAAAACAAATATTATATTATTAATTGATATTCAATTCCTAAAAATATAAGGTTCGGCCAAGAGACTTATATAATGATAGTTTTATCATTAATGAATCACTCGGGGTTCTCTTAGAAGTTTATAGTAAGTTTATTAACAATATAATATAAAAATACAAAGAGACATGGTAAATGTGAAACTAATTAACTAAGAGTTAAAACTAAACGATAAGGTTAATATAGTGACCCAAACCTGTATAAAACCTATTGGTTGGGTGGTTTTAGACCCATACCCACCTTATCCTCTAAATAATTCACTTTGAGCCATTAGAAGCCGAATATGAATTTATTATAAAATAATATTTCTAGCTTTTCCGAAGGTGCCCCTCACCCCTCTTATAAAAGGGCACTCCCCCTTCTCTCAAATTCATACCTTCAAAGCCTTTTGTCTCGGCCAACACCTGACCAAATATCCTCCCAACTTCCCTCACTTAAACCTAGAGGCCTTAGTTTGATGATAAATCCATCCTAAGGAGCCCTTTTGATCAAATCAAAAGTAAGAACCCGAAAACGAGGTAATGTTTTCACCACCCTCTTTCAAGTTCATTTCTTATTCCACTTATTCTTTATTTTTTGTTTACATTATAAAATAATAGCTCCAGTATATTATATATACTGTGATATTATTATAAATATGGTACAACCATATTCAGTATTCTATCCATCCCTTGGATGACATGTCACCATACGTGCGTACGTACGGCTTACCGTCTCCACATCGTGGTGTAATTGTTATTCAATATATTACTATTTGTATGGGTATAATAATGATGTGTAATTAATGTAAATAATAAATATAATATGATAATGATTTTTTAAATATGATATACCATCCAATTATATATTATTTTAATATCAAAAGAATGATATTGTCACTCGTGCGTACGTACGGATTACCGTCTCCACGAACGCGATGAGATTCATTCCCCATCATATCCATTCAAGACTAAATTTCATTTGATGATTAAAAATAATTTTTAGAGAAATGATATAATTATGTATATGAATAAGATACATCCCATATATAACAAATATGGCTCGCATAACAAAGAATATAAAGGAAAACAAATCCGTTAACACCCGAAACGACGATAATACTAAGATATTATCAACAAATCAATATTAAAAGATCATATGTGATATAATATTAATGTATATGATTCTTGTATAATTCAATAACAATTATTTAACCATTATACAGGATTTTAACCTACCCTAGACCAAGGAAAATTTACAAAGTAAGGGGTTTCTTATCTCACTTTTAATTCCGTGAGATTTCCATTATTCACCACTTATTTATTGCATGTGATGTGTTTACTGCCCATGATTGTATTAATTGTGTAATATACTTTAATTTATGGATATTTAAATCATCATTGTATTATTATTATTTCATGGTTATATGTTTCTTAAGTTACCAAATCGATAATGGAATTTGAAATTTCAATTTCCACTCATTCAGCTTTACGCATACTTTATTGATTATTTTACTCCAAGATTATGTGTGGAATCACTACTCATTTTCTTATGTCATAATTTCCAATACCCTTTATGTGGATATTATTTTGATACACATAATCACTCCATTTATAAATTCTCAAGTCATTGATATGAACTTGATAAGAGTAATTTTAACTCGATCTTCATTTATTGAGTTAAACATCGAATTCATTGGTGTTGTTTTTACAAAAATATGTGTGAATGTACTCTGATTCATTTACAATAAATATCCAATAATATTGAGTGTATTTATATTTTTCACACATAATTATGTTTTTGATTTATCCTTAACCTAAGGATACGGTCTTTATAAGAGATTTCATCTCAATTTACATTCCATTGAGACATCTTTGTTGTTATACACCAATTCACTTTTATATGGTGTATATAATGTACTTTGACATAGTATATCTTGAATCCATTTATTCTCATGATATTATAAAGTTTTCATTACCTCAATTATTTGTATTCAAGTGTCTCTCTTTGGTTAGGAACTCTAACTAAAATATCATTTTAAATTTCTTAAAGATTTTTTTTATTCTAAATCTTTCTCATTAATGTCCATGTTTTAAAAATGTTTTTAAGGATTTATTTATATGGACATTAATGTTTTCAAATTATAATTCATTTAAAATCTTAAAAGTGGTATGAGACACTTTGATTCAAAAATCTATTTTTAAATGGCTTCTTGAAAAATAGTGTGACTTTTAAATGTTTTCAAGGAAAAGGGGGGTATTTCTCTCAAATAGTTTTGATGATTATTTTTATCTATGTCAATATCCTTCATTATTCTTGATTGAGGTTAATCGGTTACAATACAATCTTCCATAATGTATTGAATGAGTTTTGTTTGATTATGGATGTGATATTTTTATACCATTCATGGTTTTTGGATAAAGTATTGACATTTTGTATGCTAGTTTTAATACGAATGTTTATGTTATGTTTCAAAATTTTCATATGAGGAATGCATTGGACTTAGTAAGTGACGGGTGGAGCCC
Source organism: Viscum album (assembly GCA_963277665.1). Lineage (NCBI taxonomy): Eukaryota > Viridiplantae > Streptophyta > Magnoliopsida > Santalales > Viscaceae > Viscum > Viscum album. The sequence goes on from OY728165.1 coordinate 1,894,661,365, forward strand.
TCTATAGCTCCCTGATGTATCGGTAGGTCTCATGAGACAAACTAGTTTCTTGGCACAAGGCCTTGACAAAATCTTATTTGTAGTCTTGGCACAAGGCCTTGACTATGTGGTTATGATAGTCTGTCATTATGCATTCTATCATTATGAAAGTGGTTATTGATATTTCATGTGATTATTCGACTAGTAGAATATCCATGTGAATAAGTAACTGGAATTATTTCGTTTTATTTCTTCCATATTATGCTGAAGTTCAAGTTTAAAAGGCTTTTGTTTTAGTTATACATTTCCTTAAATGTTTATGCTTATTTATGAAAGTTTCCGCTATATTGGTATCCTTACTGGGCATCTGAACTCACCCCTTTCTATGTTTTATTTTTTCCAGGATGTGAAGAAGTATTTTATGAATGACCTGCAGGGATAGTATGAGGGGATATGAGTGTGGTCTATGGAGACAAGATTTTGTTGTAGTTTTTCACTTAATCATGTAATGTAAGATGTATGAATGTATCTAGTGTTTCCAAGGCTACTAAACTAATCGGTCTTTCGAGACTTGATCTTTTGTGATCATGTCAATGTTACGTAATAATGCACCGACTCTGGGTAACTGGGGTCGAGGCATTATAGGGATAGTTCATCTAGTTTGAAAAAAATTAGGAATGTTTTTATTTCTGATATGTTTTTATTTTTAAAAAAAAAATCATGCTATATTTAGTGTAACACACCATGATTTCATAAAATGTTATCTCTTTAAAGTAATTCAATAAATTGTGCCACACACAACACCGAGTTCGAGTGCACCATGACTTACCAAACTAGCCGTTTAAAAAGCGATTATGAATATTTTTAACTAAATTTTTAATTTTATATACTCTATATAATTTTAACATCAATATTATCTGTTTTTTAGACATAATATAAGAAAAAATTCAATTTTTCAAATAAAAGAAGTGTTTTTCCAAAAAAATCAATTTTACTGCCTTTTAATGGTGAACCCTTTTAAATCCAATAATTAAAACTTTTATATATTCAGTTTGAAAAAATAACCTTCTTTATTAGAAGTGGGACATAAAAATTTAGTTTGGATAAATTTTTTATTTTTTTCTGATAACTTTCATATTTTGATGAATAGTGAAAAATACTAAATTTTAATTGAAAACAACTTTTTTAATCAAAATAATTTATAGTGTCAAATTATACATTTTAATGGTTTTTAAGTATAATTAGATTTTTTTTCAATTAATCCAATTTAGGTCATTTAAAGTAATTTTACATTTAAATTGGATATAAACACATATCAATCTTTTGATAGTTTTTAATTCTCAAAAACCCAATTTCTGGTTTTGACAACGGGAATTAATTTTAAATTAATTAATAAAAATTATACGTTTTGAATTTGGTAAAATAGATATTATTTTTGAATTTGGAATATCAAAATTAGATTAGGGTGAATTTTTGGTATTTTTCTGAAAACTTTCAATTTTTTATGAATAGTGAAAAACACAATGTTATTGTTAAAAACCGATTTTTTATTTAAATAATTATTTTTAAATTTAAATTTATTTTAAAGTCAATATAGATACATGAAACCTATATTAATCCAACTTAATTAATTGGAGTAATTTTATAATAATATTAGATATATAAACTTTTATTGAACCATTTTAAGGTCTTTTTACCCACCTTCTAGGCACATTTACCCACCTTCTAGGCACATTTGCAAATTTGCATAAAACGTAATTTTACTAATTTTGTGAATTTAATTTCAAAAATCCGAGAGACACGGTTTTCATCAGTAATTAAAATGTGGTTCAATTGGATGAAAATATTTGTTGGTGAATAGTAACTTTTGAATTTTATTTACCACGGTTAAAACTAAATAAGATAAGTAAAGGTAAAAATAATATTAAAATTACACTAACACATGTACAAATTCTAATGTATAAGTGTATTTTGACCAAAATAAACCTTGGGACAAAAATATGATTTTCTTGATCCACTTGGATTAGATTATGACATTTATTATATTTTATTTAAAGAAGAGTTAAAAGTGTTAAATTCAAAGTTTAATAACTAAACCATTTTGAATATAGGGTTAAACATAAGATAAATTTGACTATAAATATTCATTAGAAAGATAAAAATATTTCCTAAATCATGGTATTTTGTTTATAATTTTTGTAAATCAAATAATTAAATTTATTTATGACAAAATGATGATGCAGTAATTACCTTCTTAGTGAAATATTAAAATAATTGATATTATATATACTAAAATAAATGTAAAATTGAAACTTTTTATTCCATACACTAATTTTATAGGTGAATATTACATATTAGGGATGATTCAATGTATTTTTTTAGAATTCATCAAGTTTTTATGACTTTAACAAAAATCAATTACTAAATAGTGTCAAAACTGACATAAATGAGTTTTTAAAACAAATACTATTTTATTAAATGATATAATATTACTAAAAATATAAGGTTTGGACAAAGGAATTAAATAATTTTATATATGTCATTAATTAACCACTTTTGGTTCGATTGGTAGTTTATAGTAAGTTTATTAACCATATTGTGTAAGAATACAAGAAGACGTGGTAAAAGTTAAACTATTTAACTAAGAGTTAAATCTAAAATATAAGGTTAATATAGTGACCTAAACTTATCTAAAACCTATTGGTTGAAAATATTTAGACCCATACTCACCTTATCCTCTAAATAAATCCATTTGGAGCCATTATAAACCGAAAATGATTTTATAATAAAATAATATTTCAAGCTTTTCCTAAAGTGACCCTCACCTCTCTTATAAAAGGGTATTTCCCCTTCTCTTAATTTCACACCTCCAAATCCATTTGGATCGGCCAATCCATAATAAAATATCCTCCCAAGTTCACTCAATTAAACCTAGAGTCCTTATTGGGAAAAAATCCCGCAAGGTATCATTGAAGCATTTTTGAGGTGATTGTGTTTGTTGACAAAGTGGGCCTCTGTGTTGTGTTTGTTGACAAAGAAAACCATGACGTAAAAATTTGTTGACAAAGTGGGTTTCATGGTGGAATGTCTAGTTCAAGGGATTTTGTTAACAATCCATGATTTATTCAATAATGACGACAAAGTAATGGTCAGTCTGGAGGCGGTTCAAAAAGAGAGGATACAAGGTGGCATTGTTTTCCAGTGTTTGCCAAATTTCTAGATCTCAAATTTGACAAATGGAGAAATGTGTTTTTGATAAAGGGACTTGTGAACCTAGGTCTTTTAGTCTAGGAAAATTTCACGCCATATGTTTTTCAAGATCATATTATCAAAATATGGCAAAGGAAGAAGGGGCGCCCAAGTTTTGGGTTGGTCGCGCAAGTGACTAGGAAGACAAGGACTTGTGCACCGGAACTTGCACACCGAGAGGAGACTTGTGTTTCATCATGTAGGTTGTCTATAATGACTATAAATATAGGACCACGCCTCCTCATTTTCTTGGAATTTCAACACTTAGAGAAATCAGAGCTCCCATCGCGCAGGTGTTGTGGTCGCGCAAGTGGTGGTGTGGTCGCGCAAGTAGAAGTTGTGCGCCAGTTGATAGATGCGTGTCCAAGGTGGTTTGGGAAAGAAAGGGTGTGAGTCACCCAAGTTTTGAGTTGAAGAAGGGGGTGTCACGTAGGTGTTTTTGTGAAACTTTCATTCCAGAATTTGAAGAAGCGCGACAGTTGACAGCTGCGCGCCAAAATCGGTTTGGGCGTAAAAGGGTGTGAGTCGCGCAAGTTTGGAGTTGAAGAATTGAGTGTCGCACAAGTGGTTGAGGTGAACTTGCACGCTGGATTGGAAACTTGCTCGCCGACTTGGAGAAGCGCGCCAGGTATGGTTGAAGCAGGCCAGTCTTTTTAGGGCTGCATGAAACCTGGAAGATTGCTCGATACCTTCGGTGCAAAGTGAGATTCATCTACGGGTGAACGTTGGACTTCAATAGAGAATCTACATACAAAAGAGGATATATTCATTGGTGATAATGAAGAGACCTACAGGTCTATAAACTGTGAGTGTATCCTTTCCAGAGCAGTGAACAAAGGAAGAGGAATAAGGTGATCCTCTCCACCGGCAGTGAGCCAGAGAGAGAGAGACAGGGAGTGACCCTTGGGAAAGCAGTGAGCTAACCCTAAACATTATAAAGGCAGTGAGCCTGGGAATAAAAGTAATCTATCCCGAACTTTGTAAACAATAGTGCGCTTTTAGTGTATTTGGTACATCGGCACATTATCGGTATATGCTCTTTAGACGTAGCCCAGTGAGGGTGAACCAAGTAAAAATTGCTATGTCATGTGCATGCTTTAGTTTTTGTTTATACTTTGTTATAGGAAAGAGAGAGAAGAGATTATTTATTAATAGCGAGACAAGATCAATAGGGGCAGTTGTTTTAATCTTTCATACCCTGATTCACCCCCCTCTCAGGGTATCTAACCTAGTGGACCTAACAATTGGTATTAGAAGGAAAGGTTTATATGAGTAGTTCTCTCTCAAATGGAGGTCATCAATCATAAAGGGATTCCGATCTTCGACGGGAACAATTTTTAGCTATGGAATGATCAGATTCAACACTACTTCCGATCTTTGGGAATGGATGTATTCACAGCAGCAATGCATGGTATAACAGCTGACATCAATAGTGGGGCATTATCAGAAGCCGAGCGAAGAGAATTGGATTCTGAAACCAAGGTCATAAATGCTTTAGGGGGATCCCTATCCAATGATATCTATATGAAGGTGATGTCATGTAAAACATCACATGCCATGTGGGAAAAGCTTTTGAATATATATGAAGGAGATACAAAGGTCAGAAAGGAAAAGCTACAAGTACTATGGAATAAGTATGAAGATCTGAAAATGAACCCGAATGAGTTTGTTGATGCATTCTTTGATAGGGTAAATATTTTTGTGGAAGATATGCGAGGTCTTAGAGAAGTCATTAAAGAAATAAAGATCATAAAGAACGTCTTGAGGAAACTTCCACCTCGGTTCAATCCGAAAGTTTCGGTTCTAGAAGATAAGGATCCAAAAGAGCTGACACTGGACAATTTTCACAGTACCTTGGTTGCATATGAAATGAGGAACGATGATAATGAGGGTGTGGAAAATGGGATATCCAAAGAGGTGGTATTTAAGTCCATAAAGAAGCTCACCATTGAATATTATCAGGAAGAAGAAGAGACGGATGAGGTAATGTCATTCCTTTCCTCAAATCTTCAAAGAGGAAAAGGAAAGTTCAAAGGGAAACTTCCACTTGATTTCTTTAGATGTGGAAAAGTTGGCCATCTTACTGCAAGGTGCCCCAAAAAGTTTCAAGAAGAAAATGATGAAGATGAAGTTGAAATTCCCAAGAAAAAAATCTTTAGCCTATATGAAAGGGAAGAAGCAGTTCAAGAGAATTTTCTTCAAGAAGAAGAATCTTCTTTCACAAGAAATAGACAGTTTAGATGAGTCTGAGGTTGAAGAAGTTTAAGAGATAGAAAACTGCAAAGATCATGGGGTAAATGCCATGGTGGCTGTTGTCAGTAGTGATCAAGAAAAGGAAGAAACCGACACTGATGAGGAAGAAGAAGAAATTAAAGGGAGAGTTGACATGGAAGATGAATTAGAAGAAAGTCTTGAAGAGATAGATGTTTGGAGAGAAAAAACAAAGAAAGCCAACAAGGTGGTACATGATTCCAACCTCTAAATGCAACAACAGGATGAAGAAAAGTTTGAGTTGATGGAAGAAATTGAGAAACTCAAGTCATCAACACCAGAGAACACAGAATCAGTTAGTGAGTATAAACTCAAGATTGAAGAACAAAAAAGGGAGATCAATGGCTTGAAAACCACAAGGAAATATCGCATCAAGCGTATCAAAGAGCTTGAAGAGGAAGTTGTTGGTTTGTGGAGAAAAGTTAAAGACCAGTAAAAACATTTGATTCCCAACACATTAATGGGAAAGAAGGTCATTTAGAATACTGAAAAGATAAAATAGGATCCTAGTAGTTCAGCAGGAAAGAAGCAGCAATTAAGCTTAGACATTAAGGCTGATTCAGGGCTTGATCAGAAACAAAAATCTGTGAAAATTGAAGTCAGACCGCAAGCACCCATCCCAAGATTAAAGTTTTATTTGGGAACAAATCAGGATCAGAATATTTAGAGATCCCAAGGGGAAACTCGTAGTGCAGAAGTAACACGAAGGAATGCACCTTATATCAGGTGTTATTGTTGTGGAAAGATGGGACATTCACAGTATGTGTGTTCCATAGCCAAAAGATATCAAAGGGAACAAGAAAAAAGGTGGAAGCCAAACAGAGAACGGTTCTCCATAACATATTTTAAAGGAAACTATTTTTGGTGCGGAGTATTTGGGCACATGGCCAGATATTGCACATCGAACATACAAAATAATGTGCCCAAACAGAACCAAAATGTTCACAAGCAGAAGATCAATGAACCAACAGGTGAGTTGAAAATGAAAAATCGATTTGTAGCTTTACAAGATGACACTAGTTCATTATATTCTGAGAAAGATCAGAAGTCTCAATCTTTGCCGAGTGTGAGTACAAAAATATGGACCAAGAAGAAGAGAGAAGAGAAGGCAGTGGTTGCTAAAATTTCCCTTAAAGCTTCAGATCATTCAGGAGTATGGATCCTTAACAGTGGTTTCACATCCCATATGACAGGGAACAAGGATCTCATTACAGGCATAAAATATGACAAATAATGAGTTGTCAAGTTTGGGAACGATGAAGGGCTGAAGATTGTTGGTTCCAGAAAGGCTAGATTTGGGGGAAAAGAAATGAGGTGTGCTGATGTCTTGTTAGTAGAGGGTCTTAGTCATAACTTGCTCAATGTCAGTCAACTATGTGACTCTAGGCACTCTATCCGATTTACCAAGAAGATGTGTATTGTGAAAGGAAAAGATGGAGCAGTTGTTCTACAGGGAAAAAGGACAAAGGGAAATCAATACCTTGTAAGTGGGAAAGAAGATACGTGCCTTTTATCCAGAGAAAAAGAAAACCAGCTGTGGAATAAGTGACTTGGTCATCTATTCCAACCATCCATGGAAGATTTGGTAAAGTGTGATGATACTAGAGACCTTCCCAAACTATCACGTGATCGTACTCAAACATGCGATGCTTTCCAACACGGGAATATCATCAGAAAGACATAGAGGCCAAAGGAACAGAAATCAACCAGAGTGCTCGAATTGGTACATGATGATGTATGTGGACCTATCTCACCATGAGATATAAATAGGAAAAGGTACTATGTCCTTTTCATTGATGATTATAGAATAATGGCCTGGGTATTTTTTATTACCCATAAGATAGAGGTGTTCAGTTGCATAAAGTAGTATATGAGAGAATTAGAAAGGATGCTTGGGTACAAAATTTTGAAGTTTCATACTGATAACGGTATATAATTAAAAAAAATCAAGTTGAAGACTATCTTGAGAAACATAGGATAAGGCATCAAGTTTTATCAGTGAGAACTCTCCAACAGAATGGAGTGGTTTAAAGGAGAAATCGGATCATCAACAACATGGCCAGAATGATGCTTATTGAAAAGGACCTACCAGAAAATTTTTGGAAAGAAGCAGTTTTGACATCAGTCTATATTTCGAATAGGTCTCTGTTGTGTCCGAAGGAAGTTAAGACTCCGTATGAAATGTGGTATGGAAAGAATCCAACGTTGAAATACTTTTGAATCTTTATAAGTAAGTGTTTCATTCTCAACAAAGAAAATCACAGGAAGTTTGAGTCATGAGGAGATGAGGGGATATTCCTTGGCTACTCAAGGAAAATCAAAGCATATAAATGATTCAACAAAAGGTTGGGAAAAATTGTTGAGAGCAATAATTTCACTATAGTTGAAAATGAACAGAATACTCAACGAACCAGTGACTAGTTTCTGGATGAAAGTGATGAGGAGGTAAGCAACATAGGCGGAGTAGAAGTGGGAGAGGATGACTCAGAAGAAGACACTAATGATGAAAAAGAAAGTGTCAAGTCTGTTTCTACAAGGAAGCCAAAGATTCAAGCTGAAATTGATAGTCATAATATCATTGGTGATCAGACAGCTCTAGTTTAGACAAGAAGAATAAAGTTACTACAGCAGACATCTTTCTTATCTCAGGTAGAGCCGAAATGCTTTGCTGATTCAACTGAGGATGAAAACTGGGTTTAGTCTATGAATGAAGAGCTTGATCAGATTGAGAAGAACCATACAAGGGAGATTGTTTTGAGACCAGCAGCTAAGAATGTCACCGAGACTAAATGGGTCTATTGCAACAAGATGAATGAATATGGAACAGTGGTTTGAAACAAAGCACGACTAGTGTGCAAAGGATACTCCCAGATAGAAAGAATAGATGTTGATGAGAAATTTTCACCGGTTGTAAGGCTGGAGACAATCAAATTATTCCTATCCATTGCAGTGAAATGGAAATTCAAATTGTTTCAGATGGATGTCAAATCTGCATTATTGAATGGTGTTCTGGAAGAGGAAGTTTATATTGAGCATCCAGATGGTTTTCTCATTCATGAGGATGAGAACAAGGTTTTCAGACTAAATAAGGCATTGTATGGGCTGAAACAAGAACCAAGATCATGGTACTCAAGGATTGATTAGTACTTGAAGAAGCTTGGTTTCCAGTGTGGGGGAGTTGATTACAATCTCTATTTCAGCAACAACAGTAATCAAAGGATGATGATGTTGGTTTATGTCGATGACATAATATTTGGCGGATCAGATGAAGCTTAGTGCAGATAGTTTTCCGAATTCATGAAAAGTGAGTTTGAAATGTCAATGATTGGAGAGATAACGTTTTTACTTGGTCTACATGTGACACAAGGAAGTAATGGAACTTTCATTTCTCAATCCAAATATTCCAAGGATGTTTTGAAAGGTTTTGGAATAGAAAATTCCAAGGAGATGAAGACTCCAGTTGCTACCCGGATGAAACTGTCCAAAGATGAGGATGGCAAGGTAGTTAATATCACAGAATACAACCAAATTATTAGAAGTTTGTCGTACTTGACCTCAATAAGGCCTAACATTGTATTTTCCACAAGCCAAGCAGTGAGATATCAGAGTAATCCCAAGGAAAGTCACATGCTTGTAGTGAAAGGAATACTTTGGTATATCAAAGGCATGGTGGATTTCGGTTTGACATATAATGAAAAATCTCAAACAGAGTTATTGGGATATACTGATGTAGACTGGTCCGGTTCATCGGATGATAGGAAATCAACATCAGGTGTTTCTTTCTATCTTGGTGGATTGTGTATTTCTTGTCTAAGCAAGAAGAAAGATTGCATTTCCTTAAGCACCGTAGAATCTGGGTATATTGCGGCCACTCAAGCATGCACACAGTTATTGTGGATGAAGCAACAGCTTGATGATATGGGAGTTGAAGTGAAGTCTCTGATCGGAATCTAGTGTGATAACTCAATTTCTATAAATCTTATCAAAAATCTCGTCCATCATTCAAGGACAAAGAACATTGAGATAAAGTATCATTTTATCAAGGAGAAAGTTGAGCAGGGAATCGTAAAGTTGGAGTATGTGCCTACAAAGGTACAAGTTGCAGACATTCTGACAAAGGCCTTACCCAAGGAATCTTTTGAGATTCATCGACTGGCTCTGGGAGTTCAGTCGACTCCCCGCACTTGAACAAGTGTGGATGTGGGCTTCCCCCTCTCCCCGAGTAATGATGTGTTTTACCCTAATGTACTAATATGTGTTTTACCCTGTTACAGACTGCAAAGGGGTGCCCTTTGGGTTTGTTAACAAAGGGAGAGAAAAAATAGTGATTGTTCAAGGGGGAGACAGTGTGGCTATTTTAAAAATCATGAATGATATGGGGAGAAGCTAACAGGTGGAGTAGCGAGATAGGGGGATCAATGACAAAGGGGGAGAGTTTTTAAATCTGACGATGCAAGAAGTGATCGATCAAAGAATAGATATCACGACAGCTGAGGATCGTGATAAAATCAAAAGAGTGGTGTTGGAATGTGGTTAGAATATTTACAACAATTTTTATTAGTTTGGTATCAATAGTGGGTGTTAGAGTTGAAGTGATTCATTGATGAACTTTTCATTTACTCTTATTTCTCATGTCGAGCATTGCTCATGTGGGCTTAGAGTATGTGTTGAGTAAATCCTTGATCGCTATCAGAATCACAACAGGTGAATGGTGGCTGAAGAATTAAATATGTATCTTTTTATGGAAGAGTTTTCAACAAACCCAAAGTGGGATATTTTTGGGAAAAATTCCCTCAAAGTATCATTGAATCGTTTTTGAGGTGATTGTGTTTGTTGAAAAAGTGGGCCTCCGTGTTGTGTTTGTTTACAAAGCAAACCATGACGGAAAATTTTTTTGACAAAGTGGATTTCATGGTGGTGTGTCTAGTTCAAGGGATGTTGTTAACGATCCATGATTGATTCAAGAATGACGACAAAGTAATGGTTGGTCTGGAGGCGTTTCAAAAAGAGAGGATACAAGTTGGCACCGTTTTCTAGTGTTTTCCAAATTTCTGGATCTCAAATTTGACAAATGGAGAAATGTATTTTTGGAAAAGGGACTTGCACGCCGAGTTCTTGGAGGCTAGGAAACTTGCGCGCCATATGTTTTTCAAGATTAGAGCATCAAAATATGGAAAATGAAGAAGGGTGCCCAAGTTTTGGGTTGGTCACGCAAGTGACTAGGGCGACAGGGACTTGTGTGCCGGAACTTGCGTGTTGAGAGGAGACTTGTGCGCCATCGCGTAGGGTGTTCAGAATGCCTATAAATAGAGGACCACCCCTCCTCATTTTCATGGAATTTCAATACTTAGAGAAATCATAGCACCTGTCATGCAGGTGTTGTGGTCGCGCAAGTGGTGGTGTGGTCGCGCAAGTAGAAGTTATGCACCAATTTATAGATGCGCGTCCAAGGTGGTTTGGGTGAGAAAGGGTGTGAGTCGCCCAAGTTTTGAGTTGAATAAGGGGTTTGTCGTGCAGGTGGTTTGGTGACATTTGTGCGCCAGAATTTGAAGAAGCGTGACAGTTGACAGTTGTGCGCCAAAATCGGTTTGGGCGTAAAACAGTGTGAGTCGCGCAAGTTTGGAGTTGAAGAATTGAGTGTCGTGCAAGTGGTAGATGTGAACTTGTGTACCGGCTTGGGAACTTGCGCTCCAGCTTGGAGAAGTGCACCAAGTATGGTTGAAGCAGGCCGGTCTTTTTAGGGCTGCGCAAAAGCTGGAAGATTGCCCGATACCTTCGGTGAAAAGTGAGATTCATCTATGGGTAAAAGTTGGACTTTAAAAGAGCATCTACATAAAACAGAGGATGTATTCATTAGTGATAATGAAGAGACCTACAGGTCTATAAACTGTGATTGGATCCTTTCTAGAGCAGTGAGTAAAGGAAGAGGAAGAAAGTGATTCTCTCCACCGGCAGTGAGCCAGAGAGAGAGAGACAGGGAGTGACCCTTGGGAAAGCAGTGAGCTAACCCTAAACATTGTAAAGGCAGTGAGCCTAGGAATATAAGTAATCTATCCCAAACTTTGTAAATAGCAGTGCACTTTTAGTAGATTTGGTACATCGGCACATTTATGGTGTATGCTCCTTGGACGTAGCCTAGTGAGGGTGAACCAAGTAAAAATCATTGTGTCATGTGCATGCTTTAGTTTTTGTTTACACTTTGCTGCAAGAAAGAGAGAGAAGAAAGTCTTTCTTAACAGTGATACAAGATCAATAGGGGCAGTTGTTTTAATCCGTCATACCATGATTCACCCCCCCCCCTCAGGGTATCTAACCTAGTGGACCTAACAGTCCTTACTTTGATCATAAATCCAACATAAGGATCCCTTTTGATCAAATCAAAAGGAAGCACCCGAAAAAAGAGGTAATTATTTCATCACCTCTTTCAAAGTTCTTTTCTTCTTCCACTTCCTCTTTCTTTGTTGTTTTCATACCAAAATAATAACTCCAGTACCTTCTACATAATGTGATGTTATTATAAATATTTTATAACCATATTCATTATTCTATCCATCCTATTAATGACAAAGTCATCATACGTGCATACATACGGCTTATCGTCTCCACATCATGGTGTAGCTTGTTATTCAACCCTTTATTATTTAGATGGGTATAATAATGATTATAATTGATGTAAATAATAAATATAACATTTTAATGATTCTATATGTTGGTATGGTATGACTGAGTATGATATACTCTAAAATACCAAACGTATGATCGAATAAGTACAATGAGATACAAATACAAGAGGGGGTGAATTGTATACTTTAAAAATTCCCTTAGGAAATTTTGGATAACCAAAATTCACAACACCTCTAAGTTCTAAAGAATTTCTTGATTCCAGAAAAGTGATTCTGGAAGTTAAACTTAATAAAAGTTTACACCAACTAAGATTATACCTTAAAGCGTATAGAATCAAACTAAATCAGAGTACAAGTAAGGAAGTATAAGAAAGTTATACTTTCCTTAACAATACAGAATGCACTGGAAAAACAAAGTAGTAAAAACTACAAGTAACAAACAATAACTCTTTTAACCCAAAGAGAAGGGTACCCAACAACCCTGGATAAGAGGTCCCTTGATTTATACTTTCAAGAAAGTTTGTCTTACCCACACCAAGGTAAACCCTCGATACGAAGATCAGAGTCTGTCTTGCTATCCCCGCAAGCTCTCAACTATCAAGTAGTCGGCACCTATATCTTCCTTAGTAAGGAAGATCTCAAATTTAAGGTTTTGGAACCTCTGTCTTCCTATCCCTGGAATCCCTCGATTGTAATCAGCAACAATCAGAGTCACACGAAGCAAGTCTGCAGAAGGAAAAGTTTGAACAAGCTGTTCAAACTTTCTGCATGAAGCTTTGAGAGTTGATAAGATCCTCTCTCTCTAGAAATCACTTCAGAAATTTCTGATCACTAAAATTCCAAAAGTTGTGAACAATTTCAAATGAGCTCCTATTTATAGGCGAAGATACTACGGTCGGCTCCCTCCTCCAACGGTCATATTTCTCCTTGAATTTCAAAGGGACCTATACACATGTCACTTAACCAACGGTTAGTCAGTAACTGAAAGTACGACATTGTTTTGTTATGAAACAAGTGTAAGAATAAGTAAAACTGAAGTTCAGAATGTAAGAAAATAAAACTTCGGAGTCTAACCAAAATGGAATTCAGAGTCTATAATAAAGAGATATTCAGATTCTGTTTTGTAGGAATTCAGAACCTGAATTTTGTAGAAATCCGGAGTCTAAATTTCAAGGAAATTCAGAGTCTGGTTTCATCAGAATTTGGAACCAGAACTTACAAAGTTCGATGTCAGAGTTCATGGGAATTCGGAGTCAAAACTTATAGGAGTTTGGAGTCTGAATTCAGAGAACTTGGAGTCAGAACTTGGATAAGTTCATAAATAGAATTCAGAGTCGAACTACATGAGAGTTCGTATACATAATTCGTAGTGGAACTTCAGGAGAGTTCGTTTCCAGAATTCAGAGTGGAACTTCATGAGAGTTCGTATCCAGAATTTGGAGTGGAACTTCATTAGAGTTCGTATCCAGAATTCAGAGTGGAACTTTATTAGAGTTCGTATCCTGAATTCAGAGTTGAACTTCATTAGAGTTTGTATCCAGAATTCGGATCCTAAAACAGAATTCTTCATATCTAAGTATGATATGATTCCAAGGTTTTTGATATGAATCCAATTTTTATACTTAATAAAAATATTGATATGAACAATGAAAACATGGTAGGGGTAAATTCCTTTGAGAAGGAAATTTTCCTTATATAAGTAAAATATAGATTTTCTTAAGTGTAAGGTGTTTGTTATTTTCAAAACAAAAAGGAATGGAAAATTCATAAGGAGAACCTTATTGACTCAACAATCTCCCCCTTTTTGGAAAGCACAAACAAACTTTAGAAAAAGAATATAAGAACTTGGAAAAATTTATAGACTTTGAAATTAAAGCTTATCTCCCTTTGTTCATAGATGATGGTGAATACAACTAACTCTCCCTTAGGCTTTGGAACTCTAAGGATAGTATTCTATATTTCCAGAATGGAATTTTCATTATCAAGATAATGAAAAACTTCATAATGAGAAACTCCCCCTTATATAATCTCCCCCTTACTTAGGGATAGTTCTTCTTTACTTAGAAATTCTTCTTCTCCTTTTTATATTTTTCCTTCTCCCCCTTTTGAGTAATTATTTTTCCTTCTCCCCCTTTGTTATTTTCAAAAGGAATTTAGGGAATGGAAAAACAATAAAGTACCTAAAACATTAGTAAAGACATACAAGCAACACAAGCAACCAAACTTTTCATTACGATTGAAAAGATTTTTACAAGGAAATACATTACAACAAAAAATCAGATTGGTCTATTTGTCTTACTTTTCCTTGGGGATTAACTTCTTCAACAAGGTTTTCAGCTTCTTCAAGTATTTCTAGTCCTCCTCAGCTTGCTTTTCTAAGGCTTTAATCCTTTCATCTTGAGCCTTCAGAGCCTCAGACTATGCCTTAAGAATTTTATCCTGCTTCACAAGCTTTTCTTCGATCTCAATCTGAAGATCTCTTTCCCCTTTCCAACTTTGAGCAACCGAGTTAAGCTTTCCATTCAGATCCTTCACTTGTTGATTCCGAGTATTTTTATCAAGGGTCAGATTTTCCTGAAGATTCTTAATCTTGTAATCCTCGGTATCAAAATCATCTGTTACATCATTCTGAAAATGATCAAACTCATCCAAGTCATCATCAACTTTCTTTGACCATAGAGTGATTTTGCTTCATGATTTTCTGTGAACATCATAATTGATAAGAAAATTTATATGCTCGGCCTCAATTTTCACACGCTTATCCATGACCATAGATACGGATTATGATTGATAATTTAGGCTATGTTGAAGCATCTGGCACCTGGATTCTATGGTGGGAAATATCGGAATTGTATCCACCAATTTCTTCAGAGACTCAACAACAAAGTCATGTTCCAATGCTGATGATTCCGAATCAGACACCTTACTTGGGTATTGTTCTTCTTCGATTTCCCCCAACTTTCTTTTAGAAGAGCCACCAACATGATTCTTCCTTATGATATATTTTGTTGGGGTTTCCATAAGAACTTGTTTACCCTTATCAACTTTTGGAATGGGTTCTTCATCAGGAGATTCTTCTTCACTTTCAGACAGTTGAACAATTTTGTCTTCATCTGGTTTCTCCTTCTCTGCTCCTTCTTCAATAAAACGCTTCTCATAGCTTTCTTCCTCAGATAATTGATTTACTTTCTCTTCTTCCTTATCATCATCTTTCTTACCATCTTTCTCATCTCCCTTTCCCGGAGTGATAAGCTTTGAGGACTCAGCCTTTTCTTGATAATCCTCAACTTGTTTAATCAAGTCATCTAGATCACCACTGACTTCTTCTACTTCTTATTCTTCTTCTACTTCCTCCTCTTCTTCTACTCTTTAAAAAACTTCTTTCCCTTTAAGTTTTTCCGGAGTGAAGTAGTTCTTTCCAGGGGTCTCTGCTAATGGTTGGACAACAAAATTTTCCAGAACTAGAATCTTCTCAGAAGCTATTTTTGTGTCTCTTAAAAGAGATTGTACAAATTCATATTCATACATCTTCTTCTTCATCTTCTTATCTTTTTCTACCTTCTCAAGTTATTCAGTAGTCTTCTCCCTTAAGGATTTATCTTCAGCCAGGTCCAATCCAAACTGAGGTTCCCCTTCTTTCCTTTTCTCCTTATCTTCCCTCCATTTAGCAACCACCTCATCTGGATATGTTTTCTATTTCTTCAGCTTGGGGTTGAGGATTGGGTTTCCTTATCTTTCGGGATCTTGTCTTTATCCACCACTTGCTTCAATTTCCTCTTCTTACCAACCTTCTTTACTGGCTCCGCTTTCTCCACATTTTCCGGAACGGCTTCTGTCTCCTCCTCTGGCATATCATAAAACTCACATGACTCTTTTGAAAAATCGGCTTTCATCCTCTTTAAGGTATCATCACTTATCAACATCACCTTAAAATTTATCGGCTT
Source organism: Viscum album (assembly GCA_963277665.1). Lineage (NCBI taxonomy): Eukaryota > Viridiplantae > Streptophyta > Magnoliopsida > Santalales > Viscaceae > Viscum > Viscum album. The sequence continues at coordinate 1,894,677,431 of OY728165.1, forward strand.
GGAGGTGCAAGCAACCTTGAAAGAATCAAGACACCAAATAATTAGCTTGGAAAGAAGAGCAGGGTACATAATGATTTGAGCCTTCAAAGTGCCATTCTTGATATTATGAACTGTAATAAGAATGTGCCTCATCAGATTGATATTTCTTAGATTTACCAAGAAATCCAAGATGTAAATATCACTATTCTTTAGGTTATTCTTATCACCTCTTATCAGAACGAAAAACCCTTGAACCCACAACTACAGAATCCGGTTGTTGGTGGAGAGATGGGAAATATTAGCTGTTTTATTATCTTTGAGTCTGAGACATTCCATTGCCTTCACTTTGCTGAAACTACCTTGCACATCCGGTAGCTTATGTGAACAAAATTCATCTTCACCATCGTATGATAAGTCCACCAAGCTTGCAGCCTTGGTGTAAGAGAGCTTGTAAGTCTTACCATATCTCTTAAAAGAAAATCTTTTTCTGCCATCTTCTTTGTAGAAGGAAACAGACTCATAAAATTCTACAAGTAAATCCATATAAACAGCATGTTGATTCCCTGGTTTCGATACGCAGAAATCTTCCCATCCATTGAGTTTGATATTCTTAGAAATTAGAGAATCATACTCACTGAAAAAGTCCGGATGGACTAACCTTTCCCTATAGACTAACCAATTTTATATTGGCTTCGTAGAAGAAATATCTTGGGAAGTGTCTTCTACAGACATTCGGAATAGAGGAGCATTGAAAGATTTGGAACAGGCTTTAAGAACTGAGGTAGAGCTTCGACATGCGAGGGATTTGAAAACGATGTGGGACAACCATCGGGGGTCCCCTTTATATAGGCAATGGTGGTGACCTTTGAACTTTCAAAACCAATCTAACGGTTGAAAAACTCTTTGATATGATCTTACGGTTGAAAACATACCCTCAAGGAAATATTGAATCCGATCTTTTGAGGTTTTAACAAAAACATTCAGATTTAATAAGAAATGAATCCAATAAATTTTATAAGAAAAAGAAACTACCAGCAACTAAAAATGATTACGAAAACTCAAGTAAGGAAGTCATACCTTTAGTATTGGCTAGGAATTTTATTCGTAATAGGTGATATTCTTCTTGAAGAAAATTTAACTACGAAAAACTTACTACGAAAAACTCACTATAAAAAACTTACTATGAAAATCTCACTAAGAAAAAAACTTAAAGTTGAAAAGTTTATTACAGAAGCTTTGAGTATGAAAAGTATGAGTACGAAAATTCCAATTACGAAAATTCTCATTACAAAAATTCTCATTACAAAAATTTTCTGTATGAAAACTTCATTATGAAAATTTCCAGTATGAAAACTTCATTATGAAATTTTCCAGTACGAAAAATTCATTACAAAAATTCTCAGTACGAAAACTTCATTACAAAAATTTTGAAAAGACTCATTACGAAAAGTTTTTGAAAGGCTAACAAACAAATGTACTCCCCCTATGGAAAGGAGTTTATTACTGTAAGGATAATGGTTTAACAAGAAGTTAATGAAGGAATATTACCTCACGGTTATCATTCCTAACTTCTGTTTAATGTATTCAAATATATCGGAAGGTAAAGATTTTGTGAAAATGTCAGCAAGTTGATCTTGAGTTCCAATAAATTGAAGAATGATATATCATTTTTGTGTGTGATCCCTAAGAAAGTGATGCCTAATATCTATGTGCTTTTTACGAGAGTGATGTGCATGGTTTTTACTAAGGGCAATGGCATTTTTTTTATCACACAAAATTTGAGTCTTGGTAAAACTCAAGCCATAGTCTGTGAGTATGTGTTGCATCCACAACACTTGAGCACAACAACTTCCAGCTGCTATATATTCAGCTTCAGCAGTGGAGAGTGCTACTGAGTGTTGTTTCTTGCAAGACCAAGAAATTAATTAATCTCCTAAGAAATGACAAGTTCTGGATGTACTCTTTCTATCCATTCTACATCCACCAAAGTCAGTATCTGAAAATATTTTTAAAACAAAATCATTTCCAGAAGTGTAAAAGAGACCTAAATCCATGGTTCCCTTTAAGTAGCGAAAAATTATTTTCACTTCCTTTAAATGAGATTTCTTAGGATTGGATTGATATCTTGCACATAAGCATACTAAAAACTTCAAGTCTGAATGACTAGCTGTTAAGTATAGTAAGCTTCCTATCATACCTCTAAAATATGTCTGATTCACTGGTTTCCCAACTTCATCAAGATCAAGTGTGTTTGAGGTACCAATGGGAGTACTAATACTTTTAGTGTTGTTATATCCATACTTTTTAAGAAGATATTTAATATACTTATGTTGAGATATATAAGTTCCTTCTGGTTTTTGAGAAATTTGAAAACTAAGGAAAAATGTTAACTCACCCATCATACTCATTTCAAACTCAGATTTCATTAGATCTGTAAAGGAATCAGTTAAATATTTCTGGGTTGAACCAAGTATAATGTCATCAACATAAATTTTAACAATCAAAACATTTTTCTTGTCTTTATTTATAAAAAGGGTTGGATCTGCATTTCCCTTAACATAGTTATTTTGAATAAAAAATCCTACAAGTCTATCATACCAAGCTCTTGGGGATTATTTAAGACCATACAAATATTTGGTAAGTCTAAAAACATTATCAGGATGTTTTGTGTCTTTAAAGCCAGGAGGTTGTTCAACAAAAACTTCCTCTTGAACATATCCATTAAGGAAAGCACATTTCACATCCATTTGAAAAAGTTTGAAATTAAAGAATGGTGCAAAGTCAAGTAAAATATAAATAGATTAAATTCTAGCTACTTGAGCATAGGTTTCTTCATAGTTTATTCTCTCTTGTTGATTATAGCCTTTAGCAACTAATCTAGCTTTATTTCTTACGATGATTCCATTTTCATCACACTTATTTCTAAAAACCCATTTTACTCCAATGATAGAATTTTCCTTAGGTCTTTAAACCAAGGTCCAGACTTTATTCCTTTCGAATTCATTTAGTTCATCTTGCATATCTTTAATCCAATCATCATCACCTAAAGCTTCATCAGTGCTTTTTGGTTCTAATTGAGAAAGAAATGCTAGATGTTCTACTTTATTTCTTAAGGAACTTCTAGTCCTTACAAGTTGATTCACATCACCAATGATACTATCACTGGGATGATTCTTAAGAAATGACTGGTTTGGGTTTTGAAGAACCTGTTCATCAACATATAGTAGGGAATCTTATGGGGTAAATGTTTCAGAAGTATCTTCTTGAACATTTTCCTTATCAGAAGGGTTTTCTATCAAAGGTTGATAATCAGTTTTTGAAAACACATCCGAAGATGTAGGTTGAGGTTGTTTGAAAACAAAGGGACCTGTTTCATCAAATTTGACATGTACTGTCTCTTCAACAGTACAAGTGTTTTTGTTAAAAACTTTATAAGACTTAGAAGTTTTGGAGTAACCTAAGAAAATTCCTTTATCATATTTTGGTGCGAATTTGTGTAAGTTATCTTTAGTATTCGGAATGAATACTTTGCAACCAAAAACCTTAAAGTAGGAAAGTCTAGGTTTTCTACCATTCCATAACTCATAAGTAGTTTTATTAAGAAAAGGTCTAATCAAAACTCGATTTATAGTATAACACGCAGTACTTACAGCTTCAGCACAAAAATGTTTGGCTACAGAATACTCACTCAACATGGTTTTAGTTATCTCTTAAATAATTCTATTTCTTCTTTCAACAACTCTATTTTGTTGAGGTGTTCTTGGTGATGAGAAGTTGTGAGTAATACCTTTTCTACTAAAAAAAGTTTCAAAATCAGAATTTTGAAATTCTCCTCCATGATCACTATGAATAGTTTTCAATGGAAGGTTTTTCTCATTTTTGACTTGGGCTCTAAAACTTTTAAAATAAGAAAAATATTCATACTTCTTTGATAGAAAATAGACCCATGTAAATCTAGTGTAATCATCAACCAAAAAAATATATAATACTTTCCCCCAATGCTTCCAATTTGTGTAGGACCAAAAAGATCCATGTGCACTAGCTGTAATGCATCAGTTGTTGAGACTTCTCCGATTGATTTAAAACTTTATTTATGTTTCTTTCCATATTGACAAGGATCAAAAACTTTTGAAGAATCAAATATAAGCTCTGGTAGATCCTTAACTAAACCTTTCTTAGAAATCTTACATAAGTTCCTAAGGTTACAGTGCCCTAACCTTCTATGCCACAACCAAGAATGATCTTCCATTACACTAAGGAAATGTGATTCTTGGCTCCTAAGGTCTTCTAAGTTTAGTGTGTAAACATTCTCTTGCCTATTGGCAGAAAGAATAAATTCTTCCTTGGAATTTTGTACTAAGCATTTATCATTCCTAAAATTCACAAGGTAGCCTTCATCACATAATTGACTTATGCTGATGAGGTTGTTCTTAAGACCCTTAAAAAACAAAACATTTGAAATCAAAGTTTTTCTAAGAAGAACAATGTTACCTATACCAATAATTTCTCCCTGAGCATTATCTCCGAAATTTACTTTTCCTCCTTTCGTCTTGATAATCTTTTCAAAATATTTTTTGTTACCAGTCATATGCCGAGAACATCCACTATCCACGTACCAAGTATTGTTGTTGGTACTTTCCCTATTTTCCTAAAACTAAGAAAAATTTAGGTTTTTAGAATCCATACTTGCTTGGATCCGAAAATTTTAGACAGTAAAATTTTGGGTACCCACATCTTCTTAGAAAAATAAGCCTTATGAAAACCTAAAGATTGGGTTTTGTTTAAGGAACAATTCTTTGCCCAGTGACCACCACATTGACACTTTGTGCAAAATGGGGCACTTTGAGAAACAAAGTATTTGTTACTAAAAAACAGTTTAGAACTAGTGTAACCAAAACCAGAAGTATTCCTTCGAGGTCGGATTTGTGAATACATTTTATCAAAAAAATTCTTACCATGGGTAAAGTTTGACAAACACTTCCTCAAGGAAAATATTTCGGATTTGAGTTTAATAACTAAGTTCTTATCTTCAAAAACATTTTAACTAGAGCTAGGCTCAAAAACAACTTTCTTAGAAATTACTTTTTCAAGATCTTTTGAAAGTTTGTTCTTCTCAAAACTTACTTCCTCAAGATTTTTTGAAATAATTTTAAAATCAGCATTTTTTCTATCAATATCTTTAGAAATATCTAATATTTCCTTAGTAAGAATAATATTCCTAGAGTTTTCCTTATCAATATTTTTCATGAGTTTTGAGTTTTCAATCTCAAGAAGTTCAACAAACTTAGAAACTTCTTCATAGGTAGGTAAAGTATTTTCTTCATCAGAAGAGGATTCTTCATCAGAAGAGTTATAATATTTACTATCATTAGCATTTAAAGAAACGTTGGTCAAGGATTTGTCATTGTGTACCTTATCCATAAAATAATGATTATCAATAGGTATCCTAGCTATAAGATCAAGATTCTTCTGTCCAGAAGATTCATAATCAGAAGATTCATCTAAAGATTCACCACCACTAGCACTCCAGGTGTCATTAGCCTTCAGAACTTTCTTAGCTTTGGACTTGTAATACTTCTTTCTGTTCCTTTCAGAATGCCTCTCTTTTCTTTCTTTTCTTTTTAGCATAGGGAAATCATGTCTTATGTGTCCAGCTCTCTTGCATTCATAGCATGTGACCTCTGAATCTTTCTTATCTTTCCTTTCCTTCTTCTTATACTTGGATTAGAAATTTCTCTATCTAGCTATCTTGTTCATCCTTCGAGCAAGATTAGTTAACTCATTTTCTGAGACTTCACTCTCACTAGATTCGGATTGAATAATAACCATCTTATATTTGGATCTAGTAACTCTTTCAGGTGTCTTAGCTTTCATGTGATTTGAAGTTGTAGTAAAAGCAACACTACCATTCCCATTCTTTTTATTTATGTTGTCAGCGTCTCTCTTCATTCTAGTCTCATGTTGAAGAAGAGTTCCAAACAGTTCATCAAGAGAAATTTGAGTAACCTTTCTATTTTCATTGATAGTAGTTCTCTTTGATTCCCACTCATTTGGAATAATGTCAATAATCTTGTCAATATGGGCTTTATCATCTAGACCTCTCTCTCCCATAGATTGTAATCTATTCACGGTAGTCATGAATCTCTATTGCACCTTACAAATTGGTTCTCCATAAGGGAAATTAAAACCATGATACTCAGCTCTGAGCATGGCTCTTCTAATCTCAATCACTTTACCAAAATGTGTAACTTCAAGTTTCTTCCATATACAATTAGCTATTTCACAAGAATAAATTTGGCTATATATGTTCCTAGTCATTGAACAAAGAAAAGTATTGTGTACCTTATAGTTGAGTTGGTATTCATGATTTTATTGATTAGTAAAAGCACTTACTTCCATGTCAAGAATTTTATATCATCCAGTAAGCATGACAAATTTATATACCCCAGTATTGATAATGAAAGTCTTAATACGATCTATCCAATATTTGTAATCATTACCATCAAAGATAGGTGGTCTGGTAGGATTTAAGTTGTCAATAAAACCAACATTTAAACTTGTCATACTTAAGAAAAACTTTGGCACACAAACTTTTTAGAAGTGTAAGTTTGTAAACAAGAGAAAATATTCTAAGGAAGAAAAAAAAATTTATCTCTAATCATGAAGAGAATCCGAACTATGATTCCGAAAAATAGATTCCAAAAAGTATGAATCTGGAAATATGAATCCGAATGATCAGTTCCGAATGTTAAGAAAAAAAAACTTCTGAATCTAATCATGAGATTAATTAAGATTGAACCAAATCCTCTAATACTAATTGTTAGGATGGTATGACTGAGTATGATATACTCTACAATACCAAATGTAGGATCGAATAAGTACAATGAGATACAAATACAAGAGGGGGGTGAATTGTATACTTTAAAAATTCCCATAGGAAATTTTGGATAACCAAAATTCACAACACCTCTAAGTTCTAAAGACTTTCTTGATTCCAAAAAAGTGATTCTAGAAGTGAAACTTAATAAAAGTTTACACCAATTAAGATTCTACCTTAAAGCGTATAGAATCTAACTAAATCAGAGTACAAGTAAGGAAGTATAAGAAAGTTATACTTTCCTTAACAATACAAAATGCAGCGGAAAAACAAAGTAGTAAAAACTACAAGTAACAAACAATTACTCTTTTAACCAAAAGTGAAGGGTATCCAACAACCCTAGATAAGAGGTCCCTTGATTTATAATTTCAAGAAAGTATGTCTTACCCACACCAGGTTAATCCCTCGATATGAAGATCGGAGTCTATCTTGCTATCCCCGCAAGCCTTCAACTATCAGGTAGTCGGAACCTCTGTCTTCCTCAGAAAGGAATCTCTAAACTTCAAGGTGTTAGAACCTATGTCTTCCTATCCCTGGAAGCCCTCGATTGTAATAAGCAACAATCAGAGTCGCACGAAGCAAGTCTGCACAAGGAAAAGTTTGAACAAGCTGTTCAAACTTTCTGCACGAAGCTTTGAAATTTGATAAGAGCCTATCTCTCTAGAAATCACTTCAGGAAGTTTTGATCACTAAAATTTCAAAACTTGTGAACACTTTCAAATGATCTCCTATTTATAGGCGAAGCTCCAATGGTCGGCTCCCTCCTCCAATGGTCATATTTCTACTTGAATTTTGGAGGGACCTGTACATGTGTCACTTAACCAACAGTTAGTCAATAACTGAAAGTACGAAATCGTTTTGTAATGAAACAAGTGTAAGAATAAGTAAAACTGAAGTTCAGAATGTAAGCAAATAAAATTTCGGAGTCTAACCAAAATGGAATTTGAAGTCTATAATAAAGAGATATTCGGATTCTGTTTTGTAGGAATTCGGAACCTGAATTCTGTAGAAATCCGGAGTCTGAATTTCAAGGAAATTCAAATTCTTGTTTCATCAGAATTAAAAACCAGAACTTACAAAGTTTGGAGTCAGAGTTCATGGGAATTAGGAGTCAAAACTTATAGGAGTTCAGAGTCTGAATTCAGAGAACTCGGAGTTAGAACTTGGATAAGTTCGTAAATAGAATTCGGAGTCGAACTATATGAGAGTTCATATCCATAATTCAGATTGGAACTTCATGAGAGTTCGTATCCAGAATTCAGATTGAAACTTCATGAGAGTTCATATCCAAAATTCGGAGTGGAACTTCATTAGAGTTAGTATCCAGAATTCGGAGTGGAACTTCTTTAGAGTTTGTATCCTGAATTCGGAGTTTAACTTCATTAGAGTTCATATCCAGAATTCGGATCCTAAAACAGAATGCTTCATATCTAATTATTATATGATTCTGAGGTTTTTGATATGAATATGATTTTTATACTTAAGAAAAATATTTATATGAACAATGAAAACATGGTAGGGGTAAATTCCTTTGAGAAAGAAATTTTCCTTATATAAGTAAAATATAGATTTACTTATGTATAAGGTGTTTGTGATTTTCAAAACAAAAAGGAATGGAAAATTTATAAGGATAACCTTATTGACTCAACACTATATATAGGATATACCATCCAATTATATACGATTTCACCATTAATATAATGTTATTGTCGCTCGTGCGTACGTACGGATTACCGTTTCTACGAACACGAAGAGATTCATTCCTCGTCGTAACCATTCAAGAATAATTTTCATTTTATGATTAAAAATAATTTTTAATAAATTAATATCATTATGGATATGAATCAAATACATCCTATCCATAACAAACATGACTTACGTAACAAAACATATAAAGGAAAACAAATTAGTTAACAAACAAAATAATGATACTACTGAAATATTATTAACAAAGCAATATTAGAAGATCATATATGATATCATATTTATGTATGTGGTTCTTTTATAATTTAATAAAAATGATTTAACTATTATATAGGAGGTTAAATTACCCTCTATTAAGTAATAATACAAGGTAAGGGTTAATTTTACAATCTCTTCATTATCTGAGGTTGTTTATACGTAAGTTTCTGCTAGGACTTATTTATCATCCACATTCGTGTTTCTTAAAAATGTATTTCAAAACATTTTTACTATTTCCTATACTATGGTTTAAATTAATTTATACCATTTTATGAATTTTTAAAAAAAAATTTGAAAGGAATCTTTCCGTCATTTTCCAAACAAGGTATTTTATGACCTTTTCGACAAAATTAAGGAAAGAAATTTTTTTAACTTATACGGTGGGTGAGACTATTTTCTGTCGTTATAACACCTTTGCAGCTTCCATTACAAGATTATGATAATATTTTCAAAATAAATGTTTTCTTTTATAATTACATGATTTTTAAATGATTTCAAAATAAAAAGAGATATTTCTATCAAATAGTTTTCATTTCATTTATGTCAACATCCTTTGTTGGATTTTATGCTTTTTTGAATTTGATTTATTATGATACAATCTTCCATATTTTATTGAAGGTTTTGTGATATTTTTTACTGTGGATGTGCTATTTTTATACCATTCATGGTTTATGGTTAATGTATTGACATTTCGTATACTAGTTTTAATACGAATGTTTATGTTATGCTTCAACCTTTTCATACGAGGAATGCATTGGACTTAGTAAGTGAAAGGAGAGGCCCATTATAGACCCTCGATGCATTGGTAGGTCTCATGAGACAAACTAGTGTCTTGGAACAAGGCCTTGAAAAATCTTATTTGTAGTCTTGGAACAAGGTCTTGACTATGTGGTTATGATGTCTGGCATTATGCATTCCATAATTATGAAATTATCTATTGATATTACATGTGATTATTCGACTAGTAAAATATCCATGTGAATAAATAAATAGAATTATTTGATTTATATTTTCCATATTATGCTAAAGTTTAAGTTTAAAAGGCTTGTGTTTTAGTCTTATACATTGCTTTAAATGTTTATGCTTATTTATGAAAGTTTCCGCTATATTGTTATCCTTACTGAGCATCTGAGCTCACCCCTTTCTATGTTTTATTTTTACTAGGATGTGAAGAAGTATATTATGATTAACCTGCAGGGATAGGCCAAAGGATATAAGTGTGTTCAAATGGGACACAATGTCGTTGTTTTTTATTTCATGATGTAATGTAAAACTTATGTTTGTATCTAGTACTTCCAAGGATAATAAACTAATAGGTATTTTGAGACTTGATCTCTTGTGATCATTCCAATGGTAAGTAATAATGCACCCACTCTAGGTAACTAGGGTTGGGGATTTACATTTAGGTTGTGATAAAATTTTATTTTCCTTTGTAATGTGTAGGAAAGTTTTTTTTAAGAAAAATAAAGGTGTGTATAAAAATAATAGGGATTGAAATGTTGTGATATTAGATGCTTGGTCAAAACTATCAAAAACTCAGAAGAATAAATATAATCTCATGTAAAATGAAAAAAGGAATGATGTAGTGGGTCAAAGTGTTAGACCCATAACTATTTTAAATTGAATATTTTCTATAAATTTATTTAAATATTTTGTTGAATTTATTGTTATAGATGAGAATATAAAACAAGTGTTGATAGAATTGGGATTTGGTATGTTGTTGGAGTTTAAATTTCAACACTTGTCAAGAGAGCTATGTTAGAATCTTTTAGATGCATTTGATCCTCCAACATGTACCATAAAACTTAGAGGAAAGGAAATAATTATTACTATGGAAGATGTTAATTACATGTTAGGTATTCCTTCTGGAGGAAGAACAATCTATCTTGAAAGAGATAGAGATGAATACAAAAAAATGAATAATTGTTACATGGGAAAGAAGTTAATTGCATTAAATGAAATGGTTTTTAGAGGGATAGGGGAAAAGGAATTTGAGACGATCTTTATGTTTTTTATATTGGGGACCTTGTTAAATCCAAGTTCTAGTTATTTTATTAATGATGTAAATATCAAGATTTTGTGTGGTTGTCAACAAAATGTTGAAGAATAGGATTGTTCGCAATTTTTTTTTGGCGGAGCTTATTCATGAGGTGGATATCTACAATAAGTCAATCCAAAAAGGCCAACGGAAGAAGCATGTTGGTGGTTGTTTGGTTGTCTTATTGATATGTTTTAAAAAAATTAACCACATTGGATGTTTTTATATTAGTTAGTAAATTTATTTTACAGATATAAATATGTATACACTACATTGTAGTCATTATTTTTCATGAACTTCCCGATTGGTGAGCTTCTTAATTTTTTGGAGAATTTTTTTTGTAATTTTGGGATGAAGGAAACATTAAAAAATGATTAAGTTGGAAAGAATAAGTAAAAAAGGAATCTTATACATGCCTATAGTTTTTTTCTTGATCACTCTTTGTTCAACCATACGATAAAAACTTCATTTTTATATTCCTGAAAGCTTTATATCAAAATTTTCATGTTAAAATTTGAAATTTTAGTTTTAAAATATGGTTTTTTAGTGTTAGAGTATGGATGCGCAGTGTCAAAATGTGTAATTTTAGTGTTAAATTTTGGATGGTTCATTTTAAATGTTTCATGTTAATATATATAATTCCAATATTAATATCTAAAATTTGATTGTTAAAATCTAGAATATGAGCATTAAAATATAGATATTTAGTGATAAAATTTGGATTTATAGTGTTAAAATATGTATCATTAGTATTAAAATTATTAATTATAGTGATGAAATTTGGATTATTACCGTTAAAATGTGCCATCATATTGTTAAATTATAGATGGTAAATTTTAAAATCTTAATATTAAAATGTGGATGTTGTATTAAAATTTAGAATATTGGTGTTAATTTTTTTATGGTTTATATAAAAATATTCATGTTAAAATCTAAAATTTGAGTGTTAAAATCTAGAATGTGAGTGTTAAAATGTATATCCTCTATCTTAAAACATGGAATCGTAGTTTTAAAATCTTGATGTGTCATGTAAAAATATTTATGTTGGAATTTGGAATATATGTGCATAAATATAGAAAGTTAGTGTTAAAATGTGGAAATTTTATGTTACCATCTGAATTTATCAATTAAAAAGCTTTATGTTTATATCCTAGATTCCCAATGTTAAAATCTAGATGATGACTACTAAATTATATATATTCGATGTTAATTTCTGGTAGCTTGATGTTAAATTACTTGAAATGCTCATTATAAATTCCCATGTGTTTAGATGTGTATTACCAATGTTAAAACCTGGAATTATAGTGTTAAATTGTGAAATTTTAATATTTCCAACTCTGAAGTGTTTAATTGAAAATATTACTTTTTATGTCTATAATGAAACTGTTAAAATAAGGATGGTTGGTATTAAAATATGGATGTTGAGTGTTAAATTGTATATGTTGATGTTAATTTATGGTAGCTTTCTTTTAATGCCTTGAAAGCCTTATTATAAATGTCCATGTTTTTAGATGTGTATTTTCAGTGTTAAAACCTATAATTGTAGTGTTAAATTGTGTAATTTTATTGTTTCCAACTTTGAAATGTTCAATTCAAAAAATTACTTTTTATGTCAATAATGTTAGTGTTAAAATATGGATGGTTAGTGTTAAAATATGTATGTTCAGTGTTAAATTATTTATTCTCTGTGTTAATTTTTATAATCTTTATGTTAAATACTTTGAAAATCTCATTTTAGATTCCCATATGTTAAAATGTGTATTTACAATGTTAAAACCTAAAATTATAGTGTTAAAATTTTGAAATTTAGTGTTGTTATCATAATTGTTTAATTAAAAAGCTTCATGTTTATATCTTTTATTGTTAAAGTTAAAATCCATATGGTTACTGCTAAAATATGGATGTTGAGTGTTAAATTGTGGATGCTCGGTGTTAATTTATGGCAGCTTGATGTTAAGCCTCATTATAAATTCCCATGTGTTTATATGTGAATTTCCATTGTTAAAATATTGAATATATAGTGTTAAATTGTTAAATTTTAGTGTTTTTAACATTGAAATGTTCAATTGAAAATATTACTTTTTATTTCTATAATGTCAGTGTTGAAATCGATATGTCTAGTGTTAAAATCTGGATTATCAGTGATAAATTGCATATGATCTATGTTGATTTCAATAAGTTTAATGTTAAATACTTTGAAAGTCTCATTTTAGATTCTCATATGTTAAAATTTTTATTTACAATGTTAACATGGAATTATAGTGTTAAAATTTGAAAACTTAGTTTTATTATCTGGATTGTTTAATTAAAAATATTCTTAGTTATATTTGATACTGTTAAGGATAAAATCTAGATGGTTGGGGTTAGAATATGGATTATGGGTATTAAATTGAGGATGCTCAGTGTTAATTTCTAGTATCTTGATGTTAAATGCCTTTAAAGCAACATTAGAAATTCCCATGTTTTTAAATGTATATTTTTAGTGTTAAAAATTGGAATTATAGTGTTAAATTATGGAATTTTAGTGTTTCCAACTTTGAAATGTTCAATTGAAAAGCTTACTTTTTATGTCTATAATGTTAGTGTTAAAATCCAAATGGTTAGTGTTAAAATATGGATACTCAGTGCTAAATTTCATATGATCTTTTCTAATTTCTATAATCTTGATGTTAAATACTTTAAATGCCTCATTTTAGATTCCTATATGCTAAAATGTGTATTTATAGTGTTAAAACCTAGAATTATAGTGTTAAACTTTGGAAATTTAGTGTTATTATCTGGATTGTTTAATTAAAAAGATTCCTTTTATATATGTTACTGTTAAAGTTAAAATCCAAATGGTTAGTGTTAAAATTTGTATACTGGGTGTTAAATTGTGGATACTCTACATAAATTTTCAGTGACTTTATGTCAATTTCTTGAAAACCTCATTTTAGATGCTTGTATGTTATTATATGGATTGTTTAATTGGAGATCTTCCTACTTATATCCATTACTAACATTTTTTTACCATTATATATTATAGAAATCAAAGTTTTGTATGATGTATATATGAAATGTGTCAATGAGAATCTACATGAACTCCTTCAAGTTCAAGGTAATTTATTAGTTGGAGCCTCTACTACTAAAGTATACAAATTTGATCATGTTATATATGAAGAAAAAGAGTATGATGGAGAGTCTAAGGAGCATTCATAGGATTCTGAAGAGGAAGTTGAGTAGATATATGAAGTTTTTAGGGTGAAGGAAGATGAAGAGGAAGAAAATGTGTTGGAGGTTGCTAGGTAAAGTGGTCAAGAAGTGGGGGAGCAGTGGAAGTCAATAAGGAATCAGGAGAGGAAATAGATGAAGTTGTCTTTGAAGCATGATTGGGAGACCCATATACAAGCATGGCTCTGTCATGGTGAAAGAAGATCAAAAAAATGGCCACCTTATGTTCAACAACCTATTAAAGGCCGAACTGACCTTAAGAGGAGGGTTTATGATTTTGTGCACCTTGAGAAGGAATAATGGAAGCAAAGAGTGGTAGTATTTTATCATATTCATATTTTGAAGAATATAAGTTTATTAAAAATTATTTCATATATTTATGGAATGTGGTTTGAATTCATATTTGGTGTTGACGTGTATAATTACTATCTGACTAAATATGAGTGTCATTGTATGGGCCCTACGGAATTGGTAAACAAACAAGGTTTGTATATGCATCCTTTATAATCAACTATTTTTTCACAACTAATTGGTAACATATGAATTATAGTGTCAAAATCATAGATGGTGAACATGATTGAAAGAACTCTTATTAATGATCAAATATCTTCCAGAGCGATGACTATACACATATTTTATTCATTACTCATGGTACTAATTTCAGGCATATATTGATGTAAAAAAACTTTTGCATTATGTTTTATATATTATGATAATATATTATTGTGGGATAAAATTATGTCATGTAAATAAGAGTGTAAAGTGATTGATGTTTTGATCTATGTCATGCCTAAGGTTGTTGGATAAAGCATAGGAGAGTATCGATTTTCGTTTTTCCCTACTTTATTGAATTTTCACTGGTTTTTCTACTGTTATGATTTAGAGACAAATAAACCACATGTTTTAGACTCACTAAGTACTCATTCCACTGATAAATAAAAGAAAAACTAGTTTGATTTTCTGGTACTTAAAATGAATTTCCTCATCATTTGGTTTTTGGTTAATAAACATAGTTACTATTTTATAAAGTAGTAATTTATTATATCTGTTGAATTTAATATAGGGTGACTACCTTGTTAGCATGTTGTAGAATCTTTCACAACATGGATTTTCTTGTCTATATAAATTTGAAGTTGTGTGTGAATATGTTCAGTTGAAATTTAATTGGTAGACTAAATTACCCACTACTTTATTTTCCAAATCCAATTTTTTTATCTAAAGGGATTTCTTTTTTCAGTAATGGTTTTAGAATTCACTTGACTAGATACCTGGAATAATGGAACAACATGAAGGATATGAAAAACTATGTTGATATATTTATTTTACACTTATTTATATATATTTTTGTCTATCTAATATATAGATATTTTTTCATGATATTTTTTTAGAATCAACTTCCAAGGAAAGGGGTTGAATTTCTATTGTGGTTGGTGAACCATGACAGTAATACAAGGAAGACAAACTTTTTGGATGTGTTGTATAGTTAAAGACAGAATTTGTTGGGGAATGTTGGTATTGGAAATTGTTATTGATTTGATGGGGTTTTGCTGAATTTGGTAGGCGTTTGGTTGTATATGTCAACAAATTCAACTATAAAAAAGGTGTTTCAAATTCATGGAGTGTTAATTTACTTTTCACCAAAAAAAAATTGAGTGGGAGTGTTAAAATATGAAGGCTTGGTGTTAAAACCTCGAAGGTTAGTGTTAAAATCTGTAAATTATGTCATCTAAACATGTTGACATGGTTTAAATGTTTAAATGTCAGAATGTCATACATCTTCCTAACTGCATCAATTAATTTATAAACACTAATGATTATTCATACCTCAACATCCATTACAAGTCACATCAAACCAAAAAAACAGAATTAATAGGATTTAAATAGAATAACTCCACAAAAAAAAGAATATTTGAATTATTTTCAGATTTACATCATTGTCCACTCTAGAATTCCATTCTTTAGAAATAGATTATCCAGCATACACAAAAAATAGCACCCTCTCAAATTTGACACATCAATCTAGATTGGTATTGTTTCACCCTTTTTCACATGTGATTAATTTCTTTACAATGAGGAAGACACATCTTTAGTGGATGAAAAAAAGTTGCATCCATTTAATTGGTATATATCAACTCATTCAATTGTAACATAGGTTTTATAATCTAAAAATTATGTTATTTGAAATTCATGGAGTGTTAATTGACTTTTCAAAAAAAACAAAATAAAAAATGGAGTAGGAGTGTAAAAATATGGAGGCTTGATGTTAAAACCTATAAGGTTAATGTTAAAATCTATATATTATTTCATATAAACATGTTGAATTGGTTTAAATTTCATAATTTTGTACATATTTTTGAATGAATCAATTAATTTATAAAAACTATAGATTATTCATTCATCAATATCATTGTAAGTAACACAAAACCACATAAAAGCAGAATTAATATGATTTAAATAGCATAACTCCAAAAAATATTTAAATTGCTTTCATATTTGCATCATTTTCTCCTCTAACATTCCCTTATTTAGAAATATATTAGGTGGCATGCACAAAAAATATAACCCTCTAAAAGTTGTCACATCAACCTGGATTGGGATTTCTACACCTTTTTCATGTGTTACCAACTTCTTTACAATGAGAAAGAAAAATATTTGGTGGCTGCAATAAAGTTTCATCCATTTAATTTTTATATGTGAACACATTCAATTATAACATAGGTGTTACAATATAAAAAATATATTACATGAAATTCATGTGGTGTTAATTTACTTTTCACAAAAACTAAAACAAACAAAAAACTTGGAGCAGGAGTATTAAAATATGGAGGGGCAATGTTAACACATGGAAGATCGGTGTTAAAATCTATAAATTATGTCATTTAAACACATTGACTTGGTTTAAATTTCATAATTTCATACATATTTCTGACTTCACCAATGAATTTATAAAAACTAGTGATTATTCATACCTCAACATCATTTTAAGTAACACAAAACCAAAAAAACAAAATTAATAGGATTTAAATAGCATAAATCCACAAAAAACATATTGGAATTGTTTTTATATTTAAATCATTGACCCATCTAACATTAACTTCTTTAGAAATATATTAGGCAATATGAAAAAAAACAAAACCCTCTCAAAGTTATCACATCAACCTAGATTGGGATTTCTGTACCTTTTTCACGTGTCACCAACTTCTTTACAATGAGGAAGAAAATTATTTGGTGGCTACAAAAAAGTTTCATCCATTTAATTGGTATATTTTAATGATTTAAATTATAACATTGGTGTTAGAATCTAAAAATTATGTTATGTAAAATTTAGGGAGTGTTAAATGAATTTTCACAAAAACCAAAACAAAAAAAATACCCAGAGCAGAAGTGTTAAAATATAGAGGGTTGGTGTTAAAAACTGGAAGGTTAGTGTTAAAATATATAAATTATGTCATCTAAACATGTTTAATTTTTTAAAATTTCATAATTTCACACATCTTCCTGACTGCATCAGTTAATTTATAAACATTGGTTATTATTCATACCTAAATATCATTATGATTAAAACAAAACCACAAAAAAATAGAATTAATAGGGTTTAAATCATAGAACTTCACAAAAAAAATATTTGGATTATTTTTTATATTTACATAATTGTCCTATCTAACATTCCCTTCTTTAGAAATAGATTAGGCAGCATACACAAAAAATATCACCCTCTCAAAGTTTTCACATCAACCTGGATTGGTATTTCTTCACCTTTTTCACATTTTACTAACTTATTTACAATTAGGAAGACACATATTTTGTGGCTATAAAAAAATTTCATCCCTTTAATTAGTATATATCAATTCCCTCAATTATAAAATAGTTGTTACAATCTAAAAATTATGTTATGTAAAATTCATGGAGTGTTAATTAACTTTTCACAAAAACCAAAATAAAAAAACATGGAGCAGGAGTGTTAAAATATGGAGAGTTAGTGTTAAAAAACGGAAGGTCAATGTTAAAATATGTAAATTATGTCATCTAAACATTTTACCTTGGTTTAAATTTCATATTTTCATACATCTTCCTGATTTCATCAATTAATTTATAATCACTGGTGAGTATTCATACCTCAACATCATTGTAAGTAACACAAAACCAAAAAACCAGAATTAATAGGATTTAAATAGATGAACTCCAAAAAAACATATTTCAATTATTTTCCTATTTACATTATTGTCCACCCTAACATTCCCTTATTTAGAAACTGATTAGTCATCATATGCAAAAAAACAGCACCCTCTCAAAGTTATCACATCAACTTGGATTATGATTCCTGCACCTTTTTCATGTGTGACCAACTTCTTTACGATAAGAACAATGATAGAACTTTTTATTTTGGAATTGAGTCTCAATTTTATTGTGATATTATCTACCAAAAGGAATAGAATTATTTAGTGGTTTCAAAAAAATGATCCGTATAATCATTGTGTTTCAATTCAGTCAAATGTGGTATATCATTGGTCTCAACCAGATTCATAACTTCAAGATAAATATTTTTTTGGGTGTTAAAAAGATAACAATATTACACATATCTATACTATTTATCATGTACTTTTCTTATTTATCAACATGCATGAGCACAAGGTATCCCACTCATTTTCCATTCTTAACAATTACATTCCGGATTGGCTAGTTGTATAATGATATCCACATTATTAGTATGAACTAAAACAACATTATGTCCATATTTCTCTACTATTAAAGTTTCAACCCCTAACACATTCACCTTTAATTTTTCTTCAACATTGGGACCAACTTCATTTCTCCACCTTTTCATGTCTTCCTTAGAGGTAAAAAAATTTACTCAATTTCTCATGATGTTCATTAATTAACACACAAATATTGTGTCTCCTCTCCTTGGAAATACATGCATTGAATTATTTGGATAAATTAGTTGTGATGTGATCCCATAAATGGTGTGGAAATTAAGACATTTCCCACCTATCAACAGCACCATAATTTTCAACCCATCTTGACTATTTTTGAAAAAGATTCTCAAATTATTCATAGAAACATTGAAATCACAGTCCAAGTGAGAATAAGAAATTGCATCCAATAATTTCAATTCTCTTTCCTTAGTTCATATTCTCATTCCCCTACATAATTTTTTAATTTCAGATCTAAAATATTATTTCGCATGATGGTAACAATATGCATGTCTATCTCTATAAAAAATTGTTCTAGCAGCATCAGTAATCACATTGTATCGAAATATGGAGGTTCGAAGAGATCCCTTACCATATGTATGAATGTGTTCTGCACTTGTACTTAATGTATTTGATAATCAAATTATATTTATTAATTAATTAATTCAGAACCTCTTCCACATATATTTGATTTATTTTAATTTTATTAAGTTCATTTATGACCATTTTGATGAGTTATAAAGTTCGATTTTGTTGTTCTAGGAGCATTCGTTTCATGGTTTCATGGTTCATTCACTTGTATATAATTATGAAAGATTTTTCAAATGGAAATAAAACTTTATAATTTAAATGAAATGGTATTCATTAAATTCCATAAGTTTAAATTTTCTCATATGTCATTTTGTTTTTTGACATGATAATGATTCATTTGATAAAATGTTAATGGTAAATGTTTAGTTTATGTTGGCAATTTTTCCAACAATCTCAAACTAGTCTCATTTTATTTAATGTTATGGCCATATACTCTTTCCAAAATGTGAAACCATGTATAATATACATAACTAGTTCATTTTGATCAATTATAAGTGAATTTAAACCTTCCACAGAGGTATTAGTGGAAAAAAAACTCATCGTCCACAATGGAGGTTAACCGACATAATATGGACAATGGTTTCATTTTTCATTGAATAAGGGGAGATGTGAGGAGGGGTGGATAGAATATATTACATTAGAAATATAGAATTCCATTATATTGATGATAATTTATTTATTATGATTTTATGGATGAATGGGGTGAGGATAAGGTATAAGAAGAAAATAAATTAAAAGAGGTAGTTTGAGAATGTTACCTCTTGAATATCACCTCCTTGGAGGACCCCTTAAGAAACTTGGAATTGTTCTTTTGGTGATTCCAGAAGAACTTTTGAATAGGGAGAGAAGGTAGGATAGGATTTGTTAAATATTTTTCAAGATTCAAGGCTTAGAAGGTGTGGGGATAAGGGGTGGTGAGGGGTGGTATTTGTAGGGGGAGGAGGGGTGTTTTTTATTATTATATTCATTAGTTTATTATTTTAGAACAATTATATCAATAGTATTGATTCTTATGACTACATATAGTAAATAGTGCATGTGATTTTGATAAAATTGGTTCTTACATCATCCATGACTCAAAAATTCATGTATTTGGATTATAATGTTAAATACCATAAATTACCGCATTTCACTATTCATCCAAAATTCAACTATTTTAGAAAATTAACAAAAATTAAACCTAACCATTTTAAGATGTTTAGATTTCAAAAATATAATCCATTTTATTAAAATAATTTTCTAGATATGAGAAATTAAATTTTTAAATAAAAATCCCCATTTATCCAAAAAATACTGATTTTAATATTATAATTGATTTTATGGCCCTTTGAAAAAGTACTTATGGTCTCATAAAATTATAATATAATTATAATATAACATGATATTAATTTATAAATCCATTTTATGAAAATAAATTTTCTTTTAAATCGTTATATTCATTATAAAATTGAAAATAAAATAGTTAAGTTTTACAAAAAATGCCAATACTTAATTTATCATATTTAAAACATTTATTTACTTGTACCATGATATAAATATATCATATTTTAATTTTATAAGATACCTACATAGTATTTTAAATTTCCATAGGTGTGGTTTCTATTCGAACGATCATATTATTATTCCTAATGGTCAGATTGTTATTCCAACAGTCAGGTTATTATTCCAACGGATTGATTACTAATCCAACAGTAAGATTTATAATGGTCATATGGGTTCACTAGTTAATAAATATACCTCTTATTCCATTAATTATTCATTCACTTCTATTTTATCTCAATTATATATATAATTTTATCTTTAAAATGAATATTGTATTATTAACATTGTGATTTATTTCTACACCATTGTTCGTGAGTGAGGTCATTTTGGTGGATCGAGCAGATCTAAATTATCATATTATTATTCTATTATTTTCTATTTATTATCCCACTACAATATTTGTCATACTTATTGGTTTATTTTCTGGCTAATGTATCATTCTTCATTTATGAGAATAATGTTTTTTTGGTTTCTCTATGTGATGTATGTGCTTTATACCATATGAAATAATTATAAGAAGGGAAATTTCATTGATAAAATTCTTGTTCATTAAATTCTTACCCCCTTATGAAATTTCACCCTCAAAATTTCATTTTACATACTAAGGTTAAAACATGTGAGGGTAATTTTCCATCATCGCTTTCTCTGGTTCTCATGCTGCCTTTTTATATTTATGGATCCGTCATAGTACTTTGACCAGGTGAGTAGTCTTATTGCGTAAAACTTTATCTATATGGTCTAAGATCTTCACCGAATTCTCCTCATAAGTGATATAATTTTCCAGTTGTACAACCTCTAAATTCAGTACATGTGAGGGATCTAGTATGTACTTCCTTAGGAGGGATACATGGAATACATCATGTACTTGAGACATGGTTGGTGGAAGTGCAGTTAGATAGGCCACAACTCTAACGCAATCAATAATATTAAAGGGGATGATATACCTGGGACTTAGGTTTCCCTTCTTCCCAAATCTCATGACACTCTTTCATGGAGATATATGGAGTAACACCTTATATACAACTTCAAACTCCAGGTCACGTTGATGATTATCTGCATAGATCTTCTATCAACTTTGGGAAACCCTAATGTGTTTCTGAATGGTATTCACCTTTTCTACCATTTACTTGTAAATTTCAGATCCCAGAAGCTTGTGTTCACCAACTTCAACCTAGTATGCATGTGTTCTACATCTTTTCCCATAAAAGGAATCATATATATCCATTTGTATACTTAAGTGGAAACTATTATTGTAAGTGAATTCAACTGGAGAAATATATTGGTCCCATTATCCTTTTATTTCCATCAATAATTCTCTCAACATATCTTCCAATGTATGAGTAGTCCTCTCAGACTGGCCATCAATCTAGGTATGATAAGTTGTACTGAAGTTCAGCTCAGTATTTAGGGAATGTTGCATACTTTTCCAGAACTTGGAGGTAAATATCAAATCTTTATCGGATATAATTTATAATGGTACTGCATTCATACTCACCACTTAATTGATGTATATCCATGCAATTTTATCAAGTTAGAAGCCCTCTCAGATTATAATAAAGTGAGCATTCTTTGTAATACAATTCATAATAACCCATATAGTAGTATTTCCTCTGGATGTCTTCAGAAGTTCGGTGAAAAAGTACATGTTGATATTTTCCCATTTTCATGTAGGTATGGGTAATGGTTTTATCATCCCCTTATAATTTTTCCTTTTATCCTTCATTTTCTATCATACCAAGCACTTTTATGTATATTTAGCGACCTTCTTCTTCATATTTTCTCACCAATAGTTCTCTCAGAGATATCGATATATCTTTGTGCTCCCTGGGTGGGTGGAGAAGGTCGAGCTATGTGCATCATTCAAAATATACCTCTTTATCTTGGTATTTTATGGTACACATAGTTGTGAACCAAATCTTATGACTCCTTCCTCATCACTTTTGAACTCTGAGGATTTCCCATTTCTGATAGCTTCCACCTTCTTCTAAATTTCCACATCATCTCTTTAAGCATCCTCTATATTCTATAAAATGGATGGTTGATTAATCATTTGATAAAGGAATGATTATTTTTCTTTATTATTCTCATGTGCATCATTTTCAAGTTATATAATATTGGATCCTTCTCAATTCTCGTCATTGCTAAAGTTCCATGATCATTTCTACTTAGAGTATCTGCCACTTTATTTGCTTTACCAAGATGGTAGTGGATTGATCAGTCATAATCCTTGATAAGCTCTAACCATATTCACTAGAGAATATTAAGCTCCTTCTATGTGAATATATATTTGAGGCTCTTGTGGTCAGTATATATCTCACACTTCTCCCCATGAAGATAATTCTTCCATATTTTCAATGTGAAGATCATAGTTGTCAACTCTAAATCATGTGTGGGATATATTTTCTCATGAACTTTCATCTTCCTTGAGGTGTAGGATATCACTTTATCATTTTACATAAGTAAAAAACCAAAAACCATATTTTATGTATCGTTGTATACCATAAAGAGCTTCCCACTTGTGGGTATTGTAAGTATTGGTGTAGTGATAAGCCGCTATTTCAATTCTTTGAAGCAGTCTTCGCATTCATTGTTCTAGAAAAACTTTACTCTCTTCTGAGTCAACTTAGCTACTTGGTTTGAAAATCATGAGAAGTTCATCACAAATCATCGATAATACCCATATAGACCAAGGAGACTGCGGATATATGTTACAGATACTGGTCTGGTCCACTCCTTAATTGCCTTTATCTTAGAGGGGTCCACAGGTATCTCTTTGTCAGTGATAAAATCGCCCATGAAAGATATTTCCTCCATCCATAACTCACATTTACTATACTTTTCATATAGTTTTTCCCTTTATAAATTCTTTAGCACAGTATTTAAATGCTCCTCATTCTCTCCCTTGTTCTTAGAGTATATTAGAATATCATCTATAAATACTACCAAAAATTTGTCAAGGTATTCTCTAAAGACTCTATTCATTAAGTTCATGAATGTTTTTGGACCATTAATGAGTCTAAATGGAATCACTTGGAACTCATAGTGTCCATACCTCATTCAAAAGTTAGTCTTGGAAATATAATCCTTCTTCACCTTTAATTAGTGATATCCTGACTGAAGGTCCACTTTTGAGAAATACATGGACTCACATAGTTTATCGAAAAATTAATCTATTCATGGAATGGGATACTTGTTCTTTATTGTGATTTTGTTAAGCTCGAGATAATTAATGTAGAGGCACATTAATCCATCCTTCTTCTTTATGAAGACGACTGACACACCCCACGGTGAAGTACTCGGGCATATAAAACTCATGTCCAGATTCTATTGTAACTTCTTATTTAGTTCTTCTAACTCAATGGTGGTCACCCTATAAGGAGTCTTTAATACGGGCAGATATCCAAGTATAATTTCAGTTAATAACTTAACCTCTCAGACAGAAGGAAGACCTGGAAATTATCCAGGGAACACATTGGTGTAGTCCCTTATAATGGGCATGTCTTCAATCATGATCCTCTCCTTTTTCTCAATCATTTGAGATAGATATGCTTGATCATAAGGCAATATTATCTATTCTTGAGAAGAATATTCCAAAGTATATTCATCCACCTCTTTACATTTGTACATAACTAGAGGATGTCTCGGGATGTGAAGAGTGATCTCCCTCTCCTGATAGTTGATGTTGTAATTATATAAAGATAGTCAATCCATTCAAAATATAACATCAAACTTCACCAAAAGAAGTAAGATGAGATTTTTTTGGGAGGTTTATTCCACAAACATTGATCGGGGAGGAGTTATATACTTTATATGCAATAATTTTCCCATTCACTATTATCACTGATAACTCAGCCTCCATATTTTTAGGTGTTGTTTGAATGGTTCTACTGAACTTACAAAATATGAAAGAATGTGTAGAACCAGAATCAATTTTTTTTACTATTCTTTAATGAATAGTCAGCGTACCTGTCACCACATCATTTTCAGGATCCACCTTAGAAGTAGTGATAGCATATTCCCTTCCTTGATGCCTTTGAGGTTGTTTTCCTTGATTGTTTCCAACAACCCTTGGATTAGGGCATTAGATCACATAATGTGTGTGTTCCTTGTAGTTGAAACATTATAATGTAGGCTGAGTGTTAGTATGAAATTTCCTTTATTTTTCCACATTTGTGGGATAATTCATATCCCTTCAACAATTATAAGGTTGATGCCCCGATTTTCTATATTTGAAGCATCTCCTGGTTCCCTTAAGATAGTTCTCGAGATGCTTCTCCCCACACTTTTGACATGTGGGGTAATGGGTTTTCTTTCCTTTATGGAATTTATCTATTGGTCCTCCCATATTGAACTTCATTTTCCTCTTTTTAACTATAAGCTCATGATACCACTAAGAGTATCCAATCTCCATCTCAACTTTAAGGGTACAACAGACAATTTTCTCATAACTATCAAATTCTTCAATCATTAATTATTTTTTTAGACTCAAATTTAACCCACTAAAGAAGCGATCCGCCTTGGTTTCAGTGTTCATGAAAAAACTAGAGGTGTGTTGTGAAAGACTTGTTAATTTTTCCTCATACACCCAGATAGACTCATCTTCATTTTTCTTAAGTTCGAGGAACTCCCTCTTCATCTTAAGACAGATAGTTCGAGGAAAATATTTATTGAAAAATATTTTCTCGAATCCTTCCCATTCCATGGAATCAATTTCCTCTTTAGATTTAATTTTCTTTATCAGTGTCCACCACTAATCAACTTCTCCATCAAAATGATAGACTGCCAGCATGATTTTCTCCTCTTTTGAGCACTGTAGGATAGATAATATCTTCTCAATGGAGTTAAACCATTTTTCTGTGATGAGGGGATCAGAATATCTAAAAAATATAAGAGGCATTTTCCCTTAAAGGATTTGACCATAACATGATCTTTCTTAGGATGAGGAGGTCGTTCCACATGATTTAAGTTATTATTCACAACTTGATCCAGTTGATCCAGTATTGTCATGAAGTCCTAATCTCCCATTCCCATCAGATTTGCATCTCATTGGGGCAATCATCACATTGCATATCACATTGATTGTTGGCATGGGTTCTCATATTTCCTTCCATTGACTAGAAAAATAAAATTAAAATTAGGAGGGGCTTGAATAATTATATAATGAGTATATAAAAAGGAAATTATGAACATAGAAGGATAAGCTTATAAATGAAAAGTATATCCAAACTTATGATTCCCTGGGTTTCAATCTAGGTTATAAATGGTGATAGAATTATTCATAGAGTTCTTACTAAAATTTTTTAGTCCTAATCCCCAAAAATAACTAGAACATCCTCTGATATCAACTATAGTGACTCAATATTTTTACACATATTAATACGTGATTTTAAGCATAGTTATCTATTAAATACAAACCAAGGATCGAAAATCCTAGTGTATTTTGAAGACTATATACATTATTAGAAGAGATGAAACTAGAATAAAACATATTTTATTAATCCCTATAATGAGCTCCTAACTCCCTTTGATCTCCTATAACTGCATAGGATAATCTTGGGAATACATAGACAAAAGGGATGAGCTAAAAATCCCAATAAGGAAATAAATATGGAAGAGAAGCATAGTGCATGAATCAGAAGGCATAACATAATAACATAAAAGGAATGGATCATGAATAAACATATAGTGTCTTGAAATATAGAATATGGAATCATATGATCATGGCAATATAGGAATGTGGAAGAAATATATATCATGACATAAACATGATTCAAGGCTAACTGTCAAGATGATATCACATGGTGGATAGAGTCCTGTAATGGATTAGGTTTACTCCCTAACCCCATATATAACATCTCATGAGACTAAAACATTACTCAATGCATTAGAGTGATATCTAGAAAAAACCCATCATAGCATGTTCATGAATATGTGTGTCATATTAAGAAATTAAATAGAAGGCATAAACATGTGGATTACCCATAGAAAGAAATGGGTTTCGTAATTATGTCATAAGACATAACCAAAGGGAGTATCATAATGGTATTCTTGAAAGAGTGGATTAAATAATTATTGGACATTCATAACATAAAAATAAGAATATATCATGAATAAATATTTCCAATTGAAGTGAAAACATGAAAAATAGTGTTTAGGTAACTTTAGAATTGTGCCACTTTAGTGCGGTTTTAAGGAAAAGAATAGAGTTTTTAAAGCGGATAAAGAAATAATTATTTCCATAAAACCAGAAATGAACTAAAAAATTTTTTCATTATAAAATTAGTGATTTTAGAAAAAAAAATTGTGGCTTAAAACATTTTATTGATTGTACTTGAAAATGGGTACGAAACAGAGAAGTTCACTTTAATTGAGATTGCTTTTTGAGAGGAATTGAGAAGGGAACCTTTTTAAAACATGTATTTCCCATCAAAGAAAGATTAATTGAGATAGATATATATGTGTTGGACATATATACAGAATATGGAATAATTATATAAGAATAATGAAGAGATAAACTGAGGCAAAGAGAGGTAAAGTGTCGCCTAAAGGAAATATGGAGGTTCAGAGAGATCCCTTACCAAATGTATGAATGTGTTCCGCACTTGAACATAATGTCCTAGATAATCAAATTAGATTCATTAACTAATAAATTCAAAACCTCTTCCACATATATTTGATTTATTATAATTTTATTAGTTCATTTATGGCCATTTTGATGAGTTATAAAGTTCGATTTCTTTGTTCTAGGAGCGTTCGTTTCATGGTTTCATGTTCCATTCACTTGTATATATTATGAAAGTTATTTCCAAATGGAAATAAAAATTGAGAAGTTAAATTTAATGGTATTAATGAACTTCCAAAAGTTTAAATGGTCCCATATATTATTCTGTTTTTTGAAATGAGGATGATTCATTTGGTAAAATGTTTAATTTATTTTGGCGGTTTTTTCAACCATCCCGAACTAGTTTCATTTTATTTAATGTTATGGCCATATACTCTTTCCAGAATGTGAAACCACATATAATATACATAATTAGTTTATTTTTATTAATTTTTTGTAAATTTAAACCTTCCATGAAGGTATTAGTGGAAAACAAAGACTCATCGTCCATGACGGCGGTTAACCGACATAATATCGAAAATGGTTTTGTTTTTCATTGAATAAGAGGAGATGAGAGGAGGGGTGGATAGAATATATTCCATTAGAAATATAAAATTCCAGTAAAAACATGATATTGTATTTATTATGCTTTTATGGATGAATGAGGTGAGGAGAAGGTAGAAGAAGAAAAGAAATTAAAAGAGGTAGTTTGAGAATGTCACCTCTTGAATATCACCCCCTTGAAGGACTCATTGGAGAACATGGAATTTTTCTTTTTGGTGAGACCAGTAGCACTTGGACATGGAGACAATGGGGAGGAGAGGGTTTGGTAGTGATTTGGAAAGATTCAAGTCTTAGAAGGTGTGAGGAGAAGGGGTGGTGTTTATAAGGGTAGGAGAGGGGTGTTTTTTATTATTATATTCATTAGTTTATTCTTTTGGAACAAAACTATTAATAGTATTGATTCTTGTGGCTATATATAGTAACTAGTACATGTGAGTTCGAATTAGTGGGTGCTTACATCATCCATGACTCAAAAATTCATATATTTGGCTTTTAATGTTAATTATCGTAAATCATTGTATTTCACTATTCACCCAAAATTCAACTATTTTAGAAAATTTTCAAAGTTCACTCTAACCATTTTTCAACATGTAGATTTAAAAAATGGAATGTGTTTATTAAAATAATTTTCTAAATATGAGAAAATTAATTTTAAAATAAAAACCCCCCTTTATTTGAAAAATATTGATTTTAATATGATAATCGATTTTATGGCCCTTTGAATAATTACTTATAGTATCATAAAATTATCTTATAATTATAATACAACATAATATTAAAATATGAATCCATTTTATGAAAATAAATTTTATTTTAAATCATTATATTCATTATAAAATTGCAAATAAAACAGTTATGTTTTACAAAAATATCAATACTTGTCATTTTTAAAATATTTATTTACTTATACCATGATATAAATATATCATATTTTCATTTTATAAGATACCTAAATATTATTTTACATTTCCATAGGTGAGGTCACTATTCTAACGGTCAAATTAATATTCCTAACGGTCGGATTACTATTCCAATGATCAGGTTACTATTACAATGGTTAGATTATTATTCCAACGGTCAAATTCATAACGATCATATGGGTTCACTACTTCCTATAAATACCTCTTATTCCATTCATTATCCACCACTTCTAATTTCTATCAAGTATATATATACTTTCATCTTCAAAATGAATATTGTATTATTAACATTATGTTTTATTTCTACAACTTTGTTTGTGAGTGAAATCATTTTGGTGGATCAAGAAAATCCAAATTATCATGTTCTTATTCTATTATTTTCTATTTCTTGCCTCACTGTAATATTTGGCATACTTATTGGATTATTTGCTTACTAATGTATCATTCTTTATTAATGTGAATAATGTTTTGTTGGTTTCTTTATGTGATGTATGTGCTTTATACCATATGACATAATTATAAGAAGGGAAATTTTGTTGATAAAAGTCTGGATCGTTACAAACTTCTATTAGTCTATTGCGTATCCAAGAGATTAACATATATGATTGCTCTGGGACCCCATATATTCCACCAACTTCTTTTTCATTAGCTCTTAATGCTTGACGGTGTGTAAGAGATATACCATAATCTCTGTATAAGTCATCTTTAATTTCATTGGTAGATTTTTCCACATTTGACTTCACCTTATCACAAATGATATATGACATTTCACTAAGGGAAAAATGACTTTTTGCGATGGGTTATTTGTGACGGGATATATTCCCATCGCAAATAGTCCATCGAAAAGGTTATCTATGACGGGGACATCAACCTATCGCAAAAGGTTCGGTGCGGTTTGTGCGCCAAACCGCGGGAAGGGTATTTGCAACGGAGAGTGCCTCCCCGTCGCAAATACCCGACGGCAGTAAATACTATTTGTGACGGGATATGTCCTCGTCGCAAATAGTGTGTCGGCAGGTCACTATTTGCGACGGGACCCATCACAAATACCCTTTTAACCGCCGACAGTAATTAATGCGGTTGAAGGTATTTGCGATGGGTCTCATCGCAAATAATGTAACCTATATATACCCCTCATCCGTTTTTTCCTTTCTTCCTCTCTATTCCTACTTTCTCTCTTTAAACTCTAATTTTATAGCTAAAATTTCTCTGAGTTAAATTTTTTTTACGAACAGATTTTGAAGTCATCTACACCTATAAGAGATCAAGTTTAAAGGTATATATGTTTTATTTAATTTAATATTTATTTCATTTTTTTATATTATTTTTAATTATTGTTAATTAGTTGTAATTAAATTAGATTTGGATTGTTTTGTTATCAGTATTTATTTGTAGTAATAAATTCAAATTATTAGTGTTAATTATTAATAATCAGAGGTAATTAGGAATTATTAACGATAATTAGTAATGAATATAAATAATTAGCGGTAATTAGTAATTAGTAGCGGTAATTAGCAATAATTAATAGTAATTAATGCTAATTAGTAATAATTAGCGCTAATTAGTAATAATTAACAATAATTAGTAATAATTAGTAAAAAATAGTAATAAATACTAATAACTAGTAATAAATACTAATAATTAGTAATAATTACTAATAAATAGTAATTATTACAAATAAATAGTAAAAATAGTAAAAATTAATAAAAATTAGTAAAAAATAGTAACAAATAGTAATAATTAGTAACAAATAGTAATAATTAGTAACAAATAGTAATAATTAGTAATAATTAGCAATAATTTGTAATAATTAGTAATAATTAGGAATAATTAGCAATAAATAGTAATAATTAGCAATAAATAGTAATAATTAGCAATAAATAGTAATAGTTTGGAATAAATAGTAATAATTAGTGATAAATAGTAATAAATAGATATAATTAGATATAATTAGGAATAATTAGATATAATTAGGAATAATTAGATATAATTAGAAATAATTAGATATAATTAGGAATAATTAGATATAATTAGGAATAATTAGATATGATTATGAATAATTAGATATAATTAGGAATAGTTAGGATTAATTAGGAATAGTTAGGATTAATTAGGAATAGTTGGAATTAATTAGTAATAATTATGATTAATTAGTAATAATTAGTAATAATTAGTAATAATTAGGATTAATTAGGATTAATTAGTAATAATTAGGATTAATTAGTAATAATTAGGATTAATTAGTAATAATTAGGATTAATTAGTAATAATTAGGGTTAATTAGTCATAATTAGGATAAATTAGTAATAATTAGGATTAATTAGTCATAATTAGGATTATTCGAATTATTTTATTATTAATATTATAATAATATAATTTTTTATATTATTAATATTAGTATTAGTATTATATTATATTATATTATTTATATTAATAGTTTTAATAATATTATTATTTTCTAATATTAATTTATCATAATTTTATTGAATATATTTTTTATTATTTTATTAAGTATTTGTGACGGGACTATTTGCGACGGGAAAACAGACCCGTTGCAAAAAGGTTTTTTATATATAAACGGAGAATTATTTGCGATGAGTAATCGTGTCATCGCAAAAAATACTATTTGCGACGCCGTTTTCTGCAACGGAATATTTGCAACGGGACCCTGTCGCAAAAGCTTATTTGCGACAGGATCCCGTCGCAAATACCTCAAATTCTAGTAGTGTTTAAATTGTTAGTCTATCTTGAGTTGAGTGAATATGAGCATTTTGAAAAGTTTTCACACAAAGAAATGGAGTAGAATTCCCCATGCCATATGATGTTAATTTCCACATACAACTCCCAACTTTGCTTTTTAAAAATAATCTTTTCAGGACTATTCCTTACATATTCATAGTCAACCCTGTGTACAATGATATACTTGAAGATCATCTCCCTCAATGCTTTGGGTGATGGAAAAAATTGGCCAAAATTCACCGATAATTCATTCCATTTTGAAGGATTTAACTCTGGCATCAAGCATGAAACACTACTAATTGCGCAAGATAGCACTTGAAAATCACCATTAGATGATAAACTTTGTTCTGAATTTCTACTAGCTAATTCAACCATAAAATTTAAATAGAAAATGTAAATACATAACATGTGAACATAATATTAATATAAAATAATTTTGATATGTCATTACCTTTGATCTAAATCCACTATCGACTTCAAGCATTCCTCTAACCTTAAAATAATGTAAACATGAGAAAAAGGTTCATTGAATGTGAACAATTGCTCAGCTCCCCCATCATCTATAAGGTCTAAAAAATACCATTGTCAAATTTTAACGTGTATTTTAAATCTAATAACGACACATTACACATCATAATTGAATATGTCTATCTTGATATTTCATCAAATGAAATTTCTTCTATTAGCACTTTATGTAATGATCTCCCACCTTCACAATGTATTTTTTCTTGTGAATCGCCAAAAAATACTCCATCAAAATGAAAATAACAAAATATTTCTTTTTCCAAATAAATAAATCAAAATAAATACAGGTGGTATAGAATTTACATAAAATATAGTTTTAGATACAATAAGCGTAGGGAGAAGGGCAAGAGCATCATAATATTTACAGAAAATATGGTTTCATATACAGTAGTAGTAGGTAGAAGGGCAAGAGCGATATGTTGTTGGTGAGAGAGGAGTCGTGGTGGACGGAGAGCACTCTTATGAGCAAGATGATTGTGGCACGAGAATGATGACTATAGTAGATGACAGCGGGACAAACACAAGACTGGAGGAGCATGCTGAAGAATGACTGGAGGAGCAAGGGGGTGGAAAGTGGATGAGCGTGAGAGAAGAGGTGGCGGGAGAGGAGGCGGTGGGTGGACAAGCGGGGGGAAAGGATGCGGTGGTATGATCGTGTGGGGGGGGAAGGTCTAGGGGTGGAGGGAATTAGGTCCGATGCCGGAGGGAATTAGGTTCGAAAAGGGGGTGAGTTTTCTAAAGTATAAAGGTCATTTACATGCATCGTAAAAAAATAATACCCTCAGTTTTACATTTTATCAATTATGTGTTCTCGATTCAAATTATGTCGTGTTCCGTAAGTGTCACTCTAATGATATTGTTAAGTGGATGAATGGAGAAATAGTGGGCACAAAATCATCCAGCAAACAACATTGAAGAGCAGATTGGTGCTAATTGAAACAAGAACGGACAAAGAATAAAATGCAGAAAAGAAAATTGCAGAAAGATAAAGAACAACAGAATTTACGTGCTTCGGATCCCTTTGGATCCTACTGCACGGCAAGAACACCCCACACACGCCTTGTATTATTAATCTCAAAAGAACAAACAGATTACAATGGAACAAATACTCCCAAATAGAGATGAACAACAGGGATAACAGATTTCCAGGATTTCAATAAACCCGCAAGAAGGGAAGGAAATACTCACAACGCCGGGCTAAATATTGCATGGCCGTCCTGTTCTCTTCAAGCACACACCTGGATCTGGTTTGAATGGTTCTCTTGGGCTGGCCGTCGAAGTGCTGATGCCGATTCGAAGCCATGACGGAGCTCCACCAGAAGCGGCACACCAGCTGTGTGTCGTGGAGTCCGTTGCCGTCGAGGTCACCCTACACGGGTTCGAGTGCCAGGATCCGTGGAAAGCGAAGCGCTGTGATCTCTGGAGGAAGTGAAGCCGAGAGTGAAGTTGAAGATCGTCCCAGATGTGTGTTGAAGCAGGGGTGATTAAACCCCCTACGATCGATGGTTTGAAGAAACGGCCAGAGTCACCCCAGGTCGCCACGAAGCATAACCGAAGCAGAAATCTCACTGAGAGGTTTCATTCTGTTCGAATGATGATGCCAAGATGAACGGCCTAGCATGATTGGGCGGTGATGAAGATCGATGGCCACAATGCAAAGGCCGGCTAGAACTGGATTGCCAATGTGGCAAAGCTTATGCGGTAGAAATAATAACATAGGCATGTGGTGTTAATATAAAAGGTGAGTAAATGATGAAATGAATATAAAACATTATTGAAAATGAATTTAAATAAAAACAAGAATGAATGAATTCATTAATTCATTAATTCACAAAACTCCACCATTTTTAATTAAATTCAGGTATGTTCTTGCACCTAGGGTTATGGAATAGGAACCAAGTTCAAAGTATCTAGGCAATATTTGAACTTAGATAGAATGACAGCTTTAGTCAAACTATCAGCTGGATTTTTATCAGTGTGTATCACACGGTTCCTTGTTCTATCACATCTCTAATAAAGTATAATCTAATGTCTATGTGCTTTGATTTACCATGGAAAACTAAATTTTTAGACAAATGTAATTCAAATTGACTATCAGAGAAAACATTAATAACTGAATCATAAAGCTTGAGTTCATAAGACAAGCCTTTAAGCCACAAGGCTTCCTTTACCGCCTCGGTGAGTGCAATGTACTCGGACTCAGTGGTGGAGAGTGAAACAATGGACTGCATGTTGCACTTCCATGAAACAGGCCCACCGCAGGCAGTGAACACGTATTCAGTCAATGATTTTCTGGTGTCAATGTTACCTGCATAATCATCATCTACAAAGACTACCAAAATGTTAGAAGTATAAACATTTTTACCAAAGCATAAAGGCAAATTAGATGAACAAGATAGATATCTGAGAATCCATTTGAGGGCATGCCAATGGGGCTTCCCAGGAGCGGCCATAAATATGCTCAGGGTACAGATAGCAAAAGCAATGTGAGGCCTGGTGCAAATCATAGAGTAAATTATACTACCAACAATGCTAGCATATGGAATTTTAGACATAAATTTCAAGTCGTCATCAGCAGTGGGTGCTTGTGTTAAAGACAACTTAAAGTGTTGAGCAAGAGGTACATTTACAGGTTTGAGAGAATCAAATATGTATCTCTTTAAAATATTTAAAATATAAGCATGCTGAGACAAGTAGAGCAATTTGTTAGATCTATCTCTAATGATTTCAATACCTAAAATCTGCTTAGCTGCACCTAAGTCTTTCATTTCAAAGTTTCCTTTTAATTGGGATTTAATTGAAGTGATAAAACTCATATTCTTACATATGATAAGCATGTCATCTACATAAAGCAGAAGGTAAATCATACAACCTTGAATTGACTTGAAGTAGACACATGCGTCATACTGGATCCTGGTGAATTGGTTATTTAACATAAAAGAATCAAATTTTTTATACCATTGCCTTGATGCCTGTTTTAAACCATACAAAGACTTATTCATAAGGCACACTTGGTTGGGTTTGAATTCCTTTGAATAACCTTCAGGAGGCTTCATGTAGAGTTTTTCATTCAAATCCCCGTGTAAGAAGGCAATTTTAACATCAAGTTGCTCGATGTGCAGATCGAGATAGGCAGCGAAGGCTAACAGGAGTCGGATGGAAGAGTGTTTGACAACAGGGGAAAAGATTTCAGCATAGTCGATTCCCTCTCTCTGAAGAAATCCTTTGGCAACCAGCCTAGCTTTAAACCTTACTTTATTTCCCTCTGTGTTGTCTTCCTTTCTCTTGTAAATCCACTTGGACCCAATCACTTTAGCATTCACAGGTTTTTTAACAATGGTCCAGGTGTGATTTTTCTTTAGATATTGCATCTCTTCATTCATGGCTATGATCCAATGCTTTGAATCCTTATCCTTTAAAGCTTGCCTATACGATTGAGGATCATCGTCGATGAGATCCTGGGCCACATGAAAGGCATATGATGTCATATCATACTGGCTAAACCGAGCAGGAGGTCTAGAGACTCTCCTTTGTCTATCTCGGGTTAATTGATAATCTTGATGATCGGTGGAAGGTTTGGAATCAGAGTCTGAACCAGAACTCGTCTCAGAGTCAGCCGCATCAGTGGGCTGAGGAGGAGGAGGAATAGACTGAACATCAGTCTCCACATGAGTAAATGACTCATGTTCATCAGACTTATGAGAGTCTAGATCACAACTGCCAGGCGTGTCAATCCTGGTCTTAGGAGCAGAAGACTCATGGAAGACAACGTCTCTACTAATAATGCATCGTTGGTATCCCGGTTTATCCACCTAGAGTTTATATCCTTAACACCCTTGGGATAACCAACAAAGATGCACTTGAGGGCTCTAGGTTCAAACTTGTCAGTCTTGATGTGGGCATAGGCTGTACACCCGAAAACCCTTAAGTATGAATACGAAGGGGGCTTGCCGGTCCATAGTTCTTCTGGAGTGATGAATTGATTCGTAGAAGAGGGACACCTGTTAATCAGGTACACTGCAGTGCTAGTGGCCTCGACCCAAAAGGATTTGGGGAGTCCCGAGTGAGCAAGCATGCTACGGACTCTTTCAAGGATAGTCTGATTTATCCTCTCTGCTAGGCCATTCTGTTGGGGAGTTTCCCTAACATCTGATTTTTTTTTGAGGATGTATACCCAAACCTTCTTGGAGTAATCATCAATAAAAGTGACGAAATAGAAACCTCCACCATGAGAGGAGGTCCTGGCCGGCCCCCACAAATTCGAATGGATGTAATCAAGTGGGGCGGCTGCCTTGAAGGAGGATCTATTGAAGGTCACTCTTTTAGCCTTTCACATCACACAATCTTCACAAAATGGGAGATTCGTAGGTGTGATGTCATTCAGCAATCCTTGCTTGCTGAGTTCTTCAAGCCCTTTGGAGCTTACATGCCCCAACCTTCTATACCAGAGCATAGTGTTGTCAGTGTTCGTATTGTAAACACTACCCAACTGTCTTGAATGGGTCCTGCCATTCAAGACATACAAACCATTCACAAGGGATCCTTTGATAATGGTTCTTGATCCTTTTGAGACTTTGATAGTACCAGATTCAGATCTAAAAGTATATCCCTTTTGATCTAGGACTCCTAGGGAGATCAAGTTTCATTGAAAGTTGGGGACCCACCTTACATCAAGTAGGGTGATGATGGAATGGTCATCCAATTCTAACAGGACAGATCCTCTGCCCTCAACCTTGCATTTCTTGTTATTCCCTAATAGGACGTCCCCTTCCACTTTCTCGACCAGCTCTAAGAAGGACTCTCTATGGGGACACATATGGAAGGAGCAGCCAGAGTCGAGGACCTACTCACGGTCGAGTGTAGGGATGGACACATTTAGAACTTCGGCTGTGTCATAACTAGAGTCAACAATAAGAGACTGGTCAGCGGGATGCGCGCGCTCTTGCTCTCTCTTAAGCTTCCTACATTCGGGCTTAGTATGCCCAAGCTTCCCACAATGGAAGCAAGTAACTTTTCTATCTTTGTTATCATTATTCTTTGACTTTCGTTCATGCGTAGGTTCTTTGCTGTTACTACTTTTATCTCTGCTAAAATGTTTCTTTTTTCTTTTAACCTGAGGTCTACCCCTAGTGAACAAACTCTCAGCCTCACTTTTCGCCTTAGGTTTTGAGTGAAGGTCCTTAGATAGAAGGGCAGACTTGATTTCTTCTAGAGTCAAGGAGTCACGACCATACATCATGGTCTCGACCAAGGTGTTATAGCTATGGTCTAGAGAGATCAGGAGAATAATAGCCTGATCCTCATCATCTACCGTGACATCTATATTAGCTAAGTCAAGCATGATTTTATTGAACTCATCAAGATGAGATTTCAAGGAAGAGTCTGGTCTCATCCTAAAAGTGAACATGTGGTGCTTCTTATAGAGCCTACCAACTAGGGAGGCAGTCATGTAGAGCTTCTCTAACTTGAGCCAGATGCCGGCAGCAGTGGACTCGAAAGCCACTTCTCTAAGGACTTTATCTCCTAAGGACAACAAGAGGGAACTATGGGCTTTAACTAAAGTGTCATTGGGGACCGGTTGGTATTCAGTTATGGATTGACCAGCTTCGTTTACAGTTGTTATGAGTTTAGTAGGCCCAGACAGGGCATCAATAAGGCCTTGTTGGACTAATAATGCCTTCATTTTTATACGCCATAAATTGAAGTCATTATCTCCATCAATTTTTTCGATTTCATACCACATTGTTGACATATTTATATAGTGAGTTGATGCCAAGTAATTGGGGACAACAAGAGCGTACGCCCCCAAAAGACTGGTCAATACTCACTTGGTATAAATTTGTACAATGTGTAATGAAAAACAAAATGATTTGGTCAAGATAATAATTTCAGTCTTAAAAGAAATTTTAAAGACAATAATAAAATGGCAGAACAAAATGGATACAAAGTGCGGAAAACATAAACCCGATTTATTAAAACAACTAAGAGCAAGCTAGACAACGAACCGAAACCAGTAAACTGGATTTTAATAAGCCTGGAACAGAATACAGAAAATGGCAGATTCAACAGGTTTGTAAACAGTACAAAGTGGGATGCTAATTAAAATACAGACAACCAATTAATATGTAATAGAACAAGAAACAAATTTTAAAACACAATGTAAGCAGTGACTTTGAAACCGAGCAGATTGTGAGTATCTAAATTGAAATCAGAACAACCAGCCGTAAACAGACATGCAATAAATGAGGCACTACAATTCTAAACTAAAATTCACGAATGGAAGAATTGGCAAAGAATCGAACAGCAAAGAAAATAATAGGAACAGAATCAAATCAGCAGCCGAATGGTGGCTCTGATACCACTTGCTAAGCGGATGAATGGAGAAACAGTGGGCACAAAATCATCCAGCAAACAACATTGAAGAGCAGATTGGTGCTAATTGAAACAATATCGGACAAAGAATAAAATGCAGAAAAGAAAATTGCAGAAAGATAAAGAACAACAGAATTTACCTTTGGATCCTAACAAATACTCCCAAACAGAGATGAACAACAGGGATAACATATTTCCAGGATTTCAATAAACCCGCAAGAAGGGAAGGAAATACTCACAACGCCGGGCTCAATATTGCCCGGCCGTCCTGTTCTCTTCAAGCGCACGCCTGAATCTGATTCGAATGGTTCTCTTGGGCTGGACGTCGGAGTGCCGATGCCGAGTCGAAGCCGTGACGGAGCTCCACCAGAAGCGGCACACCAGCTGTGTGCCGCGGAGTCCGTTGCTGTCGAGGTCACCTTACACGGGTTCGAGCGCCAGGATCTGTGGAAAGCGAAGCACTGTGATCTCCGGAGGAAGCGAAGCCGCGAGTGAAGTTGAAGATCGTCTCAGATGTGTGTCGAAGCAGGGGTGATTAAACCCCCTGCAATCGACGGTTCGAAGAAACGGCCAAAGTCACCTCAGGTCGCCACGAAGCATAACCGAAGCGGAAATCTCACTGAGAGGTTTTGTTCTGTTCGAACGATGATGCCAAGATGAACGGCCCAGAAGAATTGGGCGGTGATGAAAATCGACGGTCACAATGCAAAGGTCGGCTGGAACCGGATTGCCAACGTGGCAAAGCTTATACGGGAGAAACAATAACAGAGGCATGATGTGTTAATATAAAAGGTGAGTAAATGATGAAATGAATATAAAACATTATTGAAAATGAATTTAAATAAAAACAATAATGAATGAATTCATTAATTCATTAATTCACAGATATCAAACTGAAACTGTTATCAAAGACCCCAGAAACTTAAAAGTTATAAAAAAAATTGGGATGGATCCCAACCATCCAAAGCAGAAACACCACAGCAGGAGTGCCGCAGAAAACTACATTTTTTTATTAGTTGGTGACAATAATTGAATGAAAATGACAGAAACACCACCGTCGGCGAGACCAAGTCGCCCCTTCTCCTTCCATTATTTTCGCACGCTTGCAGACTAAAACGGAGAGAGAGAAAAAAGTGGAACGATGGGGTCATCTTGAAAGCCCCCTGTCTCTGGTCGTCTTAATGAATCCTACGCGGGTCGCGTTGGGCACTCGGGTCAGGGTCAAGAGCTCCGACGCCGTCCAGCAACCCGACGTGGCTTCGTCGATGAAATACCCAGCGCACCCACAGTCCCGACTGCACCGCGCCCCGCACTCCTCCGCCTTGATGGGCCCCTGCCCCGTCGTGTATCGCCTCCAGAACGGCTCCAGCCCCGCCACCCTGTAGTAATAGAACAAGTTCGGGTCGCACGGGGGTCGCTTCGGAGCCCCGCAGCCCAGGCTCCAGCCCGCCAGCCCCCTCGGGGTCGGGCACGCCACGCACTGGCTGTCCTCGCACACCCCAAACCCCCCGCACCGCTCCGGCAGCTGGCACTCGCCGGGCACGTCCGAGTCGTAGGGGTCCCGCCGGAACAGCGTGAAGGTCGTCTCCCTCGGCGAGTAATCCACGAGGGTGTTGTAGGTGACGATGTAGAGGTTCCCGTCCTGCCCCAGCCGGAGGTAGGAGTAGGTGGCGTTGTAATTGGGCCGGGCCAGGATTTCCAGCCCCGTCCCCGCCGTCTCCAGCTCGAGTGTCGTCGCACCGCCCTGCTCCGCCTCCACGGTCGCGGCGAGGGTGACGTTCCGCGCGGCGGTGGACCACTCTCGGGTCAACGCGTAGTACGGCAGCGGCGGCGTCCGCGACGCTCCGGGGCTGGCGTAGTTGAGGGTGAACCGCCGGGGCTCCACCACCAGACTGTAGCGGCCGTCTAGGTTGAGAGCGTCGGAGGCCCGGCTTACGAGGCGGGACCCCACCCGGAGGGTCTGGCCCACCAGCAGGGTGTCGGTGGCCTGGCTGAAGCTTTGCCAGACGAGCCTGCCGGCGGCGTCGTGGAGCACGAGGTTGCCGTTGGGGAGGAGTTTGAGGCCGGTGACGCCGCGGTTGGCGGTGCGGGTCTGCCAGGCGACGCGGCCGTCAAGAGTAAGCGAGAATGAGGTTGCCGTCGGCAGCGAAGGTGAGGGTGGCGTTCTCGTCGACGAGGTTGCCGCGGTTGGCCTCCCAGACCCAGCGGTAGCCGGGCTCCTGGCGGTGGATTCCGAGTCGGAGGGCGAGGGCGTAGGCGTTGGGGGTGGTGTTGTAGAAGCCCATCTGGAAAGGAGAACGGGAGATGCCGATCATGCGGTAGTTGCCGTCATACTCGTTGACGTACGGCCCGAACTCGCCCTGGTTAACGTAGCGGAAGGTGGCGGAGGGGGGGACGGTGGCTCCGGCGACGGAGAGGAGCAGGACGAGCGAGAGGACCACTGGCAACGGGGAACCCATGATGGAGCTTCGTGAGAAAGAATCGACGGAGAGGGGAGGGATGCTTGCATGATCGCGTAGAGCTCTCTATATATAAATGGTGAGATGGGTAAAATTGTCTTTTCAAGGCATTCGTTCAACGGCGGCGTACAGAAGTTTGATGGGGTGAAGGTGGTCAAAATAATGGCCAGCTGGGAGGCCAAGTTGGGCTTTTGTAGTTTTTATTTTTAAATGTTTCTGCTGTCAAATTATTTTGTAAGAACACGTGAGAATAAATCATTCCCGCATACGATATTATTAGATTTTGAATGGGTTTTTTTTTTAAATACGTTTTTCAAAAAAAATATTTTTTAAAAAACGCCCAGGTTAAAAATATTTTTAAAACTGCCCCTCAAAGGCGGCAGTCGCGATGCCTTTGGCCTTTACCCGAAAGGCGGCATCTGCGATGCCGTCTTTCCCCTAAAAAAATTTTAATTTTTTTTTGAAATTTTTTATTTTTATTTTTGTTTTGTTTTGTTTATATATATATATATATAAATAAAACAAAAATTTTCAACAGAATTTCTCTGCTACTAAATATCCAGCGGTACTGCCATTACAGCAGTCTGGATTCTGACAGAAACCCTCACCCAGACCTCCCTTTTATAAGATGCATTGCCCTGGAAATCATTCTGCATTTTCGATGTGGGATTCAGGTTCTCCCTTTCCTGCACAGTACATTCTGCATTTCCGATGTGGGATTCTGTTTCAAGTGCGTGACTTTGAAAGACAATAAAATATAAACTATATGACCAATATAAATGAAATTTTAAATATTGATTAAACATATAATTAATAGTTGAAATCAAAAAGAATTTCCTTAAAAATGATGATGCAAAATAATTTATAAGGTTTCAAAACCGCTTACTAGAAATTTAAAAAAGTTTCAAGTACGTGAATTTGAAAGACTATAAAATATAAAATATAAAACGAATATA
The DNA here is from genome assembly GCA_963277665.1 of Viscum album. NCBI lineage: Eukaryota > Viridiplantae > Streptophyta > Magnoliopsida > Santalales > Viscaceae > Viscum > Viscum album. Next base: position 1,894,719,460 of record OY728165.1, read on the forward strand.
ATTGAAACTTTAAAGATTGATTAAAGATATAAGAAATAGTTGAAAACAAAAGGATTTTCATAAAAAAGATTGATAGAAAATAATTTATAACATCTCAAAACCGCTTACTTGAAATTTAAAAATGTTTCAAGCACGTGAAACTGAGTGACTATAAAATATAAACTATAGAACAAATATAATTGAAACTTTAAACATTGATTAAACATATAAGAAATAGTTGAAAACAAAAGGAATTTCATAAAAAATGTTAATGGAAAATAATTTATAAGCTCTCAAAACCGCCTACTTGAAACTTAAAAACGCTTCAAATACGTAAATTTGAACGAGTATAATTATATAAGTAATAATTAAAAAGTAATAAGTAATAATTATAATGAATAATAATAATTAATATTTATATAACTTATTAATAATTAATAATTAATAATTACTAATTACTAACTAATTAATTATAATTATTAATTATATTACCAATTAACTAAATAATTAGTATATATATAATAATTAATAAGTAATAAGTAATAATTATTAATTATTAATTATAATAAATAATAATAATAATTAATATTTATATTACCAATTACTAATTACTAATTAATAATTAATAATTACTAATTACTAATTACTAATTAATTAGTTACAATTATTAATTATATTACTAATTAACTAAATGATTATTAATTATATTACTAATAATTATTAATTAATAATTAATTAATAATTATTAATTATTAATTAGTAATTATTAATTAATAATTAATTAATAATTAATTAATCATTATTAATTATATTACTAATAATTATTAATTACTTAATTAATAATTATTAATTAGTTAATTAATAATTATTAATTAATTAATTAATAATTATAAATTAGTTAATTAATCATTAATAATTATTAATTAATAATTAATTAATCATTATTAATTATATTACTAATAATTATTAATTAGTTAATTAATTATTAGTTAGTTAATTAATAATTAATTAATAATTATTATTAGTTAATTATTAATTAGTTAATTAATAATTATTAATTAATTATTAATTAGTTAATTAATATTTATATTACTAATTATTACTAATAATTATTAGTTAATTTTTATTAGTTAATTATTAATTTGTTAATTAATAATAATTAACTAATAATAATTAGTAATTAATTAAGCATTATTAGTAATTAATTAATAATTATTAGTAATTAATTAATAATTAACTAATTAATAATTAACTAATTAATAATTAACTAATTAATAATTAATTAGTAATTAATAATAATTAACTAATTAATAATTATTAATAATTAACTAATTAATAATTAATTAATCATTATTAGTAATTAATTAATAATTATTAGTAATTAATTAATAATTAACTAATTAATAATTAATTAATAATTAACTAATTAACAATTACTAATAATTAACTAATTAATAATTAATTAATAATTATTAATTAACTAATTAATAATTAACTAATAATAATTAACTAATAATTATTAGTTATTAATTAATCATTATTAGTAATTAATTAATAAGTATTAGTAATTAATTAATAATTATTAATTAACTAATTAATAATTAACTAATTAATAATTATTTATTAATTATTACATATATAATGAATAATAATAATTAATATTTATATTACCAATTAACTAATTAATTACTAATAATTATAATAAATAATAATAATTAATATTTATATTACTAATTAACTAATTAATAATTAATATTTATATTACTAATTAACTAATTACAAATTAATTATTAATTAGTTCATTAGTAATATAAATATTAATTATTATTATTATTCATTATAATTATTAGTAATTAATTAATAATTAATTTGTAATTATTAGTAATTAATTATTATTATTATTCATTATAATTATTAGTAATTAATTAGTAATTATTAATTATTAATTATTAATTAGTAATTGGTAATATAAATATTAATTATTATTATTATTTATTATAATTAATAATTAATAATTATTACTTATTACTTATTAATTATTATATATATACTAATTATTTAGTTAATTGGTAATATAATTAATAATTATAATTAATTAGTTAGTAATTAGTAATAATTAGTTATTAATTATTAATAAGTTATATAAATATTAATTATTATTATTCATTCTAATTATTACTTATTACTTATTAATTATTACTTATATAATTATACTCGTTCAAATTTACGTATTTGAAGCGTTTTTAAGTTTCAAGTAGGCGGTTTTGAGAGCTTATAAATTATTTTCCATTAACATTTTTTATGAAATTCCTCTTGTTTTCAACTATTTATTATATGTTTAATCAATGTTTAAAGTTTCAATTATATTTGTTCTATAGTTTATATTTTATAGTCACTCAAATTCACGTGCTTGAAACATTTTTAAATTTCAAGTAAGCGGTTTTGAGAGGTTATAAATTATTTTCTATCAACCTTTTTTATGAAATTCCTTTTGTTTTAAACTATTTCTTATATCTTTAATCAATCTTTAAAGTTTCAATTATATTCGTTTTATATTTTATATTTTATAGTCTTTCAAATTCACGTACTTGAAACTTTTTTAAATTTCAGGTAAGCGGTTTTGAAACCTTATAAATTATTTTGCATCATCATTTTTAAGGAAATTCTTTTTGATTTCAACTATTAATTATATGTTTAATCAATATTTAAAATTTCATTTATATTGGTCTTATAGTTTATATTTTATTGTCTTTCAAAGTCACGCACTTGAAACAGAATCCCACATCGGAAATGCAGAATGTACTGCGCAGGAAAGGGAGAACCTGAATCTCACATCGAAAATGCAGAATGATTTCCAGGGCAATGCATCTTATAAAAGGGAGGTCTGGGTGAGGGTTTCTGTCAGAATCCAGACTGCTGCAATGACAGTATCGCGGATGCCGCCTTTCGGGTAAAGGCCAAAGGCGGCAGGCGCGATGCCGCCTTTGCCCGAAACGCAAAGGCGGCATCGCGCGTGCCGCCTTTGAGGGGCAATTTTAAAAATATTTTTAACCTGGGCGTTTTTTAAAAAATATTTTTTTTTTAAAACGTATTTTAAAAAAAAAATCCGATTTTGAATACACTGTTTATATTTTTAAATATTTTTTCTAAGATTAATAATTTATTATTAAAGTAATAATCTATAAATGCGTGAAATTGGTAATTTTTTTATTTGGAAACTGGTGTCCTCGTTCATTGATTTCAGAGAAGCCCTGTCGCCCATCAATAAAAACACGCCGTGGATAAGATCGTAACTATTTTTCATTTATTAAGAAATGAAAATTGATAATATCTAAGATGGATGAGGGTGGCCGGCGGGAGGCGATGGCGGGCGGTCGCGGTGCCGGGTGATAAAAAACAGAAAAAATAAAACCATTTTTTTTTTCAAAGGTATGGATCGACCCTTTATTGAGCAATAAAATAAAATAAAATAAATCCTCTTTTGTGGACGGGGATAATTGGAAACCCATTAAGTGCGATGTTTTAAGTCAACATTAAGACTCCTCATTTCCTAAACTCTTCACAATGTTAGACCTTTTCGTTTATCTAAACTTTCAAATTATAACCATTGGTTTAAATAGGATGCTTCATATATATAGAGATATCAGTATCATTGATCTTACGATATACATTGCTAAACATAAAACACTGATGAAAGGGTAATCATTATCAATGCAAAAACAAACACTGATAAAAATGAACCTTTTGACAGTGCTTTTGCTACCATTGATAAAAAACGCACTGATTTGTATAGTTTTTAATAAAAAAATATTATCAATATATATAAAATTATCATATTTATATTCAAAAATTATTTTTTAATTATGTACATTAATTTCAAAATGTATATAATGAATATAAATATGATATATTAATATATATTTTAATAATTTAAACAATCATACAAATATAAATGAATATGTGTTATAAATAATATATGTATATGCATGCATTATACAGATATAAATGAATCTGTGTGTATTATATTGTGTGTGTTTTGTATATGTGTATGTGTGTGTTGTACATGGTGCGTGTTTTGCGTATATCTATTATTAATGTATATGTTGTACGTGTGTATATGTATGTGGTGTGTTTTGATATATTTTTTTTTGGAATTTATATTCATTTTTAAAAATTTATATATATTTCTTTTTCTAAAAGGAAATTTCTCAGGTGTAGTCTTTTCGAACCCTCCATACCAGGAAACCCCTTCTCCCCACAAAGGGAGCACTCCGGAGAGAACCCTAGCTGGGGAGGAGCCGTTGTCAGCCGAGATGGCAGAGCATCCCGGAGGGTGACGACCCGAGCGACGATGATTTGACACAGCAATCCGTCGGCACAAGTGAGTTGCGCCTCATTTTGTCCACCCAGTCAAGAACCGAGTGACCAGGCAAGGCAAGTGGATCTAGTGGAAAATGTTCACCCCGAAAGCAGACTCCCAGGATTCGAACCATGTACCTCCCAAAGAACGACGTGGTTATGCCCCTATCCTTCACCACTGCGCCATCGCCGAAGTGGCAAAAATTTATACATATTTATTCACTATCACCTGTAATATATTTTTAATTTATATGATTAGTAATTATTCAATTTTATTTATTAAGTTGTAATATTTTTAAAATGTTAGAAATTTATATAATCAAGTTATTTAAATGCCTTTTTTCATATTTTTTATACGTATTTACAATTCATGTAATTAATCTTATATGAATTCATTTTCTTAAATATTTTTGTCCATTGAATTTTATTTATTTATTTTTAATATTATTTCACTTAATATTATTTATTTATTTTTAATATTTATTTATTTTTATATTTGTTGGAATTTAATTATTTTCTAATATTTATTTAAACATATTTTTATTTACTATGAAATATTTTCAATATGTTTGTAATTTATATGAATAATATTTATTTCCCTTTTGTTTATTAAGTTTTAACAATTAAAATATGTTTGAAATTTATATAATTTATTTATTTAAATGCATTTTTTTATAATTTTGTAATTTAAATAGTAATATTTTTGCAATTTATTTTATTTTATTTATTCATTTTTAATATTGTTTGTCAGAGTAGAACACTCAAGAGAGGGGGTGAATTGAGTTCCTATAAAAAAATTTGTTAAAAATTATTTATTTGAAAGTCCCCCGATTTAAAAACAAAACAAGTCAGTTAATCAAAGTAGCAGATTTATAAAAGTTTTGTTTGTTTAAAAGATTTCTGAAAGATTGATTAATTCTCAGTTAAAGCAATTTATGAGATTACTTTAACTTTTGAAATCAGTCTACTAAAACAAATTCTAAGACAAACACTATCTAAGATTAACTATCAAAGCATAGTAAAGGTTTCTGATTTGAATAAACAAATATAAGCAAAAAAACAGAACTTGAACGCAACAAATAAAACAAGAGTTTCAATCTCAAGCGGTGACTTAGTCCTCTCCACCTGATGATCACCTGCCACCAAGCACAATATATATAAACAAGATTGATCCACACCTTGGATCGAGATTTACAATAACATACAAACTGTCCGGGTCAACTAGACCTCTATCACAGTTAGTTGTGGGAAACATAATATAACCAGGTCACACAAAGACTTCTTCCATAGTTATATCTGGGAGTAAAATGGTGTAAGAGAGTAGTAGTGAGAGGATATCTTGTATCCTCCAGTTTGGCATAGGAGACAATGTGTGTTTTTAATACTGATACATACACTACTCAAAGGAATAATAAAACAATACACAACATAGCATAATACAATAAGAAGGGATTAGAAATGCTATGAGTGTTGTTCTACGCAGTTCTGGACTCTATGAATGTAGCATATTTGAAGCTCAGGTCCTATTCTGGAAATAGACTCAGAAACAGAGTGTCGTGAGTTATGTGTTTTGGTTTCTAGTTCAATAAGATGTTCTTCGTAGCTCTTCGTCTTCTTTGAGTTGCTGCAGCTGCAAGGATGTTCAAAGGACGGTTCACAGTGAGTTTTTCCTTAGCTCACAGCAAGCAAGATGGATTGTCGTGCCTCTTCTGCATGGTCTGGTGTGTGTTGCTCTCTTTTTATCTTCTTCAACTCGTGCGCCATAATATATTAATCCTCAGGCGTTTGTGTTTTTGGCCGATAAGGAGCATGATCTCCACACCTCGTACCTTGTACTGTCTACTGACATGTCTACGAAAGATCATTGATAATATCAGTGTCATTTAATAACTCAAATATGACTGTTAGAAATGATTTTGAATTTAATTGAAATAAGGCGGAAATGACTATGGAATGGTGTCACAGTAAGCGGTGACATAGGAACAATGTCATAAAAATAGTGAGTTAGGAGCGATGCCACGGTAAGCGGTGACTCGTCCTTTGCTTCTAAGTGGTGCCTCCAGACCAACGTCTCATACTTTGCAAAATATTTGAAATGGTTAGACGATGCAATGATGTCAGGTCCTTTGGGAGAAACAGTGTCATTAGCAACGGTGTCTGGTCCTTTGCGGAAATTTTGGAATCAGTCGCATGATACAACGATGTCACTGTAACGACAAATCATACTTTACCGATTTTCAAACTAAACGGGGAGGCTGTTTGGTCACAGCAATGGTGACTGTGAGGTCACCTTAATGGCGACTCATACTTTACCAAATATCTACAATATGTCTTAAGAAGTAATACTCATAGAATGGATTAAAATTAAACATGAGCATAATGAAACATTATAGAACAATATTAAACATGATTTACAAGAGTTAAACAAGATTTACAAGAGTTAAACATGATTTACATGATTTGTGAGCATTAAAACAGGAGGAGTCCAATAATCTCTCCCTTTTTGATGATCACAAATCATGACATTTACAAGCCATACACTTCAGAAAAGAATAAACAATTTGCTTAACATATCAAACAAATTATATGAGATTAAGACATAAAATCAAGGCAGTCTATTATGGTATTAGATCATATATGTAAAAATAGCATAAATTCCAGTTCTTCTCCCCCTTTGGGATTATCAAAAAGAAAGTAAAAAAGAAAAACAAGCACTAAAGGAAATCAACAATTGAATAAAAGAGATGACACATTTCATTGAATATACTGACAAAGGACAATATATTCAAAAAAAGAAAACACATCATGGACCTATCAAAAATCATCCTTCACTTCTCTTTAGATTTTGCAGTCTTCCCTTTATCCTTATCAGAGACAACAGAAGGAGGAGCATCATGGGCAGAAGTAGTAGAGGTGGAAGAGACAGAGCCAAGAGAGAATGAAGGGAGAGACATCCCTTCAAAAATAGAAGTTGCAAGGCTCAGTCTAGATGAAGAATGAGGTAAGGTTTTCTCAGTGGTGACAAGTCTGATCCGACTCAGAGCCTAAGTAGGGGTCATGGTTACAGGTGCAAAAGAGGTAGAGGAAGAAGGAGTGGTAGAAGAAAGTAGGCCAGGCCTGAGAAGAGCAGCTACAGGAGTAACTATGGTTGTGCTTTGAACATGCAAATAAGGATTCAATAGATTTATAAAGTCCTTGATGATCTCACCACCATACTCCATAGCCTTCTCAAAATCATTCTTATTTTCCATAAACTTCTCAAGAGTATGAGTAAAATCTTTCAACTTCTGAACTTGGTCCTTGAAAGCGTGAGTCACTGGAGGTAGCTTCAAAATTTTCACTAAATACTTGAAATGATTTGTCAACTCATGCTTGGAATAGATCCTCTTAAAGTAGTAATCCACTTTCTTAGATATTTCTTCTTGAGCAGTTGAAGCTTCCTTGGAATTAAGTCTTACCATGTCATCCACATGATCACTATTCTTCACAACTTTTGAGAGACTCTCCTGATCAGTTCCACTCTTCAAAGACTGAAGCTCTTCTCGAATTACTGATTTGATCATTTCACTATTCAAAGGTTGAGAGGTTTGTGCAGAAGATGATTGAGCTAGAGCAACTGAGGTGAATGTATTAAGATTTCTCAGAACAGTCTCCAAAGATCCTTTATATTCATCTATCAGAAAAATGATTGCAGCCACCATTCCACACATTTCATTTTCTATCTTGGTGTTATTCTTGATAATTTCTTTAACCACTAAAATCAAATTAGGTTGAATCTAAGATACAACCTTTCCCGAGATCATGTCAGCATCTCCCTCACTGAGACTAGCAACCAGAGTTGGAGTAGGAGTAGCTTGGACATTTTGCTTCAGTTCTTTAACCAAAGACTTTAAAATTTTCACCTCATCACTTAACCGTTTGTTTTCAATTTTGGCTTCTTGAATCTCATGAAGCATCCTAGGTTGAGTCTTCCATATCAAATTCTCCAGAAGCATTTGAGCATCTCTTTCACTGAGGGTAGTCATAGGAGAAGGTTGTGACTTCATAAACTTTCTAAAAGCAGATAAGATATTTTCTCCAAAAACTTTCAGATCATCATGGATTACATAGCTAGGGGTTGCTTGAGTAGGTTCAGGAATAAAAACAGGTTCTAGATCCTTAGCAGATATCACTTCTTTAACTGTGATTGGTTTGAGTTGAAACTCAGTTGAGAGGTCCATTTATTTCACTAAGGACTTTCGAGAATCATTAACATCAACGTACCAGGGAAACCTATACTAGGCATCCACTGAACTTGAATCCACAGGATTTGGGACTTCAATCCTTTCCAAACTGGGGTTCTACTCCCCCTCAACCAATGCTACCCCTTGAGGGCTAAGAGACTCAATCATGTGAACTCTTTCCACATATTCTATTATCTGTTGATACCTTTCAGTCTCAGGCACACTTCTTTCTAATTGAAAATCTTTTTCCATCCTTACTTCAACAGGTAAAATGACTTCTGTTTCGGCAGATTCTTCTTCTGTCTGTTGTTCATTAGCAACATGTGCTTCCATAGTTGCTTCACCTTCACCTTCACCACCTTTAGAGAGAAAAGAATCTCTAGAGGGAACAAATTGAGATGCTTCAGGAGATGCATGAGGAGGCTCTTAAGTCCTTTCGAAAATATCTAGATCACTACTTTCATAAACAACTCTAGCTTCAAATCTAGGAACATCAACTTCCATTCCTTTATCTGAATATTCCACAAACTCATCTGGTTCCAAACCAGGATATGTAATATTATTAGGTCTTGAAGGGGGATCAATAGTATTGAAATCATCATACAACCTTTCATTGTCTTCAACTCATAACCTCTTCTATGCATTCCAACTAATTTTCACTTGTCTGTATATATCCTTAGATTGATAGAACTCATAATCCTCAACAACTTATTCATCCTCCCCTATCACTACCACAAAACCGGGTTTCTGCAATGTCACCCTTTAACAGCGCTAAAAAAAGTGCTGATAGAGGGGGGGGGCCTTTATTAGCGCTAATAAAAGGCACTTTTAACGGTGCTAAAAAAAGCGTAGTTAAAAGTAGCCCTTTATCAGCATTTTTTAGCGCAGATAAAGGCCCCCCTCTATCAAAGTTTTTTTTAGCGCTGTTAAAGGGGACCCCTTTATCAGTGCTGATAAAGGGGGGGGGGTTATCAACGCTTTTTCCTAGTGCTGATAAATTTTATATTTCAAAAAAAATCATGAAAAATAATATATTGTTATATAAGTATATTTATATTGATATAAATATAATATACATTTTTTAAATATGTTTTAGATAATTATAAATAGACTATTACATTTAATATATAATAATTTTAGTGAAAATGGCTTTAAAATATTTTAAAAAATATTATTAATTAATAATTTTCTAATTATCATTGATTAATAAGCATTTAATAACAATTTAAAGATGCACAAAATCAAAAAAATAATAAAAAAAGATCTAAAATATGTTGAAAATGTAACTCAAATTTCAAACGGCCATAACTTTTGATTCAAGTGTCCGTTTGAGCTCTATAGCATATCAAATCAAATATTGCGATGAGCTCTACGCGCTAGTGACCAAAGGGGACCTTTTGTCACATATTTTGAGGCCCAAGAAGGCCTATAAGGCCTCCAAAACTGAGTTTTTAGTTGAGATACCCTGATTTTTTAACATTCAAACAGGTATAACTTCTGATCAAGATGTTCTCTAGGCCTTTACCACATATAATATCGAAGATTGTTTTATTTTCTTCAATTTGACTGGTTTTGGAGTTGAAACAGACTTCTGGGTTGGAAGTTATGGTCATTTTAACATTCTATAGCTTTTCAAATACACACATATATGTATTTATTCGTAAATATATATGTGTGTGTGTGTGTGCATGTGTTGTATATATGTATCTATCCATCTATTTATTTATTTATAAATACACATAAAAAACATATTTTATAAATGTATTTAAAACTAATCTTATAAATATATATTAATATACAAATAAATATACGGATAAAAAATTATAACTAAATATATATATATAAATAAATATAAATATAAATATAAATTAATATACGAATAAATATATATATTAATATATGAATAAATATATATATTAATATATGAATAAATATATATGTATTAATATAACTAAATATATTTATATTAATACGAATGTATATTAATATATGAATAAATATAACTATATATATAAAAAATAAAAATAAAAATATATTAATATACGAATAAATATATATATACATACATTAATATATGAATAAATATATATGTATTAATATAACTAAATATATTTATATTAATATGAATCTATATTAATATACGAATAACTATATATATATATATATATTAATAAATATTAATATACAAATAAATATACAAATATATATATATTAATATATGAATAAATATATATGTATTAATATAACTAAATATATTTATATTAATATGAATCTATATTAATATACGAATAAATATAACTATATATATATATAAATAAATAGATATATCATTAAATAGAGAAAAAAATGAAATGACTTAGTGGTAAAGGTGCAGGAGCGCAAGGGGGGAGGTCGCGGGTTCAAGTTCGAGTGGAAACAAGGAGGTTCGCACGGGCATGTGGGGGATGCATGGGCAAGGGCATCATGCGGGAGAGTGAGAGGGGGTCCCGCCTAGCGCTAATGGGGGGGGGGGTTAAGAACTGTTAAAAGCTCCCCCCCCCCCCGCATTATATATATATATTTAACTTTTTTTAATTTTTTTTATTTTTACCAGCGCTTTTTTTAGCACTAATAAAAGGGGCCTTTATCAGCGCTTTTCTGAATGCTAATAAAAGGGACCCCCTATCTTCACCTCGATTAATAGCGCTTTTTTAGCACTGTTAATCCCCTTTTCCAGTGCTTATAAATGCCATATTTGTAGTAGTGTACCAAACACATGGCTTGAAGCACAGAAGAAATGAATCTTGAATAAAATAAGGAGGTTAACTTTGAAGTTGTCTTGATCATATCACACATGTGAAGGACAAGGCACTTGAACAAATTTATCTTGTTACCATTCTTTAAGATATTAAACAAGAATATATCTTGATATTTTAGAGTATAAAAGTCACCTTTCCTTGGAAATATTAGGTGTTGAATAAATTTGAACAACAATCCAGTCTCTCCATCTAATTCAGCAGCTATAGGCCTTCTCCTTTTTCCATCTCTAGTTAAGTCACCCAAAGCCTCTTCTAAGCTAAATATGTCACTTGTAGGTGGGGGGTTTCTTTGATGATCCTCAAATATAACTTCATGAGGCACTCTTAAACATGCATCCCACAACCTTGAAAAAAATTACACCTTTGTCCATTTACCCAACTTCTAACCACAAAATCATCCTTAGAATTGAATGCAAACTAGACATACTGATAGAAATCAAAAACTTTCTTGGAGTATATGGGTCTCTTATCATTTGTAAACCATTATAACCATACCTATTCTTCCAAAACTCTGAGAACAAGTGAATTACTTGAGAGAATATATTTTTCACAGACTTCCTTTTCGGGCACGACTACACAATCTGCAAGACCAGGGTTTAGAGGTTTTTCAAGCATTTTGATCAGGGCCTTTTTTGATTTCTTTGATGAATTGTGATTCTCTGGATTCGAGGATAATGGATGATTTATCCTTGGCATTTTCGATATGCAGAAAGGGTTTGAAGGAGATCAAGGAGTTTGAGAGAGAGAATGAGTGAGGAGAGAAGTGGAGTGATGGGTTTTTATCATTTAGGGATTTCAAAAGTCACAAATTAAAAAAAATATAAAAGTGAAATAAAATAATTAAAATAGTGATGTGGGAAAAGATTACTAAATATAGAAAGTTGAGTCATAATGGTGAGACTGGAATGTGCAGTCATGGTGACATCACAACAGTATGACTTTGATCGGTGAGACAACAAACGGTTAGACAGTAAACTATGAGTCAGTAGATTGTGAGACATAAAATGGTGAGACAGTAAACTATGAGATAGTAAACTGTGAGATAGTAAACGATCACTTAAGTTTGATCATTCCCAATTCATGTATGATGTAGCTCATTCTTCCAAAATTTAACAGCTTAGTAAAAATATCAACAAGCTGATGTTCTGTGCCAATGAATTCTAAATTAATATCACCTTTTTGATAATGATATCTTAAAAAGTGATGTCTTACGTCAATATGTTTTGTTCTTGAATAATAAAATGGATTCTTAGAGATGTTAATAGCATTTGTGTTATCACAGTTTATAGGGAAATGTCTAAATTGATATCCATAATCTAGTAAAGTGTGTTTCATCCACAAAATCCGAGCACAACAACTACCAGAAGCTATGTATTCAGCTTCAATAGTAGATAATACAAAAGAATTTTGATTCTTACTACACCATGATACTAGTGACTTGCCCAAAAAGTGACATGTTCCAGAGGTGCTTTTTCTATCTAATTTGCAACCACCAAAATTAGCATCAGAATAAGTAACTAAGTTAAATGATTTTCCTATATGATAGAACAATCCTAAGTTGGTAGTATGTTTTAGGTATTTGAGAATTCTTTTAATAGCAAGAATATGTGACTCTTTAGGATTTTCTTGAAAACGATCACACCTACACATAATATCAAGTTCGCTAGCATTCAAGTAGAGTAGACTTCCAATCATTCCTTTATAATTGGTTTGATCAATGAATTTACTATTTTCATCAAGATCTAATTTATAGGTGGTACTCATATGAGTATCACTACTTTTAATGCTATCCAAACCAAAAAAAATTAGAATATATTTAGTATATTTACTTTGATTGAAAATAATACCTTCTTTATTTTGAAAGATTTGAAATCCAAGAAATAATTTTAGTTCACCCATCAAACTCATTTCAAATTCATTTTTCATCATTTCTGAAAAATCAACACATAAATAATTTTTCGAAGATCCAAAAATAATATCATCAACATAGATTTTTACAACTAAAATATCTTTAGAAATTATTTTTATAAAAGGGGTAGGATCAGCTACACCTTTTGTAAAACCTTTAGAAATAAGAAAAGTACTTAGTCTATCATACCAAGCTCTTGGAGCCTATTTTAAACCATACAAAGATTTTGTTAACTTAAAAACATGATTTGGAAAATGAGGGTTTGTAAAATCAAGGGGTTTTTCAACAAAAACATCCTCAACTATACACCCATTTAGGAATTAAATTTTTACATTCATTTGATATAGCTTAAAATTTAGATGTGTTGCATACGCTAGCAGGATTCTAATGGATTCAAGTCTAGAAACTGGTGAAAAAGTGTCTTCATAGTCAATGCATTCTTCTTGAATATATCCTTTTTCATCCAATATATATTTATTTCTTATAATAGTACAAGTTTAATTTACTTTATTTCTAAACACCCACTTAGTGCCTATAGTTAAGGTGTATTTGGGTCTATCCACTACTTTCCAAACTTTATTTTTTTCAAAATTATTCAATTCTTCTTGCATATCCATTACTCAAAATTCATCATTGATTGCATCATTGATGTTCTTAGGTTCAAGCTATGAAAAAAAGGCTTGATGTTCAACCTGGTTTCTAAGAGAATCTCTAGTTTGAGTTCCTTTGTCTAAGTCTCCAACCAAAACATCTAAATGACGGTTTTTAAGAATTCTTGTAGGTCTAAAAAAAGAAAAGATGGTAATTTCAAATTCTTCAACAGGTTCAGGTTCATCATGACTAGAGTCTGGAGAATTTCCAGAACTGGATGATTTAACAGGTTGCTTAACAACATGATCAGAATATTTAGTAGTTATGTCCAGATTGGACAGATCATCCTCAATATTTTCTAGGGAGGTCTTGGGATCATGTGGATCTATTTCATCAAATTTGATGTGTACAGATTATTCCACACATTTGGTTATTTTATTAAAGACTCTATATGATTTTATAGATATTAAGTTTCCTAGAAATATTCCTTTATCAATTTTGGAGGCAAACTTGTCAAAATTATCCTTAGTATTAAGAATATAGACTTTGAAACTAAAAACTTTAAAGTAATTAACTTTGGATTTTCTATTGTTCCACAACTCATAAGGTGTTTTCTTAAGGATAGGTCTAATCAAGACTCTATTAATTATATAACAAGCTGTATTGATAGCTTCAGCCCAAAAGTAAATAAGTAAATCATATTCATTAAGCATAGTCCGATCTATTTCTTATAAGGTTTTATTTCTTGTTTCTACAACTCCATTCTGTTGGGGCGTCCTAGGAGCATATAAGTTATAACTATAGCCATTTTGTGAGAAAAAAGATTCAAACTCTTGGTTTTCAAACTCACAACCATGGTTACTCCTTAAGTATTTAATTATAAGATCACTTAGGTTCTCTACTGTTTTAGCATACTTAGTGAAATGAGAACAAGCTTTACTTTTATGAGCTAGAAAGAAAGTCCAAGTATACCTAGAGTAGCCATCTACTAGAAAATAAACATAGTATTTACCATTAATACTTGAAACTCATGAAGGTCCAAATAAATCCATGCAAACCAACTCAAAAGGTTGAGAAGTTGAGACTTCTTTCTTTGGTTTGAAAAATATTTTGTGTTGTTTACCTTTTTGACAAGGATTACAGACTTTTTCATTTGGAAATTCTAGTTTGGGTAGATCCTTGACTAGTCCTTTCCTTGTAAGCTCCCTAAGTGAGTGAATATTACAATGTCCTAGTCTCCTATTCCAGATCCAAGACTCTTTGTGAAAAGTACTCAAACAAGAAACATGTTGAGAAATTAAAGAATCTAAATTAACATCATAAACATTTTCATTTCTAAAAGCAGTAAAAACTAAATCATTTTTAGAATTAAAAACATTACATGCATCATTTTCAAATTTAACATTGAAACCATCATCAAATAACTGAGATATACTAAATAGATTGTATTTTAATCCACCAACAAAAAGAAATTTGGAAATTAAAACTGAATTGGTGTTACCAATTTGGATGAGGCCAATTATTTTTCCTTTTGCATTGTCACTAAAGGTAACATGCCCACCATCAATATTTATCAAATTATTGAAGCATGAATAATATCATGTCATGTGTCTTGAACATCCAATGTCCAAATACCATAGACTTCTACAGGAGATCTCCAAACAGATTTCCTACAAAAAGATCAAATAAGAAAATATTTCGGTACCTAGACTTGATTGGTTCCAGTAATATTAGTAATTAATGATTTGGGAACCCACACTTTCTTCATAAGTTTCCTATAAATAGTTTGTAAATTTCTGTAAAAATAAACTTTATTTTTTCTAGAAAAACTAGAGACATTAAATGACTATCCACTGCTGAAACATGCAGTAGATTTTTCAATTTTGGGCATGAAAACAGATTTTCCAGATTTTGACACAAAATTATTTTTGACAAGATTCATTTTCCCTGGTTGATATCCTATACTAGTAGTATACCTAAGAGATACTTGTTTACCAAGAATTTGTGTAAGATTATTCTTTCCATTGGCAAAATTTTCTAAGTCCATTTTCAATTGCTCATTAGGCAATTTAAGCTCATTGTTCTCTTTAATCAATTGAGCATTCTTTTCTTTTTCTATGGTAAGATCTAGTTTGACTGTGGAGGTGAGAGCATGATGTTTCTTTAAAACCTTATATTTATCTTTTAACTCATTGCATGTATATTGAAGCATGTTGCAATATTTAATCAATTCTTTATTAGTCATATTCTCAAAATCAGATTTATCTTCAGAATAGTTTGAAATATGTACATGATATTTCAGTGTTACCTTAGATGTGTTTGCCATAAAACACATGTTGGATTTATTGGTCTTTTCATTATGTGAGGATTATTACTCACTTTATCTATCCTCAGAAGCACTCCAGGTGGCCTTTATTGATTTCTTGAACCTTTTATCTTTATCCTCATGTTTCTTCTTATACTTTAACATAGGACAATCATCCTTTACATATCCTCTTCTCTTACATTCATAACAAACTATTTCATTTGAGTTATCACTCCTTTTCAATCATTTTTCTAGTTTCCCTTATTATCATATTTTCCTTTGTAGCTGGGCTTCCTGAAAAACTTCTTCTATAAAACTTTTTAAACCTTCATGGCTCTCAGGACTTGTGATGGTGCTGACCATTAGGATTTAGAAATGTGGTCACAAGGGCACGAGGTTCCCGATGATGTGACTTAGGTATGATGGTGATTTCCACTCACTATTGTTGGTCGAAATGTCGTTGGAGTCATGTGCACATAGATAGGACTCAGTTGAGGTGGTGTTGACCACTCTTTATGGATGGAGGCCTCCATAGATATCGTAGCTTAGGGGATAGTGTTGACCATCAGTTGTGTTGGAGGTTCTCACCATAGAAAGCCATGATGAATAGTGATGGACCATCAGGTGATGGTGTTGAGACCATCTGTTGGGAAATAAGGCTCACCGTTATACATGAGGTTGATGGGATGGGATTATGAGATAATGGCTATCATCGTTTCTTGGGACGTCGAGCTATTGAGCCAACAATTATTATTTATATATTGGAGGAAATATATAAATATGCCTCAGGATGTCGGTTGTTAAGCCGAAAGTGATTTTCTAATAAGAGGTCCAAGGGACCTGAGACTTATTGATGGGTGTGCCAATAGGATGTTAGTTACTTGGTTAGTGGCATGTGAGGTTTCAGATGGCATGAGGTGCCGGTGATATATTTATGGGAGGTTCCCTGAGGGATCTCCAGGTATGTTATTCTTCTGGGGATTCCTGGGAACTAAGACATGGGTCCCCGCCACTACAAATATATATATATATATATATATATATATATATATGAAACCATGTAGTGTATTCCATATATATATATATATTTGGTTTTAGGGAACCAATCCCAAAACCCAGTGGGTTCCTTCTTCAATCTTTCATGTGAAAAGTGACACGACATAATAATGACTTAATGAATTATATATATATATATATGTATATATATTTATATATTACTTATCGTTTTATGCATAAAAATAATCAATCAAAACATTTAATCTAATAAAACCCCCACTGCATGTCATCCACCATCATTTTCATCACCAATATCTGTATTACTAATAACTATATCACTACAAAATCATCCACATCTCTAATAATGGATTAACTGCAGCCACAACAATGAATTGTCATTGTAGTTATAATACTGAAAACTACATATGATAATCATGCAACAATAACAACAATAAATATATAATGGCGTGACACCACCACCACCAATAATAATCATTTATGTGTTAGGAATACAACATCCCTCCACATCACGTCATCTTAAAGGAATGAAGCATCCCCCCCTTGAAAAAATCATCCTCAAGGAATAAAACATCCTTCTTAATCACATCAATGTCATAACAAAACATTAATATCACAAATCACAATAATCACATCAATAATAAATAATCAATCCATTAAATCGAATCACATTATTCATGAAAGCATGAAACCACATTTCATAGTTAATATTATATGAATTCATTTTCTTAAATAGTTTTATCCATTAAATTTCATTTATTCATTTTTAATATTATTTCATTTAATATTATTTATTTATTTTTAATATATATTTATCTTTATATTTGTTGGAATTTAATTATTTTCTAATATTTATTTAAACATATATTTATTTACTATGTAATATTTTCAATATGTTTGTAATTTATATGAATGATATTTATTCCCCTTTTGTTTATTAAATTTTAACATTTAAAATATGTTTGAAATTTATATAATTAATTTATTCAAATGAAATTTTTAATAATTTTGTAATTTAAATAGTAAATATTTTTTTAAATTTATTTAATTTAATTTATTCATTTTTAATATTGCTTCATTTAATATTTTTTTTTTTAATTTTTGATATTTATTAATTTTCAATATTTTTAGAATTTATTCATTTATTTTAATTTATACATATTTATTTCCTAAGTTTCAATATTTGTAATATGTTTGTAATTTATATGATTACTATTTATTCATTTTTATTTATTAAGTTTTAATATTTTTAATATGTCTGAAATTTATATAATTGATTCTTGTGAATGCATTTTAATTTTAATACTTTTTTAGTCAATATAATTCATTTTTATTAATTTTTTTATTTTTTTATTAATAATATCAATTTATCCATTTTTATTCATTTTTTATGTGTATGTAATTCATGTAGTTAATGTCATGAAATCAATTTTTTAAATATTTTTGTGATTTATTCAATTTTTATTTTTTACATTTTTAACATTCTTTTATTTAATATTATTTATTATTTTTTAATATTTTTGGGATTTATTCGTTTTTTAAAATTTACTTATACATAATTATATATGAAGTTTTAATATTCTTAACATGTTTTTAATTTATACGATTAATATATATTCAATTATATTTATTAAGCTATAATTTTTTTTAAAATATTTGTAATTATTTTAATTTATTTATTTAAATTCATTTTTTTAATATTTTCTTCATTTTTGTATGTGTTTACAACAATTGTATTTAATATTAGGAACTATACATAATCATTTACTAAGTTTTAATGCTCTTAGTATGTTTATATGATTAATATCCATTCAATTTTATTTATTAAGTTGTAATATTTTTAAAATGTTTGAAATATATATAATTAATTCATTAAATGCATTTTTTATTTTCTTCATTTATTTAAGTGTATACAATTTGTGTAATTAATCTTACAAATCCATTTTTAAATATTTTTTGTCTATTAAATTTTATTTATTCATTTTTAATATTATTTCAGTTAAAATTATTTATTCGTTTTTAATATTTATTAATTTTTATATTTTTTGGAATTTGTTCATTTAATAATATTTATTTAGACATATTTATTTATTATGTTTTAATATTTTCAATCTTCTTCATTTTAATATATATCCTTTTTTAATTTTTTGATAATTTGTATAATTAATAAAACTTATCCATTTTGTAATTTTATTGAAGTCTCTTCATTTTTAATTATTCAGTTTCACTCATTTTCAACATTTATGCATTTAATATTATATGTTCATTAATAATTGTTAATTATTTTTTACTTTTTTTAAAAATTTATTCATTTTTAATATATATCCATTTAATATTTTTTTTATTTTATTTTAAACATTTTTTATCTGCATTTTCAAAAAAACACTGATAAATATTATATTTATCAACACTATAATATAAAGCACTGATAAAACCTGTCTTTATCAGCACTCAAATTCTAGTGTTGATAAAGATAGGTCTTTATCGTCACTTTTTCAATACAGATAAATATATCTTATATCAGTGCAAAAAAAACATCGATAGAAATGTATTCTATCAGTGTTTATTTTTTTAGCACTGATAAAACTCTACCCTTTCTTTTAAATTTAACCATAGCAGAATCCACTTCTTCCAGGCTGTTCAAACTCTAGAGGAAGTCTACCTCTACCACCATTCCCCCCTGACCTTCTTGAATGAATTGACCTTCTCAAAACTAAAGGTATGTGATTATTTCTACCCCTCTTTAGTCATCATTACATGTTATCCTTTATCAGTGTCTTGATCTTTGTGATATATTCCTTGATACGTGTCACCTCTCTCATGCATACTTGATATAACACCACCATCACACACTACTTCTTATAGTGGGGCTTTTACATGGTTTTCCACCAAACTCACGCTTCTACCATTCCTCTCAATTCTTCTCAGTCTCGTTGTTTTCTTTTGATTTCAAGTTCAGGTGACCCATACTTGTCAGTGGCCAAATGTCGCGTATGATTTCAATTGTTCCTAGCTTTTTTAGGATCTTATATGTCTATTTAATTATATGAGATATCTTTGAATTAATCATACATGATATTTAACCCGTGACAAGTGTTGGTTACCCAAACTGTCACACTCCTTCCACATCCTGAGTTAATTTTGGTGCGAAGACTTGGATTGAACTTCAAATGTGGGGAGAAGAAGCCAAGTTCCAGGCATCTTTCCAACTCTCATGAATTAAAATCAAATAATTCTGCTCATTTGTTCTTTGATTTTTCCAATATATTGAGAACCCCAACATGAGACTTCTGGTTCATTTGATTTAATTTCAAGAGTTTCTTCAAACATTGGGTTCTCAAGACTATGTGATTAGGAACCAACATTTTCATCATGTTACAAAAGATCAACTTTGGATCTTAAGAATCCTATCACTGAAAATCTACTCAGCCCACCACGTACCAAGTGATTAAATGAATAAGCATCAAATTCTCCCTCTTATTGTACCCCCACATAGAAAAGTTACAAAAACTATCCTTGATATCTGTGTTTTTTAATAGATGAAAATTTAATTATATTATTTGTAACTTTATATATATCACATATTTATTTCCATCAATGATTTGCACCACTACAAAACAATATTAATACACATCATTTGGATCTTATTATCTTAGAACAATAGATTCGTGTAGCTTAAACAATTATTTAAGAATGTTCTTTTATGGTTTCTAAGCTCATACTTTCTATGTATATATTTATTTTGTTAAATGTTAATATTTACAAATCAAATAAGATGAATATGAATCGAAAATAGATAGATGGAAATCGTATGACAATAGGGTATGAGGATGGGGTGAAAAAGTTCATCATGTTTTCAAGAGATCATGCATATGAACATTTTTAAATCCTTTGTTTGTGTTTATGATGTTATTATTCAAGACTAATTAGTTTATAGAAGTTTGAAAAACACTTGATCTATTACATAATATATTGAAGTTATAAATGTTGGACTAAACATGGGTAAAAAATTATTGTAGTTAGTGACTTGTATAACACTGTAACATTCTGAGTTTTTGAGTGGGAAAAAATTCCAACCTTTTTGAACTTTTGAGTTTGGTTGTTTGGACAACTCTTTTACCGGTCTTCGGAAGCTAATTTTGAGAGTTTGATCAACCCATGACCTTGTTTTTAGATGGGGTTTAAGGCTTGGCAAGTGCCTTGGGATTTTGGATGAGTTTGAGGCGTGTCAGGCCCTAAAAACTCAGTTTTGAGAAAGTGCGGATAGAGACACCGAGTTTGGTCAAACCGTATGTCTTGTAAGGGGAAACCATGTGTCCCACTATTTCACTGGATACAGTTTGTCAAATCATGTGGGTGGGGGTGCACGACCGTGCATGATGTTTGTACTTTTTGATAGAGGAGATACACATGGGATGCACACGGTTTGGAAAATCGTGCGCCTAGTCGTGCGAGGTGTGGTGCTTGGGTAGTGAGCACCGCACGGTTGGTGCACGGTTAGCCAAACTGTGCGACCAAACCATGCGGGTCATTTATTGGGGTGAAATGACTTTTCTTCCCCTCCCTCCTTTTTAGTTTTTTCTTCCTCCTCCTTCTCCCTTTCACGTGCACAACAGTAGGGGATCTCCAATTTCTCCTTCCCTAGGATTTTTCTTTCCTCTTTCATCTGAGCTCTAAATTGAACATCGTCAGTATTTTTTGAAGAGTATCGGTAAGGATTTGAATCCTCTTTCCACTCTTCTCCTTTTATCTCACCATACAGAATTCTAAATCCGTGCAAGCTTTTTTTTCCTATTTTCAGGGCATTTATCTAAATCTATGATTTCTATCGTTTTGGCTCGAGTTAAAGTTTGATATCAAACGAACTAGCACCTACGATTATAAGGTATGTGGTGACTAGATTTCTCTTTAATTTTACAGGTATTTCAGGGTGCGTACCTAAATACACACATTTGGTTGACTGAGTGGAACCCATAATTAATTAACCATCATCTCTAAATTGTTAAATTTATATTATGGGATGTCATTGGGCATTCCCTAGCCTATCTATACATGATAATATGGGTAAGAAGATTTTGACCAACTGGGTGGAATATGATGGTTGTGTGATTTAAAATTAATTAAATTATATATACTGATTGTAATGGTTCTATGGGAACGTGATAGGCATGGACCAAGGCTTGAGTTGGTTTCAATCCTCAAGATTGAGGCGACATGATTCGTCAGGTTGGACTTGACCTAGGAAACATGGGGTGATGATTAGGCTGAGGCGACATGGTTCGTCAGGATTAAGGTGACAAGGTCATCAGGATGAGGGAATATCTCTCAAGACTTGGGATGGTCTTGACCATCAAGATTTAGTGATGTGGACATAGGGGAATGTGGTACTGGATGAGGTGGATTAGATATGTTGGTGATTTCCACTCACTGTTGTTGGCCGATATAGCATCCCTGACTCGAACAGCCACCTGAACAGTACAAACAGGTTGGGTTCCACTGGCCTTAGGCGCACCTCCCCGAATGCCAAAGGATTCCAACTAGCAGCGAGGGTGTAAACAAGTATAGTGGGGAGGCTATACCCTCTGGGAATAGATAATATACTGGTCTAATCATAATAAGCTAACATGCAGTGAAAAATAAACAGAACAACATTCCAGCAAAGCACTTGTAGCCACTCAAAACAAAAAATGCATTCATCCATAATAGATCATACATATTAATATACAAAGGGAGCCCATGTCTAACCACTATAGCTACATAAAAAATAGTAATGCTAATATATGAGTGAAATATAAACAAATGTAAAACTTCATCTAGGCACTACCTCAAGGTCCATGCTAATCTCCATGCCAAATAGTACTATGATCCAGCTCCTGAGGCTGATCCTTTATCTATATGTAAATCCATAAAGTCTGCATGCATCCCGAAGGTCCTGTGTAGGGTGTGAGATGAATTTTAGTAAGATACAATCCAATGGTTTGTACATAGTATAAGTTTTTAAGAAGACAAACATCTCCAAAAAAAAGAAAACAATACGATGCAATAAATAAACACAATCTCCACTGGTGCTCAGCAGCCACCTGGGAGTGTCACCTACTTCGGCCAACGCCAGAATCCCAGAATCAAAGAGAGTCCATAGCCCATGTCCTAAGGCACCCTTGTAGTCACAAAGTTCTGGTGAACCCTTAGGCTCCACCTCAATTATATAGCCTGGCACTACATGCCTCCTGACACCTTGTGTCTGAAAGTACTGACATCCCGAAGGTACACCTAAACCATAGTATCCTGGTCTCAAGGACCCCTGCTCGAAAGTTCACGTTGGCCCATGGCATGAAAACCAGAGGAAAAATAATGTCTGTCCTCAAATAAATATATAGCCCCATGGTCTCAATCACGGAAATCCTCAACCCCAACCCGATAGCCTCATTGCTATCAACCGAAGGCTCCTCACCTTCCACATGACTTTCTACAGTAGGCACCCCCAAACCATAAATACCTAAGATACAACTATCGGGGGCCTCTACCCACATGAGTGGTCAAAACCACCTCATCATGAAGTCAACCTATGTACACACAACTCAATAAGCACTTTGTCCATCATAGGTGGGATACAATCACTAAATAAGAACCGAAGCCACACTATTAATGTCACCTCATTCCCCTACAACCATGTTGCTCAAATCCAATGGCCATTCCATCCAAGTATCTTAGGCCATGCCCAACCTGACAGTCACACTGCCTCAAACCGACATCCACGACGCCCAATCAAGTGGCCAAAACCACTCAAGTTTTCAAGCCAAGCCCAACCAGTGATCAACATCACTCAATCCCAATGGCCATTCCATCCCAACCTTGAGCCAAGTCTTTCACAACCCCAAGGGTCTCAACATATGTAATCTCAAGCATTGCATAAATATAAAACATATTTAAGCACTTTAAAAAAGTAATTAAATTTAATCAGATTGAATTACACCATCTATCAGCTATGGAACATTAGCACATAGGTTTTGAATGCCTCTAACAAGATTAACCAAGATTTAATAAATTAAACATAGTAGTTTAAATCAAAATAATTCATTTAAAACCATTTTTGCACCCCAACCAAAATATCCCAATGAGAAATGACCTCTCACCCAACCTCACTCAAACGTAATGGGTATAGGGTATTCCCATGACATCCCACATGGTTTAATAGTCAATTTAATATCCTATAAAAGGGTCTCTCTCAAAACCCACTATTGCGCTAAAAATTCGCAACCCCCAAAAGTCTGTTAAAAACTCAAAACAAGGTATGCACCACCTACCTTAGACTCGTAGATGTAGGCACGTCCGATATCAAAGTCCAACTCGAAGTGGATTGATGTAGATTTGAGTTTCTGTCTTAAACCCTGAAATTGGATCAAATAGAAACAGTGGTTCATAATATGAAGGATCAAAGAAGAATATGTATGCATGGGGTTAACCTTTCCGATATGATCTTGCAACTTCTAATGGATCAAATAACGAACAACCGACATAGAAGATGGATTAAGGAGGAGAAAGGGGCGACTTACCCCCTGTTATGCGTGCAACCAAGAAGGGGAGGAAGAAGGGGAGAAATGAAGGAAATAAATAATTAAGGGAAATGGTAATTTAGATTTCTTTACTGGGCCGCATGGTTTGAAAAACCCTGTATAAACCATGCACAGCTCTGTAACTTTTGCAAATGAGCTCGAACGGCTGTGCGCCTCTAGTTGCATGGTTTCCCTAAACCGTGCGCCTACACGTGCTTCCAAAAAACTAGGCCTTTGGGGCTCCGATGCTCTCAAAACCTTTCCAAACACCCGAGGAAATCTCCTAGCCTCCAAACCACAAAAACACCATTTAAGGCTAACAAAACTCTCAGAATTGAGTTCCGATCAATGAATCAAAAAGTAGCATATCCACTAATTGAAAAATTAAAATCAGGGGGGGGGGGGATTTTGACCCATTATAAAAACCTGGGTCATTACAATCTCCCCAAATTAACATATATCATCCCTGAGCTATAAAACAAAACAAAAATATGGTACCAAACAAACCCACCCTGTTCAAAGCAACCCGGACTGCCATGGTTTCAAAGGCCTAGGCCAACTTCCTTAAGAGGTTCCCCACCTTAGGAATTGTCTAACTCAGTCAATCCCAAACCAAAGCTCAAATATCCATCGACTTGTTTCTGGACCCATGGTCCTCCCATGATTCATTGTCACCCCTTCACCTCGTTAGGTGCTCTTGTGTCTCTCCCAACACCCAATCACATCCCACACCGCATTGGTGCCTGCCTCGAGCCCATGAAACCCATGTAACAATAAGGTCCTACATCCCATGGATGCTCAAAACAGCTCGGTTCCTTGCACCTCAAGTAACCTACATCCCTTGGATTCCCTAATTCCTCAGCACCTCAAGTAACCCACATGCAACGATGCTCCTAATTCCAAGCACCTCAAAACATGCATCTAAAGATGCCCCTGATTCCAAGCACCTCATAACATGCATCCAAATATTCTACTGATGCTAATCACATCATATATATATATATATATATCACACACCCAAGATGGTTCCAACCCACCGACCAACATTTGGTCAATCCATATAAAACTCGTGCACTTAAAAAGGACATGCCTCAACAGGCCATTCCAAAGAAAAGAAAAAACAAACTATGGCCACCATCATAGAGTACCTATGACCATCATCGATTCACCAGCCTGCTCAGCCCCTGGTAGCTCCACGACGTGCATCTGGCCTGACACACGGCTTCCTGAAGCCTATTCTCCCTAAGGTGTTACACCAGTCACTAGCCATTGACCCCACAGATGGGTCCCACTATCTCTTCCATGTCCTCCGCATGTAGCTGAACCTTGGATACCCTCTCTTGGTACCGATCCAAAATTGATCTCTAAATCCTGCTCCTGCCTTGGTCCCTGTATACCGATTTTATAAGAAGGATGCTTACAGAACCTCTCGAGACGACCAACCTGCCCACACGCCCGACACACCTTTGGAGACCTATCACACTGAGTCCGGATATTCCCTGGTTTCCCACACTAAAAGAATACCACTAACAAACTACCACGAGGTGGTCTAGCTATGTCCTTGACCTAATCGCCCTACTAGAACTCATCTCGACCTCGTTTCCTGCCATATGAACCATCACCTAAAGTCACTGCCTGGATCAAATGGGACATGTCTGTCAGGTTTCCCTCAACTATGAGGGCCTGATTCACAACCTCTGAGAATGAGGCCAACCTAAATATGTTTACCTACACTCGTATGGTGTTCCATAATCCATCTTCGAAGCACCTCACCCTTGAGGTGTAATTGCTTACCATACCTGGTGCAAAGCGAGACAACTCAGTGAAAGTAGATTCATAGTCCACGGCATACATGTCACCCTAATAAAGGGTCAAGAACTCCCGAGCTCTCTCCGTTCTCAGCATCTCTGGGAAAAATTACTCAAAGAACCTATCCTCAAAGTCCTTCTAGGCCAGTTCATCGTGTCTGTGAACCTAAAACTTCACATCCCACCAACATTTCACCGACCCTCTAAGCATGTACATCTCTAGCTTGACCCTCCTGCCTGGAGGCATCTCGGGCTGCTCAAAGATCATCTGCATGTTTTCTATCTAGTTCTCAAATGCTTACGAACCACCTCACCCTAGAAAAACGATGGGTGTTGCGACTGGAACTCCCGAGTAAGATAGGTTATAGAGGGATATGTTCCCTAAGCACCTCTGTCAATCCCCTGCAAAAAACGTACCAGACTAGATCAGAGCTGCTCGTCGATCCACGACCTGAACACTATCAAACCCAGTAGTTTCCCTACCTATATTGGATCCTACCCCTAAAACTGTCCCTACAGATCATGCTCATCCTACCCCTCAGGGGTCTGAACCTGATTGTTCTCCTAAAGAACTGTAACATCACCCACCTGACGCTCCATCTGAGTTGTCTAGGAGGAACCCAAGGAATACTATAAATAGTCAGATATCTCATATATATATATATATATATATAACAATATATAACGCAGATAGGGAAAACAATAAAAAGGCACCATATAACAACTACCCTTACTCTCCCTTATTGCAACCATGCCCACAACATCCCAGCCTTGCGACCTCTTTACCCACCCTCAACAGAGCCAAGTATCACAAAATCTCTGAGGCATGCCCATCCTGAAAACCAACATTGCCTCAAATCGATGAATGATTCACCCAATCCTGGTGATCAAAAATCACCTCAACCATAGTACCTACTTGTTCCTACAAGATCCAGGCCTAATTCTCACACCACATGTAATTTTATATAAATTTAAAGCATGGAATATCACATTTCATAACACCTTTCACATTTCAAAAGCATTTTAAAGCATGAAATTTGATATTATTAACATTGAATTATCACTTAAAAAGGCATACATGAATATATGAAATTGAAATACCCTAAAAATGTTCCTATCAAATCCAAGAAAACACACCTTGCCTCACCGGGCCAAGGTCCAAAATTCTATATCCTCATACCTTGCTATACCAATCCAAGGTTCCAAATCCTCCCTTACCCCACCGGGTCAAGGGTCGCATATCCCAACCAATAATCATCAAAAAATAAAGTGATTCACCAAGGTGGAAATCATATAAATTGTAATCTGAGCAAAAGAAAAATAGCATAACCCACCCAAGGTAACTCAATACATCCCTCGTAAATACGGCTGTAGGCATCCAAGCATGGGTTCAAAATCTAGTTCCGATAAGAAGTTGTCTCCATTATACCATATACCAAATAGTAATACCATAAAAAGAGGTAAATTAAACTCCTTTGATACCACTTATAACATCCCCGACCCGAACAGCCACCCGAACAATGCTAATAGGCCGAGTTCCACTAGCCTTAGGCACACCTCCCCGAACGCCAAAGGTTACTGAGTAGAAGAAAGGGTGTAAATAGGTATAGTGGGGAGGTTATATCCTCTGGTAATAGATAATATACTGGTCTGAGCATAATAAGATAACATGCAACAAAAAATAAACAGAACAACATGCCAGCAAACCACTTGTAGCCACTCAAAACAAACAAGGCATGCAACCATAGAAGGTCATACATGTCAATATACAAAGGGAACCCATGGATAAACACTATAGATACATAAAAAATAATCATGATAATACAAGAGTTGAAGTTAAATAAAAGTAAAACTCCAGCTAGGCACAACCTCAAGGTCCATTCCAATCTCCATGCCAAACAGTACTATGATCCAACTCTTAAGGCTGACCCTTTACCTGTACGTAAATCCATAAAGTCTACACATGTCCCGAAGGGCCCGTGTAGGGTGTGAGGTGAATCTTAGTGGGATACCACCTAATGGTTCTTTCTTAGTATAAGTGTTTAAGCATAAAAACATCTCCAAGCAAAGTAAATAGTATGATGCAATAAATAAACAAAACCTCCACTGGTGCTCAGCAGCCACCAGGGAGTGTCACTTGCTTCGGCCAATGCCAGAATCTCAAGAAGCAAAGAGAGTCCTTGGCCTATGGCCCAAGGTACCCCTATAGTGGAAAATTCCTAGTGAACCCCCAGGTTTCACCTCAATCATATATCCCGACACCACGTGCCTCCTGACACCTCCTGTCTCAAAGTACCGACGTCCTGAAGGCATTCTCAAACCATAGTATCCCAGTCCCAAGCACCCCTAATCAAAATATCACATAGGCCCATGACACGAAAACTAGAGGAACACTTATGTTTTTCCTCAAATAAATATTTAGGCCCAAGGCCTCAATCACATTGATCCTCAACCTCCAACCCGATAGCCTTATTACTATCAACCGAAGGCTCCTCACCTTCCACATATCTTTCTACGGAAAGCACCCCCAAACCATAAATACCTAATCTACAACTTTTTAGGGCCTCTACCCACACGAGTGGTCAAAACCACCTCATTATGGAGTCAACCTATGTTTACATGACTCAATCAGCACTTTGGACATCACGGGTGAGCGACAATCACCAAATAAGAACCTAAGCCACACCATCTTTGGCACCTCGTGCCCCTGTGAACATGTTGCTCAAATCTGATGGTTATTCCATCCAAGTATCTTGGGTCATGCTCAACCTAACAGTCACACTGCCTCAAATCAACGTCCACAATGCCCTATCCCATGGTCAAAACCACTCAAGTATCCGAGCCAAGACCAACCAGTGATAAAAATCACTCAATCCAAATGGCCATGCCATCCCAAACTTAGGCCAAGCCCATCACAACCACAAGGGTCTCAGTATATGTAATCTCAGACATTACATAAATATAAAACACATTTAATCACTTTAAACAAGCAATTAAATTTAAGTAGATTAAATTACACCATCTATTAGTGATGGAACATTAGCACAGAGGTCTTGAATGCATATAACAAGATTAATCAATATTTTAAAAAATAAAAATAGCATTTTAAATCAAAATAATTCATTTAAAACCATTTTGGAACCCCGACCAAAATATCTCAATGAGCAACGACCTATCACCTAGCCTCGCTCAAGCGTAATGAGTATAGGGTATGCCCACAACACCCCACATTGTCTAATAGTAAATTTAATATTCTATAGAAAAGTCTCACTCAAAACCCACTCTTGTTCTAAAATTCCACAACCCCCAAAAGTCCGTGAAAACTCAAAATAAGGTATGCACCACCTACCTTAAACTCGTAGATGTAGGCATGTCCGATATCAAAGTCCAACTTGAAGAAGATCAATGTAGATATGAGTTTACTTCTAAAACCCTAAAATTGGCTCGAATGGAAACAATGGTCCATAAGACGAAGAATCAAAGAAGAAGAAGTATGCATGGGGTTAGCCCTATCGATACAATCCTGTAGCTTCTGACAGATCAAAGAATAGACGACCGATGGAGAAGATGGATCAAGGAAGAGAAAGGGGTGGCTCACCCCTACTATGCATGTGACTAAGAAGGAGACACTACTAGAAATATGATCTATACCAACGGTTTTGGGAAAACCATTGGTATAGTTCACTAATTTGGACCTATACCAACGTTTTTGGGAAAACCGTTGGCATAGGTCCACTATAGAGACCCTATACCAATGGTTTTGTCCAAACCATTGGTATAGGTCCCCCCTATACCAACAGTTTGTCCAAAACCATTGGTATAGGTCCCAAAATCAAAGAACATATACCAACGGTTCTTAAAACTGTTGGTATAGGTACATGTATTTTTAGTGGAATCTTCTTACAGAGGACATTAAATAAATCAAAATTTAAAATACTTATGATAATAAATATATATATTTATGAAATTATGTTCAAAAAAGTGAGTTAGGTTAGTGGTTAGGTCGTTCAATCACAAACGGGAGGTGCTAGGATCAAAACCAACCGAATGCTTGTTTTTTGAATTACATATACCAACGGTTTTATGGAACCGTTAGTATAGATTTTCATATTACTTATACCAACGATTTTGAAAACCATTGGTATAGGTCTATACCAATGGTTTTCCCAAAACTGTTGGTATAGACCTATCCCCACAGCTTACTTGGAAACGGTTCTCCAAACCATTGGTATAGGATATACCAACAGTTTGGAGGCCTGTACCAATGGTTCCAAACTGTTGGTATATGGAATTTTTCCTATAGTGAGAGGAAGAAGGGGAGAAAACAAGTAAATAAAGAATTAAGGGAAAAATGGTAATTTGGCCTTCTTTACTGGGTCGCACGGTTTACTCGCACAGTTTACCAAACTGTGCGGAAAACCTGTGGAAGCCACTACCTAGGGCTACAGGTCCACACGACTACCCCGCACGATTTGAAAAATTGTGCAGAAACCATGCGTATCTCTCTACAGATTTTGTAGATGAGCTCACATGACCATGCGCCTCTAGTCGCATGGTTTCCCTAAATCATGTGCCTGCACCTGCTTCCCAAAAACTAGGTCTTCGAGCCTCCGATGCTCCCGAAACCTTTTCGAACACCAAAGGCCTGGCCTCCAAACCAACCTAAAATACCATATAAGGCCAAAAAAAACTCTCATAATTTAGTTCTGATCAATGAATCAAAAATTAGCATAGCCACTAATTGAAAAAATCAAACCGGGTGGAGATTTTGACCCATTCCAAAAACTCGAGTCATTAAAATCTCCCTACCTTAATATATATCATCCCCAAGTAATAAAAAAACACGAAGATGGTACCAAACATACCCATCTGGTTCAAAGCAACCCAGACTACCCCGGTATCAAAGGCCTAGGCCAACTTCCTCAAGGGGATCCCCGCCTTAGGAATTGCCTAACTCGATCAATCCTGACCCAAAGCCCAAATCACACAAAGGTCCATCGACCTGTTTCTAGACCCATGGTTCTATCGTGATGAATCATCACCCCTATTCCTCATTAGGTGCTCCCGTGTCACTCCCGACACCCAAACACTTCCCACACCGCATCGGTGCCTGCCTCAAGCCCATGACACCCATGGAACAATGAGTTCCTGCATCCCATGGAAGCTCAAAACAACTTGATTCCTTGCACCTCAAGTAACCCACATCCCTTTGATGCATCGATGACTCATCACCTCAAGTGACCCGCATCCAATGATGCTTCTGATTCCAAGCACCTAAAAACACGCATCCAAAGATGCTCCTGATACCAAGCACCTCATAACACGCATCCAAAGATGTTCCTAATGTCAAGAACCTCATAACACGTATCCAAAATGCTCCTGATGCCAAGCACATCATATATATATATATATATCACGCACCCAAGATGGTTCCAACCCACTAACCAGTGCCTGGTCAGTCCATATACAACCTGTGCACCTCATGCACTCAAAATGGACATGCCACAATAATTCATGCCAAAGAAAAGAAAAAACAAACTATGGCCATGCCCGCGACATATCTCTAACCATCATCAGCTCACCAGCCTGCTCAGCCCCTGAAAGATCCACAACGTGCACCTGGCGTGACACATGGCTGCCTGAAGCACGTCCTCCCTATATTGATGCACCAATCATCCGTCATTGACCCCACAGCTGGGTCCCACTATCTCTGCCACATCCTCTGCATGTAGCTGAACCTTGGATTCCCTCACCTAGTACTGATCCCAAATTGATTTTTGAAGCCTGTCCCTGCATCGGTCCCTGTCTGCCGACTATCGGAGAAGGTTGCCCGTAGAACCTCTTGAGATAAACAACCTTCTCACATGCCCAACACTCCTTTATAGGCTTATCACGCTAAGTCTGTACATGTACTAGTTTCCCAAACAAAAAAGAAAACCACTGTTGAACAACCATGAGGTGGTCTAGCTATGTCCTTAGCCTGACCACCCTGCTGAAACTCATCCCAACCTCATTTCTTACCTTCTGAACCATCACTTGAAGTCACCGCATGACTCAAATAGGACCTACCCATCAGGTTCCCCTTGGCTATGAGTATCTAATTCACTGCCTCTGAGAATGAGTACAACCTAAATATGTTTACCTACACCCGTATGGATTTCCATAATCCATGTTCGAAGCACCTCACCCTCGAGGTTTCATTGCTTACCATACCTGGTGCAAAGTGAGATAGCTCAATGAAAGTAGTTGCATAGTCCAGGACAGACATATCACCCTACTGAAGGCTCAAGAACTCTTGATGTCTCTCCTCCCTCAACGTCTCTGGAAAAAAGTGCTCAAAGAATCTATCCTTAAAGTCCTTCCAAACCAGTCCCTCATGTCTGTGAGCCTGAACCTGCACATCCCATGAGCTCTTTGTCGACCCTATGAGCATGTACGTCACCAGCTTGACCCTCTATCGTGGAGGCATCCAAGCCGTCTAGGAGGAACCTAATGATTACCATAAATGGCCAGACATCCCATATATATATATATAACAATATAAAATGTGGATAGGGAAAATGGTAAAAATACTGCATATAACAACTACCCTTACCTCCCCCATCATAACCATGCCCACGACATCCCAGCCTTGCGTCCTCCTTACCCACCCTCAATAGAGCCAAGTATCAAAAAATCACTAGGCCATGCCCATCCTAACAACCAACGTTGCCTCAAATATCGATGACTGGGTCTCCAAATCCTAGTGATCAAAAATCACCTCAACCATAGCACCTGCCCACTCCTACAAGAGCCAATCCCAATTCCCATGCCACATGAAATATTACATAAATTTAAAGCATGGTATATTACATTTCATAACACCTTTAACATTTCAAAAGGATTTTAAAGCATGTAATTTGATATTATTCACATGGAATTATCACTTAACATGGAATACATGCATATATGAAATTGAAATTACCTACAAATGTGCCTATTAAAGCCAAGAAAACACACTTTGCCTCACTGGGCCAAGGTCCAAAATTTCATATTCTCATACCTTGTTGTACCAAGCCAAGGTTCCAAATCCTCCCTTAGCCCACTGGGTCAAGGGTCACATATCACAACCAATAATCATAAAAAAATAAAGTGAGCCACCAAGGTAGAAATCATATAAATTGTAATCTAAGAAAAATAAAAATAGCATAACCCACCTAAGGTAGCTCAATCCATCCCTTGTACATGGGGTTTCAGGCACCCAAGAATGAGTTTGAAATCCAGTTTCGACAACAACAAATCTATAGTCTACCATATCTCAAATATTAATACCAAGAGAAGAGGTAAAAGAAACTCCTATGATATCATTTGTATCATCCCTGACCCGAACATCCACCCGAACAGTGCTAACGGGCTGGGTGCCACTGGCCTTAGGCACACCTCCCCGAATACCAAAGGATTCTAAATAGCAGTGAGGGTGTAAATAGGTATAGTGGGGAGGCTATACCCTCTGAGAATAGATAATATACAAGTCCGAGCAAAATAAGATAACATGCAGTAGAAAATAAACAGAACAGCATGCCAGCAGACCACTTATAGCTACTCAAAACAAACTAGGCATGCATCCATATCAGGTCATACATGTCAATATACAAAGGGTTCCCATGTCTAACAAATTTAGCTACATAAAAATAATAATTTTGATAATATAGGATTGAAAGCTAAAAAAAGTATAACTCTATCTAGGCATGACCTCATGGTCCATGCCAATCTCCATGCCAAATAGTACTATGATCCAACTCTTGAGGCTGATCCTTTACCTATACGTAAATCCATAAAGTCTACACACATCCCAAAGGGACCTTTTAGGATGTGAGATGAATCTTAGTAAGATACCACCCAATGGTGCGTACCTAGTATAAGTGTTTAAGAAGACAAACATCTCTAAGAAAAGTAAATAATATGATGCAATAAATAAACACAGCCTCCACTGGTGGTCAACAGCCACCACGAAGTGTCACCTGCTTCAGTCAACGCTGGAAGCTCAGAAGCAAATAGAGTCCTTGGCCCATGGGACAAGGTACCCATGTAGTCACAAATTTCTTGTGAACCCTCAAGTTCCACCTCAATCATATAGCCCGACACCACATGCCTCCTGACACCTCGTGTCTCAAGGTACCGACATCCTAAAGGCATTCTCAAACCACAGTATCCTAGTCCTAAGGACCCCTACTCGAAAGCTCACATTAGCCCGTGGCCTAAAAACTGGAAGAATAACGATGTTTTTCCTCAAATAAATATTCATTCCCATGGCCTCAATCATAGAGATCCTCAACCCCCAACCCGATAGCCTCATTGTTATCAACCAAAGTCTCCTCACCTTCCACACAACTTTCTACGAAAAGCACCCCCAAACCATAAATACTTAAGATGCAACTATTGGGGGCATCTACCCACAAAAGTGGTCAAAACCACCTCATCATGGAGTGAACCTATGTACACATGACTTAATCAGCTCTTTGGCCATCACAGGTGAGCAGAAATCACCAAATAAGAACCTAATCCACACCATCTCTAGCACCTCATGCCCCTACGACCATGTCGCTCAAATCTGAAGGCCATTCCATCCAAGTATCTCATGTCATGCCCAACCTGACTGTCACACTGCCACAAACTGCTGTCCCTGATGCCCAATCCTATGGTCAAAACCACACAAGTATCCGGGCCAAGCCCAACTAGTGATCAACATCAATCAATCCTGATGGACATTCCATCCCAACCTCAGGACAATCCCTTCACAACCCCAAGGGTATCATCATATGTAATCTCAAGCATTATATAAATATAAAACACATTTAAACACATTAAACAAGTAATTCAATTTAATCAGATTGAATTAAACTAGCTATCAACTATGAAACATTAGCACAAAGGTCTTGAATGCCTCTAACAAGCTTAATCAAGATTTAACAAATTAAACATAGAATTTTAAATAAAAAATCATTTAAAACCATTTTGGCGCCCCTGTCAAAATATTCCAATGAGCAACGATCTCTCACACATCCTCGCTTAAGTGTAATGGGTGTAGGGCATGCCCAGGACACCCCACATGGTCTAATAGTCAATTTAATATGCTATAGGAGAGTCTCTCTCAAAACCTGTCATTGCACTAAAAATGCGCAACCCCCAAAAGTTCATGAAAAATCAAAACAAGGTATGCACAACCTACCTTAGACTCATAGATGTAGGGACATTTGATATCAAAGTCAAAATCAAAGCAGATTGATGTAGATCTGAGTTTTTGTCTTAAACCCTAAAATTGGATCAAATAGAAACAGTGGTCTATAAGACAAAGGATCAAAGAAGAAGAAGTATGCATGGGGTTAAGCTTACTGATACAATCCTGCAACTTCGGATGTATTGAAGAACAGAAAACCGATGAAGAAGATGGATCAAGGAGGAGAAAGAGTAGGCACACCTCCTATTGTGCATGTGACCAAGAAGGAGAGGAATAAGAAGAGAAAATAAGAATTAAAGAATTCAAGGAAAATTGTAATTTGGCCTTCTTTACTGGGCTGCATGGTTTACCCACACGATTTACCAAACTGTGCAGAAATCATGAAAAATCCACTGCCTAGGGATGAAGGTATGTACGGATACCCCACATGGTTTGACAAACCATGCGGAAACTGTGTTCATCTCTCACATCTTTTTTAGACAAGCTCGCACGGCTGTGCACCTCTAGTCGCACGGTTTCCCTAAACCGTGTGCCTACACTTGCTTCCCAAAAACCAAGCCTTCATGCCTCCGATGCTCCCTAAACCTTTCCAAACAACCTAGGGACTCTCTTAGCCTCCAAAAAAACCCAAAAAACACTATTTAAGGCCAATAGAACTCTCAAAATTGAGTTTCGATCAATGAATCATAAAGTAGCATAATCGCTAATTGAAAAATTCAAACCGGGTGGAGATTTTAAACCATTCCAAAAACCTGGGTTGTTATATCTAATGCATCATTGGAGTTGTGTGCACATATATAGGACTCAATTGAGGTGGTTTTGACCACTAATTGTGGGTGGATGCCTCTGAAGATATTTTGGATTAGGGGATGGTGCTGACCATCAGTTGTGTTGTAGGTTCTCACCGTAGAAACCCACGATGGATGGTGATGGACCATCGGGTGATGGTGTTAGAGACCATCGATTGGGGGATGAGGCTAATTGTTATACATGATACTGATGGGCCAATATTATTAGAGGATGGGTATAATCATGCCTTGGGACGTCGGGATGTTGAGCTGACAATGATTATTTATATATTGGAGGAAAAATATTGTCGTGCCTCGAGATGTTGGTTGTTGAGCCGATGGTGATTTTATGAGTAGAGGTACAAGGGACCTAGGACTTATTGATGGGAATTTCAATAGGATTTCAATTACTTGTTTGGTGGAACTTGATGTTTCAGATGGCATGATGTTCTGGAGATATATTTATGGGAGGTCCTCAAGGGCTCTCTATGTATGTTATTCTTCAGGGGATGCCTAAGAAATAATTTATGGGTCCTTACCACTACAAATATATATATGAAAACATGTGGTTTATTCCATATGTATATTTGGGGCGCACATATTCAAAGATATATCAGTGTTGACCAAAGCAGGTAAATGATTCATTATGTTTGTTGAGCATAAGGGAAGTGAGTTAATTATTAAATGTTCATGTGCTGTATTTTTAATTATAATTCGCAAGTTAAGTGAATGTCCAAAAATAATAATATTACTATTATTATTTGACATGGGGTTTTTCTAGGATTAAATAAATAATAAGGGTACTTTTTCAATTATTTTATTTTTAACCCTAGCAATATAAATACCCAATTATTTCATTTTTCTCATGAGCCTCTTCGGTTGTGAACAACAACCTTAGAGAATCCTCTCAAGCCTATAGAGCTCCCTTTATCCAAGAATTCTTCCAAGAACGTCAAAAAATCATCCTCCACCGGATCAAGGAGAACACTTTGGAAGTGATTCTTAAGGTGATCAAGGTGGACGACACAAGCAGAAGGATCTTATATGCTAGCACAGAGAGAATCCTTTGGTGACGTCTGGAGATTCCTGGAACATGTCACGAACCAACCCGGGTCAACCCTGAACCGGTCACTCGAGCCGGCCCGCGACATGGCCCGAGAGGCGTTCCCGATCCTCCCGGGCTGGCTACAAGCGCCAGGGCATCAACAGAGGCTGTGGGAACAATTTCGCCCAGTAAAAATAAATAATTAAAGCAGCAGAAAAACAAACAGAGCAGCGCAAAATAAATAAACAAAGTAAAGTAACTAAGAACAAAAGAAAATGAAACTAACCGAAAGAGACAACCACTATCACCGTGTGACCTCGCGGGTCACTCTCCAATTCACAACCAAACGTCACCCAAGGCGACGCACCCAAGGCGACGCACCCAAGCTGTAACCTGCACAAACACTAAAAACGGAAAAGATCTATAGGCGTGAGTATTAAAACTCAGTAGGTAGGCCTGACTAAATCTATCCCCAAAGCACTACCTTTAAATAAAGAATTTACTAATTCCAGGTTTGAACTAAATTATATAAAATATGGTTTCCACACACATTCATTTCTAAAATAAGTAACAGTCCATTGCCCTTTTTAATTTAGAACAAATTTAATGTTGAAAGAAACAGGTGCATTGCATTTATAAAACATTTTGCGAACAATTTAGAAATCCAAACATTGGTTTTTAGTCGAAAGGAGAATCACACACAACACACACTAAGGGCAATGGTAAAAGTGGCACATATGGGTCAGCAACCGAACACAACCTCTCAATCATCCGCCACACACAAATAAACACTAAAAGAAACATGGGTTGAACCTAGGAGATCGTGAACAATCCAGAACGTACTATACATCTGACTCATCCTGAAGGCATGCCCTAACTCGATGACGTCATAACGCCCTAACGCCCGGCATAGCCCTACATGGCCTAACCGAGGGGCCCAATCCCCATAGCAGCAATAACTCATTATTCCCCTGCTATGGGGCCACTAGCCAGTGCGTAATCTAAACTAGTGCAGCAATCGTTCTCAGAAAATTCACTCAATATGCCAGGTTCCCATGTCATCACAAGCAATAAAAAAAGGGGGTGCGTCCACAATGTAAATTAATCAGTCACGATGCACCAACATCACATACAGCTCACGAAAACAACTCACACCAAAGATCACCCCCGAGTGGGTTTTCCAAAATAATCTATTTTTATTAAAGTGCCAAACGGGCCTTCGCCAATTTAAAGTAAAACTTCATTTCTCAAAAAGCTCAAAACACTTGTTCAGAAGAAGTCATTTATCTTTAAATCAAGAAGTACATTTGAAATGTCGTGAATTATGTTTTAAGGCCAAACATGCATTCTTTCAAAACTGGGTGTCCGCCCGTCAAGAAAATGTTCCAAGTGTTTGGTATAAAATAAACGGTTCTTTTCACACTAAATGATCATTTTAAGTTTTCTTATTTAATATTATTTCTAATTCATTAAAAATTCATAAAACAACAAGCAATTAATAAATTCTAAATCTAGAGGTAGGTGCAGTGGGGGACCTACCTCGACTCGTAGCCCGGTTATGACGACGATGTATGTCACACACTCGCGCAAGAGTACGCGCAACCTTCTGACGATCGCAACATCACGGAAAGCCTCGCCAATCCGCTGCAACAACGCAAAACCTCTCAAAAAAACGCACAAAAGTAAACCTAAAAATAATCCTAACACATAAACAATATAATATAACTAGCTCGACATGTTTTTTAAAATATCACATCAAAACACGTATCAAAACACAACCAAACTCTTTAGTAGAATTCAATTTCGACCTTTAGACACACCAACCGCTTTACGCACCACAAGATCAAAGTAATAAGGCATTTTAATAATTTATAAAACATCCGAAAAAGGTGAAACCAAGGTTCACATAAAAACATACTCAGTTTCACATAAGAAAGCACTTTAAAATAAAACACACAACATCATCACACCTAGAACATGTCTCGCACCTAGCAACCAACCCATAAAACATTTTATAAAAAAAAACGCACCCGTTTGCACACACAAAACATTGCAGCTTTCAATTAAAAATTATGTTCGCAACACTTAAACATGTTCACCACCTTTAAAATATAATTCACACACAAAAAAACAGTTGATTAAACACTTCTATAAAATAACCCAAAATAAGACCAAAATGAAAACACATCATTTCTAAAAGAAGATACAATTTCATCACACACGCATGCCAAAACAATTGTAAATCGCGTCTCACACCATCTAAACACTCTTAAAACCCATTTTGAAACCATGCATACACCGCTTTAAAAAAAACTACAAACCCAAAAGTCTACCTTTGAAAACAAGCGCGCCTCAAAATACTCCCAAAACACAATCTGCACCACATAAACAAATTAAAGGACATGAAAGATTAATCAAACAAACAAGAAAAAGAACGTAGACACATGTAGACGCGAACCAGGAACCGACTCAGGACCAGATAAAGACCTCAAGGGTCCGCAACTCAATTCTAAAAAAAATTCAGAACTCTATAGCAAGATAATTAAGTGCATAATAAAGCTGTGAAACAAGTTTTAAAACAAAAAGGAAGAGTACAAACATTAGCGGAGTGATCCAGAGATATAAATACGCAAACTCACCTACACCGGCGGTGCGTGAATCCAACTGCGCTTCAACGGAAGGGGGAAATGAACTTCGCAGACTAAACACACACCCTAGATACCGAGCAAAACGCGCAAAAATGAATCATGGTATTAGGGTGATGGTAGATTTGATAATAACAAAAAATATAATTAAAAAAAAACAAAAGGAATTATACCGGAAGAGGAGGACACCAGGGGAAAAAAAGAGGGAGCAAGGGGTTGCGCCGGACTGAGAGGGAAACTTCGCCGGAAACGTGCCGAAAGGGGAACTGGGCTCGCCGGAACGGTTGTGGCTGGTCGGAGGGATGCCGGCGGAAGGGAGGAATGTCGGCGGGTGCAGGGCAGTGGGTGCGGAGGCGCGGCGGAAGGCTGGAACGCCGGGAGGAGGCCGGGAAACGACGGCTTGGCACGACGAAGGGGAAGCGGGGGTCGGGATGGCCGATGGGCATGGCGGCCGGACAGGGGGTGCGCGGGGCGGTTCTGACGGGAAAGAGGGGAGGCGGATCAGCCGATGCGGCGGGGAAAAAAAGGAGATGGATGGGGGGGCACCGGCGGACGGCGCAGGGAGGTGGAGGCAGACGGCGAGGAGGTCGGACGGGGGCCGGACGGCGACGAGGTCGGACGGAAGGGGGTTGTGCGCGGCGCGGGTCGGAGGAGAGGGGAGGCGGCGGCACCGGTGCGATCGGGGTGGGAGAGCAGGGGGCGGCCGACGGCGGATGGCGGAGGCGGACGACGAGGCGCAGGTGGACGGCGGTGGACGGTAAGCGGCTGGAGGCGGGGTCGCATGGAGGGGGTTCGGCGCGTGCCAGCCGAACCAGGAAGGGGGGGGGATCGGGGAAGAGGGGGGAGAGGGGGGGCTGCTCGGGTAGACTAGGGTTTGTTTTATTTTATTTTTTTTTTATTTTTTTTCCTTTATCTTATAATAATAATAATAATAATAATAATAAATAATAATAATAATAATAGTTATTTTAAACATATATACATATATAAATATATATAAACAAATATAAACCTACTTATGTAAACATAGATACATAGATACATATATATATATAAACATATATATATAATATATAAACATATAAACATATATGAGCATATATATAAACATTTATACACATTAGCACATAACGTTAAAACATAATATTTATAAACATATGTGTACATATATACTCCTATAAACATATATACACATACCTTATATATATATATACACACAATGTTAAATCATGAACGTATACAACCGCAGATGCACAAATATATATATATATATCTATATAAACATATAAACATACAAATACATAAATCTACACGCATAGCGTAAAAAAAAGTTTGATCGTGCGGTATCTGCGCACCGCACGACACCCAAGCGGACAGCGCGTCTGCACGTACCCAAGCGGGTTGTGCGCCTTAAAGGCACAGTGTTTGCGCACTATCTCAAACCATAAACTCATCCCAACAATAAAAATTTAAACCGGGACTCACCCGCACTTACGCAAAAACACCCGACGCCAAGAGAAATAAAATAATTAAAATGACCAAAAATAAACGGGTGTGACAATTCTCCCCACCACAAACACTTTCTGCCCCCAGAAAGTCACCAAGCCAATAGTTATCATAACTCGAGTCCGTGCCCATGAAAAACCAGAAGAAATTGAGAGGCTCGGAGTGACCATTACCAACCCAAGTCACACCCGACCAACTCAAGTACAAACAATGTCTGAGATTGAGGGGAGAACACGGGAGGTTCCTCCCCACCACAGAAATCTACTAACACGGAAACCTTGAAACTCGAACACACCACCCCGGAGGGGGGGGCAACACGGGGACTCCCAAACGAACCCAGTTACTTTCTCCACACAGACCGAACAACACTCAGAGACTTAAACAGGAAGCTTGCTACGAAACGACCCAACAGCTCGAGGATAAGGAATTATCTCAAACCCTCACTCACCGACCGAAGAAAAACCTCATCGCAACCAGAGTCTAGGGAATTTCTAGCCCGAACTCACAAAGGACCTCGAAACAACGCCTATTAATTTCATAAGACCACACATCCCCCCTAACGCACACAATTGAGACCCAACTCAAAATTGGATTGACCCGTTCATTCGCGGGTCCATCACCCTCCAAGGAGAACCGAACGATTTCAAAACACACTGAGAACAGATAAGACCGCTTAGACTGCGGTAGAATAAGTTCATCACGCAACCGCAACAAAGGTGATCTTACAATGATAAAAAGAATAGAACAAGGAATCTTTGGATATTTTTCTTCAGAAAGCTGAAAACAGAATCCGAAGCGAGGTTCTCCACACCCTCGGCAACTCCTGACTGTGCACGAGCTTCACCCCGAGACCTGTGGCTGGGGCCCTGATGGCTGAAACATCTTCTGCCTCACAGTCAGGCATTTGCATCCTCTGGTCCCTAGCTCCTTCATCCCTGACGACACTTCTTCCAGAACTCTCACCGGTGGCCCGAACAGCCACACGGTAGCAAGACTTAGAAGGGATGCGGCCAGGCGACTTAGAATGTCTGGATAGGCCATACTGGTGGCACACAAGAGAGCGGTCCGACGAACTATGAGCTGGTACCGACGAGGATGGTTTCTTGGAGACAGGTTCCACTAGCCCACACTCCTTGCCAAGTGGGGAACCTTCGCGGAAGCCGACCACCGTTAATCACACCCAAAACTCCAGAGACGATGAGACATCTCATCTTTACTAGTCCAAAACTGGGCCCTCAAATAAACCTGAGACGACACGCACCCCAACAACCCTGGGAGTTCCCAACAACCTGAAGACCCACTCAAATTACACAACCAAACAACTACCCCTCATGGACTTTGATTACTTTGATCGATAGGCAACATGCAGAAAGAAATGGAAACTAGGCGTGACTCATTAGCAACCTTAACGACCTTTCTGGGCGGCATACTCATGACAACACGAGAAACATCATCCAAACTGGCATCAAGCCAAAACCCAATCAAGAAAACAACACAAGTCGAGGTCAAAAGGCCCATAAGCCAAACATATACAAACACAAGCATAAATCACTTTCCAAAACCATCATTTTTTTTAAACATTACAACTCACCTGTGGCACCTTATGAACCGTCACATGTGCGTTCATTCAATCTCGCTCACATCATCTGCAAACAAGTGCCCCCTACGCACTCTCCATACATACCCACGCACATGTGACCCTCCATAAGGAGTGCCAAGGTTCAAACACTTCATTCCTTACCAAATCCAAACACATAACATATTGTTCCAAACCAAAACATTTTTTTCTTTAAAAACCCACTTTACTAATTTCAAAAACAATTTGGAGGAAACCCCTTTTTTTTCCAAATCACTTTCATTTTCAACACACACACACAGACCGAGTTTAAAACAAAGTACAACCAACTATAAACCATCGGAATGAGGGACTAGTGTCTGCACTTAACTCGGCAACATGGTGGTGAGTCATGCCCCAAGTAAGACATAACACTAAGAGGACCTTAAACCGGGCACTTGGACTCCACATGGGTCACCACCCCATGTGAGGCTGCAACGCGAACCGATTTGCTCCCATTGTCATCCCTTAATCCAAAACAACCAAGGACAAAAGACTCAATCCCGAACTAACCCTGGTAACTCAGGTCTCGTCACGAGCGGTGGTGATCAGGCACCGACCCGTAACCTATCTCCTGAGCCCCGACAGTCTTAATCTCCTTCTATCAGACATCCCAAATAACAAAGGGCGCTCTTAAAAGCGAGGTCCACTAAGAGCCGACCTCCTCTGATACCATTTTGTCACGAACCAACCCGGGTCAACCCTGAACCGGTCACCCGAGCCGGCCCGAGACATGGCCCGAGAGGCGTTCCCGATCCTCCCAGGCTGGCTACAAGCGCCAGGGCATCAACAGAGGCTGTGGGAACGATTTCGCCCAGTAAAAATAAATAATTAAAGCAGCAGAAAAACAAACAGAGCAGCGCAAAATAAATAAACAAAGTAAAGTAACTAAGAACAAAAGAAAATGAAACTAACCGAAAGAGACAACCACTATCACCGTGTGACCTCGCGGGTCACTCTCCAATTCACAACC
Organism: Viscum album; assembly: GCA_963277665.1. NCBI lineage: Eukaryota > Viridiplantae > Streptophyta > Magnoliopsida > Santalales > Viscaceae > Viscum > Viscum album. The sequence goes on from OY728165.1 coordinate 1,894,763,788, forward strand.
AAACGTCACCCAAGGCGACGCACCCAAGGCGACGCACCCAAGCTGTAACCTGCACAAACACTAAAAACATAAAAGATCTATAGGCGTGAGTATTAAAACTCAGTAGGTAGGCCTGACTAAATCTATCCCCAAAGCACTACCTTTAAATAAAGAATTTACTAATTCCAGGTTTGAACTAAATTATATAAAATATGGTTTCCACACACATTCATTTCTAAAATAAGTAACAGTCCATTGCCCTTTTTAATTTAGAACAAATTTAATGTTGAAAGAAACAGGTGCATTGCATTTATAAAACATTTTGCGAACAATTTAGAAATCCAAACATTGGTTTTTAGTCGAAAGGAGAATCACACACAACACACACTAAGGGCAATGGTAAAAGTGGCACATATGGGTCAGCAACCGAACTCGACCTCTCAATCATCCGCCACACAAAAATAAACACTAAAAGAAACATGGGTCGAACCTAGGAGATCGTGAACAATCCAGAGCTTACTATACATCTGACTCATCCTGAAGGCATGCCCTAACTCGATGACGTCATAACGCCCTAACGCCCGGCATAGCCCTACATGGCCTAACCGAGGGGCCCAATCCCCATAGCAGCAATAACTCATTATTCCCCTACTATGGGGCCACTAGCCAGTGCGTAATCTAAACTAGTGCAGCAATCGTTCTCAGAAAATTCACTCAATATGCCAGGTTCCCATGTCATCACAAGCAATAAAAAAAGGGGGTGCGTCCACAATGTAAATTAATCAGTCACGATGCACCAACATCACATACAACTCACAAAAACAACTCACACCAAAGATCACCCCCGAGTGGGTTTTCCAAAATAATCTATTTTTATTAAAGTGCCAAACGGGCCTTCGCCAATTTAAAGTAAAGCTTCATTTCTCAAAAATCTCAAAACACTTGTTCAGAAGAAGTCATTTATCTTTAAATCAAGAAGTACATTTGAAATGTCGTGAATTATGTTTTAAGGCCAAACATGCATTCTTTCAAAACTGGGTGTCCGCCCGTCAAGAAAATGTTCCAAGTGTTTGGTATAAAATAAACGGTTCTTTTCACACTAAATGATCATTTTAAGTTTTCTTATTTAATATTATTTCTAATTCATTAAAAATTTATAAAACAACAAGCAATTAATAAATTCTAAATCTAGAGGTAGGTGCAGTGGGGGACCTACCTCGACTCGTAGCCCGGTTATGACGACGATGCATGTCACACACTCGCGCAAGAGTACGCGCAACCTTCTGACGATCGCAACATCACGGAAAGCCTCGCCAATCCGCTGCAACAACGCAAAACCTCTCAAAAAAACGCACAAAAGAAAACCTAAAAATAATCCTAACACATAAACAATATAAGATAACTAGCTCGACATGTTTTTTAAAATATCACATCAAAACACGTATCAAAACACAACCAAACTCTTTAGTAGAATTCAATTTCGACCTTTAGACACACCAACCGCTTTACGCACCACAAGATCAAAGTAATAAGGCATTTGAATAATTTATAAAACATCCGAAAAAGGTGAAACCAAGGTTCACATAAAAATATACTCAGTTTCACATAAGAAAGCACTTTAAAATAAAACACACAACATCATCACACCTAGAACATGTCTCGCACCTAGCAACCAACCCATAAAACATTTTATAAAAAAAACGCACCCGTTTGCACACACAAAACATTGCAGCTTTCAATTAAAAATTATGTTCGCAACACTTAAACATGTTCCCCACCTTTAAAATATAATTCACACCCAAAAAAAACAGTTGATTAAACACTTCTATAAAATAACCCAAAACAAGACCAAAATGAAAACACATCATTTCTAAAATAAGATACAATTTCATCACACACGCATGCCAAAACAATTGTAAATCGCGTCTCACACCATCTAAACACTCTTAAAACCCATTTTGAAACCATGCATACACCGCTTTAAAAAAAACTACAAACCCAAAAGTCTACCTTTGAAAACAAGCGCGCCTCAAAATACTCCCAAAACACAATCTGCACCACATAAACAAATTAAAGGACATGAAAGATTAATCAAACAAACAAGCAATAGAACGTAGACACATGTAGACGCGAACCAGGAACCGACTCAGGACCAGATAAAGACCTCAAGGGTCCGCAACTCAATTCTAAAAAAAATTCAGAACTCTATAGCAAGATAATTAAGCGCATAATAAAGCCGTGAAACAAGTTTTAAAACAAAAAGGAAGAGTACAAACATTAGCGGAGTGATCCAGAGATATAAATACGCAAACTCACCTACACCGGCGGTGCGTGAATCCAACTGCGCTTCAACGGAAGGGGGAAATGAACTTTGCAGACTAAACACACACCCTAGATACCGAGAAAAACGCGCAAAAACGAATCATGGTATTAGGGTGATGGTAGATTTGATAATAACAAAAAATATAATTAAAAAAAACAAAAGGAATTATACCGGAAGAGGAGTACACCAGGGGAAAAAAAAGAGGGAGCAAGGGGTTGCGCCGGACTGAGAGGGCAACTTCGCCGGAAACGTGCCGAAAGGGGAACTGGGCTCGCCGGAACGGTTGTGGCTGGTCGGAGGGACGCCGGCGGAAGGGAGGAATGTCGGCGGGTGCAGGGCAGTGGGTGCGGAGGCGCGGCGGAAGGCTGGAACGCCGGGAGGAGGCCGGGAAACGACGGCTTGGCACGACGAAGGGGAAGCGGGGGTCGGGATGGCCGACGGGCATGGCGGCCGGACAGGGGGTGCACGGGGCGGTTCTGACGGGAAAGAGGGGAGGCGGATCAGCCGATGCGGCGGGGAAAAAAAGGAGATGGATGGGGGGGCGCCGGCGGACGGCGCAGGGAGGTGGAGGCAGACGGCGAGGAGGTCGGACGGGGGCCGGACGACGACAAGGTCGGACGGAAGGGGGTTGTGCGCGGCGCGGGTCGGAGGAGAGGGGAGGCGGCGGCACCGGTGCGATCGGGGTGGGAGAGCAGGGGGCGGCCGACGACGGCTGGCGGAGGCGGACGGTGAGGCGCAGGTGGACGGCGGCGGACGGTAAGCGGCTGGAGGCGGGGTCGCATGGAGGGGGTTCGGCGCGCGCCGGCCGAACCAGGAAGGGGGGGGGGAATCGGGGAAGAGGGGGGAGAGGGGGGGCTGCTCGGGTAGACTAGGGTTTGTTTTATTTTTTATTTTTTTTATTTTTTTTCCTTTATCTTATAATAATAATAATAATAATAATAATAAATAATAATAATAGTTATTTTAAACATATATACATATATAAATATATATAAACAAATATAAACCTACTTATGTAAACATAGATACATAGATACATATATATATATAAACATATATATATAATATATAAACATATAAACATATATGAGCATATATATAAACATTTATACACATTAGCACATAACGTTAAAACATAATATTTATAAACATATGTGTACATATATACTCCTATAAACATATATACACATACCTTATATATATATATACACACAATGTTAAATCATGAACGTATACAACCGCAGATGCACAAATATATATATATATCTATATAAACATATAAACATACAAATACATAAATCTACACGCATAGCGTAAAAAAAAAGTTTGATCGTGCGGTATCTGCGCACCGCACGGCACCCAAGCGGACAGCGCGTCTGCACGTACCCAAGCGGGTTGTGCGCCTTAAAGGCACAGTGTTTGCGCACTATCTCAAACCATAAACTCATCCCAACAATAAAAATTTAAACCGGGACTCACCCGCACTTACGCAAAAACACCCGATGCCAAGAGAAATAAAATAATTAAAATGACCAGAAATAAACGGGTGTGACAGAACACATGTGGATTACCATTAGAGGATATCTTCACTTGGTTTCTACAATGCAATGGGGATGCACCAGAGATCTATTGTCAGAATCATCAATGAAGAAATAATTCCTTAGAGGTAATTATTTATCCAATTAAATTAATTATAAACAATATGTGTTGATCTCCTCTCTCTTGGCTCCAGCACAATTCTTTATTGTCTATTTATTTGAATCAATTCCGTGGATCATGATGTTCATCACCATATAGATCTCAGATTGATCATCGATTATGGTAAAATTAAATTTGGGAACCACCCATCGCAACTCTTCCACTGCACCCGGAATATACAAGTGGTATCAAAGCCAAGTACATTATTATTTATAATTATTTACAAATCATTGGTAATTTATGCATATATAATTTAGTTTATCAATTAAAGTTTGATCATTATTTTAATCTGAATTGAGATATGTGTTTCTTCCTCCTTCTTTCTCTTAAATCTAATCGAGACTTTTAATTTTATGATTAAAATAAAATCAAGTAATTCATTTGGAGGTTCCAATGATTCTGGTTGGATAACATAGGAGTACATTCCATGTAATCAAAATTACACGTCGTGTACTCATGGTCAATGCACTGGGAGTTAATTCAAGAATTACTCAAACTGTGTGCATTGATGCCATATGGTGTAGTTAATTCTTACACCACATGTTGACGGAGACAGACTGGCACATGATCAATCAGAGTGCATGTTGTGTAGCCCACGTACATGGAATGTAGTCCCTTCGAGTCAAAGATGGTTCATGTATTCAATACATGGCCTACCTGACTGGTGACCGTGTAACACAAATCCAACACAATGTGTATCCCATTGGACATGTTGTGTACTCCAAATTTTCTAAGGTACAATTTATACACTGAGTCCCTAGGCATGTACCTCGAATAGATAGTGAAGGGTGTACACACTACGTAAATTAGATATACACGCCGTGCACTTTTACCATTTACACAGATTTAAAATTTATTTATTATACTGTACAGACATTGAGACATGTACTTTCATGTCGTTGTAAAGATAGGAAACACCATGTGATAGGTTTTAATATATATATATATACATGTTTAATTAATATCTGCATAATGTTCAGATATGCATATCATGCATGAGTTGTATTACAGGTTGTTAATCTACGTGCATTGAAGCATAAAACGTGACCAAAAAATCATGTAATTCGTGTAATCATCTGTGAAGTACAAATCATGAAAGTATGTGATAAGTCGTGTATTCCATATGTCACAAGAGTAAAATAGTATACGAGTATAATACATGTTGGGTAGATTTGGACGGGTATTCACCATGTTGCCTCAAAGGTATATTTATGTACAAGGTTAGTTTTAAGTGAATTTATTCAATTTGTTTAAAATTATAATGGATGATAATCTCAAGGAAATTCATGTAAGGATTCAGATAAAAGGATTGATTAATTAAAGATAATAATTAATCGATTTGAGTGCAATTTATCTTAAATAAGAATGATTAAAAATTGAATGCTAGTTTTATTAAATGTGTAATTTGTTGCATGCTAATGTATGACCATGAGATAGACCATAACTTTTGTAGGTGATTGGTTTCATTTAATTTATTATTAAATTAAATTATTTCCATTTGTGCCTTATCTCCTCATTATTATGTAGGGTATGTGTTCCCATGGTTTATTTCATGTGAATCCTTTTTCCCATCACTTGCATGTGAGTAAAAGGCATATATAATGGATGGAGATCCCAATCTAGTGGAGACAGTTCAAGTTAAGAGATGAGGTGAAACCAATCTAAGGAGATACAAAGGTGGATAGGTGGAAAGCTGCAAACACGAACCTCAATTGGTTCAAGGTGTTTTTCCCCTAACTCAACGGTTAGTTTATCAACCACTAGATAAACTAACTATTATTATAAGATCAAGATCATACCTTTTATTTTATTTATGTCAGTTTCATGGTTATTTCATTATGGATGTATTTTTGTGATCACATAATTAATTAATCAACAAGAATGAAAGATGGAACTAAAATAAACTCACTTATGTGTAAATATCATCTAAGACATGGATAATCACTTAAGTAGTCCTGCTTAATATTAACAAGCATTTGATAAATATAATAATTATAAATTTATGAATAAAAGGATAAAATGCCTCAATAAAATATTAAGTCGGTATAACCTTTTATTACTTCGGTTAGAATCAAACTACAGTTCAAAGTGATTGATAAGACAAAGTTGTGGTGCTTTCAATTATTGGGGAATTCTAACATGAGGTTTTGGATTGACTTAACTTGGTACACATCAAGGATTGACTTCTAAATTATGACTTGGTGTAACTGAGAGGAAATGGTTAAGGAAATCTAAATTAATGATTTCAGGATTGGGGAGTCCACTCAGCAGATCAAGGAACTATGAGTTAATGTAGTTGGTATTTGGAATGCCTACCTAAAACTATTCAAGTTTCTTGACCAACCAAATTTGGGGTAATGATAAGGGGAATGTGGATCCTTCCCACTAGAATATCCAAACAACGGGATATTTCCAATCCAATGGTGAGAGATATTGGGTTTAGATAAAATAGTGGGAGACTAATAAATATAATATTTATTTATTTGTCTAAATTTTTTCAGATAAAGTACTAAAATTCTACTTATCTTGTTTTATAGAAACAAAAATAAAATGATATCAAACATATCATTTCAATCCATACTTGAGAAGAAAAACCTTCTCATCAGTACTAATTTCCAAGAGTGGAAAAGGCACCTGTGGGTCATCCTTCGCTATGAAAAGAAATTGTATGTGCTAGAAGAACATTTACCAGTTGCGCCTGGAAATGTGGAAGTTATGAAGAACTATCACTCTATGATAAACATATGAATGATGCAATAGATTTTCAATGATTCATGCTATAATCTGTGTACTATGATATTTTAAAGAAACATGAGTATATGGATTCCTATAGCATGATGCCTCGCCTTAGGGATCACTATCAAGAGAAGGAGAGACAAGATAGATATGAGATATTCAATGATTTGTTCATAACTAATCTTGGAGATTCTACTCCAATTAGGGCTCATGTAGTCAATATTATCAGCTACATTGAATGCCTGAACATCTTAGGGATTAAATTCCCATATGATTTGCATACAGATCTCATACTTTCATCACTACCTAAGGCCTTCTCCAGTTTTATTATGAATTATAATATTATCAATAATGAGAAGAGTCTTTTAGAACATCTAACCTTGATTATCCAAGTGGACAAGAACATGGGGCATGATAAACCCATGGTATGTATGGTGAATAAGAAAAGGAAGAAAAAGGCAAAGGGCCCCAAGGCTTATAAATAGTCTAAATCTCCCGAGTGCCTTCCTACCAAGAAGAAGAAGTTCCAGAGGCAGGGAAAGGAAAGGGAGGTGATGTTTTTCATGTGGAAAGTTAGGTCACTAGAAAAAGAACTAAACCCATAGGCAAGGGGAAGATAAATATGCATTTATTATCGAGTGTAATCTTTCCATTTCTACACATTGGGTATTAGATACAGCTTGTGGTGCTCACATCTGTATCCAAATGCAGGAACCAAGTAGATTGGTAGAGTAGAGGTAGATCTACTAGCTTCCAATGGTGTGAGGTTGGATGCTTTGTCCATTGGTGACTACCACCTTTCATTTCCAATGGGAATGATTTTGGTTTTAAGAGATTGTTATTATGTACCTACAGTTACCAAGAACATAATTTATGTTTCATGTTTAGATACAGATGGGTTTATTTTCAAATTTAGAAATAAAATTTGTTTCTTTTATAAGGAAAACATATGTTATGGTATGACACATTTAAATAATGGTCTTTATGTATTAAATTAAGAAAACCAAGTGTTGGAAATCAATAACAAATCACGTTCACGTGACTCATATAACACCCAGTTGTGGCATCACCATCTTGGTCATGTAAATGAGAAACTTTTGATAAAGCTCTGTTAAGATAGTTATTTAGACTCTTCTGAGATAAAACCACTTGATAGATATCATACTTGTTTACAAAGGAAAATGACCAAACCGTCATTTTGTGGACAGGGTGAAAGGGCCATAAAACTTCTAAGATTGGTACACACTGATGTGTGTATACTATTTCCACTAGAAGCTATGGGTGGATATTATTACTTCATTACTTTTACTGATGACTTGAGTAGATATTTCTATATCTACTTGATGATGTATAAGTTATAGTCCTTTGAGAAATTCAAGGAATTCAAGAATTAAGTAGAGAATCAACTTGGTAAGAAGGTAAAGAAGCTTCAATCAGATTGAGGTGGTGAATATATTAACTAAGATTTCATCAAATTTCTACAGGATTTTGTGATTATATCTCAACTCACTCCATCTTATAAATCAAAGTAGAATGTTTTTAGTGAGAGGAGGAATTATACCTTATTAGACATGGTAAGGTCGATGATGAGTCAGGCAGATCTTCCATCATCCTTTTGGGGATATTCATTACAAACTGCAGCATACAAATTAAACCGAGTACCAAATAAAGTGGGAAATGGAATTACCTTTAAGATATGGAGTGGAAAAAACCCATCTTATCGCATACACATGTATGGGGCTACGAGGTGTTTTTTAAGGCCTTTTTAGGAAACAAACAAGCACCCCGGGGCACGAAGTGTATCTTTATAGGGTATCCCAAGGAAGCAAAAGGATACTGCCTATACAAACCCTCAAATAAGAAAGTGATTGTCTCTAGACAAGCCGTATTTATTGAGAGGGAGAGCATCCTAAAAAAGGATAGTGGGATCAAGATTGACTTTAATGAAGTTGATGCTCAAGATACACAAGAGTTGGTACAGAAACATATTCCATAGGTCACAGTGGAAGAAGTAGTTTCCAAAACACAAGTACTGTATATGAGCATAAGAGAGGTAAGATAACTAGAGAGGTATGGTTTTATGGTCACCAAGGATGGTGACTCATTATTGATTGAAAATGGTGAACCTCTCTCCTATAAGGAGGTAGTAGAGAACTTAGAAGCTATAGGATGGCTAGAAGCTATGAATTCTAAAATGAATTCCATGTATAAGAACCAAGTTTGGGTTATGGTCGATGCACCATTTGATGTAAAGCCTATTGGATGTAAGTGGGTATTCAAGAGGAAACTGGACATAGAAGGTAAGTTAGGTACCTATAAAGAAAGTCTAGTGGCTAAAGGGTTTAAACAACATCAAGGAATTGACTACAATGAAACATTTTCGCTAGTTTCCATGTTTAAATCCATTAGAATCGTACTTGCTATAGTATATTACCATGACTATGATATTTGGAAGATAGATGGAAAAACTAAATTCCTTAATGGGAACCATCAGGAATATGTCTATACGACACAACCCGAAAAGTTTGTGACTCCACGTGATTCCAAAATGATTTGAAAGTTATAGATATCCATTTATGGATTGAAGCAAGAATCTAGGTCATGGAACATTCAATTTGATGAATTCATAAAATAATTTGGTTTCATTAAGAATGAATGTGAGTTGTGTGGTTACATGAGGTTTAGTGGGAATACTTCCATTGTCCTAGTAGTATATTTTGGTGGCATATTACTCATTAGAAATGACATACTAGTCTTACAATCTGTTAAGGACTGGTTGAAAAAGTGTTTCTCCATGAAGGACTTAGGCTAAGCAGACTATATTATAGGGATCAAGATCATTCGTGATAGATCCAAGAGGATACTTGGACTAAGTCAAAGTATATATATTGACGAAATATTAAATAGATTTAGTATGGAACAATCCAAGAGGGTATTGGTTCCATTTTCACATAGTTTACATCTTTCTAAGAAAATGTGTCCCTAGACACAACATGATAAAGAGAGAATGAGTAAGATCCCATACACTTTGGCGATATAATCAATCATGTATGTAATGTTATATACTAGGCTTGATGTTACCTATGCATTGAACATGGTAGGTAGATATCAAGCAGATCTAGGAGAATAATATTGGACCGTTGTCAAGGTTATCCTTAAGTATCTAAGAAGATCTAAGTATATGTTCCTGGTGTATAGAGGAGATGAGGAGATGGTCATCGGAGGTTATGCTGATGTTGGTTTTCAGATAGATCAAAATAATATGAAGTCACAATCAGGATATTTTTTATGTCTCAATGGAGGAGCTATGAGCTGAAAGAGTTCAAAGCAGCTAGTTTTCACTGATTCTACAGCATAGTCTGAGTATATAGTGGCTTCTGATGCAGCCAAGGAATCCATTTGGATTTGGAAATTTTTTCAGGGGATTTATGTGGTACCAAGTAGTAAATACCCTATCACATTGTATTGTGATAATACTGCAGTGATGACTCTTGAAAAAGATCCAAGGTCACACCAACATACAAAGCATATACTCCAGAAGTATCATCTCTTGAGAGATTTCTATTAGAGGGGTGAATTTTAGTGAGTAGAGTACCCACATAAGAGAACATGGGAGACCTATAGACTAAAGGCCTATCTCAACATAAGCATGAATATCATGTGAGAGCTAGCGGACTGAAAGTTATTAGCAGTCGGATCTAGTGCAAGTGGGAGTCTGTTGGAGTTGGTGCCCTAGAACTGACTTCTTTGTACTTTATGATAAACATGTATTCATTGTTTGAATATTAATAAAATACTTATCACATCATGATTGTTCTTCTATATGACATAGTATATGATAATGTCCTAAGAGTATCTCTCACACTAAAAGGTCATAGCAGTTCCCTACTATGATGAGAACCCGGAAGTGCTATGACACTATTCTTGAATATATGTTCTATAGTCGGATGATATCATTTGAGGGAAACAAATGATACAGGCTATCAGGGGTGGAGACTCATAGGACTTTGAGTCACCTTCTCATAGTGTATTCCCTTGGTAATATCTAGTAGGATATTATGAGAACAAGACCCACCAGTAGGAAATCCACATTTATATGTGCCATTAGATGTTCCTATCTACAGACATATGTATTGGTCCTTAGACTTTAAGATTATTATTAATGAGTATTATGAGTCACACACTTAGATATATTGATGAAAACTGTGACAATAGATGTTCACGATGAGGTAGGATACATTGGGTGTGTCACGAGTAATAATGCATTAATGAATAATACAAGAAAGGATTTATTTCTTCAATTATTTAATGGAAGTCAATGTCTCATGACCTTTTATGGAAATGATATAGCCAAAATAAATCCATGGCCATGGTGTTCTATAGGCAAATTCAATTTCTGAAAATTTAAAGAAGGAGATATCAAGCATATAAGTTGATGGCATTGGCTTACAACCTGCTCGATTTTAGATATTATGATAAAGAAATTATATTACATGATAAACATTCTTATGAGGTGAAATTTCATTATGAAATTAACTTATTTTTCTATGGGTTCCTTGGTGTGTTTTTAGATGCTATCCTTGTACTTTAGGCTACTTTGCCTAATTCCATTGAGAAAGAGGCCTAGAGGGTCACACACTAAGTGTATCCAGAATCTTAGTTAAATAATATATTATTATTTATTATTTAATAGGTTGAATAAATATTATTCCTGTATTTGGTTTAATAATTATTCATGTATTCTTGGCCACATATAAATACTTATTTAATGTTTATTAAATATAATATTTATTTATTTATTGGAAAAAATGCAGTGATATTTATTTAATAAATAAATAGACATTATTCAAGGCCTGATAAATATTGTGGAGTAATAGTAGACTAAGTTTAATGATCCAGTGAGAAATGATAATATTGAATATTATTTAATTAAATAATATTTAATTATAATTCGTAAGTTCAACGCATATTAAGAAATAATAATAATAATATTATTATTTGACATGATATTTTTATAGGATTAAATAAATAATAAGAGCACTAGTGAAATTATTTTATTTTTAGCCCTAGTAATATAAATACCCAATTATGTCATTTTTATCACGAGACTATTCGGTTGTGCACAACAATCTTGGAGAATCCTATCAATCCTAGAGAGATCCCTTTCTCCAAGAATGCTCCTAAGAACGACGAGCAATCCTCCTCCACCGGATCAAAGAGAACACTTTGGAAGTGATTATTGAGGTGATCAAGGAAGATGACACAAGCATAAGGATCTTCTGTGCTGGAACTCAAAGACTCCTTTGGTGACGTCTGGAGATACCTGGAACACGTGTGGATCACCACTAGAGGAAATCTACACTTGGTTTCTACAATGCAATAATGATACATTGTGCCCGAAACCTACACATATGTGATGTTATGTGTATATAGTATGTACATGGGCCTGACCCTGATAAGGGTAGGTAGGGATGATGAAAGGGGGTGAGTTGTTTAAAGTGTCAACAAAGAAGCTAAGCGATGTTGCCTACTTAGCCTTTTTTGTGGCATTCTACTCATCTACCCTAGATTGATATACATGATATGTGATGCATGACCCTGTTATGAGTAGTCAGGGGGGCATGAGGCCAAATTATATGTGATTCCTGACCCTGATATGGGTAGGTAAGGGGCTATGAGGATGGATTTCATGTGACATGGGTACGGTAGGGGAGTGTAAGGGTTGTGAGATTCACTGCCTATTATAACTTTACCTATCTGTGATATATATACAAACACTATCATAGCTATTTGACTATAGTATTTGGTCTTCTACATGATGCGACCTAGATGGATTCTGGTGGACTGTTAGGAGGGAGGTGATATGGTGCCACTAGAGTGAGCATGGGATGAGGCCCCTGAGGGTCAGGTTGATCATGAGCCACAAGTACAGGCTTTGGTATAGGTGGGAAAATTGTAGCATATGGAGGATTTTGGTCTGTAGTTAGACAAGCAGCTCGAGATGAGATTGGCTCATACCATATAGGGTATTGACTGACAAGCTCAGGGAGCTAAGTCATTTATGTCATACTTGACTCACGAGTTCCAGTCTCAGCACCCACCTTTGTTTTATGTTGAGGGTGGCCTACAATTAGTGGAGAATTGTATCAAGTCGGTGAAAATGATCTTTGATCAACTTGAGACACCCCCAATTCAAAGGGTGAATTTGGTGAGATATATGTTCATAGGACCAACAAAACACTGGTGGGATGTATAGGTGCAGGCAGATAGACATGAGGGACTGGATTGAAAATATTTCAAGGCTAGGTTCTTCGAGCACTTCTTCCCAAATACTTTGAGGGGGGGAAAAGCTCTTGATTTCATGAACCTTTAGTGGGGAGATATGTCTATTATGGATTATGAAGATAATTTCATATACCTGTCCCCATTTTCACCAACTATGGTGGGCAATGACATCACCAGGGTGTGGCATTTCGAGGATGGATTGCGGCATTTCATCAGGGTTTATGTGAAAATATTTAGGCTAACATCTTTATACGAGTCAGTCAATTGGGTGTTGATAAGTGAGGGAAACCTTAAGGGCTAATATTATTTTAGTTGGGTTATGGCATCAGGTGAGCTCAGTGGTGATGCTTCAGGTAGCTGGAAGTGGGACCGTAAAGACTTCCAGCATGGTAGTTGGTCCAGAGACTCGGGTAGGTGATCGAGGAGTGGTTCTTTGATAGTGTTCTTCTAGTGTGGGAAGTTAGGGTATGTTAGGACCTAGTGTGATCGGGTTCTGAAGGAGTTCCGAGCATGCGGCTAGATGGACCATCTAGAGAGGTTTTGTAGGAAGCCTTCTCAAATATCTGGGAGCTAGGGACCGGTTCAAACTCAAGGATTTGAGGTAGGATCAGGAGCGGTTCTAGGAGATGGTAGCTATGATTCATCTATATATGGAAGTCGTGGCAGAGATAGAGAGACCTAACAGTGGGTTCAGTTGTCGGTAGTTGGTCCAACTCCATAGGGAAGCTAGGCCTCGGGTAGTCAGGCTTTAGTCCAGGTGCATACTCTCAAGCTACTAGGTTCAGAGCAGGATGGAGAGCCAATGATAGTTATAGGTACGCCGTAGGTGTGACCAATTTTTCCTTTTGTTTAAGCATGACTAGTTTTGGTGCACGAGGTGCACATGTGTTGTTTTTGGACTAACCAGGTGTTGGTTAGTATGTTGGCATCAGTTATGATATGAGATATGTATGAGGTGTGTAGGAATCGAGACCATGATGGAAATGCACACACACACAGAAAAATATGTGTGTGTGTGTGTGTGTGTGTGTGATGCAATATTAATTTTGAGTATCTTTTGAGATGAAGGAATTATGGGCATTTGATGAGATGTGAGACTTATGGGTGTCATGAGTGGCACAAGTATGAAATGGGAATCTGATGAGATGCAAGACTTAATGGGTGTCATGCATGACATGGGAATGAATTGAGCACTTGATGAGGTGTAGGAATTATGGTAGGTAATGGGAGGACTTTTAAGTCCATGTATTGTTGGTGGAACCATTAGATATTTAAATTTTGGATTGGGAAATGACCAGATAGTTAATTACTAAGGTGGGGAGCACCACCAAGGGAAGTTACCGCGACTAATAATGGGGTAAACTAGGGTAATGTAAATGTGATGGGTATGTTTGGTACTATCTTGTTCTAAGAATTTATATCTCAAGGATGATCTATTTTAAGGTGGGGAGACTGTAACATCCCTAATTTTTGAGCGGGTCGAAATTCCCAACCTTTTTGAACTTTTGAGTTTGGTAGTCAGTCTAACTCTTCTCTTGATCTTGAAAAACCAATTATGAGATTTTTATTGAACCAAGGCCTTGTTTTTAGATAGGTTTTAAGGATATTCAAGTGCCTTGGGGTTTTAGATGAGTTTTGGGAACACCAGGCCTGAAAACTCAGTTTCAGGGAAGCACACACAAAGGCACATATGTAACGCCCCAACCCCAGCTACCCAGAGTCGGTGCATTACTTCGTAACATTGGCATGATCACAAGAGAGATCAAATCTAGAAAGACCGATTGGTTTAGTAGCCTTGGAAACACTAGATATATTCATAAGTTTTACATTACATCATAAAATGAAAAACTACTACAACAACATAATGTCTCCACAGTCCACACTATTATCCCCTCATAATATCCCTGCAGGTCATTCATAATTTACTTCTTCACTTCCTGGGAAAAATAAAACATAGAAAAGGGGTGAGCTCAAATGCCCAGTAAGGATAACAATATAGCGGAAACTTTTATAAATAAGAATAAACATTTAAGGCAATGTATAACTAAAACAAAAGCCCTATTAAACTTGAACTTCAGCATAATATGGAAAAAGTAAAATCAAATAATGCCATTTAATCATTCACATGGATATTCTACTAATCGAATAATCACATGCAAAATCACTAACCACTTTCATAATGTTGGAATGCATAATGCCAGACTATCATAACCACATAGCCAAGGCCTCGTGCCAAGACTACAAATAAGATTTTGTCAAGGCCTTGTGCCAAGACACTAGTTTGTCTCATGAGACCTACCGATGCATCGAGGAGCTATAGCGGGCTCCACCCATCACATATTAAGTCCAATGCATTCCCATATGAAAAGGTTTAAACATAACATAAACATTCGTATTAAAAATAGCATACGAAATGTCAATATTTTACCATAAACTATGAATGGTATAAAAATAGCACATCCAAAGTCAAACATATCACAAAACATTCAATACAATATAGAAGTTTTGTATCATAATAAATCAACTTCAAATAAGCGTAAAATCCATCAAAGGATGTTGACATAGATGAAATCAAAACACTTTTTAGAGAAATATATCTTTCTATTTTTGAAATCATTTAAGAGCCATATAAAATAAAACATTTTCTTGAAAATATTCTTATAAGCTTGTAAGGAAAGCTTTGAAGATTTTATAACGGCGGAAATAACCGCACCTTCCGTATAAAAAAACATTCTTACCTTAATTCTGTCGAAAAGGTTAAAAAGGACTTTGTTTTGAAAACGATGGAAAGATTCCTCTTATAAAAAGTCAAAAAAGGGTATAAATTACTTTAACCCATATTCTTGTAAATAATAAAAATGTTTTGAAATACATTTTGAAGAAACATGGATGTGGATGATAAAGAGATCCCAGTAGATTATTACGTATAAACAACCTCGGATAATGAAGAGATTGTGAAATAACCCTTACCTTGTACTTTTCCTTGGTTGGGGTAGGTTAAACTCCTGTATAATGGTGAAATAATTTTTATTAAATTATACAAGAATCATATACATTCATATGATATCATATATTATCTTTTAACATTGCTTTGTTAACAATATCTTGGATTTATCGTTGTTTCGGGTGTTAACTTACTCGTTTTCTTTTATATGTTTTGTTACGTAAGTCGTGTTTTTCATGGATAGGTTGTATCTTATTCATATCCAGAATGATATCATGTCCTTAAACATTATTTTTAAATCATCAAATGATAATTATACTTGAATGGATACGACGGAGAATGAATCTCATCGCGTTCGTGGAGACGGTAGTCCGTACGTACGCACGAGCGACAATATCATTATTTTGATATTAAAATAATATATAATTGGATAGTATATCATATATACAGAATCGTTATCATGTTATATTTATTATTTACATGAATTACATATCATTATTATACCCATCTAAATAATAATATATTGAATAACAATTACACCACGACGTGGAGACGGTAAGCCGTACGTACGCACGTATGGTGAAATGTCATTCAAATGATGGGTAGAATACTGAATATGGTTGTTCCATATTTATAATAACATCACAGTATATAGAAGATACTGGATTTATAATTTTATAATTGAAATAATAAACAAAGAGGGATTGGAAGAAGAAAGAAACTTGAAAGAGGGTGATGAAAATGTTACCTCTTCTTCGGGTTCTTCCTTTTGATTTGATCAAAAGGACTCCTTAGGATGGCTTTCTGACTAAAGTAAAGCTTCTAGGATGAAGGGAGAGAAGT
The DNA here is from genome assembly GCA_963277665.1 of Viscum album. Classification (NCBI taxonomy): domain Eukaryota; kingdom Viridiplantae; phylum Streptophyta; class Magnoliopsida; order Santalales; family Viscaceae; genus Viscum; species Viscum album. The sequence continues at coordinate 1,894,780,596 of OY728165.1, forward strand.
TGGGAGAGTATTTGGGCAGAGGTTGGCCGAATCAAAAGGCTTGAAAGTGTGAATAAGGTGGTAGAGGTGGGGGCCTTTTATAAGAGGAGAGGAGGGGCTCTTTTGGAAAGATTGAAATGTTACATTATTACACAATGATTTTAGGATTCTAAAGGTCCCACACTTATATAATTCGTGGATAAGGTGATAAGGGTTCTAAATCTCCTCATCCAATAGGCTTTGGACAAGTGTAAGCCTTGGATCTTGCATTATCTTCTCATTTTATTTAAATCGTTAAATAATGAGGTCATCGCTGCATCATAATGATGTCATAAATAATTTAATTTATTTAATGTCTAAAAATTATAAAAAAATACTATGATGTAGGAAATCTTTTTAGCTTTCTAATGAATATTTATAGTCAAAATTTGGACTTGTGTAACCCCACTTAAAAACTGTTTTAGTAAAAAAACTCATGTTTGTATCAATTTAATTTTAACATTAAATAAATATATATTAATGTCATTTTCCAACTAAAGTGGCTCCATGGGGTCCCCAAGTTGACCCATGGGTTGTCTTGGTCGGCCATGACTCATCCAATAGGAGTAGGACAAGTGTCATGCTCATCTCATATTATTAAAACATTATTTGTACCTTAAACTACACTAATTACCTCTAATCGCGATTAAGAACTTAAAAGTTACTATTCACCAAAAATTTATTTTAATCTCATTGAACCACATTTTACTTTTTAATGACAACCATGTATGTCGGATTTTTGAAAATCAAATCACAAAAGTGGTAATATTTCATTTTAACGAAAAGTCAGTTTTTAACAACCACTTAGTGGTTTCACTATTCATCAAAAATTGAAGTTTTTCAGAATAAGGCCAAAATTTCACCCTAAGCTATAATTGATATTCCGAATTCAAAAATGATGTCTATTTTACAAAATTACAAACATATAAGTTGCATTAATTAATTTTATAATTAATTCCCGCTGTCACAACAAATAGCGTGTTTTTTAAGAAACAATTTATATCAAAAGATTGGCAATTGTTTATGTCCATTTTCAATGTTAAATTAATTCTAATGACCACCATTGGATAAAATGGTAAAAATATATTCTAATTATACTTTAAAACCACTAAATAGTATAATTTATCACTATAGATTATTTTGATTAAAAAAGTTGTTTTTAAGTATTTTTCACTATTCATAAAAAATTAGAAGTTCTCAGAAAAATACCAAAAATTCAACATAGGCTAATTTCGATATTCCGAATCCAAAAATGAAGTCCATTTTGATAAATAAAATTTATAAAATTTCAAAAATTAGGTATTACTATTCACAACGGCTAGTTTAATTAGTTGTGGTGTGTGTTAGAGCTCGAGGTTGCGTACAACACACGCTATTGCATTATTCGAAGGGAAACGTACCGTGGAAGCTTGGGGTGTTACATTCTCCCCTCCTTCAAAGAATTGTGTCCTCGCAATTTCTAGGGTATTTTTGCATAAAAAGACTCGGGTGGTTCTTCATCATAAGTTCCTCAGGTTCCCACGTTGCCTCTTCCATTTTATGATTTCTCCACAAAACCTTTACCAGACGAGTCGTCCGGTTTCTCAGCACCTGCTCCCTCACATCAAGAATTCTGATGGGCTCTTCGCAATAAGATAGATCGGGTTCCAGTTCTAATTCCTCATAGGTAAGTACATGTGTTGGGTCGAGCATGTATTTTCTCAATAGCGATATGTGGAAAACATCGTGAACTTTGGAGAGATTTGGCGGCATCGCCAAACGATAAGCTACAGCCCCAATACGATCTAGAATTTCGAAAGGTCCGATGTACCTGGGACTCAACTTACCCTTCTTACCAAAACGTATAACTCCCTTCCATGGAGATACCTTTAGGAAAACATGATCTCCCACCTGAAATTCCAAAACCTTTCTTCTGTTATCGGCATAGCTCTTCTGCCTACTTTGAGCTGATTTGATGTGGTTTTGTATTACCTTCACCTTTTCCATTGTTTCTTCCACCAGTTCTGGTCCCACAAGTTTTCTTTCACCAACGTCATCCCAACAGGTTGGTGTACGACATCTCTTTCTGTATAACGCTTCATAAGGTGCCATATGAATGCTTGAATGGAAGCTATTGTTATAGGAAAATTCTACCAGTGGTAAGTATTGATCCCACATACCCTGAAAGTCAAGAGAGCATGATCTCAACATGTCTTCTACGGTTTGAATAGTCCGTTCTGATTGTCCATCTGTTTGAGGGTGATAGGCAGTGCTCAAAAAAAGTTCAGTATCCAAGGCCTTTTGAAGACTTTTCCAGAATCTTGAAGTAAAATGAGGATCACGATCAGAAACAATCGATAGGGGTACTCCATGAAGTCTTACAACTTCATTAATATATAATCTTGCTAGACGTTCAAGTGGTAGATCCTCCCGTATAGCCATAAAATGTGCTGACTTAGTAAGACGATCAACAATGACCCATATTGCATCATTCCTTCTAGGAGTCTTTGGTAGTCCCATGACAAAGTCCATCGTAATATTATCCCATTTCCACTCAGGTATGGGAAGAGGTTGCAATACTCCACCAGGATGTTGCCTTCCAGCTTTCACTTGTTAACAAACCATACACCTCGACACAAAATCAACAATCTCCCTCTTCATATTGTCCCAACAAAAATGTTCCTTCAAATCTCTATACATTTTGGTGCTCCCAGGGTGTATAGAGAAATTGGAACTATGAGCATCATCCAGCAATTCCCTTTTTAGATCAGTTATATCGGGAACACAAAGTCTCTTTCTGAATTTCAAAATTCCATCCTTATACACAAAGTCCCTCAATCTTCCATCATTCGCATCTTTAATCTTCTTCTGAAATTCTTCATCATTGGTCTTAGAACTCTTAATCCTTTCTAGTAATGATGGTTTGGCAACCATTTGAAAAAGAATTGATGTTTCACCTTCCCTAGTTATTCCCATGTCCATCTTCACTAGATCCAAGAAAATTGGATCCCTTTCAATTCTCATCACATTCAAAACTCCATGGTCTTTTCTACTCAAAGCATCTTCCACCTTGTTTGCCTTCCCCGGGTGGTAATGTATCGTGCAATCATAATCCTTGAGTAGTTCAAGCCATCGCCTTTGCCTCATGTTGAGTTCTTTTTGTGTGAAAATATACTTCAAACTCTTGTGATCAGTATAAATCTCACATTTTCACCATAGAGGTAATGTCTCCATATCTTTAAAGCAAAGATCACAGCTGCTAACTCAAGATCATGAGTAGGATAGTTTTGCTCATGAATTTTTAGCTGTCGTGATGCATAGGCAATGACCTTATCATTCTGCATAAGGACACAACCAAGTCCTTTATTCGATGCATCACTATAAATAACAAACCCATCATTCCCCGATGGTAGAGTCAATACAGGGGCATTGACTAATCTTCTCTTTAGTTCTTCAAAACATTCTTCACACTCTTTTGTCCAGACAAATTTAATCCCTTTACGTGTGAGCTTTGTCAATGGGTTAGCCAATCTGGAAAAATTCTGGACGAAACGTCGATAATAACCTGCTAAACCAATAAAACTGCGTACCTCAGTTATACTTGTCGGTGCTGGCCATTCTTGGATTGCCTTGGTTTTAGAAGGATCAACAGAAATTCCATCCTTAGAGACAATATGGCCAAGAAAAGAAATCTCATGAAGCCAGAATTCACACTTGCTAAATTTCCCATATAATTCATGTCTTCTAAGAGTCTTCAGGATAATGCGTAAGTGATTTTCATGATCTTCGTGGCTTTTGGAGTATACCAAGATATCATCAATAAATACCACTACAAAGTCATCAAGATATTCCTTGAAAACTCTATTCATTAGATCCATGAAAACAAAGGGTGCATTAGTCAATCCAAAAGGCATTACTGTAAACTCGTAATGCCCGTACCTTGTTCGAAATGCTGTCTTTGGAACGTCTTCCTTCTTCACACACAACTGATGGTATCCAGACCGAAGGTCAATCTTTGAAAAGTATTGAGCTCCATGCAGTTGGTCAAACAAATCATCAATGCGAGGTAGGGGATACTTGTTCTTTATTGTTATAGCATTGATCTCCCTATAGTCAATGCACAACCTCATAGATCCATCTTTCTTCTTAACAAAAAGAACAGGGGCTCCCCAAGGAGAAACACTAGGGAGAATAAATCCCTTATTACTCAATTCCTCTAGTTGTTTCTTTAGTTCAACTAATTCCACAGTGGCCATTCTATAAGGGGTCTTCGATATGGGCCTTGATCCAGGAATTAAATCAATGGAAAACTCAACTTCTCGTTCTGGAGGATGTCCAGGTAAATCTTCCGGAAACACATCAAAATATTCTCTCACAATAGGTACATCCTCTATTTGAATATTCCTTTCCTCACCCTCAGTAATTTCCTTCTCTTCATCCCCAATAATTGAATTTAGTTGAGCTACTGGGGGTGGATCTAGATAAGAATTATGTGGCGACGATTCGGCTCTAAAGATAAGGTGTTCCTTATCATCATCACCAAGAATCGTAACCTCTTTCCTCTTACAATAAATTTTTGCATCATGGTCCGAAAGCCAATCCATACCGAGGATTATATCAAATTCAATCATGGGTATGACGATGAGATCAGAAGGTAAAGAACATTTAGTTGCTCTAATGGGAACTAATCTACAAAACTTTGTTGCAACAATACTTCCCTTAGGGGTTTTGACCGACAACTCCCTTGTTAAATCAAATTGGAAATATCTAATTTTCTTAGAAAACTGGGAAGATATGAAACAATGCGATGATCCAGAATCAAATAATGCATTTTCTAAACTTGAGGAAACCATTAAATTACCTGCCACCACGTCTTTTGGAGCTTCCACCTCAGCAGTAGTGATAGCATAAGTCTGGCCCTGATCCCTTGGCCTCTTCTGAGGTAAGTTCCCCTGATGCTTAGGACATTCATTTGCATAATGTCCCTTCTCTCTACAATTATAGAATTCCACATTGACAGTCGCTTTCTTTCCCTTGCATTCATGAGCTTGGTGGCCTTTTTCACCACACTTGTAACATACTCTCATTCCCTTCAAGCAAGTACCAGGATGTTTCTTCCCGCATTTACCACAAGATGGATATTCAACCTTTCCCTTCTTCCCTTTATTTCCATTCCCAGATTGATCAGCAGGTCTCTTCTTCTCTTGCTTTGCTTTAAAGTCATAAGACTTAGAGAATTCCTTTTCTGTCTTGATAGCACATGAGACAATGTCTTCGTACGATGAAAAGGATTGTGAGACTAATGCTCGACGAAGAAATGGTTTTAACCCATCAAAGAAACGATCAATCTTACTTCCTGGGTTACGTATATAATCTCCAGCATACCTTGCTAACCTTGTAAAGTTAGCCTCATACTTTGTGACATTCTCATCCTCCTTTTGTCTCAGACTCAGAAATTGTCTTTCCATATCTGCTCGATGGTCGCGAGGAAAGTATTTTTCTAAAAATAGATCTTTGAACTCCCTCCATTCCATATTTGATACTTCATCATCTTCCTTCATGTTTTGAATCAATGACCACCATTGATCAGCATCTCCAGTGAGGCGGTAAACTGCCATTATAACTTTTTCCCTTTCACTGCTCCCCAAAGCCTGAAATATTTTCTCTAGGGAATTTATCCATTGCTCGGCTACTAAGGGATTTGTACTCCCATTGAACGTTGGTGGTTGTTGCCTCATGAATCGATCTAACATTGATCCTCCACGTTGTGGATCAGGGTGCTCCATACGGGTAAGGTTATTATTCATAACCTGAGTAAGTTGTCCCAGTATGGTGATTAGCTGATCGGCACCAGTTGCATCACCAGCCCCACTATAATTATCTTGAGCAGGAGGGCAATCCCTACATGGAGTGCGTGCATTGATACGGTTTCCATTTCTTCCACTAGGCGCCATTTCTAAACAATGGCATAAACTAGATTACTTTATGAATCAAAATACATAATTCCATACTTGTAAAACACTTTACATAAATTGAACTATTTATGGATATAATCCATAATCATAAAAATGTTTTCTTTGAGGAAGTATATACTCATTAACCCTTCATAATGATTTGTAAATAAAATGAGAATTATCCAAAGCATATCCCCCGGGAGTGTCGTAACCAAGAGTGCAGCAAGGCCCGTTGACGTGCACCAGTTCCCGTTCGAGTCTAGCTCAAAGCGGTGTTTTCGGGTTTTACCCCTAGGTACATCTGTGCCAGAGCCTCCTCTACCTGCTCGTATCCAGACAGGGATGTATTGCTCGGAAAACTCACAACATCTCTACAATACCAAAATTCTAGGAAGTTCTTCTATACTAATCCTCAAAGTCTATCTTCGGGATATGTGCTCTAATCAGAGTTTATCTAAATCTAGCTTCCAAGGTTAGTACTAAACTGCCTCTGATACCAACTGTAACACCCCGACCCTAGCTACCCAGAGTCGGTGCATTACTTCGTAACATTGGCATGATCACAAGAGAGATCAAATCTCGAAAGACCGATTGGTTTAGTAGCCTTGGAAACACTAGATATATTCATAAGTTTTACATTACATCATAAAATGAAAAACTACTACAACAACATTATGTCTCCACAGTCCACACTATTATCCCCTCATAATATCCCTGCAGGTCATTCATAATTTACTTCTTCACTTCCTGGGAAAAATAAAACATAGAAAAGGGGTGAGCTCAAATGCCCAGTAAGGATAACAATATAGCGGAAACTTTCATAAATAAGAATAAACATTTAAGGCAATGTATAACTAAAAAAAAGCCCTATTAAACTTGAACTTCAGCATAATATGGGAAAAGTAAAATCAAATAATGCCATTTATTCATTCACATGGATATTCTACTAATCGAATAATCACATGCAAAATCACTAACCACTTTCATAATGTTGGAATGCATAATGCCAGACTATCATAACCACATAGCCAAGGCCTCGTGCCAAGACTACAAATAAGATTTTGTCAAGGCCTTGTGCCAAGACACTAGTTTGTCTCATGAGACCTACCGATGCATCGAGGAGCTATAGCGGGCTCCACCCGTCACATATTAAGTCCAATGCATTCCCATATGAAAAGGTTTAAACATAACATAAACATTCGTATTAAAACTAGCATACGAAATGTCAATATTTTACCATAAACTATGAATGGTATAAAAATAGCACATCCACAGTCAAACATATCACAAAACCTTCAATACAATATAGAAGTTTTGTATCATAATAAATCAACTTCAAATAAGCGTAAAATCCATCAAAGGATGTTGACATAGATGAAATCAAAACACTTTTTAGAGAAATATCTCTTTCTATTTTTGAAATCATTTAAGAGCCATATAAAATAAAAAAATTTCTTGAAAATATTATTATAAGCTTGTAAGGAAAGCTTTGAAGATTTTATAATGGCGGAAATAACCGCACCTGCTGTATAAAAAAACATTCTTACCTTAATTCTGTCGAAAAGGTTAAAAAGGACTTTGTTTTGAAAACGACGGAAAGATTCCTCTTATAAAAAGTCAAAAAAGGGTATAAATGACTTTAACCCATATTCTTTTAAATAATAAAAATGTTTTGAAATACATTTTGAAGAAACATGGATGTGGATGATAAAGAGATCTCAGTAGATTATTACGTATAAACAACCTCGGATAATGAAGAGATTGTGAAATAACCCTTACCTTGTACTTTTCCTTGGTTGCGGTAGGTTAACCTCCTGTATAATGGTGAAATAATTGTTATTAAATTATACAAGAATCATATACATTCATATGATATCATATATGATCTTTTAACATTGCTTTGTTAACAATATCTTGGATTTATCGTTGTTTCGTATGTTAACTTACTCGTTTTCTTTTATATGTTTTGTTACGTAAGTCGTGTTTTTCATGGATAGGTTGTATCTTATTCATATACAGAATGATATCATGTCCTTAAACATTATTTTTAAATCATCAAATGATAATTATACTTGAATGGATACGACGGAGAATGAATCTCATCGCGTTCGTGGAGACGGTAGTCCGTACGTACGCACGAGCGACAATATCATTATTTTGATATTAAAATAATATATGATTGGATAGTATATCATATATAAAGAATCATTATCATGTTATATTTATTATTTACATGAATTACATATCATTATTATACCCATCTAAATAATAATATATTGAATAACAATTACACCACGACGTGGAGACGGTAAGTCGTACGTACGCACGTATGGTGACATGTCATTCAAATGATGGGTAGAATACTGAATATGGTTGTTCCATATTTATAATAACATCAAAGTATATAGAAGATACTGGAGTTATAATTTTATAATTGAAATAATAAACAAAGAGGGAGTGGAAGAAGAAAGAAACTTGAAAGAGGGTGATGAAAATGTTACCTCTTCTTCAGGTTCTTCCTTTTGATTTGATCAAAAGGACTCCTTAGGATGGCTATCTGACTAAAGTAAAGCTTCTAGGATGAAGGGAGAGAAGTTGGGAGAGTATTTGGGCAGAGGTTTTCCGAACCAAAAGGCTTGAAAGTGTGAATAAGGTGGTAGAGGTGGGAGCCTTTTATAAGAGGAGAGGAGGGGCTCTTTTGGAAAGATTGAAATGTTACATTATTACACAATGATTTTCGAATTCTAAAGGTCCCACACTTATATAATTCGTGGATAAGGTGATAAGGGTTCTAAATCTCCTCATCCAATAGGCTTTGGACAAGTGTAAGCCTTGGATCTTGCATTATCTTCTCATTTTATTTAAATCGTTAAATAATGAGGTCATCACTGCATCATAATGATGTCATAAATAATTTAATTTATTTAATGTCTAAAAATTATAAAAAAAATACTATGATGTAGGAAATATTTTTAGATTTCTAATGAATATTTATAGTCAAAATGTGGACTTGTGTAACCCCACTTAAAAACTGTTTTAGTAAAACAACTCATGTTTGTATCAATTTAATTTTAACATTAAATAAATATATATTAATGTCATTTTCCAACTAAAGTGGCTCCATGGGGCCCCCAAGTTGACCCATGGGTTGTCTTGGTCGGCCATGACTCATCCAATAGGAGTAGGACAAGTTTCATGCTCATCTCATATTATTAAAACATTATTTGTACCTTAAACTACACTAATTACCTCTAATCGCGATTAAGAACTTAAAAGTTACTATTCACCAAAAATTTATTTTAATCTCATTGAACCACATTTTACTTTTTAATGACAACCATGTATGTCGGATTTTTGAAAATCAAATCACAAAAGTGGTAATATTTCATTTTAACGAAAAATCAGTTTTTAACAACCACTTAGTGGTTTCACTATTCATCAAAAATTGAAGTTTTTCAGAATAAGGCCAAAATTTCACCCTAAGCTATAATTGATATTCTGAATTCAAAAATGATGTCTATTTTACAAAATTCCAAACATATAAGTTGCATTAATTAATTTTATAATTAATTCCCGCTGTCACAACAAATAGCGTGTTTTTTAAGAAACAATTTATATCAAAAGATTGGCAATTGTTTATATCCATTTTCAATGTTAAATTAATTCTAATGACCACCATTGGATAAAATGGTAAAAATATATTCTAATTATACTTTAAAACCACTAAATAGTATAATTTATCACTATAAATTATTTTGATTAAAAAAGTTGTTTTTAAGTATTTTTCACTATTCATAAAAAATTAGAAGTTCTCAGAAAAATACCAAAAATTCAACATAGGCTAATTTCGATATTCCGAATCCAAAAATGAAGTCCATTTTGATAAATAAAATTTATAAAATTTCAAAAATTAGGTATTACTATTCACAACGGCTAGTTTAATTAGTTGTGGTGTGTGTTAGAGCTCGAGGTTGCGTACAACACACGCTATTGCATTATTCGAAGGGAAATGTACCGTGGAAGCTTGGAGTGTTACAACATAGTTTGGTCAAACTGTGCGGCCTGTAAGGGGAAATTCTGTGGCCCGCTAATTCAATGTACATGGTTTTTCAAACCATTTGGGTGGGGTGAATGACTTTGTGTGATTTTATAGTTTTTGATAGAGGTGATACGCACAAGTTGCACACAGTATAATAAATCGTGCGCCCAGTCATGCAAGGTGTGGTGCTTGGATAGTGAGCACTACAAGATTAGTGCACGGTTAGTGCATGGTTGGCCAAACCGTGTGGTCAAACCACATGGTTCATTTATTTGGGTGAAATAATTTTTTTTCTACTCCCTCCTTTTTAGGGTTTTCTTCCTCATTATCCCTTTCACGTGCACAATAACAGGGGATATCCAATTTCTCATCCCCTAGGATTTGGATTTACTCCTTTATTAGAGCTCCAAATTAAACATCATCAATCTTTTTTGAAGCGTATTGATAAGGATTTGAATCTTCTTGAATCTCTTCTTCTTTTATCTAACCATGTAGAGTGCTAAATCTATGTGATCTCTTGTGCTTCATTTTTAGGGTGCTTGTCTAAATCTATGATTTATCTCATTTCGGCTTGAGTTAGAGGCCGATATCATATGAGTGATCACCTATGAGTATAAGGTAGATGGTGCCTAGATTTTCCTTAATTTTATTGGTATTTTGGGGTGTGTACCTAAATGTTCACATTTGGTTGACTAAGTGGTACCCCTAATTAATTAATGTTTTTCTCTAAATTGTTAAATTTATATTATGGGATGTCGTTGGACATGACCTAGCCTATCTATACATGTTAATATGGGTAAGGTTATTTTAACCAAATGGGTGGGATAGGAAGGTTGTGTGATTTAAATTAATTAAATTTTATATACCAATTGCAATAGTTTTATGAGAATGTGATAGGCATGGCTCGAGGCTTGAGGTGGTGTTGTTCACCAAGATTGAGGCACATAGTTCTTCAGGTTGGGATAGGTTGGGGATACCTTAAGTAATGATGATCACCAGGTTGAGATGACATGGTTCATTAGGATTAAGGAAAAAAGGTCGACAGGATGAGGTCATGGATCTCCGGACTTGGGATGGTGCTGACCATCAGGATTTAGCAACGTGGTCATAGGGGTATGAGGTTCCAAGTGATGTGGATTAGGTATGTTGGTGATTTCCTCTCACTCTTGTTGGTATATGTTTTTTTGGAGTCATGTGAACACAGTTAGGACTTGGTTGAGGTGGTGTTGACCACTCATTGTGGGTGGAGACCTCCATAGATATTGCAGCTTAAGGGATAACATTGACCATTAGTTATGTTGTAGGTGTTCACTTTAGAAAGTCACAAGGAATGGTGATGGACCAGCAGGTGATGGTGTTGAGATATTAGGTTGGGGGATAAGGCTCTTTATTATACATGAGGCTGAGGGGAGGGGATTATTAGAGAACAAGTATCATCGTGCCTTGGGACTTCGGGCTATTGAGCCGATGATGATTATTTATATATTAGAGAACATATATCTCAATGCCTCGGGATGTCGGTTGTTAAGATGAAAGTTTTATGATCAGAGGTATGAGGGGCATGAGACTTATTAATGGGCATGCCGATAGGATGCCAATTACTTGGTTGGTGGAATGTGAGGTTTCAGATGGCACTAGGTGTTGGTGATATATTTATGGGAGGTGACTGAGGGATATCTTGGTATATTATTCGTCAGAGGATTCCTATAAACTAATACATGGGACCCCACCACTATAAATATATATATGTAAATATGTAGTGTATTCCATATATATATATTTGGTTTTAGGGAACCAACCCCTACACCTAGTGAGTTCCTTCTTCAATCTTTCATGTGAAAAGTGACCCGACATAATAACGACTTAGTGAATTATATATATATATATATTGCTTATCATTTTATGTAAAAAAATAATCAAGAAAAACATTTAATATAATAAAACCCCCACTGCATGTCATCCACCATAATTTGCATCACTAACATCTATATTACTAATAACTGTATCACTGCAAAATCATCCACATCTCTAATAATGGATTAAACACATCCAAAATGATCAATCATCATTGTAGTTATAATAATAAAAACTGTATATGAGAACCATGCAACTATAAAAAAATAAATATATAATGGTGTGACACCACCACCACCAATAATAATCATACCCATGTTGGGAATGCAACATCCCTCCACATGACACCATCTTAAAGGAATGAAACATCCCCCCTTGACAAATCATCTTCAAGGAATAAAACATCTCTCCTAATCACATCAATGTCATAACAAAAAATTAATATCACAAATCAAAATAATCACATCAATAATAAATAATCAATCCATTTTATCGAATCACATTATTCATGAAAGCATCAAACCACATTTCATAGCATGTCATGTAAGATCCCAACCTTGTGTGGAGGTATATATTTGTTTAAATTTTGGTTTAAATTCCATAGTTATAGCTAATGAAGTGGTTCTTGGGTATATGAGAAGTTTTGGGAGTGTCTTATGGATTTGGGACATGAAAGGGGAGTAAAGAGGTCAAACGGTATGCAACACATGATTGGTGCATGGTTAGTACAAATCATGCACATGGTTGGGGAAATCGTATAACCAGTCTTCCTCTCGGATAGAGGATGGTGCACAGGAATCACGTGGATTCCCAAACCATGTGGGTGGTTCTAGGAGATCGTACATATTGGCCCCTCTTGGATAGTGGGAGCCACATGGTTTGGCCAACCATGCGGCCATTAAAAATTGGGAAATTCCCATTTTACCTCCCAATATTATTTCTTTCTCCCCCAAATTTCTCCCCCATTTGACCCTCTACAATAAGGGAGATGAACCAGGAGTTACTTCTTCCTCCATGGGTGATTATCCTTCGATTCTTGGGTGTTTAGAGTGCCATTTAGTGCCAATCGAAGCTCTGGGTAGGTCTTCAACTCTATTTCCTTCAATTTTATGGAATAGGATTGGTGTGTGGGTTTCTCCCCTTCTGAATCCCTAAAACCCTCTTTTTTCAGAAGATTCTTGGATGGTTATTTGACAGTTGTTTAAGTTTGAATCAAGGGACAAGTTTAAGTGAGCAGCTGTCTATGAGCATGAGGTAGGTGTTCTTTAAGATTTTTTAGATAGTCTTGATGTTTTATAAGTGTATGTGGTTGTGAAAATCTGCTAATTTGCTGTGTTTGGGGTTCTTGAGTAAGGAAAGTGAGATTGAGCCTTAGATTAAGCAGTGAAACCCTCTATGGACCCCACTGGCTCTGTTGGTGTTTGATACCAGACATGGGGATACCCTTGGCATATGTCAAAACCTTAAGGACGGTGAAATAATTTGGTCAATGTTGAAATATGATAATTTTTAAAGTGAATGGGTTGTGAATTATAAGTGGGCATGTGGGTAAGATTAATGGAATAATTGAAATGTGAAAATGGTATCTTTTGTGAAAGGCATATAAGGATTTTAAAATGGATTAAATTTTGTGTTTTGGGTTTTATGTTGGTTATGATTTCCAATGAATGAAATGATGTTTTGTAAATGGGTAATGTTTTAAAAGGAGGTGTTGACCTCAAATTGTTTTGGAAAAGGTATTTTCTTAATAGTTTTCAATGATGATTTGAAATGAGGGCACGGTCCCCCATTATGAAAATGATTTAAATGCCCCTTTTGTGGTTGTAAGTGAAATTAAGGTCTTGGGGAATGTTTGTGTTTTTAAATAGGAAGACCTGTGTTTTTAAGGGTGGATTCAAGATGATTTCAAATGAGTATTTTGAATTGTGTTTTATTCCATGATTTGGTTTCAAAGCTCCATGGGGACCATGGTAATTGAAATGATATATGGGTTCATGAGATAGAACCCATGATGATTATGTTGGAATGTTAACGTGGTTTATGAAATGAACTAAATGATAAATGCTCTTAGTTGATGACATAACATAAGGGGGTGTTTGAAATAATGGTATTTGTGTTGCATGGTTATGGTTTGTGTTTGGTAAATATGTATGGTTAAAGAATAATGTGCATAGGGATTGGTGGTATGTAGGGCATTGACTTGAGGTTCTACGCCTATGAGTCAGGTTGGACTAAGGATCTAAACCCAACCCCTATAATGAATGGGTTAGGGAGTCAGACCAAGGCTCTATGACCCTAATAGTTGCATTTGATGAGACTACATAGATCGGGACTCTAAGGCAAGTGTTTTGTGATGTATGTTTTGGATGTCAGATGAAGGCTTTATTATTCCTAATGTATGTACATGGTGTGGTTTGGGATGTTAGACCGAGGATCTATACTTCCCAAACACATAGTCATGGATTTATTACCGGATGGAGGCTCCAGGGTATGTTGATAAATTATGATTAGTGAATTCCCATGTGATTTAAAGTGTATAACCCCTTATGCTATGGATTAGGATCCCAATGTGACATGATATAGTTTAGTTGGTTGGTTGACCCTAGAGAACTTGATGTATAAAATGGTAAATTAGTAACTGTTTAAAAGTGAAACCTATTTCTTGATAAAAGTTAGTTAAATGGGTAATTGTTAAATGTGAAACACGTTCCTTTAGTTTCCATGTTTATCTATTGAACTTGTTTTCTTGCATACACTATTGTAAAGACTGGATATTTCTTTAGACACTGTTTCTGGTGGCCTACTGAGTTGTACTCACACCCTGCTCCAGCTTCCACAACACTTGGGTACCTGAGCAGAAGCTACTTGTTTCTGTTATAGGTTCAGGATAGGGACCTGGTGTTTGGTTTATGCATGGGATATTGGTTTGAAGCATGGGAGGTCAGGATGAGGTTGGGACTCAGGACTGTGTTCAAGATATTTTATGGTTTTGGTAATATACATTTTATTTGTATTAATTCCTGATATGTAGTGTATTCATAATATTATTATAGCATGTGCTACTTGGTTACTTATTGGATTTTATTGTATGATGTCCATTTATGGTTCATATTGGTTCTTTTATTAGTTGATGTTATTTTTTTCTATGATATACTATGATAAGCAGGTATAGTCTCCCCAACATATCTCTATAAACTTGCACTGCTAGTCATCAGCCTCTGGCGTATGGGAAGGTGTGCCTAAGGTCACGTGATGACCTAGCTTAGGGCACCGATTCAGTGGGTACCCGGTCGAGGAATTTACAAAGTGGTATAAAAGGAGGTTATTTTATCTTACTAATTGAGTAATGGTATAAAGGAGACTAATATCTTGTTAATACTTGGTAATGAGATCATGTATGGGTGCCTGCAGCCCCACATATGAGGGAAAATCCAAGTTTATAGGGGTGGGAATTGATGTTTTGTTTTATGATTTTATGGTTGGTTGATACTTCCACCTCAATTGGTGAAATTGGATGTGATGTTATTGATTTATGAGGTTTTACCTCTTGGCCTGGTATGGAAAGAGAGGGTGTATGAGTTCATGCATCATGCTAGGCATATAAGAGTGATAGGTCATTCGTATGTTGCTTTTGATTGATAGTTCACTGGGACTAACATGTTAGTAATGTTCTTTATGCATGTGGTTTAAGCTTGTTGATCTCTCTTGGAAATTATCATAAATGAAAATGTTTTAAAATATGAAATTGAATTAAGCTTGTATTTTTGAAATGTTGGGTTGATAAAAAGGTTTTTGAAAATGTAAATTCATGGGTTTTAAAATGGATTTTTTTAATGTGAAACCTTGGGTTTTAAATGGTAAAGTTTAACTAAGAAGGCGGATGGAAAATTATGGAACCTATAAGGGAATTGGGAATGGGTATCCCTATTTTTGTGATCATACCCTGTGTATGGGTGGTTTGCATAGTGAGAGTTCCCTAGTTTGAGACCTTAGTTTTGGTTCATGAGGCCCCGTTGGAATTTTGTGTATGGTAAAAGAGATGTGCTTGTTATGCCCTTGATATGGCTATGACCTTGGGCTATGAGAAGTTGTCTAGTAATGTGGGTGTGGTAACCCTTGTGGGTTGCAGCCGTGCGAGGTATGTTTTGGACCCTAGAATGGGTGTTTGGATTGTAGTGATGATGTGTGTGTATGAGTATCTTTGGTGTGGGACCTAGAGTAAATGGTTGCTTGGAGTGTTAGACATAGTTTTTTTGGAATGAGGGTGGGATCGCCGCCCGTGAGAGAAAATTGTTTGAGGTTTGATGTGTATGGATTAGAGGGAGAGATAATGGACCTTTTTAGGCATGACTCTTGTTTAGGGAGTTGGTGTCATTTGATCTTCAAGGGTGACCCGCGAGAGGGGTTGACTAGGTTGTGGGTGTCTTTAGGTGCGTGAGGCACAAGTTGTTGTTTTGGGTCTTGAAAGTGATGCACATAGAGTGATGTCCAGTGCGGGTTTGTCCTAGAGGGATAAGTGGAAAGTCAATGATTTTTGTGATGTGACTCAAGTTGTGAATCTGTGTTGAAAGTCTTGGGAAACCAAGGGTATAAATCAAGGTAGGTTGGCCCAGTGTTGAAATTTCCTTGGAATTTTGAATCATGGGTGGTTACTTTAGTGGTGGAATCGATACACAGTTCGTGCCATCAAATTTGGTAAAAGCACATGGTTATGACTTGGTTTCTTTCTCATGAATGTATCTGGGTTATTGATGTTGGTTTTGATGGATAAGATTATCAGGGGTGCTTGGACCCATGATGTTGGTGATGTTCAATTAAGGAATTAGGTTGAGTTGGGATAATAATACAGGAGTGGGAAAGGTGTGGATAGATGCTTTCATTATAGAGGTGACACTCGGGGTAATGGCGGTCACATGGTTGGGATTTTTTATACAAGTGTTTTGGTTGTTAGGTGAGATGTTAAGAATGACCTAAGGCCGATAAAGTTGATGGACCAGGAGGCATGGTTAATGAGTAAGTAGGTCTTTGGGTCTAGCTCTGGAGATGATCAAATCGTGTGATCTAGAGTCAGGTTCAGTGAGTTGATGCATGAAAGTATGAGACCTCAAGGGTTCTAATGAGGTATATATGTGGGCACGTGTTGGGAAGTCACTATCCCATTTAGAAAGGGAAAACAGGTGGCTCGAGATAAGAACCTGTTGTTTTCTATGAAACCAAAGTGGGAAGAAATTATTATGAGAGAAACTGATCAGTTTTGGATTGGTATAATGATTTTTTTTTCTATTGTGAGCCACTAGGTTCATGTTGTAAGAACTTTAGAGGTGTGGTGGTGGTAGTACCACATGAAGCGTTGGTTCATGAGTGCTTGGTAAAGGGTAATGAAGTGGTGGTGAGTTTGGTTGGCAATCCCACTTGAGTTGTGGTGGTCGGGTGTTGATGGAGGTTGGTGGGAAGGAAAGCTCGAGACCTTTAGCATGTTAAGGTGTTTCCTTAGTGGTAGGTGACATCGGTGATGGATAAATTATGGTGGTGTTCGTTGAGGACTTCTTGGCATACTTTTAGCTAGTGATGGTCATGCCCAATATCTTGACATCATCTCAAATATGCTAAGAGAGATCTAGATTTACACCTAGATACCTAAAAGTGTTTTGGTTAGATATGGAGTCTCTTAGAGGATACGCTCATGGAGCGGTATATATGGAGTCGTGTGGTGGGAAGTACACCATCAACCATTTATGGGAGAGGTCCTCGGGATGGACTAGATATCGACGAATGCCATGGGTATCATTCTCAGAGGCCGGGAAAAGGTAGTGGTTGATGTTTTTTTGTTGTTATGGGGAAATCTAGACGGCCACATCCAAGTTTCAGGGTTTATCCTATAATTAAAGTGCGAGTCATGGTGATTGGAATTTCTTGATTAAAGAAGTGATAACAAAACTCCTAAGGTGGGGAGCGGTACTTAAGTCATAGATGTGTAGAGCAGGATGTGAAGTGGATGTGGTGGCATCAGGATACCGATAAGAGACCTATGAAGTACACGTTTGGGTTCCTTTGGAAAGGCCAGGTGGGCCTTGGATGTGGGGGTTGATCAAGTCGAGTGGTGACTTCAGGCTCAGGATAATTCTAAGAGAAAATATGAGTGGTTTCATTAGAGACATGTTGGTGGGTGCTATAGAGACCGACAATGGTTTGCAGAGTAGCGAATGCTATATTGGTGACGTTTCGTCAGAAGTTGAGAATGGAATCTGGTGTGTGTGTGAAGATGATGGAGGCATTACTTAAGTGGGAATTTGTCATATCTAGGTAGAAGGGTGACATGCCAATAGTGGAATTTTGGATCCAATAGAGTGGGTCGGCCAGAATGGCCCGACTCAGTTGGGTAAAAGGGAATGAATTAGGTGGGTTGTAAGCCGCCTCTGGTTAATGTTGGAATGATAAGTGTGTCCCGGTAATGGGAATGGATTCTAAGGAAGAACCTAGTAGTCCTTATTTGAGAAATGGATGGTGAAAGTGTGACTAATCTAGGTAGTTTCAACGACAAGGTTGAATGCCAGAGTTGGGTGGAGTTCTCATGGACGTTTGGGCATGGTGAGTTGGGAAACGTGTTGGGTAAGTTGTGAAGGTTGAGTTGAGGATTTGTTGGTCTCTTTTTCAATGATGGAAGTGTTCAACATCGGAAAATGGTGGTGGTGAACTAAGGAATATGGTGGGGAGAACCACAGTGAGCAAGTAGTTGGTTAATGACGTGACCAGTGTTTCGAGTTGGATGGACTTAGGTAGGAGACATCTTGGTGTATCAGTTTTTGTGAAGAGCGTTGGATCGGGTTTTGACTGGTTGAGTGCCTTGAGATAAAGGTTATACTTTGTTTGTGCTTCAGATGTTCAGAAAAAGAGTGAGGCCATTGAGCCTCAAGTTGCGAACCAGTGTTGCTCGAGAAATGTGGTTGGAATCCACGTGTCCCTTCGATGACGCCAAGCTTAGGTCACCGTTGGAATTTTGTAAACTAGGTGATATGGCGCCAAGTGATTTGGGCCATGAGCTATGGAGAGGATAAAACCAAAGAAGTTCTTATTGGATCTACCAGGTTAGTGTGGTGATTTGTCGGTATCCTATTGTGCAGTGGTTTAGCAATGTTACCCAGACTTTTCTCTTGCATTGATGTTGGTAATGATGAGTTGATGTGGATGTGTCCTCAAAGAGCATCGGGTTTGTGATTTTTGATCATGGTGGGGGGAATTTTTTTGGGGGTAGGACCATTTCCTTGGTCTGAGTGTTGTTGTGGCATGACTGAGTTCAGGGAGAAACTTGGTAGATGAAAGTTGATAGGTGGGACCATGGCCCAAACTTTGGTCTTGGAGGATTAGTGATGCTTGGGAAGTGCAGCTCGGGGATGATCCATTATAAGGTGAGGAGGTTGTAATATCTTGACCTTGCGTGGAGGTACGTCTCTGTTTAAATTTTGGTTAAAATCCCTTAGTTATGGATAATGAACCAGTTCGTGGGTGTATGGAATGTTTCGAGGGTGTCTCGGGGATTCGGAACATGAAAGGAGGAGTAAAGAGACCAAACATTGTGCAGTGCATAGTTGGCACACAATTAGTACAAACTGTGCACCTGGCCAGGGAAACCATGCGGCTAGACCTCCTCTCGGGCAGAGGTTGGCACACGGGCACCGCACAGTTTTCCAAACCATGTGATTGCTTCGAGGTGACCATGAGGCTTGGCCCCTCTAGGAGAGATGGAGTCGCACATTGGTGCACAATTTGAACAACCGTGCAGCTAAACTGTGTGGCCATCAAAAAGTGGGAAATTCCCATTTTCCCCTCCTGATCTTATTTCTTTCTTCTTAGAATTTTTCCCTCATTCGACCCCCTACAACAAGGGTGAAAAACCAGGAGATCCTCCCTTCTCCATGATTTCTTCTTCTTTGATTCTTGGGAATTTGGAGTGTCATTTAGTGTGAATCAAAGCTCCGTATAAGTCTTCAACTTTGTCTCCTTCCATTTTATGGAAGAGTCTTAGTGTGTGGGTTTCTCTCCTCTTAAATCCCTAAAACCCTCTTTTTCCAACAGATTCTTGGATGGGGATTTGATGGTTGTTTGAGTTCTAATCAAGGGCCAAGTTTAAGAGAGCGGTCGTCTACGAGCATGAGGTCGGTGGTTTTTAAGTTTTCTCTCATAGTCTTGATGTTTTATAATTTTATGTGGTTGTTCCAATTTTCTACTTTGCTATGTTTGGGGTTCTTGAGTAAGGAAAGTGAGATTGGGCCTTAGATTGAGGTGTGAAACCCTCTACTGACCCCGTTGGATTTGTTGGTGTTTGAGACCGGACATAGGGCTACCCTTGGGGTTTTCCAAACCCTTAAGGATGGTAAAATAATTTTGTAAATGTTGAAATAGGATAATTGTTAATGTGAATGGATTGTGAATTTTAAGTGGGCATGTGGGAAAGATTAATGGAATAATTGAAATGTGTAAATGGTATTTTTGTAAAAGGCCTAAAAGGCTTTTGAAATGGTTTAAATGTTGTGTTTTGGGTTTTGATTTGGTTATGGTTTCCAATGAAGGCAAATGATGTTTTGTAAGTGGGTAATGTTTTAAAAGGAGGTATTGACCTCAAAGTGTTTTGAAAAAGGTATTTTCTTAATAGTTTTCAATGATGATTTAAAGTGAGGTCATGGTCCCCCTTTCTGAAAATGATTTAAAGGCCCCTTTTATGGTTGTAAATGAAAATGAAGATCTCGGGGCATGTTTGAGTTTTCAAAGAGGAAGACCTGATTTTAAAGGGTGGCTTCAAGATGATTTGAAATGCATATTTTGAATTGTGTTTTATGCCATGATTTGGTTTCAAAGGTCCATTGGGACCATATTAATTGAAATGATTTGTGGGTTAGTGAGATAGAACCCAAGACATTATGTTGGCATGTTAACATGGTTTATGAAATGAACTAAATGATGAACGTGCTTAGTTGATGACATGGCATAAGGGGGTGTTTTGCATAATGGTATTTGTGTTTCATGGTCATGGTTTGTGTTTGGTAAATGTGTATGGTTAAAGAATCATGTGCACATGGCTTGGTGGTATGTGGGGTGTTGACTTGAGGTTCTACGTCCATGGGTCGGGTTGGACTGAGGCTCCAAACCCCACCCCTAATAATGCACGGGTTAGGGAGTCGGACTGAGGTTCTACGCCCCTAAAGATTGCATTTGATGAGACTACATGTACTGAGGCTCCAAGGTAAGTGTTTTGTGATGTATGGTTGGAATGTGAGGGTCTATGCTTCCCAACATATGGACATGGTGTGGTTTGGGATGTCAGACTGAGGCTCTATGCTTCCCAAACACATGGACATGGCTTAATTACCGGACTGAGCCTCCGAGGTATATTGATAAATTATGGTTAGAGAATGACCTTGTGATTTAAAGTGTATAACCGCTTATGTTATGGCTTAGGCTCTCGGTGCGACCAGATCTAGTTTAGTTGGTTGGTTGGCCCTAGAGAACTTAGTGGATAAAATGGTTAATTAGTAATTGTTTAAAATTGAAACCTCTTTCTTAATAAAATTTGGTTAAATGGGTAATTTTTAAATGTGAAACATGTTACTTTCATTGCCATGTTTATTTATTGCACTTGTTTCTTTGCATACACTGTTGTACAGACTGATTATTGCTTTAGGCACTGTTGGTGGTTGCCTACTAAGTTAAACTCACACCCTGTTTGGGTTGTTATGACACTTGGGTACTCGAGCAGAAGGTACTTGTTTTTGTTACAGGTTCATGCCTGAGACTTGGTGTTCGGTTAATGCATGGGTTGTTGGGTTGGAGCATGGGATGTCAGGATTGGGTTGGGACTCAGTGCGTTCGAGATCTTTTTTGGTTTTGGTACTATAAATTTTATTTGTATGATTGTCTGACATGTTGTGTATTCCATATTATTATAGCATGTGCTACTTGGTTACTTGTTAGATTTTGGTGTCTATTTATGGTTTAGATTGGTTCTTTTATCAGTTGGTATTTTTTTCTGTAATATCACTTTGATAAGTGGATATAGTCTCCCCAACGTATCTCTATAGAGTTGCGTTGCTAGTCAGTACCCTCTGGCATATGGGGAGACATGCCTGAGGTCATGTGAGGACCCGACTCGGGGCACCGGTTCAGTAGCTACCAGGCCAGGGATGATCAACACTCATAAAATATCATCTCTAGAACAATCATTTGTTTAGGAAATATTAATCAACTATTACCGATTCATAAACTTTATTTATCTTATCTATTCATGTTCTCTAATATCCACCTGTCTTTGGGTAGCCCAAGTCAACAATTCATATCAACTCCCCTTTAATCTTCCCATCATAATATGAAGACATAACGTCTTCATTTCATTGAATTCATATTATCATTATTCAATAATTCTTACACCAAATATCATTATAAGAACAATATGAAATAATCATATTTCATACATATCAAAATCAATTTAGTTAAACCGCATATCTTTATTTTCATCAAAGCAATCTCTTTTCCAAACCTTCCATTTATTCAATTATTCCATGCTAATTAATTTCAATAAGAAAACAATACAAATCCATGCAATCAATGTAATCTTCTATCATTATCAATTAATAACTATTTAATTCATTAATTTATCTATCCAACCCTCTATTTTTTTATGTTCATATAAAAACCACTCTTCTAGGGTGAGTGGAACCGGAACAATGCTAGAAAATTATTGTCTCAAGTCCAGCACCTGGACCTGAGGGTCAGGTACACCGCGGGATGCCTCCGCGTGTCAAAAATGTGATGTGGCGGAAGATGTAAATTTTAATTAATGTTGATTTTTAAAATACAAACTGATTTATTTGAATGGGTTGGACTTAAATACCCTTCAATGCAATTACAAAAAATAGAAACTCATAAACATTAAATCAAAACAAAATATATAATAAGAATTTATTAATAGTAAATATAATTGGAAATATAAAACAATAACAAATATTTAACAATATTAAATAAAACTAAAAGTATAACAACAATTAATAATTTGTTATATGTTTATAAATATATAATAACTACTAATAATTTTTTTAACTCTATACACTTTTTATATTTATTCACACTAAATTTATTGGTGGAAATTTCTGTTGAAATTTTACATTGTTTTGTATATATATTAATATATTACGTATGCATACACTAAAAAATTGTATTAAAAATTCCCATATATTTATAATTGGAAATATATTATGTTTAGGAAATGATCTATGGAAATTTCCAATAAAAGTTTTCATAGGAAATTTTCAATGGAAATAATTAGGGGGAATTTCCACTGGAATTTCGTATAGTTTATTTGTGCATTAATATACTCTCAATTATTTTTTAAGTGGAAATCCAAATTGGAAATTTAAGATGACAAATTTCTTTTTAAATTTCCACTAATTTTTTCAGTGCATATTTGCATTGTTTATTTATATATTAATCTATTTTCACTGTAATTTAATTGGAAATTCAAATTGAAAAATTGTAATGAAAATTTTCATCCTATGATCCTAAGTAGTGAAATCAAACTCAAATACATGTAAAATCTATCATCAATAGAATCAACATGCAAGGAATAACTTGCACCGGAAAGAGATCATATCAAGAATGCACTTGTTGTAACAAATGTAGATTTCACTGATAGCTTTAAACTTTCACTACAGGTTTTCATTGGAAATTTTCAACGGGATTGTGTGACTTTCCAGTGTAAATTTGTACTTAAAATTATATTGTATATTTATATTCGTATATATATATATGTGGATTCAAATTTTGTACTATAAATTTGCAATAGAAATTTTTAGTATAGATTTATATTAATGGGAATTTTCATTGTAAATGTAAAACATCAAATTTCAATGCAAATTTACATTGATGTTTTTATATACGTAACAAGAATTTCCACTGTACATTTCCACTTGATGTTTATAATTTAATATTACCATGTTTATTTGTATTTGTATGTTTGTCTTCATGTTTATTTAGTTTTCATTGAAAATTTCTATTATACTTTGAAATTTTATTAGAAATTTTCAGTGCAAATTTGCTCCATGGATTTTAAAAGATGTTGTATAGTGAAAAATATACATTAAAAATTCCCATTGAAAATTTGATTGGAAATTGGTAATAGAAGTTTCCAGTGAAAATTTGCACTGAAGATTTTCAGTGGAAATTTGCACTCAAGGTTTCCAATAGAAATTTGCAATGAAAATTTATATTTTTTAGTTATGTACCAATATAACTTCATTGTAATTTAATGTATAAATTTAAACTGCTAGTTGAAGTTTTCATTGGAAATTTTTAGTGGAAGTTTGTATTGGAAATTTTCAGGGAATGTTTGCACTGGAAATTTTCAGGGAATGTTTGCACTGAATATTTCCCTAGGAAATGTAGTTCAAAGTTTCTATTCATGATTTATGAAGTGTTTATAAGTTCTTAGGAATCCCTAAATTTTACACAATAAGTTTTTAATGCAAATATTTTGTAAAAAATTGCATTTTTTACTTATGTATTAATATATTTTTATTGTAATTTTAAGTGCAAATTTGAAGTGTAAATTTCATGTAGAAATTTGCATATGAAATTTATAGTGGAAATTTAAATCGGAAATCTTCAGTGGAAATTTTAACGGGAATTTCCAGCAGCGGCAGTGTTAAAAAAAAACCAAAAAATGGAGTTTTTTTTTAATATACATTTTTTCAAAAAAAATTTTTTGAAAATACATCTAGGTTAAAAAAATTTATTTTTTTACCCCCCAAAGGCGGCACCTGGTGTGCCGCCTTTGGGGAATTTTCCGCCCAGGGCAAGGCGGCACATGGTGTGCCGCCTTTGCCCAAAAATAACCGCAAAGGCGGCACACCAGGTGCCGCCTTTGCCTAAATATTTTTTTTTTAAATTTTTATTTTTATTTTTATTTTTTGTTTTGTTTTGTTTTATATATATATATATATATATATATATATATATATATAAAACAAAATTTTTTAGCAGAATTTTTCTGCTATTTAATATCCAGCGGTTCTGCCATTACAGCAGTCTGGATTCTGACTGATACCCTCACCCAGGACTCCCTTTTATAAGGGGGTTTGCCCTGAAAACAATACTGCATTTCCGATGTGGGATTCTGGTTCTCCTTTTCCTGCACAGTACATTCTGCGTTTCCGATTTGTGATTCTGTTTCAAGTACGCGACTTTGAAAGACTATAAAAGTTAAACTATAAGACCAATACAAATGAAACTTTAAACACTGAGTAAACATATAAGAAATAGTTGAAAACAAAAATAATTTCATAAAAAATGTTGATACAGATTAATTTATAAGCTTTCAAAACCACCTACTTGAAACTTAAACATATTTGAAGTACGTGACTTTGAAAGCTTATAAAAGATAAATTATAAGACCAATACAAATGAAACTTTAAACATTGATTAAACATATAATAAATAGTTGAAAACAAAAATAATTTCATAAAAAATGTTCACCAAAAACAATTTATAAGCTTTCAAAACCATCAACATGAAACTTAAAAATGTTTCAAGTTCCCGACTTTGAAAGACTATAAAACATAAAATATAAGACCAATATAAATGAAACCTTAAACATTGATTAAACATATAAGAAATAGTTGAAAACAACAAAAACTTCCTAAAAAATTTCCATAAAAATTAATTTATAATCTTTCAAAACAGTCTACTTGAAACTTAAAAATGTTTCAAGTACGCGAATTTCAAAGACTATAAATTGGCAAGAAGAACATATTGGATGACACTAGAGAACCCATAAATGTTCCCATGGTTGGGAAGATTCAACCAGGAAATCTAATCATAATATTCAGTATGTTCTACCTAACTAGGTTGGAACTTTATTCATGTACATGTCCACTTCCATGTAAGTTCATAGAGAAGAAAAAAATCCATAAATCCCCAAACCATAGATAGGATATAATACTAAACTAGAAAGAAATTTTTCACTAATATAGGTAGACTATAAGCTCCCCAGACCTAAAAAACACTATCCAACTAATAGAAGATTTCATTATATAATTCTCAGAATTGATGCCAAATCTAATAATATCCCAAATGACTCCTCTCACATCTAGAACGTGAATAGAAATGACCAATAAAATCCAATTCAGAGGCCACAAAGACATGATTTGAGAAAACTAAAACCCATCACCATTTTAATTGAAACCAGTACTATCCCTATAGGGGTGAAAATAATAGGGCACCCAAAATAGTTTTCAGAACCACATAAATAACATAAAAACCAATACAGTTCTACTCAACCACATGTAAAAATCCTTAATTCAAGACCATATAAATAGGACCTCATCCATCCTCTTGGAATAAAACCTATATCCAATCAATACCTCACACATTATAATATACTAAAAGGTCCATCAGACCTAATTAAAACTTTACTTAATAGAACTCATTTGTTCTTGACATCCCCATAGGGTCACCATATCATAATGTCTATAAAAAAACTAAACTTTGAGAAACTGACTAATAAAACACAACCATGAGACTACACTATCCTTAATTATAGAAAAAATCAAAAAGAGAATAAAAAAATACACCATGGTAATTCTAAGTCATTCCAAGAAGAAATCCTACAGCCCCCACTTGGACCTCACACCACACTTCCTTTAATAGGATTCTAAAATAAAAACCATGAAGGGGTCCTCCAAAAACCATTGTAAAAACCAAATATAAATATATAATATATCAATAATTTCCTCATATCACCACTTCATCCTCACACCTAAAATTCATAAGAAGTAAATGGTGTGTTCATCATGTATATAGAATGTTCCTCCTCAATCCTTACCTTCTCATAAAACTCTTCCCAACCTAACATGTACATCCAAATTATATGGAATGTCTCCCTTATACATAGCGTGCATATCAAATGGGGTACCTTACCATGTACCAAAATTTAATCTTTCCATGTTCCAACATGGAATCCTTCCATGTTCCAACATGGAATCTTTCAATGTTCCAACATGGAATCTTTCCATATTCCAACATGGAATCTTTCCATGTAACACATATAACTACTTTCTACATATAATAAATGGGATATGGTGATGTTACTTACATGTCAATATTCCCCCACATAGGGTATCCAAAAAACTAAAAATCCACACCCATATCTACTCTAAATTGAATTTCCCAAAAAAGAAAATAGTGTATCCACAAACCATTATTCACACGATTAATCAATCACATGTGTTGATAAATGCCAATGAGAGTCAAAGTTGAGGTAGATCAATGAGAAATCCCTATAATTTCAATCCATCGAAACAAGGATCCAATCCATCAGCAGCATATGAATTTTTCACTCTCAAAGATAGAGAGTAGAGAATAATGGTGGATTCCACAACAATAAGAGATATCCACATCGAAGGAAGAATAATAACATCCATTGTTACTTTGGTCTAAGAATATTACGGGTTAGAGTGGTCAAAATAATCTACTGAGAGCCTAAAAAAACCAAAGGTTCAAATTAGAGTTGATTAGGAGGAGTTAGTGTAACATCATATCCTGGGTGCCATAAAACCAGTGCCTCGGTTAGGAAAGGCCTTCAGTGGAAGCACTAAAGTGAGAAGGAAAGAGGCATTGTAGGTGTGCATGAATTATAAAATATTTTCATGAAAATTAAATAACACTTACATAAAATTATCATGGAATATTTTATATTTGTCTTTTTTAAATAAAATTGAATTGATATTCCATTAATTTTATATACATAAATATTGAGACCGATCTAGGTAGTGTTTCAGAAGATATATAACCATGTTATGAGTTTTTTGAGATTAGTCCAGGAAATTTTATGTTCAATGGATAGTGATAAAGATAAGGTCATTGAAAAACAGTTGCCTAATTTCATTAATATTGTACATGGGTAGATCATGTGCTTTGGTTTGTTTTTTGAGAAAGACTATATACGAAGGTTTTCCAGAAATATAAAAATTTGATAGATATATTTAGGAAAAAGTTCATATATTGTGTGATTTAGGAATTTTGAAGTCTTTTTTGGGACTCAGATATAGAAGAGGTCACCAGTGGGACTCTCGAGTAGGCTTATGAGATTTTAGAATCACCATGGATATAGTATAAAGATCCACCTATGGGAGTTAAGAGTTGTTAGTGAAGGTGGGAGCTTGTAATTTATAGTGGGACTCTAGATATGAAGCACTATTGGACTTATTTTTTATGGGGATACAACTTTCCCATGTTGTAACCGACTAAAAAAAGTGAATAACCTTTATCAAGGTGTAATAAATGGTTATAGTAAGGAGTAGGCCTTTGTAATGAACCTAATAAAATCCCTGTGTTTTTCATTGATTTTATTTTTTCATTCAGGCGGATTTTCAGAATTTAAGATAAGGGATAGATAGTTTAATCAGTCATAGATTTTAGATTACAGAATAGTGAATTTTTAAAACAATGTACTATGGATTCACCCCCCCCCCTCATTAGAACCCAACTGATCCTTGGTTAAATCAAATGGTATCATAAAAAGATCCCCTCTCATGATAAGAAAACATTATGAGAAATGAAGGATCATAATTTAGTGAGAAACCATGGAATGCCTAATTTTAGGGAAATAACTACCATACATAGAGGAATATTATACTCTTTTCCTTCAATCGCTTTTCTTATAAATGAAAGACGTATCAACCATTAGATTACCACCTATTATTAAGTATTATTATTGTACTAAATCTAAAATGATAAATCTTGAAGTTGATGGAAAATATCATAATTATACCCTAATGGATTTATCAAAAATGTTATACACTAAAGCGATGGGTGTTGAAACTACCAACGATATTTTAGACAAACTAGGAAGTACTTATGAAGGAAATATTAATGTTAAGAGAGATAATATGAAAATACTAAGAATAAAGTTTGAGAATATTAAAATGGTCGATGATGAAATCATTGATGACTATTTCATTAGGTTCAATGAGATGGTATGTAATATCTATGGATTTGGTTAGAAGATATAAGATTCAAAAATTTTGAAAACACTTTTGATAAATTTCCCTATATGATTTGATGCCATGGTTTTAGACATGGAAGATAGGGAATATATTTCATTAGAGGAGTTATATTTTATTCTCATA
The DNA here is from genome assembly GCA_963277665.1 of Viscum album. NCBI lineage: Eukaryota > Viridiplantae > Streptophyta > Magnoliopsida > Santalales > Viscaceae > Viscum > Viscum album. Next base: position 1,894,809,611 of record OY728165.1, read on the forward strand.
GATTATGAAATGATAAAGGAAATGAGTTTCAAAAAGAAGATATAGATTATATATCCTTTGAGGCTATAAGAAAAAATAAGTTCAAATAATTGGAAATTGGGGAATCAATTGATTCTGATGATGATGAATTTGATGAATACATTAATGAAATTTATTCACCTATTTAAAGATGGATTATATAGGGTAAATGAATTTAAAACTAAATAAACCACTATGGTGATGAATCTATAATTTCATTGGAATCTTTTCCATGAATTTTATAATGAAAATGGATAATTTATAATTTGATAAAAAAAGTGAGAATCCTCTAAAATAGAAAAACGATATGAAGAAGACGTATCATTCTAGTAATAGACATAATAATTTGATAAGAAATTATTTAAAAGATAATTCATCAACTAGTAGTTCTTAAAAATATGAATTTAGTTTCATTAATCAAGTTGAGAAATTTTCAATTTATTCATATAGTAATGATAATGGTAAAGCTAGAAAATACAATAAATGGATATTAAAAGATGAGTTGGAATATTCTCTTGAGAAAACCACACAATGTTGTATCATTATGCCTATAATTTTTATTAGGATCATAAGAATATTATTCTAATAGATAAGTTAAAAGTGGGAATATTTTAGTATTAAAAAATGTAGTTTAAAAGAAATAAACTAAAAAATAAAAAACTCTTACATTTTTTATTGGACATGGTTCTCAGTCCAATCAAATAATCATAAATAGAAACAATTTGATTAAATCAGAATGTAAAAGATCAGAGTCTATATGAATCCGAGTAATCAGAGTACAAGAATCATAATCATGATAGATTTTATTAATTCAAAAGTTTTGTTATTATCAAAATCATATTAATATGGATAAAATCATAATAAAAATACTAATATGATGTTTTGAATTCAATTATATGTGTGGTGGAAATATAAAAACTTTTTACAAAAAAGAAATACAATTTTATACAAAACAAATAATGACTTTCAAATCCATTAAAAGAATAATGTCTTTTAACCTTAAGAGAATCGTATTCTATAACCAAAAAATAAAGGTGTCCCTTATTTTATAATTATAAGAAAGTCTATATTCTCTTAAAAAAGAAATACCTCGATATAATGAATGAAATGAATCTATCTTCCTATCCAAAAAATCCATAGATACAATGATCCGATTATCTATCTACCTAGCCCTAGTATCCCTCAAACTGATGGATCAGATTCCCTATTCAAGTAAATTGTTCTGAAATATTATAAATTAATTTTTATGGAAATTTTTTAGGAAGTTTTTGTTGTTTTCAACTATTTCTTATATTTTTAATCAATGTTTAAGGTTTCATTTATATTGGTCTTATATTTTATGTTTTATAGTCTTTCAAAGTCGGGAACTTGAAACATTTTTAAGTTTCATGTTGATGGTTTTGAAAGCTTATAAATTGTTTTTGGTGAACATTTTTTATGAAATTATTTTTGTTTTCAACTATTTATTATATGTTTAATCAATGTTTAAAGTTTCATTTGTATTGGTCTTATAATTTATCTTTTATAAGCTTTCAAAGTCACGTACTTCAAATATGTTTAAGTTTCAAGTAGGTGGTTTTGAAAGCTTATAAATTAATCTGTATCAACATTTTTTATGAAATTATTTTTGTTTTCAACTATTTCTTATATGTTTAATCAGTGTTTAAAGTTTCATTTGTATTGGTCTTATAGTTTAACTTTTATAGTCTTTCAAAGTCGCGTACTTGAAACAGAATTACACATCGGAAACGCAGAATGTACTGTGCAGGAAAAGGAGAACCAGAATCCCACATCGAAAATGCAGTATTGTTTTCAGGGCAAACCCCCTTATAAAAGGGAGTCCTGGGTGAGGGTATCAGTCAGAATCCAGACTGCTGTAATGGCAGAACCGCTGGATATTAAATAGCAGAAAAATTCTGCTGAAAAGTTTTGTTTTATATATATATATATATATATATATATATATATATATATATATATATATATAAAACAAAACAAAACAAAAAATAAAAATAAAAATTTTAAAAAAAATTATTTAGGCAAAGGCGGCACTTGGGATGCCGCCTTTGCGGTTATTTTTTGGGCAAAGGCGGCACACCCGGTGCCGCCTTGCCCTGGCCGGAAAATTCCCCAAAGGCGGCACACCAGGTGCCGCCTTTAGGATGTAAAAAAAAAATTATTTTAAACCTGGTGGTATTTTTAAGAATTTTTTTTTGAAAAAATGTAAAAAAAAAAATAACCCCCAAAAAATGCATTAATGGAGGAATTTTTGTTCAAAACCCCAACTTGAGGTTCAGGTTCAGATGTCCAATCTAGGAGGATTTAAATCCAACGATGTCACGGTCTAAACTTCGATACCAAAATAGAGTGCCCCTGCAGAACAGAACTACATTTTTTATTAGTCAGGTTACAATAATTGAGTGAAAATGACAAAAACACCACCGTGGGCGAGACAAAGTCGCCCCTTCCCCATCCATTATTTTCGCACGCTTGCAGACTAACGGGAAAAAAAAGGGTTGGGGTCATCTTGAAAGCCCCCCGTCTCTGGCCGTCTTAATGAATCCTACGCGGGTCGCGTTGGGCACTCGGGTCAGGGTCAAGAGCTCCGACGCCGTCCAGCAACCCGACGTGGCTTCGTCGACGAAATACCCGGCGCACCCACAGTCCCGACTGCACCGCGCCCCGCACTCCTCCGCCTTGATGGGCCCCTGCCCCGTCGTGTACCGCCTCCAGAACGGCTCCACCCCCGCCACCCTGTAGTAATAGAACAAGTTCGGGTCGCACGGGGGTCGTTTTGAAGCCCCGCAATCCGGGCTCCAGCCCGCCAGCCCCCTCGGGGTCGGGCACGCCACGCACTGGCTGTCCTCGCACACCCCGAACCCCCCGCACCGCTCCGGCAGCTGGCACTCGCCGGGCACGTCCGAGTCGTAGGGGTCCCGCCGGAACAGCGTGAAGGTCGTCTCCCTCGGCGAGTAATCCACGAGGGTGTTGTAGGTGACGATGTAGAGGTTCCCGTCCTGCCCCAGCCGGAGGTAGGAGTAGGTGGCGTTGTAATTGGGCCGGGCCAGGATTTCCAGCCCCGTCCCCGCCGTCTCCAGCTCGAGCGTCGTCGCACCGCCCTGCTCCGCCTCCACGGTCGCGGCGAGGGTGACGTTCCGCGCGGCGGTGGACCACTCTCGGGGCGACGCGTAGTACGGCAGCGGCGGCGTCCGTGACGCTCCGGGGCTGGCGTAGTTGAGTGTGAACCGCCGGGGCTCCACCACCAGACTGTAGAGGCCGTCTTGGTTGAGAGCGTCGGAGGCCCGGCTGACGAGGCGGGACCCCACCCGGAGGGTCTGGCCCACCAGCAGGGTGTCGGTGGCCTGGCTGAAGCTTTGCCAGACAAACCTGCCGGCGGCGTCGTGGAGCACGAGGTTGCCGTTGGGGAGCAGTTTGAGGCCGGTGACGCCGCGGTTGGCGGTGCGGGTCTGCCAAGCGACGCGGCCGTCGGAGTAAGCGAGGACGAGGTTGCCGTCGGCGGCGAAGGTGAGGGTGGCGTTCTCGTCGACGAGGTTGCCGCGGTTGGCCTCCCAGACCCAGCGGTAGTTGGGCTCCTGGCGGTGGATGCCGAGGCGGAGGGCGAGGGCGTAGGCGTTGGGGGTGGTGTTGTAGAAGCCCATCTGGAAAGGAGAACGGGAGATGCCGATCATGCGGTAGTTGCCGTCATACTCGTTGACGTACGGCCCGAACTCGCCCTGGTTAACGTAGCGGAAGGTGGCGGAGGTGGGGACGGTGGCTCCGGCGACGGAGAGGAGCAGGACGAGCGAGAGGACCACTGGCAACGGGGAAGCCATGATGGAGCTTCGTGGGAACGAATCGACGGAGAGGGGAGGGATGCTTGCATGATCGCGTAGAGCTCTCTATATATAAATGGTGAGATGGGTAAAATTGTCTTTTCATGGTCTTCGTTCAACGGCGGCTAACAGAAGTTTGATAGGGGTGGAGGTGGTCAAAATAATGGCCACCTGGGAGGCCATGTTGGGCTTTTGTGGTTTTTATTTTTAAATGTTTCTGTTGTCAGATTATTTTGTAAGAAGATGTGAGAATAAATCAGTCCCGCATACGATATTATTAGATTTTGAATTCACTGTTTACATTTTTAAATAGTTTTTTTTAATTAATAATTTATTATTAAAGTAGTAATCTATAAATGCGTGAAATTGGAAATTTTTTTATTTGGAAACTGGTGTCCTCCGTTCATTGGTTTCGGAGAAGTCCTGTCGCCCTTCAATAATGACACGCCGTGGATAAGATAGTAACTAATTTTCATTTATTAAGAAATGAAAAATGATAATATCTAAGATGGATGAGGGTGGCGGCCGGGGAAGCGGTGGCGGGCGGTCGCGGTGCCGTGGGGGAGTCGGTCTGTTCCAATGGGCTCCTCCTGACATGATAAAGAACAGAAAAAATAACCCCCACTTTTTTTGAAAAGGTGTGGGTCAATTCTTTTATTGAACAAAAAAAATTAAAACCTCTTTTAAGGACCGGGATAATAGGAAACCCGTTACGTGCGATGTTATAAGTATACATTAAGACTCCTCCTTTCCTAAACTCTTCACAATGTTAAACCTTTAGGTTTCTCTAAACTTTCAAATTATAACCATTGCTTTAAATAGGGTAGGAATTAATCTCAACCATTAGATCAAATCTTGTGTACTTTATATATATAGAGAGATCAATATCGCACAATATACAATGGTCAACATAAAACGCTGATAAAAGGGAATTCATTTTCAGTGCAAAAACAAACACTGATAAAAGTGTACCCTCTGTCACTTTTACTAGCGTTGATAAAAGACACACTGATTTGTGTAACTTTTAATAAAAAAAATTATCAACATATATATAATTATCATATTTATATTCAAAAATTAATATTTAATTATGTACATTAATTACAAAATGTATATAATTAATATAAAATGATATATTAATATATATTTTAATAATTTAAACAATCATACAAATATAAATGAATATGTATTATTAATAATATATGTATATGCATGAATTATACAAATATAAATGAATATGTGTGTATTATGTTGTGTGTGTTTTGTGTGTGCGCGCGCGCGTTGTACATGTTGTGTTTTGCGTATATGTATTATTAATGTATATGTTGTACGTGTGTATATATATGTTGTGTGTGTTTTGATATAGTATTTTTGGAATTTATATTCATTTTTAAAAATTTATACATATTTATTTACTGACTATTAGTTATAGTATATAATTAATTTATATGATTAGTAATTATTCAATTTTATTTATAAAGTTGTAATATTTTTAAAATGTTAGAAATTTACATAATCAAGTTATTTAAATGCTTTTTTAATATTTTTTATACGTATTTACAATTCATGTAGTTAATATTATATGAATTCATTTTCTTAAATAGTTTTGTCTGTTAAATTTTATTTATTCATTTTTAATATTATTTCATTTAATATTATTTATTTATTTTTATATTTGTTGGAATTTAATTATTTTCTATATTTATTTAAACATATATTTATTTACTATGTAATATTTTCAATATGTTTGTAATTTATATGAATAATATCTGTTCCCCTTTTGTTTATTAAGTTTTAATATTTAAATTATGTTTGAAATTTATATAATTTATTTATTTAAATAATTTTTTTAATAATTTTGTAATTTAAATAGTAATTTTTTTTTAATTTATTTAATTTTATTTATTCATTTTTAATATCTTTTCATTTAATATTTTTTTAATTTTTGATATTTATTAATTTTCAATATTTTTCGAATTTATTCATTTTTTATATTTATACATATTTATTTGCTAAGTTTTAATATTTTCAATATGTTTGTAATTTATATGATTACAATTTATTCATTTTTATTTATTAATTTTTAAAGTTTTTAATATGTCCGAAATTTATATAATTGATTCCTGTGAATATATTTTAATTTTAATACTTTTGTAGTCAATATAATTCATTTTTATTAATTTTGAAATTTATATTATTAATAATATCAATTTACTCATTTTTATTCATTTTTATGTGTATGTAATTCATGTAGTTAATGTCACGAATTCACTTTTTTTTAAAAAAATTTGTGATTTATTCAATTTTATTTTTTTTTCATTTTTAACATTCTTTAATTTAATATTATTTATTCATTTTTAATATTTTTGAGATTTATTCATATTTTAAAATTTACTTATACATAATTATATATTAAGTTTTAATATTCTTAACATGTTTTTAATTTAAATGATTAATATTTATTCAATTATATTTATTATGCTATATTTTTTTTTTGAATATTTGTAATTTTTTAAATTAATTTATTTAAATGCTTTTTCTAATATTTTCTTCATTTTTGTACGTGTTTACAACAATTGTATTTAATACGAGGAACTATACATAATCATTTACTAAGTTTTAATGCTCTTAGTGTGTTTATATGATTAATACTCATTCAATTTTATTTATTAAGTTGTAATATTTTTAAAATGTTTGAAATCTATATAATTAATTCATTTAAATGCATTTTTTTTTATTTTCTTCATTTTTTGTAAGTGTATACAATTCGTGTAATAAATCTTACAAATCCATTTTTAAATATATTTTTATTTATTAAATTTTATTTATTCATTTTTAATATTATTTCAGTTAATATTATTTATTAGCTTTTAATATTTATTATTTTTTATATTTTTTGGAATTTAATCATTTTATAATATTTAATTAGACATATTTATTTACTATGTTTTAATATTTTCAATTATCTTCATTTTAATATATATCCTTTTTTAATTTTTTAATAATTTGTATAATTAATAAAACTTATCCATTTTGTAATATTATTGAAGTCTCTTCATTTTTAATTATTCAATTTCACCCATTTTCAATATTTATGCATTTAAGATTATATATTCATTAATAATGTTAATTATTTTTTATTTTTTTAATAATTTATTCATTTTTAATATATATTTGTTTAATATTTTGTATTTTATTTTAAACATTTTTTATCACCACTTTAAAAAATGCTGATAAATATGATATTTATCAACACTATAATATAAAACACTGATGAAACATATATTTATCAGCGCTCAAATTCTAGTGCTCATAAAGATATGTCTTTATCATCACTTTTTCAGTACTGATAAAGATATCTTATATCAACGCTAAAAAAACACCGATAGGAATGCATTTTATCAGTGTTTATTTTTTTAGCGCTCTACCCTTTCTTATAAATTTAACCATAACAGAACTCACTCCTTCCACGCCGTTCAAACTCTCGCGGAAGTCTACCTCTGCCGTCGTTCCCCCTCAACCTTCTCGGATGAATCGAACTTCTCAAAACTAAAGGTATGTGATTATTTATACTCCTCTTTAGTCATCATTACATGTTATCCTTTATCAGTGTCTTGATCTTTGTGATACGATCCTTTACACGCATCACCTCTCTCGCGCATACCTGATACAACACCACCATCACACACTACTTCCTACAGTGGGGCTATCACCTAGTTTTCCACCAAACTCATTGTTTTCTTTTGATTTCAAGTTCAGGTGATCGATACTTGTCAGTGACCAAATGTCACGTATGATTTCAATTGTTCCTTGTTATTTCAGGATCTTATATGTATATTTAATTATATGAGATATCTTCGAATTAATCATACATGATATTTGACCAGTGACAAGTGTTGGTCACCCGAACCGCCTCACTCCTTCAACATCTTGAGTTAATTTTGGTGCGAGGGCTTGGATTGAACTTCAAACACGGGGAGAAGAAGCCAAGTTTCAGGCATCTTTCCAGGTCTCATGGATTAAAATAAAAGAATTATGCTCATTTGTTCTTCGGTTTTTCCAATATTTTGAGAACCCCAACACGAGACTTCTGGTTCATTTGATTTAATTTCAAGAGTTTCTTCAAACGTTGGGTTCTCAAGACTATGTGATTGGGCACCAACGTTTTCATCATGTGACAAAAGATCAACTCCGGGTGCTAAGAATCCTATCACTGAAACACTACTCGGCCCACCACGTACCAAGTGATGAAATGAATAAGCATAAAAGTCTCCCTCTTATTATGCCCCCACATAGCAAAGTTATAGAAAGTGTCCTTGATCTATGTGTTTTGTAATAGATGAAAATTTAATTAGATTCTTTGTAACTTTATAGATATCATGCATTTCTTTCCATCAATGATTTCCACCACTACAAAAAAATATTAATACACATCAGTTGGCTCTTATTATCTCATAATAGTAGATTCATGTAGCTTAAATGATTCTTTAAGAATGACCTTTTATGGTTTCTATGCTCATACTTTGTGTGTATATATTTATTTTGTTAAATATTAATATTTTCAATTCAAATATGATGAATATGGATTGAAAATAGATAGATGACAATCGTATGACAAAAGGGTATGAGGATGGGGTGAAAAAGTTCATCAAGTTTGCAAAAGATCATGCATATGACCATTTTCAAATCCTTTGTTCGTGTTTATGATGTTATTATTCAAGACTAATTAGTTCATAGGAGTTTGAAGAACACTTGATCTATCACAAAATATATCGAAGTTATAAATGTTGGACGAAACATGGGGAAAACTGAATGTAGTTAGTGACTCGGATAACACTGTAACGTCCCGAGTTTTGGAGCGGGTCAAAATTTCCAACCTCTTTAAACTTTTGAGTTTGGTGGTCTGACCAACTCTTTTACCAATCTTCGGAAGCTAATTTCGAGGGGTTGACTGACCCAAGACCTTGTTTTTAGATGGGGTTTAAGGCTTGGAAAGTGCCTCGAGATTTTGGATGAGTATGAGGCGCGTCAGGCCCAAAAAACCCAGTTTCGAGAAAGTGTAGACAGAGACGCACAATTTGGTCAAATCATACGTCCTGTAAGGGGAAACCGTGTGGCCCACTATTTCACTAGATACAGTTTTTTCAAACCATGTGGGTGGGGGTGCACGACCATACGTGACGTCTGTACTTTTTGATAGAGGAGATACGCATGGGCTGCACATGGTTTAGAAAACTGTGCGCCTTGTCGTGCGAGGTGTGGTGCTTGGTTAGTGAGCACCACACGGTTGGCGCACGGTTAGCCAAACCGTTCGACCAAAAAATGCGGGTCATTTATTGGGGTGAAATGAATTTTCTTCCTCTCCCTCCTTTTTAGGTTTTTCTTCCTCCCCCTTCTCCCTTTAACGTGCACAACAATAGGGGAGCTCTAATTTCTCCTCCCCTAGTCTTTGGCTTTCCTATTTCATTTGAGCTCCAAATTGAACATCATTAGACTTGTTGGAAGAGTATCAGTAAGGATTTGAATCCTCTTTCCACTATTCTCCTTTTATCTCACCATACATTGTGCTAAATCCGTGCAAGCTCTTTTTCTCTATTTTTAGGGCATTTGTCTAAATCTTTGATTTCTCTCGTTTTGGCTCGAGTTAGAGGTCGATATCAAATGAGAAAGCGCCTATGAGTATAAGGTAGGTGGTGCCTAGATTTCTCCTTAATTTTATAGGTATTTTAGGGTGCGTACATAAATGCGCACATTGGGTTGACTGAGTTGAACCCATAATTAATTAACGCTTTCCTCTAAATTGTTAAATTTATATTATGGGATGTCGTTGGGCATGCCCTAGACTATCTATACATGCTAATCTGGGTAAGGGGATTTTGACCAACTGAGTGGGATAGGATGGTTGTGTGATTTAAATTAATAAAATTGTATATATTGATTGCAATGGTTTTATGGGAATGTATCAGGCATGACCCGCGACTTGAGGGGGTGTTGATCCTCAAGATTGAGGTGACATGATTTGTCAGGTTGGACTTGACCTAGGATACACGGGGTGATGATGATCACCAGGTTGTGGATACATGGTTTGTCAGGATTGAGGTGACAATGTCGTCAGGATGAGGGCATGTCTCTCGGGACTTGGGACAATGTTGACCATCGAGATTTAGTGATGTGGTCATAGGGGGATGAGGTGACAGATGAGGTGGCTTAGGTATGTCGGTGATTTCCACTCACCGTTGTTGGCCACCGAACAGCCACCCAAACAGTGCAAACAGGTCGGGTACCACTGGCCTTAGGCGTACCTCGCCGAATGCCAAAGGATACTGACTAACAGCGAGGGTGTAAAAAGGTATAGCGGGGAGGCTATACCCTCTGCGAATAGATAATATACTAGTCCGAGCATAATAAGATAACATGCAGTAGATAATAAACAGAACAACATGCCATCAAAACCACTTGTAGCCACTTAAAACAAATAAGGCATGCATCCATAACAGATCATACATTTCAATATACAAAGGGTGCCCATGGATAACCACTATAGATACATAAAAAATAAGCATGGTAATACAAGAGTGAAATATAAGCAAAAGTAAAACTCCAGCTAGGCATGACCTCAAAGTCCATACCAATCTCCATGCCAAACAATACTATGATCTAGCTCCTGAGGCTGATCCTTTATCGAAACGTAAATCCATAAAGTCTATACGCGTTCTGAAGGGCCTGTGTAGGGTGTGATCCAAATCTCAGTAGGATACCACCCAATGGTGCGTGCCTAGTTTAAGTGTTTAAGGAGACAAACATCTCTAAGAAAAGTAAACAGTATGATGCAATAAATAAACACAACCTCCACTGGTGCTTAGCAGCCACCAGAGAGTGTCACCTGCTTCAACCAACGCTGAATCTCAAAAGAGATTCCTTGGCCCATGGACCAAGGTAACCCTGTAGTCACAAAGTCATGGTGAATGCTTAGGTTCCACCTCAATTATATAGCTCGACACCACATGTCTCCTGACACCTTGTGTCTCAAAGTATCGACGTCCCGAAGGCACACCCAAACCATAGTATCCCATTCCCAAGGACCCCTTCTTGAAATCTCACATCACTCCATGGCACAACAACAAGAGGAACATCGATGTATTCTCAAATAAATACCTAGGCCCATGGCCTCAATCACGGCGAGCCTCTGCCCCCAACCCGATAGCCTCACTGCTATCAACCGAAGGCTTTTTGCCTTCCATGTAGATTTCTACAGCAAGAACCCCCAAACCATAAATACCTAAGCTACAACTATTGGGGACCTCTACCCACACAATTGGTCAAAACCACCTCATTAGGGAGTCAACCTGTGTGCACATGACTCAATCAACACTTTGGCCATCATGAGTGAGTGACAATAACCAAACAAGAACCTAAGCCACACCATCTATGGCACCTAATTCCCCTACGACCATGTTGTTCAAATATTATGGCCATGTCATCCAAGTATCTCAGGCCATGCCCAACCTGATAGTCACACTGCCTCAAACCGACGTCCACGACGCCCAATCCTATGGTAAAAACCACTCAAGTATCTGGGTCAATCCAAACCAGTGATCAACATCACTCAATCCCAATGGCCATGTCATATCAACCTTATGACAAGACTATCACAACCCCAAGGGTCCTTGTATATTTAATGTAAAGACTCGTAAAATTCAAGGGAAATTTTTTTTCTTAATTTTCTTTGTAATTTTACAAGAACGCAGTTTCTGACGGCACCTGATTCCGAGGCCCGGTGTGCCCGGAATTAATTTCCGAAGTTAGGCTCGGGTACGTTCAGTGAACGAACGAGCGAGTTTTTCTAACTTTTGAACCGTTGCTCGGAATCGAATTCCGAGGGCACCGATAGAACCACAACGCCGGTAATTGCTTAAGAATATCTTTTTCGGAGTTGCGTTTTCACGGGAGGAGTTGTTAAAAATTTGAGGAAGATAAAATAAAAATTGAGTTACAATTTTTATTTCTTTTAAGTGGTTTATCCATTGAGTGGAAGTTGGGGTAACCACCCAACTTCCCATGAGAGGATTAAAGGTGAGGTGGGGCCCACATGAACCCCACCCCTTTCACCTTCCCTAAACTCCCTTAAACCTCTCCCCTCATTAATTGGTAACTTTTCTTAACATTTTTAACCTCCCCTTTTAATGTGAGACCACTCACCTTCCTCTCTCTCTTCTTTAATTCATGCCACCTAAACATTAATTAATTTGACAACTCAAGATCAATTAATTAAGTTTGTTGGTTTTGAATTTGTAATTTTGAATGCATGGCTTGGGTAAATAAAATAAGGTGGAGCCTTATTTAATTTTGGTTAGAATTGTTGTGTTAAGAGGAAGGGAAGAGAGATTTTGAGTTTTGAAGAACTTCCTCCTCCGAAGAAGAACGCTTCATCTCCTTTGTTGAAGAACGTGAAGAACACCGAAGTTTCGACGAAGAACGCCGTCTCATCTTGCACGTTCTCTCCACGTCGAAGGAAGCGAGACGCCGCATTCTTCATCTGGCGATCACCGACGACGTGCCTTCTCCTCTTCTTCCTCCGCGTCAAGGGAGGAGACCCCACCGCAGGGAACGTCACCTTTGACGACGACTCACCCTCCGACGTCAACGGAATCGGCACCGATCTTCCGCGACGTCCGATCATCGCGACGCTTGCCTCTTCCGCGGCTCGACGACGTGTAACGTCTTTGCAAAGTAGGGGTTTGGTTTTTATGTCGTGAATAATTTTTGACGTTCTTCGATATTAACGGCCAACTGTTATCAAAATAACAGAGGAGGTCGGACCGCACAAACACGGCCGAACCTCCTCCCCTTTTTATTTTGATGGTTATCTACGTGGCTTGAAATGGAAGAGACGCAGTGCCGTCGCTCCGTGCGGGAATTTAGAGAATCACGACGAAGAAGCGCGACGCCGTCGCGCCGCGCCGGAAAACCACGAAGACGGCGCGATTTGTTATTTGATGTGCGGATCGATGGGCGACGACGAATCGGGCCGAAATGGCGTTTGAATTCCTTCGCAGTAAAGATCGGGTCCCGGGAGGACTGTTGGCGAAGGCGGCAGGCGAAACGGACCACCGGAGCGCGTCCGGTGGTCCGCAGAAGGCGGCGGCGGCGCGCCGTCGGAGCAAACCGCCGCGGCTGAGCCGTGGCGGTGGGATGTGAACCGGAACGACCGGGCCATTCCGGGTTTGAGGCGGCGCGACTTTAAGCCGCGCCAAGTTGACAACCGGGGGGGGGGGGGGGTTGTAACCCCCCGCACCCGTCGCGCCACGCCAGCGCGAGGCTAGTCGGCCACGCATGGCGGGCCGGGCCGCGCCCAGCTGGGCCGGACCCGGACCCGGTTTGGCCGACCCAGGGGGGGTTGGGCTGGGCCGGGCCAGGCCCGGACCCCCATTTCGGACTGTCTACGGTCTTTTGCCCATAACATGGGATGCGGACCTCTGATAGACGCACCGTCAACGACGACGCGATCCTTGAAATGAGATGGTCGTTTCGATATATTACTCTCAAGGTTTCGGAGAACTTTGGGTTAGGCCGGGTTGGTTCGGATACGAAACCAACCGGGCCCTCGGAGCGGAAATGCTTATATCTTGAGTTCCGGACGTCCGATTGACGTGCCACCGACTTTGTTGGTTTCCTCTTGATGAGGCGAAACTTTTGTCTTACTCCGCTCGAGGTTTGGACGCCGTCAGAGTGCGGTCGGGTTGGTTCGCACACGAAACCAATCAGGCCCCTGGAACGAAAAAGCCAATAACTCACAGACCGGACGTCCGATTGATGCACCATCTGTCTCGTTGAATTCCTCTTGATGAGATGGAACTTTTGGCATACTTCGCCTGAGTTTTGTATGTAGTTGGAGTATGGCCAGGTTGGATTGTACCCGAAATCCAACCGGGCCCCTGGAACGGAAAAGCTGATATCTTTCGGACCGGACGTCCGTTTGAAGAACCGTCAGTGGCGTTGGTGATCACGTTGAGAAAAGGTCCCTATGAGTATACCCTATGAGAGTTTGGGGTACAGTTGAGATACGGCCAGGTTGGTTCGCACACGAAACCAACCGGGCCCCTGGGATGAAAAGGCTAATAACTCACAGACCGGGCGTCCGATTGACGCGTCGTCTGTTGCGTTGAGACCCCTATGACGAGGCGGTCCTTTGAGATACTTCTTCGTGGGACTTTTGATACTTGGAGTATCGACCTGTAGCTCGTGGAGCGGACCCTCCCGGAGACGAGCGTACAGAGTACGGAGACCGTGTAGCTGGCTGTGACCTGATGACTGCCTGTCTGATTCGATTCAGAGTGACTAGCATAGCCCAGTGGGGAGCACTACTTTGTGAGGTGGCAGACCCATGGTGGAGGAGCACTACTGTGTGAGGTGACAGACCCACGGTACTTGATAGGAGGAGTACCTCTGTAGGCTATGAGGGGGAGCACTACTGTGTGAGGTGGCAGACCCATGGTGGAGGAGCACTACTGTGTGAGGTGGCAGACCCGCGGTACTCGACAGGAGGAGTACCTCAGCAGTCATAGGTTGGTGAGCAGTACCTCGGAGACGTGACAGGATCACTGTACTCCCAGAGACGGAGCTCTTCAGCAGTTACGGTTTCGATAATGAAAATCCTGGTTTGAGCTGAGTCTATGACCTTTGTGTTTTCCTCATGATTGAGATGGGTCCTTTGATAACTTAAGTATATGTATGGGCATATACCTGGGTAGTGGTTATCCGTTGATTTCATAATCTTGTGTTTCCTCATGATTGAGATGGGTTACTTGATAACTTAGGTATATGTATGGGCATATACCTAAGTAGAGGTTATCTGTTGAGATCTTCTTTGTGGTTATACTTGTTGGTTTTAGTGAGACCATGAGGGTCTCGGGGTCCCTACTAAGTATCGTTATACTCACTCCTGCACGGGCTATGCTCGCACCTCGTTGTGTTGGTTGCAGATGAGGGGCAGTGCTGACGGAGGCCGAGTGTTCGAGGACTGGACGGTACCCGGAGGTGGACCACCCGATGAGTCAGTATCTGGAGGTGGACTTCACGGCGAGACGACACTCGGAGGGGGTTGATAGGTGAGAGCATTGAGGAGCTGCGCTATCTGTACCTACCCTTCAAGTAGGATCCGTGGTGCACGATCCAGGAGCTGCGCTATCTGTACCTACCCTTCAGGTAGGATCTGAGGAGGACAACCCAAGTGTTGCTTCCTTTCTTCCAGCTGTTTGTCTTTTTCTGTTGTACTTTGTTCAGTTGTAGCTGTATTTCCAGTTGGGTATGTATTCTGGCCCATTTACTTTTCAGCACTTTCTTTGTACTTAGTGTTTTACTTCCGCTAATACTCTGTGGTGTTTTGTTACTTTTATAAAGGCAATGTCTTCCCAGTTATCGGGATTTACGCCTTTGGTGCTAGTCGCCAGCCCCTGGCCTATGGAAGCCGGACTTGGGGTAGTCACGGCACGGGCCCCGAGGACGGGTCGTGACATGTAATCTCAATCATTACATAAATATAAAACACATTTAAGCACTTTAAAAAAATAATTAAATTTAAGCAGATTGAATTACACCAACTATCAGCTATAAAACATTAGCACAAAGGTGTTGAATACCTCTAACAAGATTAATCAAGCTTTAACAAATTAAACATAGCAGTTTAAATCAAAACAATTCATTTAAAACCATTTTGGCACCCTGACCAAAATATCCCAATGAGCAACGACCTCTCGTCTGACCTCGCTCAAACGTAACAGGTATAGGGTATGCCCACGACATCCCACATGGTCTAATAGTCGATTTAATATGCTATAGTAGGGTCTCACTCAAAACCCGTCATTGCGCTAAACATCCAAAACCCCCAAAAGTTTGCGAAAACTCAAAACAGGGTATGCACCACCTACCTTAGACTTGTAGACGTAGACACATCTGATATTGAAGTCCAACTCAAAGTGGATCAACATAGATCTGAGTTTCTATATTAAACCCTAAAATTGGCTCGGACGAAAACAACAGTCCATAAGACGAAGGATCAAAGAAGAAGAAGTATGCATGGGGTTAGCCTTACCGACACGATCCTACAGCTTCTGACGGATCGAAGAATGGATGACCGATGGAGAAGATGGATCAAGGAGGAGAAAGGGGCGGCTCACCCCCTACTGTGCGTGCGACCAAGAAGGGAAGGAAGAAGGGGAGAAAATAAGGAAATAAAGAATTAATGTAAAATGGTAATTTTTCCTTCTTTACTGGACCGCATGGTTTGACAAACCGTGCGGAAACCATGCGTAACTCTCTACAACTTTTGTAGATGAGCTTGCACGGTCGTGTGCCTCCAGTCGCACAGTTCCCCTAAACCCTGCGCCTGTACCTGCTTCCCAAAAACTAGGTCTTCAGGCCTCTAATGATCCTAAAACCTTTCCAAACATCCGAGACACTATCCTTTCCTCTAAAACAACCCAAAAACTCCATTTAAGGCCAAAGGAACTCTTAGAATTGACTTTCGATCAATGAATCAAAAAATAGCAGAACCACTAATTGAAAAATTCAAACTGGGTGGGGATTTTGACCCGTTCCAAAAACTCGGGTTGTTACAATCTCCCCACCTTAACATAGATCCTCCCCAAGCTATAAAACCAAACACGAAGATGGTACCAAACATACCCATTTTTTTCAAAGAAACCCAGACTACCCCGGTCTCAAAGGCCTAGGCCAACTTTCTCAAGGGGCTCCCCACCATAGGAATTGCCTAACTCGGTCAATCCAAAACCAAATCTCAAATCACACAAAGGTCCATCGACCTATTTCTGGACCCATGGTCCTCTTGTGACGCATCTTCACCCTTGCACCTCATCAGGTGCTCCCGTGTCGCTCCTGACACCCTATCACATCCCGCACCGCATCAGTGCCCGCCTCGATCCCATGAAACCTATGGAACAATGAGGTCCTGCATCCCATGGATGCTCAAAATAACTCAATGCCTTTCACCTCAAGTAACCCACATCCCTTGGATGCCCCGATGTCTCAAAACCTCAAGTAACCCACATCCAATGATGCTCCTGATGCCAAGCACCACAAAACAGGAATCCAAAGATGCTCATGATGCCAAGCACCTCATAACACACATCCAAAGATGCTCCTGATGCCAAGAACCTCATAACACTCATCCAAAGAATCTTCTGATGCCAAGAAACTCATATATATATATATATATATATATATATATATTACACACCTGAGATGGTTCCAATCCACTAAACAATGTCTGGTCAGTCTATATACAACTTGTGCACCTCGTTCACTCAAAACAGACATGCCTCAATAGGCCATGTCAAAGAAAAGAAAAAAGAAACTATGAACACACCCATGAAATACCACTAACTGTGGTTGGATCACCAGTCTGCTCATCCCCTGACAACTCCATAGTGTGCACCTTGCCCGACACATGGTTTCCTGAAGCCTGTCCTCCCTGCGGTGCTGCACTAGTCACCGACCATTGACCCCATGGCTGGGTCCCACTATCTCTGCCACGTACTCCACGTGCATCTGAAACATAGATACCATCACCTAGTACTGATCCTAAACCGATCTATGAAGCATGTTCCTGCCTCGATCCTTGTATACCGACTGTCTTATAAGGCTGACTGCAAAACCTCTTGAGATGAACAACCTTCCCACGTGCCCAAAACTCCTTTGGAGGCCTATCACACTGATTCTGGGCATTCCATGGTTTCCCACACTAAAACAAAACCTCTATTGAACTTCCATGAGGTGTTCTAGCCATGTCCTTGGCCTGATCACCCTCCTGGAACTCATCCCGATCTCATTTCCTGCCATCTAAACCATCACCTGAAGTCACTACCTAGCTCAAACGAGACCTGTTCGTTAGGTTTCCCTCAACTATGAGAGCCTAATTCACTGCCTCTGAGAACTAGGTCAACCTAAAGATGTTTACCTACACCCATATGGCGTGCCATAATCCATCTTCGAAGCACCTCACCCTTGAGGTGTCATCGATTACCATACTTGGTGAAAAGAGAGATGACTCATTGAAAGTATTTGGATAGTCCATGACACACATGTCACCCTGATGAAGGCTCAAGAACTCCTGAGCTCTATCTTCCCTCAACGACTTTGGGAAAAAGTGCTCAAAGAACCTGTCCTAAAAGTTCTTTTAGTCCAGTCCCTCGTGTTTGCGAGCCTGAACCTGCACATCCCACCAACACTTCATCGACCCTATGAGCATGTACGTCTCCAACTTGACCCTACACCCTGGAGGCATCTCGAAATGCTCAAAGATCGTATGCATTTTTTCTATCTAGTTCTCAGCTGCCTGCGGACCAACCTCACCCTGTAAAAGTGGTGGGTGTTGCGACTGGAACTCCCTAGTGAGATAGGCCATAAAGGACTTTCTTCCTTGAGCACCTCTATCAATCCCATGAAAAACACGTACTAGGATTGATCAAAGTTGTTCATCAAGCCAAGACCAGAACACTATCAAAGCCAATAGTTTCCCTACCTGCACTGGATCCTGAACCAGATCCTACCCCCGAGCCTGTCCCTACGGCTCATGCTCTACTTGACCCTCAGGGGTCTAAACCTAATTGCTCTTCTATGTAACTGTAACATCACCCACCTGACGCTCTATCCGATCCATCTAGGAGGAACCTGTTGAATACCATAAATGGTTAGACAACCCATATATATATAACAATATATAACGTAAATATGGAAAGTAGTAAAAAGGCAGCATATAAAAACTACCCTTACTCTCCCCCGTCACAACCATGCCCATGACATCCCGACCTCCTTATCCTCCCTCAATAGAGCCAAGTATCACAAATCCCCAGGCCATGCCCATCCTGAAAACCAACATTGCCTCAAATCGAAGATCGATTCACCTAGTATTGGTGATCAAAAACTACCTCAACCATAGTACCTACCAACTTTTATAAGTGTCAGTCCTAATTCCCACACCACATCCAATTTTATATAAATTTAAAGCATATAATATCACATTACATAACACCTTTCACATTTCAAAATCATTTTAAAGCATGAAATTTGATATTATTTACATTGTATTATCACTTCACAAGTCATACATGCATATATGAAATTGAAATACCCTAAAAATGTACCTATCAAATCCAAGAAAACATACCTTGCCTCACCAGGCCATGGTCCAAAATTCCATATCCCCATACCTTATTGTCACATATCACAACCAATAATCATCAAAAAATAAAGTGAGCTACCAAGGTAGAAATCATATAAATTGTAATCTGAGCAAAATAAAAACATCATAACCCACCCAAGGTAACTCAATCCATCCCTCATACATGGGGCTGTAGGCACCCAAGCACAAGTTCGAAATCCAATTTCGACAACAACCTATCTCCAGTCTACCATATACCAAATAGTAATACCAAGAAAAGAGGTAAACAAAACTCATTTGATACCACTTGTAGCATCCCCGACCCGAAAAAACACCTGAATTGTGCTAATCAGCCAGGTGCCACTAGCCTTAGGCACACCTCCCCAAATTCCAATGGCTACCAACTAACAACAAGGGTGTAAATAGGTATAGTGGGGAGGATATACCCTCTAGTAATAGATAATATAATGATCTGATCAGAATAAGATAATATGCAACAGAAAATAAACAGAACAACATGCCAACAAACCACTTGTAGCAAGTCAAAACAAACAAGGCATGCATCCATAACTGGTCATACATGTCAATATAAAAAGGGCACCCATGGATAACCATTGTAGCTACATACAAAATAAGCATTATAATATAGGAGTGAAAGTTAAACAAAAGTAAAACTCTAGTTAGGAACAACCTCAAGGTTCATGACAATCTCCATGCCCAACAGTACTATGATCCAACTCCTAAGGTTGATCCTCTACCTATATGTAAATCCATAAAGTCTACACGCATCCCGAAGGGCCCGTGTAGGGTGTGAGATGAATCTCAGTAGGATACCACCCAATAGTGCATACCTAGTATAAGTGTGTAAGTATACAAACATCTCTAAGAAAAGTAAAAGTATGAGGCAATAAATAAACACTACCTCCACTAGTTCTCAGTAGACACCAAGGAGTGTCTCCTATTTTGGCCAACATCGGAATCTCAGAAGCAAAGAGATTCCTTGGCCCATTTCCCAAGGTACCCTTGTAGTCACAAAGTCTTGGTGAACCCTCAAGTTCCACCTCAATCATATATCCCGACACCAAATTCCTCCTAACACCTTGTGTATAAAAGTACCGATGTCATAAAGGCACACCCAAACCATAGTATCCCGGTCCCAAGGACCCCTCCTCAAAAGCTCACATCAACCCGTGGCACGACAACCAGAGGAACAATAATTTATATCCTAAAATAAATATCCAGGCCCATGGACTCAATCATGGAGAGCCTCAACCCCCAACCTGATAGCCTCATTACTATCAACTAAAGCCTCTTCACCTTCCATGTGGCTTTCTATGGCAAGCACCCCCAAAACCAGGCCTTCGGGCTTCCGACGCTCCCAAAAACCAGGCCTTCGAGCCTCCAACGCTCCCAAAAACTTTTTGAACACTCGAGGCACTCTACTAGCCTCCAAACCAACCAAAAAACACCATATAAGGCCAATGGAACTCTCGTAATTGAGTTCTGATCAATGAATCAAAAAGTATCATAGCCGCTAATTGAAAAATTCAAACCATGTGGGGATTTTGACCCATTCCAAAAACTCAGGTCATTAAAATCTCCCCACCTTAACATGGATCATCGTGAAGCTATAAAAAACATAAAGATGGTACCAAACATACCTATCTCATTAAAAGCAACCCGAACTACCCCAGTCTCAAAGGCCCAGTCCAACTTCCTCAAGGGGCTCCCCACCTTAGGAATTTCCTAACTCAGTCAATCCTGACCCAAAGATCAAATCACACAAAGGTCTATCGACCTGTTTCCAGACCCATGGTCCTCTCGTGACACATTTCCACCCCTATACCTCATCAGGTGATCCCGTGTCTCTCCTGACACCCAATCACATCCCGCACCGCATCAGTGCCCGCCTCGAGACCATGACACCCATGACACAATGAGGTCCTACATCCATGGATGCTCAAAACAACACGGTTCCTTGCACCTCAAGTAACCCATATCCCTTGGATGCCTCGATGACTCAGCACCTCAAGTAACCCGCATCCAACAATTCTCCTGATGCCAAGAACCTCAAAACACGCATCCAAATATGATCCCGATGCCAAGCACCTCATAACACGCATCCAAAGATGCTCCTAATGCCAAGCACCTCATAAAAAGCATCCAAAGATTCTCCTGATGCCAAGAACCTCATATATATATATATATATCACACACCCGAGATGGTGCCAACCCATTGACTAGCCTCTGGTCATTCCATATACAACTTGTGAAACTCGTGCACTCAAAACGGACATGTCTCAACACGCTATGCCAAAGAAAAGAAAAAACAAACTACAGCCATGCCCGTGGCATACCTCTGACCATCATTAGCTCCTGGCCTAAAACATGGCTACCTGAAGCCTTTCCTCCCTACAATACTGCACTAGTCACCAACCATTGACCCCATGGATGGGTCCCACTATCTCTACCATGTCCTTCGCATATAGCTGAACCTCGACTACCCTCGCCTGGTACCAATCCTGAACTGATCTCTGAAGCCTGCACCTGCCTCAGTCCCTGTCTTCTAGCTATCTGAGAAGGCTGCCTATAGAACCTCTTGAGATGAATAACCTACCCACACGCCCAACACTCCTTTAGAGGCCTATCACACTAAGTTCAGACATGCCCTGGTTTCCCACACTGAAAGAAAATCACTACTGAACTCCCACAAGGTGGTCTAGCTATGTCCTTGCCCTGACCGCACTAATGGAACTCATCCTGACCTCATTTCCTGCCATCTAAACCATCACCTGAAACCACCATCCAACTCAAATTGGACCTGTCCCGTAGGTTTCCCTTGTCTATGAGACCCAGATTCACCGCCTCCGAGAACGAGGTCAACCTAAAGATGTTTATCTACACTCGTATTGTAACATCCCAGGTAAATAAAGAATATTAAATTTTTATATTTATCCATATTTTTGAATAAAATGTTAATATTAATTTAAAGGGAACTCTATGCTCGATGGCATACCCAATACGCAACAACGAGTTTCTTGGAAATCTTACATTGCACTCTAATAATAAAATAATATTATTTTAAATGGTAGTTAACGCCTAGACGTTGTAATGGCGGGAATGAATAGAACTAACTGCAAAATGATTATATATGTTTGTCAAATATTTTTACTTCTATCCAATAAATGTTAGAGGCTTAAAATGCGAATGAATCCAATTTTTAAGCGTAAATATTCTAATATTCACTAAAGGTCGATTTATCACCTTTTGATGGCGAACCCTCATTAAAAATAGTTTTGGTAACTATTATACATTCTATTAGACCAAATAAAATCCTTCTTTATAATCGGGACATCAAAATTTACTTTGTGTATGTTTTTGTTTTTTTTTCCGATAAAGTTTATTTTTAATGAATAAGTGAATAATGTTGTATTTTAATTCAAAACCTCCTTTTAATATAATTTATTTATATGATTAGATCATATTTTTAATTGGTTTTAAAGTTCAATTAGAATATATTTTTACCATTTAATCCAATGGTGTTCATTTAAATTAATTTCACTTTGAAATTGGACTTAAACTAGTGTCAATATTTTAATAGATAATGTTTCTTAAAAACACGCTATTTGTTTTGACAGCGGGAATTAATTATTAAATTAATTAATGAAACTTATATGTTTTGAATTTTGTAAAATAGACATCATTTTTGAATTCGGAATATCAAATATAGCTTAGGGTGAATTTTTGGTATTTTTCTGAAAAACTTCAATTTTTGATGAATAGTGAAACCACTAAGTGGTAGTTAAACAAACTGATTTTTCGTTTAAATGAAAGTTTACCGCTTCTGTGTATTGAATTTAAAAAATCCGACATTTATGGTTGTCATTAGTAAGTAAAATGTGGTTCAATGGGATTAAAATATTTTTTGGTGAATAGTAACTTTTGAGTTTTGTTAACCGTGATTAGAGGTAATTAGTGTAATTTAAGATAAAAATGATATTATAAACATATAAAAATATCTTGACACATGTCCTAACCTTATTAGATAGGTCATGTCCGACCAAGACAATCCATGTGTCAATTTGTGGGACCCCATGGAGCCACTTGGGTAAGATAATGACATTAATACCTTTTATTTTAAGTAAAAATAAAAATATCTTAAACATGTATTGTTTTACTAAAACAATTTTTACATGAGGTTATATAAGTTATATTTTTTATTATAAATACTCATTAGAAAGCTAAAAATATTTCCTACAACATGGTAATTTTTTTATAATTTTTAGACATCAAAAATAAAAAAATTATTTATGACATAATGATGATGTAGTGTTTACGTCATTAATGAATGATTTAAGTAAATAAGAAAATAATGTTTAAAATAATATCCAACACTTGTCCAATTCTTATTGGATGATTTTATTTCGAACATGGACTACCTTATCTTCTACTTTAATGATTTTTGGAGCTTTAGAAACCGAATTTCATTTTATAATAAAATAATAGTTTCAAGATTTCCAAAAGAGCCCCTCCTCTCCCTTATAAAAAGACCCCACTTCCTACCCATTTCTAACACTTCTCAAGCCCTTTGGCTCGGCCAAAATCTACTCAAATAAGCTCCAAATATCCCTCTCTTCATCCTACAAGCATTACCTTAGGAAGAAAGCTCTTCAAGAAACCCTTTTGGTTCAAACCAAGGGGAGTTACCCGATTTAAAGGTAATTCCTTCTCTTATGATCTTTTGTTTTATTTTGCTTCTCCAACCCCCTAAACTCTTTTTATTCCTTTATTTTATAACAACAACAGTATCTTAAATATACTAGGATGTTTTTATAAAAATTATTCGAGCTACACTTACACACACCTCCGTCTAATGGTTAAAGAACATACTGTTTCTGTGGGTGGTGAATTACAGCCTCACGAAACGATGATTGTTCAATTTCTCTTAAAACCTTTCATGGTGGCCATTATGATGTCACTGTATTTATATATGATATATATGGTATTTATGTTTTCTATATGCTTCTATATTTTATGCTTAAATCATATCATTATGCTTTTCATGTCGTGTAATTGCGATAATTTCATCCGAGGAAGTGTGGACTACCGCCCCCTCAAGTGATGGGACTCGTTCATGCAATACATGGAATGTATAAAGAGTAAAATTAATGAATTTATGTGACATATATAACATATATATTATAATGTAATTATAATATATATATATATATCTCATTTATTTTTTAATTCCTTTAATATGACAAAGAAATTAAAGTAGTGTTCATGCGTACGTATGGCCTACCGTCTCCATGAACGGTACATTTCATTTATTATCTCCAAATGTTATGGAATAGTATAAAATGAATATATACTGGATATATATGATATTTAAATCATTAATAATATTCTGTATATGATGTACTTATAACTACATGGACAATTCTTTTCAAACAAGTTTATTTTTTTTGACTCATGTACCAAACATCGACAAAACGTATGATATGAACTCACATAATTAACTAATTATTATAACATTATAATATGTGATATGAATTGAATAATAAAATTTAAAGGAGGTCCTTAAGAAATTATAAATTGACCAAAGTTTATTATTCAGTAATATTAAATAAACGAACAAGACAAGTCGGACTTGAGGTAAGGGATCCTACATCTCCCTTTCTTTTTAAGTACTCTCTTTCTTTTTAAGTACTCTCTTTTATGTCATTTCTTTTAATATACTCTTTATTATATTGGGGGATGTTCTTTTATATTCATATTACTATATATTTTATGTTTATATTATGAGATACCCTATTTGATCTCATCAATCCATTTTTTGGAAGTTTTAAGTGAAGCCGTTAGGCTGTCGAGTTTTCGTAAGGGATTTTTATCTCACTTTGTGTTCCCGTGAGATTCATGCTACATTTGCCACTATTTCATATTGTGTGGTCTATGTACTTCACATAATTTTATTCTTGGTGTGATATAAATTAATTTATGGATATTTACATCTTCACTGTATGAACCTTCTTTCATGGGGTGTACGTTTCGAAAGTTACCCAAATCGGTAAGGGAACCTTTCACCCTCCTCTTTTTAAAAGACTTATTTTGTTATGTATTTTAATTTAAACCTTATTATATTGGGATATGTTCTTATATATCCTTATTGATGTAAATTTTATGTCCAAGTGATGAGATACCATTTTCTCTCTCATCAAATCATTTTTTGAATTTTAAAGTGACGCCGTTAGGCTGTCAAATTTTTGCAAGGGAACTTCTTAACTCAATTTCAATTATTTGGGTTAAACTAGTACTCCTTGAATATGTCATTCTATGAATATGTGTGAATAAATCTGGTTGTTTTACACTTAATATCCACTTATATTGGGTGTATCTTTATTTTTCACACATAAGTATGTAATTGATTTATCCTTAATCTAAGGATACCGTCTTTATAAGGGACTTCATCTCAATCTCATTTTATTGAGGATTCCTTTGATTTATACACGACTTTATTTTATACGGTTTATAAAACCCTTTTGAATTTTCATTGCATTCAAAGGGAATATTTTCTCTACAAAGCGTTTTACTAAACGACAAGAAGTATGTCTCTTTTTTTTATGTACGCGGTGACAACGAACTTTCCGCCGTGAGTATTATTTAATCTTTGGCTTCCTTAACAAGCCGTAATGTTTAAAAAAAAGAAAAAATAAATACCATATAATCTTTTATGTATTTTGGTATTTAAAATGGTTTTGATAATGTTTGGATTATATCAATGTGTTGTATTGATATCTTGTGATTGAAATGTGGAAATGTTATGTTTCATTTATACATGTTTTATGTGATACGATTATGTTATGGTTCTTGGGAATTGTTTATGAACTTGAGTGGTTCCATGATAAACTAAGGGCGGGTGAGCCTGAGATATCTCTCTAATGCATTGGGTAACGTGAAGGAGTTAAACTCTAAGGTTTCTCCGACGAGATTTAGGGAATATACTGTGGTGGGTATTCCAAACATAACCATAAGGGTTGCTCCCTATGTAAGAATGTTATGAATGCCTCAAGTTACCTTTATGTCTTATGATTTATATGATTTATTAATAAATCTTATGATTTCATGAGGTATGTTAAATGCTTATGTTTTATGAGTAAATTATGTTTTCATTGATTCTTATGTACACATGGACTAATATTTCCTTTCCATATTTTTATATCCTTTACTGAGCTTTTTATGCTCATCCCAAGTTTTTGAAATGTTTTCCACAGGACTTAAAGTGGAATAGGGTCAAGGATGGAATCAAGGAAATGTAGTGCTATCTAGAACATGGAACTATACATGACTCTTTTGTTCAAGCATTTTTATTTTGTGAAAAAATGGAAATGGAGTAGATGTGTCTACTTTGTAATCTTTGAGATGTAATAGTTATATCCTAATTCTCTAAAACTCTAAACCTGGAAAGATCCTCAATGTGAATTATTCATTTAATTCAAAATTAAGTAATGTTTTAAGGCCGGGTCCTTATACGTATGGTGTGATGTAATCCACATTCGAAGTGCCTCACCCTCGAGGTGTCATCGCTTACCATACCTGGTGCAAAGCAAGACAGCTTAGTGAAAGTAGCTGCATAGTCTATGACATACATTTCACCCTGCTGAAGGCTTAAGAACTCCCGAGATACCTCTGCCCTCAGTGTCTTTGGGAAAAAGTGATCAAAGAACCTATTCTCAAGGTCCTTTGAGGCCAGTCTCTCATGTCTGCAAGCTTGAACTTGTACATCCCACCAATGCTTCACCGAACCTCTGAGAATGTACACCACTAGCTTGACCCTCTACCCCAGAGGTGTCTCAAGCTTCTTAAATATCATCTGCATGATTTTTATCTAATTCTTAGCTGCCTATGGACCACCCTCACCCTAGAAAAGCAGTGGGATCTACGACTGGAACTCCTAAGTAAGATAGGCCATAGAGGGATCCATTCCCTGAGAACCTCTATCAATCTTTTACAAAAGATGTACCAGACTATATTGGAGCTGATCATCGAGCCATGGCCCAATCGCTATCAAAACTGACAGTTTCCCTACCCACAATGGACCCTAAACCTGATCCTACCCCTGAGCCCATCCCTACGACTTATGTTATGCCTTCCCCTTAGGGACCTGAATCAGATCATGCTCCTATGACACTGTAACATCACCCACCTGACGCTCTATCCGAGCTGTCTAAGAGGAACCAGATGAATACCATAAATGGTCAGACAACCCATATATATATATATATAACAATATATAACGCAGATAGATAAATTAGTAAAAAGGCAGTGTATAAAAACTACCCTTACTCTCCCTTATCACAACCATGTCCACAACATCCCAACCTCACTGCCTCCTTACCCACCCTCAATAGAGACAAGTATTAGAAAATCCATAAGCCATGTCCGTCATGACAACCAACGTTGCTTCAAATCGACGATCGAGTCACCCAATCCTGGTGATCAAAAATCACCTCAACCATAGTACTTGCATCCAACTATAAGAGCCAGGCCCAATTCCCATGCCACATGCAATTTTACATAAATTTAAAGCATGGCATATCACATTACATAAAACCTTTCACATTTCAAAAGCATTTTAAATCATGGAATTTGATATTATTCACATGGAATTGTCACTTCACAGGGAATATGTGCATATATGAAATTGAAATTCCCAAAAAATGTGCCTATCAAATCCAAGAAAACAAACCTTGCCTCACCAGGCTAAGGTATAAAATTCCATATCCTCATACCTTGTTCTACGAATCCAAGGTTAAAAATCCTCCCTTACCCCACTGGATCAAGGGTCACATATCACAACCAATAATCATAAAAAAATCAAGTGATCCACCAAGGTGTAAATCATATAAACTATAATCTAAGCAAAAGAAAAATAGCATAACCCACCCAAGGTAACTAAATCAATCCCTCATACATGGGGTTTCAGGCACCCAAGCACGATTTCAAAATCTAGTTTCTAAAAAAACCTATCTCCAGTATACCGTATCAAAAATAGTAATACCAATAAAATAGGTAAAAGAAACTTCTATGATACCACTTGTAGAATCCCCGACCCGAATAGCCACCCAAACAGTGCTAAAAGTGAAGGACCCTGGAATACCCTGAGAGGGGAGGGGTGAATCAGGGTGTCAAATTTTTATTTTTAAAGTTGTGGATCTTGTTCCCACATTGGTGGGAACTTGTTAAATCTTTTAGTCAAATGAAATCAAAGAGATAACACAACAATTTTACTTGGTTCACCGCAAAGGGCTACGTCCAAGGAGCATATGCTGACAGTGTGTTAGTTGTACCTAAATCCACTAATCTTCACTAGGTGTGGAGTACAAGAGCTTGGTCACAGTCAATCTGTGATACAAACACTACTCTTACAAATTTTCAAGGATGGATCACCACTTCCCTAGGAACACTTCCATAAACTCCCCCTAGATCACTACTACGAGATAAGTCTAACTTGGTTTATCAACTTGAAGGTCGCTTCAATAGATTGGAATTGAAGTCTTTGTCTCTATCCAGCACGGGACACTGCTTACATCAAAGACCTGAGTAGATGCTCACTGAAAGCCCTGACCACTCAACACTAATACTAAAAACACCCCTTTGCAAATCCCCTTTACAAAGCTCAACACTTCGTAGAGCTCTCTGCCTCACAAAGCACAACCCTTCATGGAGCTCACTACCTCGCAGAGCACAACCCTTTGCGGAGCTCACTGCCTTGCATAGGAACCTACTTCACGAAGCTCACTGAGCCAACGTGGAACACCCCATATTCATGAATCTATCATGACTTAGAATCATTGGCATAATTAAAGACTTTAAAAGTCTCTTCGCAAAGCTCAATCTCACATAGAACAATCTGCTTCACGGAGCACCCCTTTCTTCGCAAATTCAAAGAGATCCCAGATTTTCTCTCTTCAAATCGTGCGAAATGAAGAGAGGTGGCCTCCTATTTATAGGCATAGTCGAATGTGGAGATCCACTTCTTCAGGATCAAAATTTGAATCATCCAAAAACATCTTTGTAGTGCATATCTCTCTTTTCAATGCTCATTGTAACCGCAAAGCTCTCCATCAAAACCTTTCGCACCGCCGCAAAGCACCACCACAAAGCACCATTTGCAAAGTAAGTCTCATAATCACAGATCACACCATCAAAATCTTTATTGTCTTCTCAAAAAACACTTCAGGAAGCCCATATCTGTGAAACTCATGCATTTTCCATATTTTCTTGAGACCTTCAAGAAAAAACACTTTTTGCAATGCTTTTCATTCCCCAAATTTTGGACCCCAAAAATTTGGAAAACACTAGGAAGAAACATCACCTTCAAAACTAATTATGGATTGAAGTGTATGATCCCTTTCCTTAAAATACCTCTTATCATCCATGAGAGGATTGACAAAAAACACAAACCATGATCCTTTTGAGAAAAGAACATCCTTGGTTCCAATAAACAGGTTTGGTGCCGCTGGCCTTAGGCGTACCTCCCATAACACCAAAGGATTCCGACTAGCAGTGAGGGTGTAAACAGGTATAGTGGGGAGGCTATAGTATCTAGGAATAGATAATATACTGATCTGAGCATAATAAGATAACATGCAACATAAAATAAATAGAACAATATGCCAGAAAACCACTTGTATCCACTCAAAAAAATAAGGGATGCATCCATAGCAGGTCATACATGTCAATATACAATGGGTGCCCATGACTAACCACTTTAGCTACATAAAAAATAATTATGCTAATAAAGGAGTGAAATCTAAAAAAAAGTAAAACTCTAGCTAGGCACGACCTCAAGGTCCATACCAATATCCATGCCAAACTATACTATGATCCAGCTCCTGAGGATGATCCTTTACCTGTACGTAAATCCATAAAGTTTACATGCATCCCGAAGGGTCCATGTAGGGTGTGAGATGAATCTCAATTGGATACCACCCAATGCTGCGTACCTAGTATAAGTGTTTAAGCATACAAACATCTCTAAGAAAAGTAAACAGTATGATGCAATAAATAAACACAACCTCCACTAGTGCTCAGCAGCCACCAGAGAGTGTCACCTGCTTTGGCCATTGCCAGAACCTCAGAAGGAAAGAGAATCCTTAGCCCATGGCCCAAGGTACCCCTATAGTAACAAAGTCTTGGTGAACCCTTATGTTCCACCTCAATCATATAGCCCAACACCACGTTCCTCCTGACACCTTGTGTCTCAAAGTACTGATGTCCTGAAGTCACACCCAAACCATAATATCTCAGTCTCAAGGACCCCTACTCGAAATATCACATCATCCCATGGCACAAAAACCAGAGGAACAATGATGTATATCCTCAAATAAATATTCAGGTCCATGGCCTTAATCATGGAGAGCCTCATCCCCCTACCCGATAGCCTCATTTTTATCAACCGAAGGATCCTCGCCTTCCACATGGTTTTCTACGATAAGAAACCCCAAACCATAAATATCTAATCTGCAACTATCGAGGGACTCTACCCACACGAGTGGTCAAAACCATCTCATCACAAAGTCAACCTGTGTGCAAAAGACTCAATTGGTGCTTTGGTTATCATAGGTAAGTGGAAATCACCAAATAACAACCTAAGCCACACCATCTCTATCACCTCATGCCCCTGCAACCATGTCGCTCAAATATGATGGCCATGCCATCCAAGTATCCCATGTCATGCCCAACTTGATAGTCACACTGCCTCAAACTGATGTCCATGATGCCCAATCCTGTGGTTAAAACCACTCAAGTATCTGGTCCAAGCCCAAACAGTGATCAACATCACTTAATCTCAATGGCCATGCCATCCCAACCTCAGGCCAAGCCCGTCACAACCCCAAGGGTCTCAACATATGTAATCTCAAGCATTACATAAATATAAAATATATTTAAGAACTTTAAACAAGTAATTCAATTTAAGTAGATTGAATTACACCACCTATCAACTATGGAACATTAGCACAGAGGTCTTGAATGCCTCCAAAAAGCTTAATCAACCTTTAACAAATTAAAAACAGCTGTTTAAATTAAAACAATTCATTTAAAACCATTTTGGCACCCCAACCAAAATATCACAATGAGAAAAGACCTCTCGCCTGACCTCGCTCAAGAATAACGAGTATAGGGTATGCCCACGACACTCCACATGGTTTAATAGTCAATTTAATATGCTATAGTAGGGTCTCCCTCAAAACCAGTCTTTGCTCTAAAAATATGAAACCCCCAAAAGTCCACAAAAACTCAAAACAAGGTATCCACCACCTACCTTAGACTCTTAGATGTAGGCACATCCAATATCGAAGTACAACTCGAAGAGGATCGACGAAGATCTAAGTTTCCATCTTAAACCTAGAAATTATCTCTGATGGAAATAGCGGTCCGTAAGATGAAGGATCAAAGAAGAAGAAATATGCATGGGGTTAGCCTTACAGATATGATCTTGTAGCTTCCAATATATTGAAGAATGGACGACCGATGGAGAAGATGTACCAAGAAAGGGAAAGGGGCGGCTCACCCCCTACTATGTTTGAGACCAAGAAGGAGAGGAAAAAGGAAAGAAAATAAGGAAATAAAGAATTAAGGGCAAAATGGTAATTTGGCCTTCTTTACTAGGCCACACGGTTTACCCGCACGGTTTACCAAACAATGCGTCAACCGTGTGGAAGCCACTTCCTAGGGATATAGGTCCATACGACAATACTACACAGTTTGAAAAACCGTGTGGAAACTATGTGTAGCTCTCTATAACTTTTGTAGATGATCTAACACAACTGTACGCCTCCAGTCACACGATTTCCCTAAATTGTGCGCCTCCACCTGCTTCCCAAAAACTAGGCCTTCAGGCCTCTGATGCTCCCAAAACCTTTCTGAACACCCGAGGCACTCTCCTATCCTCTAAAAAAACCAAAAAACACCATTTAAGGTCAATATAACTCTCAAAATTGAGTTCTGATCAACAAATAAAAAAGTAGCATAGCCACTAATTGAAAAATTAAAACTGGGTGGAGATTTTGACTCGTTCCAAAAACTCAGGTCGTTATAGCCGACGCGTCATTGGAGTTGTGTGCACATAGATAGAACTCAGTTGATGTGGTTTTGACCACTTATTATGGGTGGAGGCCTCTAAGGATATATTGGATTAAGGGATGGTGTTGACCATCAGTTGTGTTAGAGGTTCTCATCATAGAAAGCCACAATGGATGGTGATGGACCATCAGGTGATGGTGTTGAGACCATCAATTGGGGGATGAGGATCATTTTTATACATGAGTTTGATGGTATAGAATTATTAGAGGAAGGGTATCATCGTACCTCGGGACATCAAGATGTTGAGACGACAATGATTATTTATATATTGGAGGAAAAATATCATTGTGCCTTGGGACGTTAGTGGTTGAGACGATGGTGATTTTCTGAGAAGAGGTCTGAGGGACCTGGGACTTATTGATGGGCATGCTGATAGGATGTTGATTACCTTTTTGGTGGAACATGAGGTTTCAGATGGCATGAGGTACCTGTGATATATTTATGGGAGGTGCTTGAGGGATCTCTAGGTTGTTATTCTTCTAGGGATGCCTGGGAAATAAGTCATGGGTCCTCGCCACTAAAAATATATATATGTGGACATGTAGTGTATGCCATATATATATTTGGGGTGCAAATATTTAGAGATATACTGGTGTTGATCGAAGCATGTAAATGATTCCCTGTGGTTGTTGAGCACAAGGGAAGTGAGTTAATTATTAAATGTTCACGCGTTGTCTTTTTAATTATATTTTCCATACACCATATAATTATGGATGTAAGATAGAAACATTTTAGTGGTGGCCTATTGAGTTTATACTCAAACCCTATATGCCCCCTATGGCTGGATAACACAGGAGTACACATCGTGTAATCGTAATTACATGTTGTGTACTCGTGGTTAATGCAACAGGAGTTAATTAGACAATTACTTAAGCTGTGTGCATTGATGACACGTGGTGTAGTTATTTCTTACACCGTGTGTTGACTAAGATAGACTAATGCACGTTCAATCATAGTACACTCTGTGTAGCCCACGTACACGACATGTAGTCTCTTTGAGTCAAGGACGATCTATGTATTTAATAAATGACATACTTGACTGGTGACCATGTAACACAAAGTCAACACAACATGTGGACCATTATACATGTTGTATACTCCAAATTTTTTGAGGTACGTTTTACACACCAAGTCCCTATAAGTGTACCTCGGATAGACAGTGAAGGGTGTACACACCATGTAAATTAGATCTACATGTCATTTACTTTTACCAGTTACACAGATTTAAAATTTATTTATTATATAGTATAAACCTCGAGACATGTACTTGCGCATGGTCATAAAGATAGGACATTCCATGTGATAAGTTTTAATATATATATAAACATGTTTAATTAATATTTGCGTAATGTTTAGATCTACATATCATGTATGAGTTGTATTATAAGTTGTTACTCTACATGCATTGAAACATAACACATGACCAAAAAATCATGTAATTCATGTAATCATCTTTGAAGTACAAATCATGAAAGTATGTGATAAGCCATGTATGTCATATGTCACAAGATTAAAACAGTATACGAGTATAATACACATTGGGTAGATTTGGATGGGTATTCACTGTATTGCCTCCAAGGTACATTTATGTACAAGTTTAATTTTAAATGAATTTATTCAATTTTTTTAAAATTATAACGGATAAGAATCTCAAGGAAATTCATATAGAGATTAAGATAAAAGGATTGATTAATTAAAAATAATAATTAATTGATTCAAGCATGATTTATCTTAAATAAGAATGATTAAAAATAGAATGCTAGTTTTATTAAATGCGTAATTCATTTCATGCTAGTGGATGAACATGAGCTAGACCGTACCTTTTGTAGGTGTTTGGTTTCATTTAATTTATTATTAAATTAAATTGTTGGCATGTGTGCCTTCTATTTTAATTATTATGTATGGTCTGCGTGCCCATGATTTCTTTTATGTAAATACTATTTTCCCCTCACTTTCATGTGAGTAAAAGGCATATGTAATGGATGGATCTTCTAATCTAGTAGAGCCAGTTCAAGTTAGGAGCTAAGGAAAAACTAATCCAAGGAGATACAAAGGTGGACAGGTGGAAAGCTGTAAACATGAACCTCAATTGGTTCAAGGTGTTTCTCCCCTAACTCAACAGTTATTTTATCAACTGTTAGATAAACTAACCATTAGTATAAGCTCACAATCATACCCTGTATTTTATTTATGTCAGTTTCATGGTTATTTCATTATGGATGTATTTTTGCGATCACATAATTAATGAATTAACAAGCATGAAAGATAGAACTAAAATAAACTGGCTTATGCGTAAATATCATCTAAGACATGGTTAATCACTTAAGTAATCCTTCTTAATATTAACAAGAATTTGATAAAGATAATAATTGTAAATTTATGCATAAAAGGATAAAATCCCTCAATAAAATATTAAGTTGGTATAGTCTTCCATTACTTCGTTTAGAATCAAACCACAGTTCAAAGTGTTTTACTAGAAAAAGTTTGGGTGCTTTCAATTGTCGAGGAATTCTAACATGAGGTTTTGGGTTTACTTAACTTGGTACACATCAAGGATTGACTTCCAAAGTAGGACTTGGTGTAACTGAGAGGCAATGGTTAAGGAAATATAAATTAATGATTTCAATATTGGGGAGTCCATTCAGCAGATTAAGGAACTGTGAGTTAATGTTATTGGTATTTGGAATGCTACCTAAAACTATTCAAGTTTCTTGACCAACCAAAGTTGGGGTAATGAGAAGGGTAATATGAATCCTTGCCACTATAATATCCAAGAAACATGATATTTTAAATCTAATGGTGAGGGATATTGGTTTTAGATAAAATAGCGGGAGACTAATAAATATAATATTTATTCATTTGTTTAAATTTTATCAGATAAAGTACTAAAATTATGATTATATTATTTTGTAGAAAAAAAATTTATAATGACATAAAACATATCATTGCAATCCATACTTGAGAAGAAAAACCTTCTCTTGGCACTAATTTTGAGGAGTGGAAAAGGCACCTATGGGTCATCCTTCACCATGAAAGGAAATTGTATGTACTGGAAGAACCTTTACCAGTTGCGCCTGGAAATGAGGCAAGTTATGAAGAACTATCACTCTATGAGAAACATCTGAATGATGCTATAGATGTTTGGTGCTTCATGCTACCATCCATGTACAATGATATTTTAAAGAAACATGAGGATATGTATGCCTATAGCATGATGTATCATCTTACGGATCTCTATCAAAAGAAGGCGAGACAAGATTGGTATGAGATCTTCAATGCTTTGTTCACAACTAAGTTTGGAGAGTCTATGTCAGCTGGGGCTCATGTAGTCAAGCTTATTAACTACATTGAATTACTGTACATCTTAGGGATTAAATTCTCATATGAGTTGTGTATAGATCTCATACTTTCATCACTTCCCAAGACCTTCTCGATCTTTATTATGAATTATAATATGATAAATAATGAGAAGAGTCTTTTGAAACCTCTGAACTTGATTCGCCAAGTGGATAAGGATATGGGGCATGATAAACCCATGGTCCTTATAGAGAATAAAAAAAGAAAGAACAAGGAAAATGGGACCAAGTATTATAAATAGTCTAAAGATGTCAAGCGTCGTCCTACCAAGAAGAAGAAGCTCCAGAGGCAAGGCAAGGAAAGAGAGGTGATATGTTTTTCATGTAGAAAGTCAGACCACTGGAAAAGTAACTGCACCCATAGGCAAGGGGAAGCTAAAGGTGCATTCGTTATCAAGTGTAATATTTCCATTTCTACACATTGGGTATTAGATATAGCTTGTGTTGATCACATATTTATCCAAATGCAGGATCCAAGTAGATTTTAAAAGATTGTCAGAGGAGAGGTGGATCTGCGAGCTTCCAATGGTGCAAGGTTGGCTTCTCTGGCCATTGGTGACCACCACCTTTCATTACTAATGGGAATGATTTTATTTTTAATAGATTGTTATTATATACCTAAAGTTACCAAGAACATAATTTATGTGTCATGTTTAGATACATATGGTTTTATTTTAAAATTTGGAAATAAACGTTTTTCTTTTATAAGGAAAACATATGTTATGGTATGATGCATTTAAATAACAGAATTTAAGTATTAAAATATGAAAACCAAGTGTTGGAAATCAATAAAGAATCATGTTCACATGACTCATATAACACCCAGTTGTGGCATCGCTATGTTGGTCATATAAATGAGAAGCATTTAACAAAGCTCTATCAAGATGGTTATTTAGACTCTTCTGATCTAAAACCATTTGATAGATATAATGATTGTTTATAAGGGAAAATGACCAAACCACAATTTGGTGGATAGGGTGAAAGAGCCACAAAACTTCTAGGATTAGTACACACTTATGTGTGTGGACCATTTCTAGTAGAATTTAGGGGTGGTTATTCTTAATTCATTACTTTTACTGGTTACTTGAGTAGATATGGCTATATCTACTTGATGACATATAAGTCAGATTCCTTTTATAAATTCAAGGAATTCAAGAATGAAGAAGAGAATCAACTTGGTAAAAAGATAAAGAAGCTTTGATTGGATTGAGGTGGTGAATATCTTAACCAAGAGTTAATCAACTTTCTACGGGAGTTTGGAATTTTATCTCAACTCACTCTACCTTATACACCACAATGGAATGGTGTTAGTGAGAGGAGGAACCATACCTTGTTAGACATGGTAAGGTCGATGATGAGTCATGCAGATCTTTCATTATTCTTTTGGGGATATGCATTACAAACTGTGGCATACACATTAAACTGAGTACCAACTAAAGTGGAAAATGGAATTTACTTTGAGTTATGGAGTGTAAAGAAACCCATTTTATTGCATACACATGTATGGATCTACGAGGAATTTTTTAAGGCTTTTTCAGGAAACAAACAAGCACCCCACGACACAAAGTGTATCTTTATAGGGTATCCCAAGGAAACAAATGGATACTACCTATATAACCCCTCAAATAAGAAAGTTATTATCTCTAGAAAAGCTGTATTTCTTGAGAGGGTGAAAATCCTCAAGAAGGATAGTGGGAGAAAGATTGACTTCAATGAAGTTGATTCTCAAGATATACAAGAGTTGGTATAGGAACAGATTCTGCAGGTCCATGTAGAAGAAGTAGTTCCCGAAACACAAGTACTATGTAGGAGTGTAAGAGAGGTAAGAGAACTAGAGAGATATGGTTTTCTAGTCACCGATGATGGTGACTCATTATTGATTGAAAATGATAAAACTCTCTCCTACAAAGAGGCACCATAGAACTCAGAAGCTTCAAGTTGGATAGAAGTTATGAATTCTGAAATGAATTACATGTATCAGAACCAAGTTTGGGTTCTGGTCAATGAACCAGTTGATGTAAATCCTATTGGATATAAATGGGTATTCAAGAGAAAACTGAACATGAAAGGTAAAGTAGGTAGCTATAAAGAAAGGCTAGTGGATAAAGGGTTCAAACAACATCAAGGAATTTCCTACAATGAAACCTTTTCACCAGTTTTCATGTTTAAATCTATTAGAATCATAATTTCTATAACAGCTTACCATGACTATGAGATTTAGAATATAGATGGAAAACCTGTATTCCTTAACAGGAACCTTTAGGAAGATGTCTATATGACACAACTAGAGGGGTTTGTGACTCCACGTGATGCCAAAAGGATTTGAAAGTTTTATATATCCATTTATGGATTAAAGAAAGAATCTAGGTCATGGAACATTTTATTAGATGAATCCATAAAATAATTTGGTTTCATTAAGAATGAATGTGAGTCGTGTATTTATAAGAGGTTTAGTGGGAATACCGTTGTTATCCTAGTAGTATATGTTGGTGACATATTACTTATTGGAAACGACATACCAATCTTACAATATGTTAAGGGATGGTTTAACAAGTGTTTCTCCATGAAGGACTTAGGTGAAGAGGCCTATATTATAGGGATCAAGATCATTCGTGATATATACAAGATATTATTTGGACTAAGTCAAAGTATATGTGTTGACTAGGAGCTAAAAAGTTTTTGTATGGAACAATCCAAGAGGGGATTGGTTCTAGTGTCACATGGTTTACATCTTTCTAAGAAAACGTGTTCTTAGACACAACATGAGAAAGATATAATGAGTAAGATACCATACTATTTGGTGATAGGATCAATCATGTATGTCATGTTATGCACTATACTTGATGTTTCCTATGCATTGAGCATGGTAGGCAGATATCAAGCAGATCTAAGAGAACAACATTGGACTGCTGTCAAGGTTATCCTTAAGTATCTGAGAAGAAATAAGGATATGTTCCTGATGTATGGAGGAGACGAGGAGCTGGTCATTAGAGGTTATACTGATTCTGGTTTTTAGACATATCAAAATGATCTGAAGTTGCAATCAGGATATGTTTTATGTCTCAACGGAGGAGCTGTGAGCTGGAAGAGTTCAAAGAATCCAGTTGTCACTGATTCTATAGTGGAGTCTGAGTATATAGAAGCTTTTGATGTAGCCAAGGAATCCATTTGGATTCATAACTTTTTCTAGGATCTTGATGTGGTACCTAGAAATAAAGACCCTATCACATTTTATTGTGATAATATTATAGTGGTGTCTCTTAAAAAAGAGCCAATGCCACACCAACAGACAAAGCATATACTCCAGAAGTATCACCTCTTAAAATATTTATATTAGAGGGGTGATGTTATAGTGATTAGAGTACCCAAAAAAGTGAATGTGGCAGACCCCTTAACTAAAGGCCTATCTCAGTAGAATCATGAATATCACATGAGAGCTAGCGGACTAAAGGTTGTTATCAGTTGGATCTAGCGCAAGTGGGAGTCTGTTGGATTTGGTTCCCTAGAACCAACTTCTTTGTACTTTATGATAAACATATATTTATTGTTTGAATATTAATAAACTACTTATATCATCATGATTTTTCTTCTGTGTGATATAACATGTGATAATGTCCAAAGAGTATCTCCTGCACTAAAAGGTCATAATAGTTCCCCGCTATGATGAGAACCCGGAAGTGCTATGAAACTATTATTGAATATATGTTATATATATGGATGATATCATTTGAGGGACACGAATGATACAGACTATCAAGGGTGGAGACTCATAATACTTTTAGGCACCTTCTCATGGTGTACTCCCTTGGTAATATCTAGTAGGATATTATGAGAACAAGACCCACCGGTAGGAAATCCACATTTATATGTGTCATTAGATGTTACTATCTGTGGATGTGTGTATTTGTCCTTAGGCTTTAAGATTATTATTAATGAGTATTATAAGTCACACACTTATATGTATTGATGAAAACTGTGATGATATATGTTCACAGAGAGGTACGATATATTGGGTGTGTCACGAGTAATATTGCATTAATGAATAATACGAGAAAGGATTTATCTATTCTATTCTTTAATGGAAGTAAATATCTCATGACCTTTGATGGAAATGATATAGCCTAAATAAATCCATGGCTATGGTGTTCTATAGGCAAGTTCTATTTCTAGAAATTCAAAGAAAGATATATCGAGCATATAGGTTGATGGCACTGGCTTGCAACTTGCTCGATTTGAGATATTGTGATAAAGGGATTATATTCCACGATAAGCATTCATATAAGGTGACTTGTAATTATGGAATTAAATTTTTTTCTATGGGTGTATTGGTGTGTTGCTAGATGCTAACCTTGGAATTTATGATGCTTTGCCTAATTCTATTAAAAAAGAGGCCTAGAGGGTCACACACTAAGTATATCCAAAATCTCAGTTAAATAATATATTATTATTTATTATTTAACAAGTTGAATAAATATTATTCCCATATTTGGTTTAATAATTATTCATGTATTCTTGACCGCATATAAATATTTATCTGATGTTTAGTAAATATAATATTTATTTATTTATTGGAAAATAATGTGGTGCTATTTATTTAATAAATAAATAAACATTATTCAAGGACAGATAAATATTTTGGAGGAAAGATGGACCAATTTTAATGGTTTGGTGAGAAATGATAATATTGAATATTATTTAATTATAATTCGCAAGTTCAGCATATGTAGAGAAATAATAATATTACTATTATTATTTGACATGATATTTTCTAAGATTAAATAAATAATAAGTGCAGCTGTGCAATTATTTTATTCTTAACCCTAGCAATATAAATACCCAATTATGTCATTTTTCTCATGAGCCTATTCGGTTGTGTACAACAATATTGGATAATCCTATCAAGCCTAGAGACCTCCCTTTCTCCAAGAACGCTCCCAAGAACAGCGAGTAATCCTCCTCCATTGGATCAAAGAGAACACTTTAGAAGCAATTCTCAAGGCGATCAAGGCAGATGATGCAAGCATAAGGATCTTTCGTGCTTGCACCCGAAGACTCCTTTGGTGATGTATGGAGATACCTAGAACACATGTGAATCACCATTAAAGTAAATATACTCTTAGTTTCTACAACGCAATGATGGTACACCATAGATCTGTAACCAAACTCATCAATGAAGAAATAATTCCTTAGAGGTAATTCTTTATCCAATTAAATTACTTATAAACTATTTTGTTTGATATTCTCTCTCTTGGTTCCAACACAATTCTTTATTGTATATTTCTTTGACTCAATTATATGGATCATGGCACCCATCATTGTATAGATCTCAGATTGATCATCAATTATGGAAAAATTAAAGTTGGACATTTCCCATCGCAATGCTTCTGCTGCGTTCAAAACCTACACCTATGTGATGTTATGTGTATATTGTATGTACATGGTCCTAACCCTGATAAGGGTTGGCAGGGATGATGAAATCGGGTGAGTTGTTTAAAGTGTCGACAAAGAAGCTAAATAATGTTTCCTGCTTAGCCTTTTTTTGTGGCATTCTACTCAGCTACCCTAGATTTATATACATGATATGTGATGTATGATTTTGTTATGGGTAGGCATAGAGCCACAAGGACAAATTATATGCAATACCTAACCCTGATATGGGTAGGTAAGGGGCTATGAGGCTGGATTTCATGTGACATGGGTACGGTAGGGGGGTGTAAGGGTGGTGAGATGCACTGCCTATTACAACTTTCCCTATCGGTGATATATATACACACACACACACCATCATAGTTGTTTGACCATAGTATTTATTCTTCTGCATGATGCCACCTAGACGACTTCTGGTGGACCGTCTGAAGGGCAGTGATATGGTTCCACTAGAGTGATCATGGGATGAGGGCCTTGAGGGTAAAGTTGATCATGATCCATAGGTAAAGGCTTTGGTATAGGTGGGACAACTGTATCATATGAAGGATTTTGGTCTGTAGTTAGATGAGTAGCTTAGGACGAGATTGGTTCATGTCATATAGGGTATTGACTGAGGACCTCAGGGAGCTGAGTCATTTATGGAATACTTGAATCACGCATTCCAATCTCATAACCCACCTTTGTTTTATGTTTAGGGTGTCCCACAAGCAGTAGATAATTGAATCAAGTCGGTGAAAATGATCTTTTGTTAGGTTGAGACACCACCAATTCAGAGGGTGAAGTTGGTGACATATATGATCATAGGACCAAAAAATCCTTAGTGGGACGTATAGGTGCAGGCAGACAGACATGAGGGAATGGATTGAAAAGATTTTGAGGCTAGGTTCTTCAAGCACTTATTCCATGATACTTTTGAGGGAGGACAAATCTTTTGAGTTCATGAACCTCTAGTGGGGAGATATGTTTGTTATGGATTATGCAGATAATTTCATAGACCTATCCCAATTTTCACCTACTATAGTGGGAGATGACATCACCAGGGTGTGGAATTTCGAGGATGGATTGCAACATTCCACCAGGGTTTAGGTGAACATCTTCAAGCAGACATATTTCTATAAGGCAGTCAATTAGGTGCTGATAAGTGAGGGAAACTTTGAGGGCC
The DNA here is from genome assembly GCA_963277665.1 of Viscum album. NCBI lineage: Eukaryota > Viridiplantae > Streptophyta > Magnoliopsida > Santalales > Viscaceae > Viscum > Viscum album. The sequence goes on from OY728165.1 coordinate 1,894,851,731, forward strand.
GATATTATTTGAGTCGGGTGATGGCATCAGGTGAGCTCAGCGGTGATGCTTTAGGTAGCTGGAAGCAGGACCGTGAGGAGTTCCAGTAGGGAAGTTAGTCTAGATACTTGGGTATGCCACCGGGGAGTGGTTCTTCTATAACATGCTTATAGTATGGAAATTTGGGGCATGTTAGAACCCAGTGTGATCGGGTTCTAAAGGATTTTTGGGCATGCTTCTAGATGGACCGTCTAGAGAGGTTTTGTAGGAAGCCTTCTCAAATAGCAGGGAGCTAGGGACCAGGTCAAACTCAGGGATTTGAGGTAGGATAAGGAGTAGTACCAGCAGCTGGTATCCATGATTCATTTGTATATGGAGGTCTTGGTAGAGATAGAGAGACCCAACAGTGGGGTCAGTTGCCGGTAGTTGTTCCGGCTCTATAGGGAGGCTAGGACTCGGGTAGTTGGGCTTTAGGCCAGGTGAATACTCTTGAGCTACTAGGTTCGGAGTAGGCTGGGGAGCCAATGATAGTTATAGGTATTCCATGGGAATGACTGGGTTTTTCTTTTGTTTTGGAATGACTAGTTTTGGTGCATGAGGTGAACATGTGTTGTTTTTGGACTAATCAGGTGTTGGTTAGTATGTTGGCATCAGTTATGATATGAGATATGTACAAGGTATGTAGGTGTCAAGACCATGATGGGAATACACACACACACACACAAAAATATATATATATCTCTGTGTGTGTGTGTGTGTGTGTGTGATGCAAGATTATTTTTGAGCATCTGTTGAGATGAAGTACTTATGAGAATCTGATGATATGTGAGACTTATGGGTGTCATGAGTGGCACATGTATGAAATGGGAATCTAATGAGATGTGAGACTTGATGGGTGTCATGCATGAAATGGAAAAAATTTACCACTTTATGAGGTGTAGTAATGATTGTAGTTCATGGGAGGACTTGTAAGTCCAGGTATTTTTGGTGGAACCATCAAATATTTAAATTTTGGGTTGGAAAATGACCGGATAGGTAATTCCTAAGGTGGGGATCACCACCAGGGGAAGTGAATGCGACTAATAATTGGGTAGACTGGGGTAATGTAAATGTGATGGGTATGTTTGGTACTATCTCTGTAGAGACCTGATTTTTTCCTAATAAGACTTTGAAATATTTCTAAGAATATTTCCAGAGATGGGCACTGAGAAGGCGTGCAATTCTGAGACCCGGCGTTTCCAGAATTAATTTTAAAAAATATTAAGTGTTTTTTATACTACATACATTTTGGTAATGGGATATATCTTAAATGATTGATCAGATCGGAAATATGAGACCATGGTTGGGTTCAAAACACAGTGTTTCCCCTAGGCACGACATAAAATGGGTCGACGTGGGAAGTTCGGACCCCTCGCTCATTGGTGGTGTGTTAAATGGATAAATTAAATTATTAATATACTCATTTTCTTTGATTGAGTGCGTATATATATATATATATCCTGTTTTCAATGCCCACTCCTTGGGTTTTGGCTACTCCCCTTCCAGGAGAGGCGAAGATGTGCGAGGTATGCCACGTGCTTTTCGTATCTAGCTTCTCGTGGTTGGACAAGTCCACCCTCCTACTATAGGTAGCTAAGATTTTATGGGGAGTTCATCTCCTCACCGTTTGGAGCTCTTTGTGTTTAGATGAGTCTACTTTCACTCTCTTTTTGGGTTAAGTCATACTCTTTCCATTCACTCTTATTGTACCTTGTTCTCTATTACTGCTTCCCTCTTCAATACCTATCTTGGTGCTCCCTTGAGCCTTCGGGGCATCCTACTGAGTATTAATATACTCACCCCTTCTTGGGATTTTCCTTCATTTGGTGTGCCCTTGTAGACGACAGACATGTTGATCATGATATTATAGGAGCTTAGGGGTATGGGGTACTTGGACCACGTGCGGTGGTCGTAGCCTGAGATTTAGGAGTGAGACTCTCTTAGATGTTTTACTTTTTCAACTATTTCCGAGTTGTGGCACTTTTCTAGTTGGGTGTGTATTTTGTCCCTTTACCTTTCAGCTTTACTTTTCTTGTACTTTTACTATTTAGAGGTCGATGCATATATGTTTGGTTTCCCTTTTATAGCAGTGTTTTATCTTTCTTTCTTTTCCTCTGCACTTTTGCATTGAGTTAGCTGCATGTGTGTGTACAGTTTCTTAGACAAAGGCCTCCCCTAGTTTTTTGTGCCTTTGACGCTAGTCGCCAGCCCCTGGCATATGGAGGCAGGCTTGGGGTAGTTGCAGCTCGAGCCCTGGTACTAATTGGGTTGTGAAAAAGTGGTATTAGATGTGGTTCAACCCTTGGGACATTGTTAGGATGTTTCCCTAAAAAGGTCTTGGTTGGGTTTAGGGAAACAGTGTCAAAGTGTCTCAAGAGAAGTTCTCATGACAGGGAGTCTGGTGATGGTATGGGCGGCCAATGTATCCATTCACTAGGACCATGATTACCCGCTTGTCGACTCGGCACCCTGATACACTTATTGCAGGGAACAATGGTTCATACATCATATAGGATTGAATCATTGACTATCCTTCTTGAGTCAGCTCCCCACTCTAATTGATGTGTATATATATATGCTCATCTGACTGCGGTACTCCTTGATAACATTCAGGATGTCTCTGTGACAACAACCATCCAGGATACTAGCTACGGTTCGTGACAATGATCCCTTGAGTGATGAGGCCTCAGTTTAGGAACCATCATGCGAGCCCCTTTCTCCAGGTGGGCAGGTAGCACCCCCTACCTATTGAGCATCAGACATCCCCAGCAAAGCGGGATGAGGACATACACAGGCTGAGCACACTTCACGAGTTCCGGAGCCAGAGACTGCTGAGGTTCCATGGTGAGCCAGACCCTCAAATAGCGATGGTTTGGCTAGAGTCAGTGGTCCGCCTCTTCAGGCTTGTACAAACACTGGAAGATCAGATGGTGGCTTTAACAGCTGAGCTTTCCCCTGGAGTAGCTGGATGTTGGTGGAGCTTGGTTACTCAGATACATGATGAGTTGGCACTATCATGGGGCGACTTCCAGCAGTTGTTTTGTGAGGAGTTCTACCCCTCTTTCTTGCACTCTGTTCGACTTAAGGAGCTCCTCTAGTTATGGCAGGGATAGATGATGGTGACTGAGTATGCGAATAGGTTCACAGACCTTGCAAACTACTCTATGGACATGATCTATAATGGTTACTTCTGAGAACAGAAGTTTGAGCAGGGACTCTGTAGAGAGATACATTCTATCATTATGCCCTTGTGCATCCCCACCTATGTCGGGGTGCTGGAGTAGACATTGGTGACAAAGATATTTTTGTCAAAATAACGCCATACACCTAGTTTTGGTAGTGAGCACAACAAAGCCGAGATGTTTTTTGCAGCTAGCAGATGCTAGACGATGAGATCTCAATGTAGGATATCTTCTCATGATCGGTCTCAAGAACGTGGTCATATGGGCCCCTGACAGTGCAAAAAAAGCATGGTGGAAGAGTCCCTCTGACTTGTGCACTCAAGGTGTGGTTGTGTAGAAAATTCCCTTAGCAGGAAGTGTGGGAAGTCCCAAGCTCACCTAGTACGGGATGTTTCAGAGCAGTTAACTTCTCTGTAACTGACCCTTGTGGAGCAGTAGGGTACAACTTTTCTTTAGTCGATTATGTTGACTCCTTCGCTTATCGAGTATGTAAGGTAGTCTCAGTTTTGATTGATGTTATTAATATTTTCATGACTTATTATATTCCTCTTTTACTGATTTTATATGAAATGTTCATAATTTGTGTGAAATATTAATGTTTTAATATTAAGTATAATTTTTGAGCATTTTTAGAAGTAGTCCAATTGAGTCAGTTTAATGTTTTAATAATAACTGTCACTATACTGATCCAAATTGTGTGGTTTTTGTTTTTTAGGATTCTACTTTCAATATAAAACATTTCATTAGAAGGTACGATGATCCAATTCTTCCATTTGAAGGGTCATATGGTCCTCACAAACAAGACCAAAGAATCTGTGAACAAACTGGATCAGCCTTGAAGATTAATTTACTGGGCTCAATAAAGAAGTCTAAAAACATTAACTCACCACCATAATTCATGGGACACTACATTTCATATTGGATAAAAATTTCAAGGCCCAAATTCAAGTACAAGGGGCCCAAATGAATCTTTGAAGTCCAGCCCACCATTCTGGACGAGAATTAAAATCAGTATAGTATGCATGACATATCTCATGATGTAAGAATCCAATCGAGCTGATATTTTGTAGTGTGAAATAGGAGATATATACGGCCGACTTTGTTGAAAAAACCATTCGGATTTGAAGGCATCATAATATTCAAAAACCCTTTCACATTATGAACTTCAAAAATACTGGATTGAAATGGACAATTTTACTTTGTTTAATCAACCGGCCATAACTTTTTATCCTTAACTCTAAATGACTCCAAATTTTTATAGTAGTCGGAAAACATTATTATCTACAACTTTTAAGAAGGATATTTCTCTATATTCGTCTGTATTGATGTCCATATCTCTGATCCAATTGGAGGGGTATTTCTGGAATGTAAACAGTCCACCACCTTGGGCTATAAACACATCCCCTCCTCTCCTTTCAAAAGGGTTGGCATTTCAGAAGAGAGTAGATTATATTGGCACGACCAAAGCCCTTAAAATGTCTTGGGAGGACCTTCGATACTCAAGTTTTCACTTGAGAGACCTTTCCTCCTCTCTTTGTTTTCACTTAATTTCGTGTTCTTCATTTTTGTAATTTTGTAAGTCTCTTTCTTTGTAATTCTGTTTTAATGAAAGTTACTTCTTCAATATCTCTTATTCTCATCCACCTTATTTAGTTTAATATTTATGTTCTTAAAATAGTTTAAATTCAGCTCAATCCCCTTCCCTTCTTTAGCTTCCTCATTCAATCGAAAGTTCATTTTTAATTATCATCATTGTTCGGGTGTGTGTGTCGACGTACCACTCTTTTCTTATCCCTTTCTTTTCCTTCTCTTATTAATTTATAATCATAATCATTATAACCAGATTATTAAACACCCAAATGGATGAGTAAATCTCTAATTGGGGTGAGTTATAATTTAGGTATGTTAAGTGATTGAGAGCTTCTGCTCGATGAATATTCTTTGAATTAACATTGTGTATGTTGGACTTAACATGTCATGGATTAATGACTTGTTTTGTTTAACATGTGGTTTCCATGGATTATTGTAACCATAAATACACCACCATAAATAAGATCTGATTGATATTATAACCTTAAGTTAAGTTAAGGCTTGGTTTAAAGCCTTAACACTTGGGAATTCTAATCAACATCATCTTGTGACATGGGTGTTAATTTAAATGCAATATAAAGCAAAGCTAAAGGATATCACAAGATTAACTAACCTAATGATGAACTCACCCCAATCATTATAAATTTTTTAAATCAATCATAATAAATTAGTAATTTCAATTAAGCTCTACAAACAAACCCCCCCCCCAATTAGAATACAATCAACTAAAAACAAACGACTATTTCAAAGTATCATCACCGAGGATTCGACCCGAGTGCTGCTATACACATTAGCAGAGCACCAGAACCTTGATTGGTCGATAGGTGACAATCGGCCATGCATTTCAAATGGCGCCGCTTCCAGGGATGGTGCTTTAAGTAGTCATTAGTTTCTGGTTATTGTCAAAAAAAAAACAAAACAAAAAACAAAATTTTTAAAAAAAAATTGAAAAAAAACACAAAGAAAAACCCGTCTTCCTCTTAAAAATCATAAATGGAAAAAAATACAAAGAAAATACCATCTTCCTCTTTATTCCAAAATCTCTCTTAATGCCCCGTATCCTTCCAAACAATCCCTCAGATTTGTTTGACCCTGAAATTGAGTGAACACTTCGCTAACTTAGGAGGAACATAAGAGATACTCAAATAATTAAAGAACCAGTCCTCATCCAACCAGTTGAAATTGAAATGGCCAATCCTAGGGAACAAACCCTAAAAGAACTTGATGCCCCTGATATGAATTACCAACCTCTTGGTATTCAATATCCAAACATAGAGGCTGAATTCGAACTCAAGTAGGGTTTGATTCATCTTCTTCCTCATTTCCATGGGCTAGCCGGTGAGGATCCACATCTCCACCTTAAAGAGTTCCAAGTGGTGTGCTCTACCATGAAGCCTCAAGGGGTTTCTGAAGAACAAATAAAACTTCGATCATTTCCTTTCTCCCTAGCTGACACTGCTAAGTCATGGCTCTACTACCTTCCTCCTGGTTCCATAACTACATGGAATGACATGAAGCGACTCTTCTTAGAGAAATTCTTTCCTGCTTCTCGTACTGCTTCTATCCGAAAGGAAATAAGTGGTATTCGTCAGTTCCCAAGTGAATCACTCTATGAGTACCGGGAGAGGTTCAAAAAGCTTGTTTCAACCTGCCCACATCATCAAATCCCTGACCAACTCTTGATCCAATACTTCTATGAGGGGTTATTGGCTATGGAGAGAACTCTCATAGATGCCGCAAGTGGTGGTGCTCTTGTTGATAAAACTCCTGCAGCTGCAAGAGATCTCATAAGTAACATGGATGCAAACACACAACAATTCCATACTCGAGCACATGCTCAAGTCAAACAAGCCCAAGATAATCAATCAATTGAGCCGAACAAGATGACCGAGTGGATGAGTGAACTTACAGGTCTTGTGCGACAACTAGCTGTGGCTACCAAATCCCCAACCTCGTCTTCTCTGCAATCAATGTTTCCTAGACCTATCAAAAACTGTGGAATCTGCAACTCTCCATCTCATCCAACTGACACATGTCCACAAATTCAAGAGGATCAATCCAATTCATCTGAACCAATGGAGCTCAATGTAGCATATGCTCAACGGAACACCAACCCTCAACTATCTGGTCAGTTTGTTAGAAACTTCAACCAACCTCACTCTGAGCCCTTCTCTTATTCCTATAACCAAGGCCTTAGGTATGGTAATCCCATATCTCATCCCCCTCAATTACCTCCTCAAAACCCAAACCAGTTTCAATATGTTCAAGGTGTTGGTAACTTCCATCAACCTTATCCTTTTATTCCTCAACCTCAAAGGAACAATCCTCCTCATGGATTCCATCATCCTAGTGAGCCTTCCCAATTCCAAAACTAATACAATCGATTTCCCAAGAACCAAAATCAAGGCAATCCCAATCTGGGAGCCTCTTCTTCCAAACAACCATGGGAAAGTGCAGTGGAAGATCTTGCCTCCTTCACTCGTTCTAGCCTTAAAAACATTGAAACTCAAATAGGCCAACTTGCATCCCACCTAAGCCAGCAACAACAATCAAATTCTTCCCAACTCCCAGCTCAACCATTACCCAACCCCAAGGGTAATGTTAGTGCAATTTCACTTAGATCGGGAAAGCACATTGCTATGCCTCAAGATAAGTCCTCTAGCCCTCCTTTGAATGTTGACCTAGAAAATGAAAAGAAAAAGAAAATTGAAAAGGAATCTGAATCCATTCCCTCACCTCCTTTCATTCCACTTAGGAATCCAATTCCTTTTCATCAAGCCATTTCTAAACCAAGGAAGTCCTTTGAACTTGATCCTGAAATGCTCGACATGTTTAGACGTGTTGAAGTCAGCATTCCCCTCTTAGATGCCATAAAACAAATTCCTAAGTATGCCAAGTTTCTTAAGGAATTGTGCACCAACAAGAGGCAACTTAGGACCTTTGAAAATGTTTCCACCCAACAGTCTATTCCCATAAAGTGCAAAGATCCAGGGACCTTTACAGTCCCATGCCAAATTGGAAGTTCCAACTTTGATGATGCACTCATAGACCTAGGATTCTCAATTAATGTCATGCCCAAATCCATATTCTCCAACCTTGGTCTAGGTCCCTTGCAACCAACGAGTGTTTTCATTCAATTAGCCAATCGAAGCACAGCCAGTCCTGAGGGAATAATTGAGGATGTCCTTGTTCGAGTAAATGATCTTATCTTCCCAGCTGACTTCTATGTCCTTGACATGGAAGATGAGACAACTTCTTGCAAATATCATCTGATTCTAGGAAGACCATTCCTTATGACATCTAAAACCAAAATTGATGTCCACGCTGGCATCTTATCCATGGAATTTGGCGACCAAATGGTCAGGTTCAATATTTTTCAATCCATGCGATACCCATTAGAGAATCAATCTGTATTCTATATCTATGTTTCTGAAACTCCCTTTGAGAGTGTGTTGAATACTAATCCACCATGTTCTTCATGTTCTAATGACAAAGGAGTTTGTGAATATTGAATCCTCATTAACCAAGTGATTAATGGTGAAATTGATGTTGACATTACAAATACAAACTCCATTGATCTAAAGGATCTTGAAAACTCTTTGGAATCTCATCTCACTTCTGACCTCCAATGCTCCAACATGGATGGTAATGAGGAAATTGAACTAGAATGCTCATTTGTTGATTCAGATCAGATTATCCCATATTCATCCTTTCTTATCCATGATTCTGAAAATTCTGTTATATGTGAAGTGAACCTTGAACCAATGTGTTTATATTTTCCTGATGGCAGTGATGTTTGTGATATTTGTACCCTAATTAATAAATTGATCACTGGTGAGGTTGAAATTGACCATTCTTTGGCGAACAACATTGAAATAAAGGATATTGAAAATTTTATTCAGTCTTATGACTCCACTGATCCTCATTACTCTACATCGGTAAGTGATGAAAGAAATGAGTCAAAAACAATTGGGATCTCATACTCTGCTTTTGTGTTATCTGATCCTTACATAAATGAACCATCAGAATTGAGCCATCTTCCTGAATTTCCAAGAATAGAAAACCATCACTTTGTGGATAAAATCATTCCTCAGGTTGAAGACCAAAGTGAGGATAGAAATATTCTCTTTCCAACCCCATTGAATTGCAAGCACACCAACAAGGATGGGAAGAAATTATCCAATGAATCATCAGGCCTCCCAAAGAAAAAGTTTTTCTGGAAGCACACTGGAGTTGAGAAAATACGATGGCCACCATCAGACTATGGATAGTCCACTGCAATTGTCCAGCTGTAGACAAATAAATGCAGCTCTTCTTGGGAGGCAACCCATGTTTTCTTTTACTTTTATGAAATTTCAATTTCTTTTTAGTTTTTCATTAGATGAATAATGAATTTTCTTTTTCAGGTAACTTCCCACTGTCCTGGAACCACCTCGTCTTCCACTGGCTCCCCAACTTCTCTAGTTGACCTACCACTAGATGGAGAAGGCGACCTGCCAAATCCAAACCAGGGGGCACCTCTTTCCCTTTAACCCTCTCTTTATCTATTCCTCTCTCTACCTCTTTCTTCTTTTTCCTCTCTCTTTAATTTTTTTACCACTTTCTTTTTCACTTTCTCTTTTTTGTGGTTGTATCTTTATAAAAAAACAAAAAAAAATAAAAACCTAAAAAACTAAAAAAACCAAGAAAACTATCACTTAAAAAAAATACAAAAAAAATTAAAGAGTCCTGCTTACTCACCATCGAGTTTTGAAATTTTGTCCAACCATTTTGGGGAGTTAACAGACATGTTTTCATCTCAAAAATTTTGTATTTTCATCATGACTTTGGATAAAGAATTTTGTGTCAAAATTAACAAATTTTGAATGCTCAATTTTTGATTTGGAAAATGCTTTTCCCAAACCGTGAGGAACACCATTTGCTTTCATGCCAAGGCCACCTATGACCATCTTTTCAAAATGTGTGTTTTCACCCCCATTTGTGAGTCTTGAGTTTGTGGACCTTCGAGCTGAATTTTCTACCTTAGTGTGAATTAATATGATAGAGGCATTTTCTGAACCACATGAAAATCACAATAGCCAAATAGCCTCCCATTTCCCTTACATTAATCCTCCTTTTGAAAGCCCCTTTGAGCCTATGAAAACCTTTTCTTTGATAGCCACATTACAGGCCCAATACCTTATCCCACCCAATATCAACATGGATTTTCGTTGCATAAGTTTTTGAAATTTAAGTGTGGGGGGGGGGGAATGGATTTCATTTTTGGGTATCATTTCCTTAATTTCTGGTGTGTTCTCATATTCTTGAGGGAAAGAATCCATTTTAGTGTGGGGGGAGGTTGTCATTCAGTGGGATTTGGGAATGTATTGTACAAATGATATTGAAAAGTGTTCAAAAAAAATCAAAAAAAATCAAAAAAATGGGTTGTGTCTTGGGTAGGATCACTCTTCCTCAACCTTTGATCTTATTATAACTATTACAATTAGTGTCGTGAGGAGATCAAACATGGGTTGGGATATGAGTGTGAGATCTGTTTCAAGGTCAACTTTCGAAAAAACAAAGAAAAAAAAGGAAAAGAAAAAAAAAGAACACTTGCATTATATTCTTATTGGGAGAAGTTTTTTGTTTTGTAAATATTCCAACTTCTCATTACCTTCATATTTTATTCCTCTATTGTGTCTTTCTTCACACAATAATTCCCTTGTAAATATGTTTTTTCATTTCCTTCCATGTTTCATTTCAAAAAAATTTGCATTGCTTTTTCTATGTTGGTATTTTAACCCTCTTCTTCTCTCTCTTGGACATTATATTCCTACCATCCCATAGCCACAGAAAAACCCCATTAAAAAGACCTATTGATTCTTGTTCACTTTGGATAGGGATTTTAAGCTGATATCTCTTTTCAAACTCTAAGATTTTCACTTTTGTTTGGTGAAAGAGTGAATCTACACAAATAAATTTTATCATCTTGAGAGGTGTGAGTTTTGAGTGTCCACATTTTCCATTTCTAAATTTGAGCATGGAAAAATGAATTAGTTTTGGAACATTGTTTCTGTAACAACTTGTGGTGGATTTCAAAATGGATGAGTGAAATAGTATAAACCTCCCCTGATTGGAGAAAACAAAATTTTAATATCTGTTGGTGAGTAAAAATGATTTTGTCATGTTTTTATATTTGTTGCACATGAGAACATGCACAAAACTAAGTGTGGGGTAGTTGATGTTATTAATATTTTCATGACTTATTATATTCCCCCTTTACTTATTTTATATGAAATGTGTATAATTTGTGTGAAATATTAATGTTTTAATATTAAGTATAATTTTTGAGCATTTTTAGAAGTAGTCAAATTGAGTCAGTTTAATATTTTAATAATAACTGTCACTATACTGTTACCAATTGTGTGTTTCTTGTTTTTTAGGATTATCCTTTAAATATACAACATTTCATTAGAAGGTACTATGAGCCAATTCTACCATTTGAAGGGTCATATGGTCCTCACAAACAAGACCAAAGAATCTGTGAACAAACTGGACCAGACTTGAAGATTGATTTACTGGGATCAATACAGAAGTCCAAAAACATTAACTCACCACCATAATTCAGGGGACACTACATGTAATATTGGATAAAAATTTCAAGGCCCAAATCCAAGTACAAGGGTCCCAAATGAATCTTTGAAGTCCAGCCCACCATTCTGGACGAGAATTAAAATCAGTATAGTATGCATGACATATCTCATGATGTAAGCATCCAATCGAGCTGATATTTTGCAGTGTGAAAGAGGAGATATATGCGGCCGACTTTGTTGAAGAAACCATTCGGATTTGAAGGCATAATAATATTCAAAAACCCTTTCACATTATGGACTTCAAAAATACTGGATTGAAATGGATAGTTTTACTTTGTTTAATCAACCGGACATAACTTTTGATCCTTAAGTATAAATGACTCCAAATTTTTAGAGTAGTAGTAAAACTTTATTATATACAACTTTTAAGAAGTAGATTTCTTGAGATTTGGCTGTATTAATGTCCATATCTTCGATCCAATTGGAGGGGTATTTCTGGAATGTAAACAGTCCACCACCTTGGGCTATAAATACACCCCCTCCTATCCTTTCAAAAGGGTTGGCATTTAAGAAGAGAGGAGATTATATTGGCACGACAAAAGCCTTTAAAAAGTCTTGGGAGGACCTTCCATACTCAAGTTTTCACTTGATAGACCTTTCCTCCTCTCTTTGTTTTCACTTAATTTCGTGTTCTTCATTTTTGTAATTTTGTAAGTCTCTTTCTTTGTAATTCTGTTTTAATGCAAGTTACTTCTTCAATATCTCTTATTCTCATCAAACTTATTTAGTTTAATATTTATGTTCTTAAAATATTTTAAATTCAACTCAATCCCCTTCCCTTCTTTATCTTCCTCATTCAATCGAAAGTTCGTTTTTAATTATCATCATTGTTCGGGTGTGTGTGTCGACGTACCACTATTTTCTTATCCCTTTATTTTTCTTCTCTTATTAATTTATAATCATAATCATTATAACCAGATTATTAAACACCCAAATGTCTGAGTAAATCTCTAATTGGGGTGAGTTATAATTTAGGTATGTTAAGTGATTGAGAGCTTCTGCTCGATGAATATTCTTTGAATTAACATTGTGTATGTTGGACTTAACATGTCATGGATTAATGGCTTGTTTTGTTTAACATGTGGTTTCCATGGATTATTGGAACCATAAATACACCACCATAAATAAGATATGATTGAGATTATAACCTTAAGTTAAGTTAATGCTTGGTTTAAAGCCTTAACACTTGGGAATTCTAATCAACTTCATCTTGTGACATGGGTGTTAATTTAAATGCAATATAAAGCAAAGCTCAAGGATATCACAAGCTTAACTAACCTAATGATGAACTCACCCCAATCATTATAAATTTGTTAAATCAATCATAATAAATTAGTAATTTCAATTAAGCTCTGAAAACAAACCCACCCCCCAATTAGAATACAATCAACTAAAAACAAACGACTATTTCAAAGTATCATCGCCGAGGATTCGACCTGAGTGCTGCTATACACATTAGCAGAGCACCGGAACCTTGACCGGTCGATAGGAGACAATAGGCCGTGCGTTTCAGTGATGCACCGAATGTGAAATCATGTCTGACCAAATATCCTTGGGTGTTTCACCATATGGATATTCTGAAGGAGGGAATCACAAGACCATGTTCCAGTGAAAAACATTGATTCAAGTTGTGACGTGGGATGTAGAGGTTCAGACGGGGAGTCAAATTATCCCCTGACTTCTATAAGGTAATTCAATACTGTGCAAGGAGGTGACAAGGTTGCATACACTACAAGAAAATAACCTACTAGCGGTGGTTTTAAGAAACCACCTCTAAAGTGTGAGTCAGGAAACTATTAGTGGAGGTTATATACATTTCACGGTGGTTTAAATAAATCGTCATAGTTGCCTCATTTCGTGGCGGTTCTAGTTTCTTTAGCAGTGGTTATAACCACTGCTAAAAAAACACCCTCTCACCGGAAAAGCGCTGCTAAAATAATCAAAACCGCTGCGGAATACACGCGGCTGGTGCGACACTGTAGCGGTGGTTTAAACTGCCGCTAAATAATAGTAGCGGCGGTTATAACCGCCGCTAGGAGAAATATATCTATATTTAGCAGCAGTTTTAACCGCCGCTACAATTTTACCTGTTTCATATAGCAGTAGTTAAAAACGCCGCTAAATGCTGATCCGAAAAAAAAATAGCAACTCTGCATCCCCTGCACCAATGCCCTGAAAAACAAACCATTCCAAGAATAAGAATATTCTAACAGAATACATACTAGTCAATATGAAAAGAGATGATTAACTAAGCACAATCAAATGAATCTTTCAGTAAAGAAATGCAGATAACCATATCACATGGCCATTAGACCTTTAAACAAAATTATAAACAAGCATGTCTGTCATATTTCATGAAAATAATGCCAAGCCTAGGTTCAACCTATTCCATCCATACAAGTTCCAACCCTGACATAACAATTCATATCAACATACATACCACTTGTAATATATGATGAATTGTGTATGATATTCATAATTTATGGTCATTCTCTCATATAATTATTCTTATCTTATACTTTCATATTATTATCAATTGATATATCTCGCGTTTACCCTTAATGAAAATCTGATTTGACACATTATTTTGTTTCCCTAACCACTAGGTTATAAAGAACTACTACCCAACCTGTGAATTAGCCTGACACGATCAATCAATTACACGTTCACATAAAAACAATTTGAATTATTTCCAAAATGAATTCTTTGAAAATAAGTGCATACAATAATGGAATTATATTCTATAAAATTGAATACTAGTAATACATAGTGGAAAAACAGTTCATACAGTAGTCATGTCATAATTACTTTCTATATAAGTGAAAACTAGTAATGTATACTAGAAAATAAGCACATATATGAATATGTATATTGAAAAAAATAAAATTAGTAATATATATAGAGAATAAAAATAGATTCTATGTATAAGAAGAAAGCACATCCTTTAGTAATATAAATCAAAAATTCACAAAGAGAAACTACAAACATAAACTCATGTATGAAATTATGTTACGAAGTTAATTTTGTGTGATTGTATCATCATTAATTATTCAACATCATCTTTACTCTACCTCTATTATGATAACGTAGGAAATTAATTGTTTGGTAACTCTACAACAGGGATTCCCATGACCGGGTTTAGATTCTATGAGCCTTGTTGGCATGTAAATTTTTCCAATTCCTTTATTATGCTCTAGATATAATCAAGTAATTCAGTCTATCATCACACCCAACCCATGATGCTCGAGTCCATATCATCTTTCTCATACATCCTATTCACCCTTGTGAATAAAAAACCCACCCTATGGTGATGTGAATGACACCCTTTGGCGATAACAATCAATGTAAGCATAGTAGGGGAATGACCATTCCATCCCAAGAATGATGTCAAAACCATTATCTCGAGGAAAACGAGGTCCCATACGAGGTGACACCCACTTATATCAAGGTCCACTCCCTACAATAAAATAAATTCTCTAATAAAATCCCCAAAAAAGTTTTGAGTGTCATCACTTCATAGGAAAACTGAATGTCGAGCACAAGGATCTCCACAACATGCACAAATATGATGGAATGAGAAACACCTATATCAAAAAAATTAGATACTAAAGTGGAAGCTACCAAAATAGTACCTCTCACTATAGAAGGTCCAACACTCTATTCCTCACATATTGGTCTCACTTTATACAATTGTACTGATCTGTGTCCCTAATATATAGCCTAGATACCTTGAGAAGGTCCTCTATGCTAGTGATGTAAGTCTTGTGTCTGGATGTTTTGACCATGACCACCACTTTGGACTGATCTATTGGCCAAAAAATATCTCCCTTCCTAACATGAAGCTGATTTTCCCACTCCTAAATGTGGAATTATTGCAGACACTCTTTCACAGTATACTATAGGAAAAGATTTACAAAAATCCTGTAGATGGCTCATCCTACTGCAATCTCGACACTCAACTTGATTACTATCACACAGTCTCCCCATGTATCTCTACCTCTCACACCAATTATAGAAAATATAATTACTAACACCAATGCCCTAGAAATTATTCCCTTAATGATAGGTCACAAAGTTTCAATTCCTTCCACCAAACACTTTTCCATTGGGTCAACAAACTGAACTACCCCGCTTTGTGCCCAAACCTTACCTCGAGTTATGTTATGTAATAAGAACCTAATTTATTTTTGATATGGTAGAAAACCAAAATACATTCACCTATGATCAAACAACATGATTGTTCCCAAACGCGAATCATTCCACCCTAGATGGATCATTCATAAGTCAAATATGAAAAAAAATACTCATAAAAAATGAATCATAAAAAATGAATTATCACAATAAAGAATCGACATATATGGTGCATACCAAACTCTAGAAATCAAGACATGAAAGGAAACATTAGAAATCAATAAAATGCATAAAAGGAAAGATGAGAAATCAAGAAAATGCTAGGTCATGAAAATGTTTGGTGGCAACTATTTTCCACAATGATACATATACAAACCAACTATTCCCATATTTTTCCAACACATCAATAATACAACTACTCACGGTCCGATGATGAAAACGTATCATCACCCTCTCCACCTCCATCTCCACTTCCTGATGTCACCTATAAGAACATTATATTGAAAATTAAATATTGTTTCATATTTATATTTAAACTTAAAACCAATAAAAGTTTCAAAACTAAATGATTTTGATTTTTTGTGATTTACCTGCTTACCACGAGTCAATGAACTACCACCGGGGGAATATCTGCTCATATGCTGATATATATCAGTCATCGCTTTCTGCAAAGGGGATATATGAGCCCCTTGGTCTTGAACAGTGGTTCGTAGAGAAGCAATCTCCTTATGATCATATTTGGGTATGGACTGACTATAACCAGGAGTAGATGCAGCTGAAATACCTGGTGGCCTGCCAAATACCTCAGATGGTATGGGTCCGAAACCCATCCCACGCACTATACCATGATGCTCCTTCCCAAGGACTTTAGCAACCGGGTCATCCCGAGAGACTGAGTAGGACTTCCCAGGATTGGCATCCCATAGTTCTTTAATTTTTACCTATAAATCAAATATCAATATATATTAACACATTAAAAACTGATAATAAGTTATTATAATAAAAAATTGACTTCATACCCCAACTTCTTTTGCAGGCTCATTAACAAAACGTCCATCTGATTTTTTGTGAACATCCAACCACACTTCAATTCGGGATGCTTCGTGCCCTAAACTTTGTGACTTCATTAAGAAAAGATAAATCAACAATTTAATATATTAAAAAGATAATATTGTCTTATAAATATTTAAACTAATGAAAATATTACCAGAGTCGTTCGACTTCTAGAAAATATTTTTGACCCCACAGTGTGAGGGATGACTTGATTAGCCTGGTTTGATGCATTCTTTCTTGAGAGATCCTAAAATAAATAAAATTCAATTTAACAGTAATGTATTCAATGTCATCCCCTATTCATATACATGTATAAATATAAAATGAGGATAATATAATAATATATATTTCAATACCATCTGCTTCTCATCACGGTGTCTGTCAATAAAAACTTTCCACTGTTCTTTCAGTACCCCACTGGGTAGCTTCTCATACATTTGTTGCACAGTCAATGAAGTATCATTGACATCGCACCACAATCTCCATTTTAAGTCTTTCCATTTCTTACCAAGATTTTTCAATGTCCACTTTTGTGCTATCACATCAGTAACTGTAAAGTGGAAGACCATCCGTGTATACAAAAATTCATTTTGAACATATTAGTAACATGACATTCAATTAAACCATAATGTATTAAAATTAAATTTATTTGGGAGTCAAAAACGTCATTTTTCCAACTTGGAGGAATATGTATCCAATCATCATAAGAAATAAGTAGGGAAATGGGATCTGCTGCCAGTTGACCTAGAATCTGGACAAGTAACCCCGTGACATCATCCGTAGGGACCCCAAATGAATCAAATGGCACGACTATCTTCTCGCCATTCATATTCAAAACATCTGAACTTTTTATGTTTTTCTCCACTATTTTATTTTTTTCATCTTCAATGATCAAACAATTAGTATAAAAAAATGCAATAAATTTATTTATATTAAAATTTTCACCTATGATAGTGACCCTCCAGTATGCCCATGATGAACTATAAGGGGCATGCTGCCGCCCCACTGCTGAGGCTACTGAAGGGGGAGTCGATGACTCAGCCTATAATGGGACACCCAAAGAGGGTGTGAGAGATGGTGTAGGGGGAGATGGTGCAGGGGTGTAGGCAGCTGGTGGCTCAGATGCCGTGGGGAGGGAGACAGATGGATCTTCATCGGTCGCAGTAGTAGATGAAATAGTGTACCGCTTCCTCCTTGGCATTCCTATCATTTAATCAAATAAAATTAAGTTTAGAATATATATTTCAAAAAATTTATGCAGAAAAAAAAATTAAAAATGATAATAGATGCCCAGTACTAACAAACAAAATATATATAACAATGATAATGAATTACTACACAAATGAAATAAGTGGTCATTGAATGAATAAATAACTGTACATACAATCATTTTCCCCTTCAATCATGTCAGTTTCCTGCTCCATTACTTCATCCACTTCATTCATCCTTGCTAGACTAATATTTTCAATATCATGATGGAAAAATAATTCTGCTTCTTTTTGTTGATGAGATTCAATTTCAGAGGTCAAATCTTCCACTTCATCACCCATATCATACAAATGTCTTTGTATTACGTAAGAATCTACACTCCACCCTTCATCCACAACATCATTCATATAATATACCATTTTTGTTTGCGATGATATGATATATGGATCATGCAGTTCATGATCACCAAAATCCATCAAGCGAGAGAAGTTCATAGAAGTAAATTGCAAGGAATCTCTTTTAACACATCTGATAATATCGACCCAATTGAATTTGAATAAAACAATAGAAAAATTCCCATGGTAGTTTAATTCAATAATATCAAGCATTTTTCCATAGTATCCCACTTCAGAAAATGTAAATATACTACTATTATATGTTTTCAAACTCACTTCTCGATCAACTGTACGAAATCTAAATCCATTCACATTGTAAGCGTCGAACTTTCTAACTTGTTTTATAGGACCTCTAGCAAGAAACTTAAAATCTTTTGAAAAATCTACTCGAGTATCGATATTCATGATCTGAAAAAAGAAATATAATTTATTAGATTTACAAAATGTATGTGTCAAACTAATATTCGCATTTATTGCAATATTTATGAACTTACACGTCATGAAAACCATTGTACAAGATCTTTATTCATAGATTTCATTATATCTTTCTCATTTCGTGTTCGGCCTCTCATTCATCTCTTTGTTTGTATCCTCAACTCTTCATTAAATGGATCTGCAATTTCACTATTCAGCAGAACATATCTATGTGCCTGTAATAATTCCAATTCTATCAGTGTCACATTTGAGGTCCTCCTAACTGATCGACCAATAGCATGAAATATTTTTGATTTACGATGTATTTGAGATTGATTCTATGTGTCCTCAACATGTCCAACTCGATTAAATCCTGTCTCAATATCATCCAAGTATCTAGAAAAAAAGGTAAGACACTCCTCAGCCAAATATCTTTCAGCAATAGAGCCTTCTGGTTGAGATTTATTTCTCACGTATGCTTTCAAATGCCCAAGATATCTGTGAAATAAAATAATCATAATTATGCATTTATTTAAATACCAAAAATTGTTTATTTAATTGAAAAACTTATAAATAAAATACCTCTCAATTGGATACATCCATCGATAATGAACGGGGCCTCCTAATTTAGCTTCCTAAAACGCACGGCCGATTGTCGCCTATCGACCGGTCAAAGTTCCGGTGCTCTGCTAATGTGTATAGCAGCACTCGGGTCGAATCCTCGGTGATGATACTTATAAATAGTTGATTGTTTTTAATTGATTGTATTCTGATTGGGGGTTTGTTTGCAGAGCTTTATTGAAATAACTAATTGATTATGATTGATTTAACAAAATGATAATGATTGGGGTGAGTTTATCATTAGGTTAGTTGAGCTTGTGATGTCCTTGAGTTTTGCTTTATATTGTATTTAAATTAACACCCATGTCACAAGTTGACGTTGATTTGAATTCCCAAGTGTTAAGGCTTTAATCCAAGACTTAAATTAACTCAGGGTTCTAATCTTGATCATACCTTTTTTATGGTAGTGTATTTATGGTTCCAATAATCCATGGAAACCACACGTTAAACAAAACAAG
This sequence comes from Viscum album, assembly GCA_963277665.1. Lineage (NCBI taxonomy): Eukaryota > Viridiplantae > Streptophyta > Magnoliopsida > Santalales > Viscaceae > Viscum > Viscum album. The sequence continues at coordinate 1,894,871,434 of OY728165.1, forward strand.
TCATTAATCCATGACATGCTAAGTCCAACATACACAATGTTAATCCAACAAATACTCATCGAGCGAAATATCTCAATCGCTTAACATACCTAAATTAAAACTCACCCCAATGAGAGATTTACTCATCCATTAGGATTGTTTAAAATCTGGGTTTAATTTTTATGGTGACGATTTAAAAAGATTAGAAAAAGTAAGGGACAAGAAAAGAGTAGTGTGCCGAACACACACATGAAAGATTTTGAGAATAAAAAATGGAATTTCGATTGAATGAGGAAGAAAAAGAAGGGAAGACGATTCAACTGAATTTAAACTATTTTAAGACCATTAATATTATAATACAGAAGGTGGAGAAGAATAATAGGTATTGAAGAAGAAACAAGCACTAAAATTTGATTGAAATGAAAACAAAGTTACACAATTACAATGGAAAGCAAAATAAACAAACATGAAAGAGAAGTGGAGGAGAGGTCTCTCTTGTTGAAACAAGATCAAAGCATATCCTCCCAGAACCTTTTCAAGGATCTATTAATGTCAAACCTCCTCCTTAAGTTCTGAAGTGCCAACCACTCTCAAGGAGAGAAGGGGAGAGTATTTATAGCCCAAGGAGTGGACTGTTTACATTCCATCAACACCCCTCCACTTGGCTCGCATATATGGACATCATGATAGCCTAATATCGAGAAATATCATTCTTCAAAGTTGTATATAATAAAGTTTTCCGACTACTCTAAAAATTTGGAGTCATTTTGACTTAAGAAGAAAAAGTTATGGCCGGTTGATTAAACAAAGTAAAACTGTCCATTTCAGTCCAGTCTTTTTGAAGTCCAGAATGTGAAAGGGTTTTTGAATATGAAGATCCCTTCAAATACGAATAGGTTCTTCAACAAAGTCGGCCGCCTATATCTCCTCTTTCACACTGAAAAATATCAGCTCGATTTGATGCATACATAATGAGATATTTCATTCATACTATACTGATTTTAATTCTCGTCTAGAATGGTGGGCTGGACTTCAAAGCTTTATTTGGGCCCCTTGTACTTGGATTTGGGCCTTGAAATTTTTATCCAAGATGAAATGTAGTGTCCCACAAATTATGGTGGAGAGTTAATGTTTTTTGGACTTCTTTATTGAGCCCAGTAAATCCATCTTCAAGGCTGGTCCAATTTGTTCATAGATTCTTTGGTCTTATTGTGTGGTACATATGAACCTTAAAATGGCAGAATTGGCACATGATCCCTTCTAATGAAATGTTCTAAATTGAAATAGGAATCCTAAAAAACAAAAACCATAAAATTTGGATCAGTATAGTAATAGTTATAGATAATACATTAAACTGACTCAAATCTGGATTTATTCAAATAGTGCTCAAAATTATATTTAATATTAAAATATGAATATTACATACAAATTATGAACTTTTCATATAAAATCAGTAAAGGGAGTTAGTAAAATGTAATGAATAAATGAATAACATCAACTCCCCCACACTTAGGATTGTGCATGTCCTCATGTGCAACAAATATAAAAACCATGACAAAATCATTTTCACTCACCAACATATATTAAAATTTTATTTTTTTACCAATCAGGGGAGGTTCAGACCATTCCACTCATCCATATTGAATTCCACCACAAATTGTTACAGAAAGAATGTTCCAAAAATAATTCATTTTTCATGCTCAAAATTAGAAATAGAAAATGTGGGCACTCAAAACTTACTCCACTCAAGATGATAAAATTAATTTATGGAGCTTCACTTATTCACCAACCAAAAGTGAACATCTTAGAGTTTGAAAGAGCTCTCAGCTTCCATTATCCATTCTAAAGTGCACAAGAATCAAGAGGACTTTTTAGGGGTTTTTCTGTGGCTTTGGGACGGTAGGATTATAATGTCCAAAAGGGTGGAAAGAGGGGCTAAAACACTAACATGGATAAAACAATGCACAATTTTTTTGAAACTGAAACATGGAAGAAAATGGAAAAACATTTTTACAAAGGAAAAAATGAAGCATGACACAAAAGTGGAAGAAAATTTGAAGGGGATGAGAAGATGGAATATTTACAAAACACAAATCTTCTCCCAATAATGTAAGTGTTCCTTTTTCTTTTCATTTCTTTTTTTTGTATTTTTTCAAAAGTTGAACTTGAAATAAATCTCACACTAATCACCCAACCCATGTTTGATCTCCTCATGACACTAATTTTAATAGTACTAACAAGATCAAAGTTTGAGGAAGACTGATTTTTGACCTAACCAAGACACAACCCATTCTTTGCATTTTTTTGTTTTTGATTTTTTTTTGATTTTTTTTTGAACACTTTTCAATAATTTTTGTAGAAAAGGACGTAAAGATGAGTCCATTACAACAAAACTCACTAAATTATGACCTCTCCCCCACACTAAAATGGATGCTTGCCCTCAAGCATATGACAACACGTTGAAAATCAAGAAAAGGATATCCAAAATGAAATCCATCCTCCCCACACTTAAATTTCAAGAAATTATGCAATGTAAATCCATGTAGATGTTGGGTGGGACAAGGTATTGGGTTTGTAATGTGGCTATCAAAGAAAAGGTTTATATAGGCTTGAAGTGGCTTTCAAAAGGAGGATTAATATAGGGTAATGGGAGGCTATTTGGCCATTGTGATTCTCATGAGGTTAAAAAAATGACTCTATCATATTAATGCACACCAAAGTAGGAAATTCAGCTCGAAGGTCCACAAAATCAAGACTCACAAATGGGGGTGAAAAACACACATTTTGAAAAGATGGTCATAGGTGACCTTGGCATGAAAGCTAATGATGTTCCTCACGATAGGGGTAAATCATTTCCCAAATCAAAAATTGGGCATTCAACATTTATTGTTCTTGACACAAAATTCTTTATCCAAAGTCATGATGAAAATGCAAAATTTTTGAGATGAAAACATTTATTTCGATTCCCCAAAAAGGTTCGACAAAATTTGAGAATTTAATGGTGAGTAATTATGACTTTTTTTTACCTTTTGTATTTTACTATTTTTTAGTGTTTTTTAGGTTTTTATTTTTGTAAATATACACCCACACAAAAGATAAAGTGAAAAATAAAGGTTTTGATAAAGAAAATGGTTAAAAAAATGAAAGAGAGAGGAATAATAAGAAATTGGTAGAGAGAGGAAAAGATAGAGAGAGTTAAAGGGAAAAAGGTGCCCCTGGTTTGGATTTGGCGGGTCACCTTCTCCATCTAGTGGTAGGTCAGCTAGAGAAGTAGGGGAGCCAGTGGAAGTTGATGTTGTTCCAGGATTGCATGTCCTCTCATGGTGATGCTTTAACCTATGTCCATTAATCGTGAATGTCCTTTTGGAAGAGGGGTCTTGGACTTGCACTGCACCAAATGGGTAAACATTAGTAATAACAAAAGGACCTTCCCAACAAGAATTAAGCTTACCTGGATGAAGACGAAATTGAGAATTGAAGAGCATTACCTTTTCACCTTCATGAAATACTTTTCTCAGGATGTGTCTGTCATGGAGTACCTTAGCCTTCTCTTTGTACAGATTGGAATTCTCATAGGATTCAAGTCGAAGCTCCTCCAGTTCAGCCAATTGCAACAATCTTTCTTCACCAGATTTTTCATAATCAAAATTACAGGTTTTCACAGCCCAAAAAGACTTATGTTGTATTTCAACTGGTAAGTGACATGCTTTACCAAAAACTAGCCTAAAAGGAGACATCCCAATGGGTGTTTTATAGGCAGTTCGATAATCCCAAAGTGCTTCACCAAGTCTTTCAGGCCAGTCTTTTCTGGTGGGTTTTACAATTCTCTCAAGAACTCTTTTCACTTCTCTATTAGAAAGTTCATCCATTCCATTTGTTTGGGGGTGATATTCAGTTGAAGTTTTATGTACAACCCCATTATTTTTCAGAAGAGATTCCATGGTTCTATTACAAAAATGGGTTCCTAAGTCACTGATCAAGGCACGTGGTGTGCCAAATCTTTGGAAGATGTGGGTCTTTAGGAACTCACTAACAGTATGAGCATCATCCTTCCTAGTGGGTTTGGCCTCAAACCACCTTGAAACATAATCGACCACAAGAAGAATGTATGAGAATCCATTGGAAGGGGGAAATGGTCCCATGAAATCGATGCCCCAAACATCGAAGATTTCACAAAATATTAAATGCTTTTGGGGCATTTCATTTCTCTTTGAAATTGTGCCAAACTTTTGGCAAGTGGGACATGATTGAAAAAACTCATGTGAGTCCTTGAAGAGTGAAGTCCAGAAGAATCCAGAGTCTAGGACCTTTCGGGAGGTCCTTTGTGGCCCAAAGTGGCCACCTCCGGGAAGTGAGTGACAGAATTCTAAGATGGAAGAATGCTCATTTTCATCAACACATCTCCTAATTACCATGTCTGTCCCAGTTTTCCAAAGTTTATTTTCTTCCCAAAAATAGTATTTTGAATCACTTTTCAACTTCATTTTTTGTTCTTTTGAAAAAATTTCATGAAAAACACCAGAAACCAAGTAATTTACAATTGGGGCATACCGTGGTATTTTTGGAGTGATAGATGAAAGGTGCTCAGTAGGGAATTCAGGATTGATGATTTCTGAATGAGAAGAATTAGAAATTCTACTCAAGTGATCAGCCATAGGGTTTTCTTTTCCAGGTCTATATTTGATTTCAAGGTCAAACTCTTGGAGCATTAGGATCCATCTTATTAGCCTCGGTTTGGAATCACTTTTCTTGAGTAAGAACTTAATAGCAGAATGGTCTGTGAAGATGATGATTTTGACACCTAAGAGATAGGGCCGAAATTTATCTAAGGCATAAACCACAGCTAAAAGTTCCTTTTCAGTCACAGTGTAGTGAGATTGAGTTTCATCCAATTTTTTTGAGGCACAATTGATGACATGAGGAATTTTTTCTCTTCTTTGACCAAGAACAGCCCCAACAGCTCTATCAGAAGCATCACACATCAATTCAAAAGGTAAGGACCAATCTGGGGGTTGGATTATCGGGGCAGATGTATGAGCAGTTTTGAGTTAAATGAAGGCTCTCTTGAAAACCTCATCAAAATGGAAGGTGACATCATTTTGGAGAAAATGAGTGAGTGGGAGGGAAATACTACTGAAGTTATGGATGAATCTATGATAGAAACCGGCATGAATGAGGAATGAACGGATTTCTCGAACAGAAGTGGGTGGAGGAAGTGATTGGATCACTTCAATTTTGGTAGGATCAACTTCAATACCATCTTTTGAAACTATGTTCCCTAGAACAATCCCATTTGAAACCATGAAGTGACATTTTTAAAAATTTAACACAAGGTTGCACTTGACACACTTTTGGAGGACAAGAGAGAGTGAATTCAAACAAGATTCAAATGACTCACCATAAATAGTGAAGTCATCCATGAAGACTTCCATGCAGTGTTCAATGAATTTAGAAAAGATACTCATCATACACCTCTGGAATGTTGCAGGATCATTACAAAGGCCAAAAGGAATTCTTTTATATGCATATGTTCCAAAGGGGCATGTGAAGGTAGTATTTTCTTGGTCCTGAGGTGATATTGGGATTTGAAAATAGCCGGTGTATCCATCAAGAAAGCAATAGTGTGACTTTCCGGCTAATCTTTCTAGCATTTGATCAAGGAATGGAAGAGGGTAGTGATCTTTTTGTGTTTCAGCATTCAATTTTCAATAATCAATGCATACACGCCATTTGTTCTTCACTCAAGTTGTGACTACCTCCCCATGTTCATTTGTGACAACAGTTATCCCACCATTCTTAGGTACAACTTGAATTGGACCAACCCATTCACTATCAGAAATTGGGTAGATAATACCATCTTGAAGAAGCTTGGTGATCTCTTCCCTAACTACCTCAAGTATGAGTGGATTGAGTCTTCTTTGGGGTTGTCTAACTAGTTTGGATGTCTCCTCCAGATGGATGTGATGCATGCAAAGGGCAGGGTTGATTCCTGGTATGTCATCTAGGGTCCAACCTAAGGCTTTTTTGTTTTCCTCTAACACTTGAACAAGTTTGGACTCCTCGTTTTCAGTAAGTGTGGTAGAGATAATGACAGGATATGAGTGATCATGGAAGAGGAATGCATATTTTAGGTGTGCAGGAAGAGGTTTCAAATCAGTCTCATCTTTCACTTTTGGGTCAGGAATAGAAGAAGGGACTTCAGTTGCTTCAGATTCATTTTCCTTAATACTGTCCAAGGTGGAGTAGTAGAGATCAGAATTGATGTGGAATTCAAGAGAGTTTTAAAGTTCCTCTAGATTGATGGAGTCTATGAATGAAAGGTCCACATCAACTTCACCATTTATGACTTGGTTAATCCTAGTGCAGATTTCACAACATCCTATCTCTTCAGAATAGGATGAACATGATGTAATGGGGTTCAATTGACTCTTAGAAGTGTCCTCGGAAGCATGGATTGAGAATGCAGAGTGATCCTCAGATGGGTATCTCATGGCTTGTAAAATGTTGAATTTGACCAGTTGGTCACCGAATTCCATGGATAAGATGCCAAAATGGACATCAATCTTGGTTCTCACAGTCATGAGGAAGGGTCTTCCAAGAATTAGGGGAGATCAAGAAGAGTTCATCTCACCTTCCATGTCAAGGACATAGAAATAAGCAGGGAAGATAAGATCATTGACTCGGACAAGGACATCCTCAATTATTCCCTCAGGACTAGTTGTGCTTCGATTGGATAACTGAATGACAACACCCATTGGGTGCAAGGGACCTAGACCAAGGTTGGAGAATATGGATTTGGGCATGACATTAATTGAGTATCCTAGGTCTATGAGTGCATCATCAAAGTTGGAACTTCCAATTTGGCATGGAATCGTAAAGGTCCCTGGATCTTTGCACTTTATGGGAATAGACTGTTGGGTGGAATCATTTTCGAAGGTACTAAGTTTCCTATTATGGGTACACAACTCCTTGAGAAACTTGGCATACTTAGGAATTTGTTTTATGGCATCTAAGAGGGGAATGTTGACTTCAACACGTCTAAACATGTCGAGCATTTCAGGATCAGGTTCAAAGGACTTCCTTGGTTTAGAAACAGCTTGTGGAAAAGGAATTGGATTCCTAAGTGGAATGGAAGGAGGTGAGGGAATGGATTCAGGTTCTTTTTCAAGTTTCTTTTTCTTTTCGTTTTCTAGGTCAACATTCAAAGGAGGGTTTGAGGATTTATCTTGAGGAAAAACAATTTGCTTTCCCGATCTAAGTGAAATTTCACTTACATTACCCTTGGGGTTGGGTAATGGTTGAGCTGGGAGTTGGGAAGAATTTTATTGTTGTTGCTGGCTCAGGTGGGATGCAAGTTGACCTATTTTAGTTTCAATGTTTTTAAGGCTAGAACGGGTGAAGGAGGCAAGATCTTCCACTGCACTTTCCCATGGTTGCTTGGAAGAAGAGGCTTGTCCCGGATTGGGATTACCTTGATTTTGGTTCTTGGGAAAGCGATTGTATTGGGTTGGGAATTAGGAAGGCTCATTCGGATAGTGGAATCCAGGAGGAGGATTGTTCCTTTGATGTTGAGGAACAAAAGGATAATATTGATGGAAGTTACCACCACCTTGACCATATTGTAATTGGTTTGGATTTTGAGGAGGGAATTGAGGGGGATGAGAGATGGAATTACCATACCTCAAGCCTGGGTTAAAGGTAGAAGAGAAAGGCTCAGAGTGAGGTTGGTTGAAGTTTCTAACAAACTGACCTGATTGTTGAAGGTTGGGGTTCCGCTGAGCATATGCTGCATTGAGCTCCATTGGTCCAGATGAATCGGATTGATCCTCTTGAAGTTGTGGACATGTGTCTGTTGGATCATCTGGGGAGTTATAGATTCCACAATTCTTGATAGGTCCAGGGAATAGTGACTGTGGAGAAGATGAGGTTGGGGCTTTGGTAGCCACCGCTAGTTGACGCACAAGACCTGTAAGTTCACTCATCCACTCAGTCATCTTGTTAGGCTCTATGGATTGATTATCTTGGGCTTGTTTGACTTGAGCATGTGCTCGAGTATAGAATTGTTGTGTGTTTGCATCCATGTTACTTATGAGACCTCTTGCAGCTGCTGGAGTTTTGTCAACAAGAGCACCGCCACTTGCGGCATCAATGAGGGTTCGCTCCATAGCCAATAACCCCTCATAGAAGTATTGGATCAAGAGCATAGGTTTCCACAAGCTTTTTAAACCTCTCCCAGTACTCATGGAGTGATTCATTTGGGAATTGACGGATAGCACTTATTTCCTTTCAGATGGAAGCGGTACGAGAAGCAGGAAAGAATTTTTCTAGAAAGAGACGCTTCATGTCATTCCATGTAGTTATTGAACCAGGAGGTAGGTATTAGATCCACGACTTAGCAGTTTCAGATAGGGAAAAAGGGAATGCTCAGAGTTTTATTTGTTCTTCAGAAACCCCTTGAGGCTTCATGGTAGAGCATACTACTTGGAACTCTTTAAGGTGAAGATGTGGATCATCACCGGCTAGCCCGTGAAAATGAGGGAGAAGATGAATCAAACCCGATTTGAGTTCGAAGTCAGATTCAATGTTTGGATATTGAATACCAAGAGGTTGGTAATTCATATCAGGGGCAGCGAGTTCTTTTTGGGTTTGTTCCCTAGGATTGGCCATTTCAATTTCAACTGGTTGGATGAGGACTGGTTCTTGAATTATTTGAGTATCTCTTATGTTCCTCCTAAATTGGCGAAGTGTTCGCTCAATTTCAGGGTCAAAAAAATCCGAGGGATTGTTTGGAAGGATACGGGGCATTCAGAGATATTTTGGAAGAAAGAGGGAGATGATTTTTTCTTTGTATTTTTTCAGTTTATGATTTTTATGAGAAGACGGGTTTTTCTTTGTGATTTTTTTTCAATTTTTTTTAAAATTTTGTTTTTTTTTTGTTTTTTTGAAAATAACCAGAAACTAATGAATACTTAAAGCACCATCCCCGGCGACGGAACCATTTGAAATGCACAGCCGATTGTCACCTATCGACCGATCAAAGTTCCGGTGCTCTGCTAATGTGTATAGCAGCACTCGGGTCGAATCCTCGGCGATGATACTTCTAAATAGTTGATTGTTTTTAATTGATTGTATTATGATTGGAGGTTTGTTTGCAGAGCTTAATTGAAATGACTAATTGATTATGATTGATTTAACAAAATCATAATGATTGGGGTGAGTTTATCATTAGGTTAGTCGAGCTTGTGATGTCCTTGAGCTTTGCTTTATATTGCATTTAAATTAACACTCATGTCACAAGTTGACGTTGATTTTGAATTCCCAAGTGTTAAGGCTTTAATCCAAGCCTTAAATTAACTTAGGGTTCTAATCTTGATCATATCTTTTTTATGTTAGTGTATTTATGGTTCCAATAATCCATGGAAACCACACATTAAACAAAACAAGTCATTAATCCATGACATGCTAAGTCCAACATACACAATGTTAATTCAACGAATACTCATCGAGCGAAAGCTCTCAATCGCTTAACATACCTAAATTAAAACTCACCCCAATGAGAGATTTACTCAGCCATTAGGATTTTTTAAAATCTGAGTTTAATTTTTATGGTGACGATTTAAAAAGATTATAAAAATAAAGGGACAAGAAAAGAGTAGTGTGCCGAACACACACACGAAAGATTTTGAGAATCAAAAATGGAATTTCGATTGAATGAGGAAGAAAAAGAAGGGAAGGGGATTCAACTGAATTTAAACTATTTTAAGACCATTAATATTATAATACAGAAGGTGGAGAAGAATAATAGGTATTGAAGAAGAAACAAGCACTAAAATTTGATTGAAATGAAAACAAAGTTACACAATTACAATGGAAAGAAAACATAAACAAACATGAAAGAGAAGTGGAGGAGAGGTCTCTCTTGTTGAAAAAAGATCAAAGCATATCCTCCCAGAACCTTTTCAAGGATCTAGTAATGACAAACCTCCTCCTTAAGTGCTGAAGTTCCAACCCCTCTCAAGGAGAGAAGGGGAGAGTATTTATAGCCCAAGGAGTGGATTGTTTACATTCCAGCAATACCCCTCCACTTGGCTCGCAGATATGGACATCATGACAGCCGAATCTCGAGAAATCTCTTTCTTAAAAGTTGTATATAATAAAGTTGGCCGACTACTCTCAAAATTTTGAGTCATTTGGACTTAAGGAGAAAAAGTTATGGCCGGTTGATTAAACAAAGTAAAACTATCCCTTTCAATCCAGTCTTTTTGAAGTCCAGAATGTGAAAGGGTTTTTGAATATGAATATTCCTTCAAATACGAATGGGTTCTTCAAAAATGTCGGCCGCCTATATCTCCTCTTTCACACTGCAAAATATCAGCTCTATGTGATGCTTACATCATGAGATATGTCATGCATACTATACTGATTTTAATTCTCGTCCAGAATGGTGGGCTGGACTTCAAAGCTTTATTTGGGCCCCTTGTACTTGGATTTGGGACTTTAAATTTTTATCCAAGATGACATTTAGTGTCCCCCAAATTATGGTGGAGAGTTAATGTTTTCTGGACTTCTGTATTGAGCCCAGTAAATCAATCTTCAAGTCTGGTCCAGTTTGTTCACAGATTCTTTGGTCTTATTGTGTGGTACATATGAACCTTCAAATGGAATAATTGGAACATGATCCCTTATAATGAAATGTTCTAAATTGAAATAGGAATCCTAAAAAACAAAAACCATGAAATTTGGATCAGTATAGTAATAGTTATAGATAATACATTAAACTGACTCAAATCTGGATTTATTCAAATAGTGCTCAAAATTATATTTAATATTAAAATATGAATATTACACACAAATTATGCACTTTTCATATAAAATCAGTAAAGGGAGTTAGTAAAATGTAATTAATAAATTAATAACATCACTTACTCAACCAAATTCATAGTTAAATGCATCGTGATAGTAAAAAACGATGGAGGAAAGATCATCTCCATTGCACAAAGGGTCAATACAAACCTCTCCTGGAGGTTGTAAAGATGAAATGGATGTAGATATTTCTCACATAATTTCCTGAAAAATGTGCATAATTGGAGTACAACAACAATAAATTTTTTAGGTAATAATGTACGCAATTCCAATGGTAGTAACTGTTGTAACAAAATATGTGAATCGTGACTTTTCAATCCATGTAACTTATGATTCTTCAAGTCAACACACCTCGAGATTTTACTCGAATACCCATCAGATACCTTCACATTATTTAAAATTCGAAGGAATGTATCTTTATCCCTATTTTTCATTGCAAAAATTGTCAGAGCATACTTTTCATTCTCATCTGGCCAGAGATCATGTTTTATGTTCATTACTTGTAAGTCTTTTCAAGTATTGAGATGATCCTTCAACTTTCCATGCTCATTAAGTAATGTGAAAATCAAATTGTCACAGACATTCTTCTCAATATGCATCACATCAAGATTATTTTTCAACAAATTAAATTCCCAATACAGAAGTTTGAAGAATATACTTTTTTTCTTCCATTGTTGCGTTCTGATTTCACTTGATGATGTACTTCAGACCCATTTTCCGCTATCATTCAAATGATGAACCTTCCCAAATTCTGTTTCAAAATTTTCAAGTTGTGACAATATTTCAGAACCAGTTAACAACTTTGGAGGTGGTCTATGATCAATGAAACCATTAAATTTTGATATGTTCAGCCGAAATCTATGAGATGCATCAAGAAATCTTTGATGGCACAAGAAGCACCATTTTCGACTATGAGGTAGCCATTTGGGATCAAAATAAAAGTTACAAATGGGACAAGACAAAACCGTGTAAGTGTTCCAACCCGATAAATTCCTAATCCTAGGGAAGTCTCTAATGGTCCATATTAAAGCATCATCCATTTTGAACATTGTTTTAGAAGAAGCATCAAATGTCTCAACACCATTGCTCCATAAATCCTACAATTAGTCAATCAAAGGCTGCAAGTATACATCAATATCATTTCCATGCATTTTTTCCCATGAATAATCATCAAAATTATTAAAGATGTTTGTTGCATACACATCCACGGAGGTAGATTGTAAGGGATCAAAACAACTGGCCAAATGCTATAACTGGTACTCAAAGTCCCAAATGGGTTGAATCCATCAGCAGCCAATCCCAATCGAACATTCCTAGGATCAGCTGAGAAATATGGATGTAATAAATCAAATGTATTCCACTATTGTGAATCTCGTGGATCTCTCATTAAACCCGCATTGTTATTATCTACAGAATGCCACTTCATGTGTTCGGCGGTTTTCGATGACATGAATAATCTTTGCAATCGAGGATTCAAAGGAAAGTAACACAAAACCTTTGCAGGCATATTCCTTTTCTTCTTCTCCATGAAATTATGTTGATTCATACTTCCAAAATCACCCTTTGACTTCCATCTAGAAGAAGAACATTTTTTTCAATTCTGTCTACTTGAATCCTCTCCCCAATAAAGCATACAATCATTGGGACACACATGTATTTTTGTATAATTCAGACCAAGCATGTTAACAACTTTTTTCATATCATAAAAAGACTCAGAGATTTTTTCTTTAGGAAATGTATCATGAATCAATTCCAATATCATGTACATTGCCTTATTTGTAATTCCACATAGACATTTGATATGGTACAACTTCATAAGAAAATAAAGCTTTGAATATTTCAAACACCCACTATACAACTCTTGATTTCCATCGTCAACTAAATCATGAAACACATTTTCCTCAGTGAAGTTTTCTCTTACATTTGGCTCTAAAGAATCAAGAGGAGGATCCAATGATATGTTACAATCATGAACTGGTTGTGTTACAGTCTCAAAAAACATCACTTGTCATGTTGCAATTTGTAGCACCCTCATCTGGTTGTTCTGTTATGTTTTTATTTTGATAGTGGTGTCTTGCAGTGCCGAATGCATCATTTATGATGTTTTGCATTTCATTTTCCATTGTCAATGAAGTTGGGACCTCATTCTATGGATTAACATCAGTGCTCAATCTTTATGTAACGTTCGATTCTCAATTCCAAATCCAACACAAATATTGACTAGGGAATTGCTTCAGTATTAAATGTTCATAAACTTCATCTCTCTTCAACCATCTTCTAAATTTACATTTAGTACATGGACATATTATTATCCCTTCAATGGATCGATTAGAAATTTCAAAATCTAAAAACTCTTTCAAACCCTTAACATACTGAGGTGCATTCCTCAGTAATGTAATCCAGCTTTTATCCATGTATATCACAATGTGCCTACACAATATTAAAAAAAAATTAAAAAACATAATTAATACTAAATAGAGAAATAGATTCATATATATGATAGTATAAGATTACAGAAACATAATATAATAAATATGATCCATTGATCATAAAGTAGGCATAATATAATTATACTTATTTGAGGAGAATATTCTCAAGTTTATGTGCTATGGTGTAGTGAAATCCATACTTTTTTTGATGTGCTCTCACGAGGAACTGCACATGTTGGAAAGAGAGTAGGATATTATGGTGCTAGGTATGTTTTAATGCATGACCATGTTGTGGAGAATCCATATAAATTCCAAATTTCTAGAAGAAGAGTGGTAATTACCAAATTTCTAGAAAAAGAGTGCTAATTACCAAAAATTCAAAAATGCTTAAGCAGATTTTGAGCCTGAATCAAATTTTCATACTGACCATTTTGCATACCATTTTCCTACTTCATAGCAACAAGAACACCCTCCAAATTCGATTTTAGGCAGAAGTTAGCACCACCATGAATGAGTATATTTATGCTACTCCATATTTCATTAGTAATTTCATTACAGTCCACCATAAAAATAATTGATCAATATCTTTCCTATGTTTATTGTAGATGACACACTTTGATCAATGTATAATACTGACACCCTATAAATAATCATTATTGGGTGACTTAGTGTGCATGATCCTTTAAGTGAGGGAGAATATTTAGGGAATAATTCATCCCTTGTTAATAATCCTAGCCCATCTAACTGAATATCCCTGTATATCCTCATGGTATAAGGCCTTTGAGGAGAGCCTTGCATTTGGTGAAAATTTCAAAACAATTATATCATCACAATTAATTAAGTTTTAGTTCATTACCAATTCCTTAATTTCTCCACGAAGATTCATAATAAGGTTAGTATGGGTAAGGTTGAAGTTTTAGTTCACAATTTCAACTTAGAAACTAGAGCCAGGCCTTAGATTTGGATGAATTCATTGTTTGTTCCTTGAAGTGGCAAGAACCATGTGAGGGATGGTAGTTTTGAGGCATGATAAGTGGTGGTGTTCATGGAAATTCATGATGAAATAACTTGGGATATTAGGTTTTGAGGTTATACGAACCTTGTGTGGATTTAATTCTTAGACCTCTCTTTTGTGTATTCACATAGAAAAGAGTGGTGGTGTGACTTGAGGGTGATTTGGATCATATACGTGTTAGTGCTCATGAGTAGAGAATTATGGTTAAATGGGACGATTGAGGATCTGACCATGGAGTTGAACTAAGAGTCAGATTTAGACTTCGGTGTGGGCATTGAACATTTTTGTTATTCCTTGAGTTTTAAGGCATCATGGTCAGGATATGATAGCGCATTGGTGGGTGGGATTGAGTGCCTTTGGTATAATTCATCTAGAGAAGGACTTACTAGTGTTGTTGCATAAAAATTGATGTGGTAAGGTGGAGACCACATCAGAAATGTCGTTCAAGATGCGACTAATGTGGTTTTGGAATCAAACTAGTGTATTTGAAGAATGGTTTATGTGTTTGGGCTTGGTGTTTGGAGTTTCATAGTAGAATCATGTTGGGAATTTGGAGATGAAATGTGGGGTGTTGGTACTATCCTCCAGGACAACATAATAAGATAATCAAAATCACATAGGTGGAAATAGATCCCAGAAGGAATTCTCTCTAAACATTATATTTGGGAACTTGGAAGAATTATATTTATAAAAACCACTACAATAAGTTATAATGAATTCAATACCATTCACTTCAACACACAAAAAAAAATTATGAAAAGTAAAGTAAATGATAGTACGAAAGAACACTTCAGTTTTATGTTGTTTGGATTGAAATTCTGGCTTCTAAGGGAGAAACACTACAATATTCCATTTTACCGAAAAGGAAATATTACAACTTGTGAGTAACAATCCATGACCTGAGGTATTACTTAGGCATCCCTATAAAGTCACTAGAGTCTCATATGGTAGTAGGGGATTCCATGCAAATGTATTAAAAGTATAAGGGATTCCATGACCACATATCACAAGTATGAGGTACTCCATACCTTAGTAATACTATAATTAGGGATGTGATTACCATGTATTACAAGTATAAGGGATTAAATGACTAATTATTCTAAGTATTAGGGACACCATGCTCAGGTGTCACAAGTATAAGGGACACAATGCCCGAGTACCACACATATAAGGGATGCTATGATTGAGTAACACATGTTTGATGGACTCCATGATCGAGTATCAAAATTATAAGGAACTCCATACCTAAGTGTCATAATTCATTATAGTCAAGTAGGCCTTATAATCTATCAGCATTATAGTTTAACAAGGGAGTATCCTTTTTTATGTAGAAACAGGTGATATGGTCTCAGGACACCCTTCTGATCAAATTCATTATAGTCATTACAGTTAAGATTCAAGAAAAAACCACATAGAATGTGGCTTGGTCACCTAAGAATACAAAATACCTAGGGAGATTCCAATTAAACACCTTAAGTTGTTGAAATAGTCAACAGGGATTAAACATAAATAATAACAAAGTGATAATAATTTTTTCTATCAAGGATAACATATTAAACATGGGTTATGTGTATGTTTAATGAATCGAATGGAAAATCAACCATGAATCTTCATAATTCATAATATAAGGAGACAAGAATTGAGGTAAAATTGCTATAATTCAAACCTTAGGGTTTGTATAGGTCATCGGGGTCACGACGGGCCAGGAGAAGAGGGGTCACCGGGGTCGCGGGGTCGCGTGGGGTCGTGAGGGGCTGGGGTCACCGGTGTCGTAGGTTCGTCGGGGTCGCGGGGGGCCGGGGTCGCGAGGGAAGCGGGGGGGTGGGGGAAACGGGGTCGCGGGGTGAGAAGGGGGTCAGGGTGGGGGTTAAGGGTCGGTAGTGTAAAAAAAATATTGTTTCACGGCGATTTATTATAAACCACCGCGAAACCATTTTAAAAAAGGGTTTAGCGGCTGATCCCAAAACCACCACTAAAAAACCGCCGCTAAAGTCAATTTCTGTTGTAGTGATACCGCCTTGCCTTACCCCAAATAGTTGGAGTGGGTATATGACGTCTTCCACATGTCGCAACAGAGGAGATATGTGTGTGTTCCTACACACATCATCAACTGAAGAAATCCTTATGAGGGTGGACCATCCCTTTAGTCCACATTCTTTGGTAACATGGAAACATTCAAGTTTCCATAGGAGCGGGAGAGCTAAGTGCGAGCTTGATATCCTGAGTTGTTTCTCTAGTTTTG
This sequence comes from Viscum album, assembly GCA_963277665.1. NCBI lineage: Eukaryota > Viridiplantae > Streptophyta > Magnoliopsida > Santalales > Viscaceae > Viscum > Viscum album. The sequence continues at coordinate 1,894,887,962 of OY728165.1, forward strand.
CTTTTTAAGGACGAAAATCTTGAAGGAGGGAATAATTTAAAGACTTGGTTTTTTCCTAATAAGACTTTGAAATATTTCTAAGAATATTTCTAGAGCTGGGCGCTAAGACGTCATGCAATTCTGAGACCCAGTGTGTCTGGAATTAATTTTACAAAATATTAAGTGTTTTTATACTACACACATGTCGGAAACGGGATATCTCTTAAAATATTGATCAAATCGGAAATACGAGACCATGGTTGGGTCTGTAATGTAGTGTTTCCCCTAGGTGTGACATAAAATGAGTCGGCGCAGGACGTTTAGACCCCTCGCTCATTGGCAGAAAGTTAAATGGATAAATTAAATTATTAATATACTCTCTTTTTTTGACTGAGCACACACACACACACACATATATATATATATATATCCTATTTCTAGTGCCCACTTCTTGGGTTTTGGCTACTCCCCTTCTAGGAGAGGTGAAGACACGTGGGGTATGTGATGCACGCCTGTCGTAGGGTGTGACAAAAGCAATTTAATTTTCCTAGTGCAGCATAGAGGCTGACCAGGGTCGTCTCACTTGAGGAGCATTTTCAGTTGGTTCACTCACTTAATCTAATTCACCAAAATTACTTCTTTTTGTTCTTTTATATTTTATGAAATAAATGGTATTTAATAAAATAAATGAAATTCATAATTTAGAAGAAACTAAAATTTAATTCTAAATTACCATGAAATGCTAAACAGAATGGAATTATGGAAGAAAGGAAGTTCTCCCGAGAGAATTTTCAGGGATCACCTTCATTGGCCAGTTTCAAATATTCTTAGTGTAAAGAATCCATCGTATGTGTGCACACCTTATTCTACACCGGTTATGAATGAAAAGTCTAATTAGCGATCGCTAAGCACACCCTCCATCCACCTCCTCAATTGAGGGAAAATGGTTGTAGATTTAGAAGTTAATCTTTAGACAACCACAGTGAGGATTACACCCACTATAAATTATCCTTAGAATTAACTCAAAGAATATTAAAAACATGATCTTGGGTTCAAGAACCTGATTACTCCCTCAAGATATTCCTCGTATTAGTTACTCATGATCATGAGTATTATAGTTCATAATGGTAAGATGAGAGGAAGAAAAAAGGGTGAATCAGTGGACACAAAAATAAAAACAATGCATGAATTTATTAGAAATATAAATTACAATTGAAAACTAAAAATAAAGAAAATAAAATAAATTAAAAATAAAGGGGGAAGATTTTTGGCCAGACTCCCTCGGTGGAGATATCCTCCTTGGTGCCTTGAAGGAATGGATGGAGAATTGGATGCTTTGGTAAGGAGGTGAGGGCCTCCTTTTATAGGCATAATTCGACCACCAAAAGTTGTCACATTGTAGACCCCATAAATTACCTCTTCACGTGTTCCACCCTTCATTAATGTTGTTTATAAATATCTTTTCCATCTCTCCTCAAAATTTCAGCTAATTTGGAAACTGGATGAAGGAGTTATGAATTTTTAATTCTCGCTTTCTATTTCTGGACGAAGCTTCCAGGATGGTTCCTCCAAAAGTATGTCGATTAATAACCACCTTAATGACTTCCAAACTTCCCCAAATTTTATTTATGGTCTTTTATAGATGTCATAGTCCCATAAAAGGTGGAAAAAACTCATTTGTATGTGTTTAGGCCGAGTTTGGGTTCTGTTACATTGGTGGTTTCCACGCTGTCCTCCGGGAAAAAATGTCCAACTTAAATGAATTTTTAGGCCCTCTAGATTGCTGAATCACCTCCTGGTCCAGAAGACAAAAATGAAAGAAATAAAATAAGTATTCTAAAAAAATTTGAATCAGAAAAATTGGAATTATATATTTCATACCCTTGATGTAAAAATCTGTCAAAATCCAGAATTAGTCATTTTTCACATTTATGCTCAAAATAACACTAAAACCTAAAAACGTGACAACTACCCATCCAATAACACTATAGTGGTATTATAAACAATTATTTATAGTATAAAATATATGAAAATGTGAGATTCATCACTCCCCCACACTTAAACATTGCACTCCTGGGCAATCATCTTACATCCAAATCAATTTCCACACAACAATTAAAAATGAGAAAATATCAATGATCTTATCCAAAATAGAATTCCATCATGTATCATATATGAAAAACAAACCTCTATAATTTTCATTTAAATAATTAAAATTTATTCAACCTCATAAATCAATCCATGGCCCATTCACAACCTACCTCACATTGAATTTTATGTCACTCTTCACTCAAGAGAAATTGAATCTAGAGTTATACTCATACTTGAAAATCGCATGTATCACCATAGGTTTGTGAAAATTCTCATTTCTCCATAGTGTGAAACATGAAAATAAATTTAATCATGAGGGATTTAATTAATGGTTCAAATGATTCTGTGTCTTAGGGTTGGTGGGAAAATGATTGAAAAATGTTCCAGGCTAGAAAGAGGAGGTTGGACTTTGAAGTACAATGCATGATTAAATCAAGTGAAAACACAGGAAATTCCTCACTCAATTCCACTTGAAAATGTGAAAAACAACACCACCCCCTTTTAATGATATGGGACATGAGCCAAGAAGTTATTATAATGAATGATATTATCTAAGTTCTCCTTTTTTTCAAATCTTCAGAAAGGCACAACTTTATTTTCTTTTTCTTTTTTTCATGGAGGATGAGCTGAAAATTGAATACAATGAATTAATGAAAATTCATGCCCTTGATTTTTGAGAGGGAAATGAGTCATAAAATAATGTAAAATGAGGAATTAAATCTCATCTCCATTTTATTCAATTTTTTTAAGGAGAAATAGATGAAACAAATAAAGCACAATGAAATGATGACACATACCCAATTCTCTTATTATCTGCTGCCCAAAGTATTGACACACTCCTCGCATCACCCATAAATGATACACATCCCAATGAATGCACATGAAAGGCCCTTCCCCCACACTCAAACTTTAAATATCCATGCAAAAATACTAAAAGTGTAGGTAGGTAAGGAAAAATTGGCTTGTAATGTGGATTAAACCTATAAGGCAATTCATGGCATCTAAGGGCTTACGGAGGATAAATGTAAAGGTGGGTCTTAGGATAAAATGTGGCTAGCCAAAGTGATGCCTCAATCATTTCAAATTCATTCCATGAAATCCAAAGCTTCTAAAGAGAATATTCAAAAATTCTAGTTCTCACACAATATTCAAGTTTCCCTCAAGAAAGTGTGGGTATTAGGAAGAATATGTAAAAGTGGTTTAGAATACCTCACAGGATTGGAAAAATATTTTGAGTCAGTGTTTCATGGTCATGGATTTCAAAAATCAGTCAAACTTATAAAAATGATTGATAATCCAATTCAAGAAAAATGTTTTCTCATCAACAATAATTTAAAATCCATTATTTCAAAAATCATTTCAACTCTTTCAAAATAAATTGATGTGTGAAAAGTGATAAGAATATTCATTAAAGCTCAAAAATCCTAAAAATATAATAAAAAAATGAAAAGCACACAAGAAGAACTAAGCAGGTTGACACTCCCCCACACTTAAATTTAAATACCCCTTATTTCAACTCAACAAAATATAAATATAAAGGTAGAAAATCAAAGGGAAGGAAAGATACAACTTGACATTATTTTAGAGGTGGATGCCTTGAGTTAAGATCATAGAAGCAACCACTTTAAAACTAAAAGAAAGTAATGAAAATACATAAGAAAAATAAATAGAAATAATTAGAAAGGGAAAAGAAAAGAGATAATGCTTGGTTTAGACCCCCAAGTGGGTGCTAGGTTTTTACTGCTCCTGGTCAGGCAGTTTTAGTAGATTATCCCCAATCAGAAGGTGGGTGTGGTTTCTTTGAGATGAACCACCACATATGATTTTTTCCCAATTTCCATGATTAAACACTGATATTAGAGAACCCCAAATAAGATAAGAATGTTCCCAACCCCTGAGAAATAATAAATGAGAAATTTGAGGTTCGAAGTAGGAGGGAATAAAAGATAAGGGTGCTCTATGATAACTTCGGTGGTGTCCTCCTCCATATGGTATGAAAATTTTTGTTGAGGAGGTAGTCGCACCACCATCTTATCCATCTCTTCTTCCCTAATCACCACCACTTGAGTGGTCTCTTCTTTAACATCCATAGTCTGCTCTATTTGTGTTGTATCAGAAATTTCAAAGGAAGAGATGTCAGAAAACAATTTAGCTTAAATAAGATTAAAACATGAAGAATTAATAAATAAATATTCCCTTTAAAGTAATTTGACTTGGTAATTGATCTCTTCAGGCATGACCATTTGAAACTCAATCTCAGCAGGTGTGACTTATTCCTTATCTTTCAAAGCAAGAGAGAGGTATAAAGTGTCTGATGTTTCATTATCAAGTATGAGAAGATCATGTTTCAATTTATATTCAACAAAGTTATTCCAAGATTATTCCAAAAAATGTTGACCTCCCATCAGTGTGTTAGTTGGAATGTATACTTATGGGACCTCCTAGAGCAATGGTTGAGTGCGAGATGATGTGATTATTTCTTTTAGTAGATCTTTCTCACCCGCCTCAGGTTCTTTAACATAAAAAATTATTGGTGAAATCAATTCCACCACTCGTTCTGGTTCAGGTTCTGGCTCAGGTTCGGAGTGCTCTTGGTATGTGCGTACATATTCAGCAATCCATTCTATTTGGCTCTCCAGTTTTTGAACTTTATCACTAATCCTATGAAATTGAGCATCAAGTTCATTGCAAACATTTTCTGGAACCTGAGATTGTTCAGTACATGAATAAAAATTTGAATTGAAAGACATCATGAACAAAGAAGATTTTTTTTTAGTTTTTGAAATTTATGATTTTTTTGGTTGTTTTTTTAATGAAAGAAAAATTATTTACACGATGCGAATAAAAAATAGTGAATGAAAACCACTAGGCTCCCCGGAAACGTTTCCAATTTTGATGCACGCCTGTCGTAGGGCATGGCAAAAGAAATTTAATTTTCCTAGTGCAGCATAGAGGCTGACCAGGGTCGTCTCACTTGAGAACGTTTTCAGTTGGTTCACTCACTTAATCTAATTCACCAAAATTACTTATTTTTTTTCTTTTATATTTTATGAAATAAATGTAATTTAATAAAATAAATGAAATTCATAATTTAGAAGAAACTAAAATTTAATTCTAAATTACCATGAAATGCTAAACAGAATGGAATTATGGAAGAAAGGAAGTTCTCCCGAGAGAATTTTCAGGGAGCACCTTCATTGGCCAGTTTCAAATATTCTTAGTGTACACACTCCATCGTATGTGTGCACAAATTATTCTACACCGGTTATTAATGAAAAGTCTACTTAGAGATCGCCAAGCACACCCTCCATCCACCTCCTCAATTGAGGGAAAATGGTTGTAGATTTAGAAGTTAATCTTTAGACAACCACAGTGAGGATTACACCAACTATAAATTATCCTTATAATTAACTCAAAGAATATTAAAAACATGGTCTTGGGTTCAAGAACCTGATTAATCCCTCGGTATATTCCTCATATTAGTTACTCATGATCATGAGTATTATAGTTCACAATGGTAAGATGAGAGGAAGAAAAGAGGGTGAATTGGTGGACACAAAAATAAAAACAATGCATGAATTTATTAGAAATCTAAATTACAATTGAAAACTAAAAATAGATAAAATAAAATAAATTAAAAAGAAAGGGGGAAGATTTGCGGCCGGCCTCCCTCGGTGGAGATCTCCTCCTTGGTACCTTGAAGGAATGGATGGAGAATGGGATGCTTTGAGAAGGAGGTGAGGGCCTCCTTTTATAGGCAGAATTCGACCACCAAAAGTTGTCGCATTGTAGACCCCATAAATTACCCTTTCACGCATTCCAACATTCATTAATGTTATTCATAAATATCTTGTACGTCTCTCCTCAAAATTTCATCTAATTTGGAAACCGGATGAAGGAGTTATGAATTTTTAAATCTCTCTTTCTGTTTCTGGACGAAGATTCCAGGATGGTTCCTCCAAAAGTATGTCGATTAATTACCACCTTAATGACTTAAAAACTTCCCCAAATTTCATTTATGGTCTTTTATAGATGTCCTAGTCCCATACCAGGTGGAAACACCTCATTTGGATGTGTTTAGGCCGCGTTTGGGTTCCGTTACATTGGTGGTTTCCACGCTGTCCGCCGGGAAAAATGTCCAACTTAAATGAATTTTTAGGCCCTCTAGATTGTCGAATCACCTCCTAATCCAGAAGAAAAAAATTAAAGAAATAAAATAAATATTCTAAAAAAATTTAAATCAGAAAATTTGGAATTATATATTTCAGTAAATGACCAAAATACCCTTGATGTAAAAATCTGTAAAAAATCCAGAATTAAACATTTTTCACATTTATGATCAAAATAACACTAAAACCTAAAAACATGACAAATACCCATCCAATAACACTATATTGGGATTATAAACAATTATTTATAGTATAAAATATATGAAAATGTGAGCTTCATCATTATGCCACGTGCTTTCCGTGTCTAGTTTGTCGTGGTTGGACGAGTCCACTCTCCTACTATAGGCAGCGAAGATTCAACGGGGAGTTCATCTCCTCAGCATTTTGAGCTCCTTGTGTTTGGATGAGTCTAATTTAACTCTCTTATTACGTTGATCTGTACTCTTTCCATTCACTATTGTTGTGCCTTGTTCTCTCTTACTTCTTCCCTCTTTAGTACCTCTCTTGCTGCTCCCTCGAGCCTTTGGGGAATCCTACTGAGTATTCTTATACTCACACCTCCTTGGGTTTTTCCCGCATTTAGTGTGCCCTTGAAGATGACGGAAAGGTTGATCGTGATATCAGATAAGCTTAGGGATACATTATTCTTGGACCAAATGATGTGTTCTTAGCTTGGGATTCAGGAGTGGGACTCTCCTAGTTGTTTTACTTTTTCACATGATGTCGGGTTGTGGCACTTTTCTAGTTGGGTGTGCATTTTGCCCCTTTCCCTTTCAACTTTAATTTTCTTGTAATTGTACTATTTAGAGGTTGATGCATATATGTTTGTTTTCCCTTTTATAGAAGTTTTGTATCTTTCTTTCTTTTCCTATGCACTTTTTCATTGAGTTAGCTGCGTGTGTGTGTACAGTTTCTTAGGCAAAGGCCTCCCCTAGTTTGTTGTGCCTTCGATGCTAATCGCCAGCCTCTGGCCTATGGAGGTGGGCTTGGGGTAGTTGCAGCATGAGCCCCGGTATGGGTCGAGTCATGATAATCTCGTTCTGAGAATGTATACCTTAGGGATGAGCTATTTTAAGGTGGGGAGACTGTAACATCCTGATTTTTTGTGCGGGTCAAAATTCGCAACCTTTTAAACTTTTGAGTTTGGTGGTCAGTCCAACTCTTCTCTTGATATTCAGACCAATTATGAGAGTTTGGTTTCCCCAAGGACTTTTTTTGGATAGTTTTTAAGTCTATTCAAGTTCCCTAGGGTTTCATATGATTTTTGGGCATGTTAGGCTCGAAAACTCGGTTTTAGGAAAGCACAGATAGGGGCGCACTGTTTGGTCAAACTGTAAGGCCTATAAGGGGAAATTGTGTGGCCCACTAATTCAATGTACATGGTTTTCAAACCATGTGGGTGGGGGTGCAAGACCGTGTGTTATGTCTATAGTTTTTGATAGAGGTGATGTGCACAGGCTACACATGGTTCAACAAATTGTGTGCCTAGTCGTGTGAGGTGTAGTGCTTGGATAGTGAGCCATGCACGGTTGGTGCACGATTGGTCAAACCATGTGGTCAAACCACGTGGTTAATTTATTGAGGTGAAATGAATTTTCTTATACTCCATCCTTTTTAGTTTTTTCTTCCTCCTCCTTCTCACTTTCACATGCATAATAGTAGGGGAGCTCCAATTTCTCATCCCCTAGGCTTTGGCTTTCCTACTTCGTTTGAGATCCAAATTAAATGTCGTTGGTCTTGTTGGAAGCATATCAATAAGGATTTGAATCTTCTTTACTATCTTATCCTTTTATCTGACCATACAGAGTGCTAAATCTATGTGATATCTTGTTCTTTATTTTCAGGGGGCTTGTCTAAATCTCTGATTTCTCTCATTTCGGCTCGAGTTAGAGGCTGATATCAGACGAGTGAGCACCTATGAGTAAAAGGTAGGTGGTGCCTAGATTTTCCTTAATTTTATAGGTATTTCGGGGTGTATACCTAAATGTTCACATTGGGTTGACCGAGTGGGACCCCTAATTAATTAATGTTTGTCTCTAAATTATTAAATTTATATTATGGGATGTTGTTGGACATGCCCTAGTTTATCTATATATGTTAAGCCGAGTAAGGAGATTTTGACCAAATGGGTGGGATAGGATGGTTGTGGGAATTAAATTAATTAAATTTTATATACTGATTGAAATAGTTTTATGCGAACGTGACGGGCATGGATCGAGGCTTGAGGTGGTGTTGATCATCGAGATTGAGGCGACACAGTTTGTAAGGTTAAGATTGGTCGGTTATACATGGGGTGATGATGATCACTAGGCTAAGATGAAATGGTTCATCAGGATTGAGGCAAAAATGTCGTCAAGATGATGTCATGGATCTCGAGATTTGGGATGGTGCTGACCATCAGGATTTAGCAACGTGGTCACAGGGGCACGAGGTGTCGAATGATGTGGATTAAGTATGTTTGTGATTTATGCTCACTCTTGTTGGTCGACGTGTTGTTGGAGTCATGTGAACATAGATAAGACTTTGTTGAGGTGGTGTTGACCACTTTTTGTGGGTGGAGGCCTCTGTAAATATTACAATTTAGGGGATAGTATTGACTATCAATTATGTTTGAGGTTCTCACTATAGAAATCCATGGTGAATAGTGATGGACAATCAAGTGATGGTGTTGAGACTGTCAATTGGGGGATGAGGCTCACTGTTATACACGAGGCTAATGGGATGAGATTATTAGTGAATGGGTATCATCGTGCCTTGGGACGTCAGTCTATTGAGCTGATAGTGATAATTTATATATTGGAGGACATATATATCTATTCCTCGGGATGTCGGTTGTTAAGCCGAAAGTGATTTTATGAGAAGAGTCCTGAGGGAACTGGGACTTATTGATGGGCATGCTGATAGGATTTCAGTTACTTGTTTGGTAGCACTTGAGGTTTTAGATGGCACGAGGTTCCGGTGATATATTAATGGGAGGTTCTCGAGGGCTCTCTAGGTATGTTATTATTCTGGGGATTCCTAGAAACTAAGACATGGGACCCCGCCACTACAAATATATATATACAAACATGTATTGTATTCCATGTATATATTTGGTTTTAGGGCGCCAACCCCAACACCTAGTGGGTTCCTTCTTCAATATTTAATGTGAAAATTGACCCGACATAATAAATAATTAGTGAATTATATATATATTACTTATCATTTTATGCAAAAAAATAATCAAGCAAAACATTTAATCTAATAAAACCCCCACTGCATGTCATCCACCATTATTTTCATCACCAACATTTATATTACTAATAATTGTATCACTGTAACATTATCCACATCTCTAATAATGGATTAACTATAGCCACAACAATCAATCATCATTGTAGTTATAATAATGAAAACTACATATTAGAACCATGAAACTATAAAAACAATAAATATATAATGGCGTGACACCACCACCACCAATAATAATCATACCTTTGTTGGGAATACAATATCCCTCCACATCACGTCATCTTAAAGGAATGAAACGCCCCCTTGAAAAATCATCCTCAAGGAATAAAAAATCCTGCTTAATCACATCAATGTCATAATAAAAAATTAATATCACAAATCACAATAATCACATTAATAATAAATAATCAATCAATTTTATTGAATCACATTATTCATGAAAGCATCAAACCACATTTCATAGCATGTAATGTAAGATCCCAACCTTGTGTGGAGGTATGTATTTGTTTAAATTTTGGTTAAAATTCCATAGTTATGGATAATGAAGTGTTTCTTGGGTGTATGAGAAGTTTTGTGAGTGTCTTGGGGTTCAGGACATGAAATGGGGGGTAAAGAGGTCAAATGGTGTGAATCACACGATTAGTGCATAGTTAGTACAAACTGTGCACCTGGTCGGGGAAATCGTATGGCTAATCCTCCTCTCGAACAGAGTCTAGTGCACAGGCACCACACGGTTTTCCAAACCATATGGGTGCTTCCAAGAGACCATGTAGATTGACCCCTCTTGGATAGAGGGACCCGCACAGTTTGGCCAACTGTGCGACCATTAAAAAGTGGGAAATTCCCATATTCCCTCTTGATCTTATTTCTTTATCCCTTGAAATTCTCCCCAATTTGACCCTCTATAGTAAGGGTGAAGAACCAGGATTTCCTCCATCATCCATGGGTAATTATCCTTTGATTATTGGGTGTTTAGAGTGCCATTTAGTTCCAATCAAAGCTCTGGGTATGTCTTCGACTATGTTTCCTTCAATTTTATGGAATAATATTGGTGTGTGGGTTTCTCCACTTCTGAATCCCTAAAAAACTATTTTTTTAGAAGATCCTTGGATGGTTATTTGATGGTTTTTTAAGTTTTAATCAAGGGATAAGTTTAAGATAGCGGTCATCTACAAGCATGGGGTAGGTGGTCTTTAGATTTTTTCACATGGTCTTGATGTTTTATAAGTGTGTGTGGTTATTCTAATTTACTGCTTTGTTGTGTTTGGGGTTCTTGTGTAAGGAAAGTGAGATTGGGCCTTATATTAAGTTTTGAAACCCTCTATGGACCCCATTGGGTACATTGGTGTTTGATACCAGACATAGGGATACCCTTAGGGCATTCCAAACCTTAAGGATGGTGAAATAATTTGGTAAATATTGAAATAGGATAATTGTTAAAGTGAATGGGTTGTGAATTGTAAGTGGGCATGTGGGTAAGATTAATGGAATAATTGAAATGTGTAAATGGTATCTTTTGTGAAATTCATAGAAGGATTTTGAATGTATTAAATGTTGTGTTTTTTGTTTTGTTTTGTTTATGGTTTCCAATGAAGGAAAATGATGTTTTGTAAGTGGGTAGTGTTTTAAAAGGAGACGTTAACCTCAAAGTGTTTTAGAAAAGGTGTTTTCTTAATAGTTTTCAATGATTATTTAAAATGAGGGCATGTCCCCCATTGTGAAAATGATTTAAAAGCCCCTTTTGTGGTTATAAATTTAAATTAAGGTCTTGGGGAATGTTTGGGTTTTTAAGAGGAAGACCCGCGTTTTAAAGGGTGGCTTCAAGATGATTTCAAATGAGTATTTTGAATTGTGTTTTATAACATGATTTGGTTTCAAAGGTCCATTGGGACCATAGTAATTGAAATGATATATGGGTTAGTGAGATAGAACCCATGATGATTATGTTGTCATGTTAACATGGTTTATGAAATGAACTAAATGATGAACACTCTTAGCTGATGACATAACATAAGGGGGTGTTTGACATAATGGAATTTGTGTTGCATGGTTATGGTTTGTGTTTGGTAAATGTGTATAGTTAAATAATCATGTGCACATGGCTTGGAGGTATGTAGGGCGTTGACTTGAGGTTCTACACCCACAGGTTGGGTTGGACTAAGGATCTAAACCCCACCCCTATAATGCATGGGTTAGGGAGTTGGACTGAGGCTCTATGCCCTTAACGATTGCATTTGATGAGACTACCTAGCCTGAGGCTCTAAGGAAAGTGTTTTGTAATGTATGGTTGGGATATCTTATGGAGGATCTATACTTCCTAATGTATGTACATGGTGTGGTTTGGGATGGCGTACTGAGGCTCTATACTTCCCAAACACATGAACAAGGTTTGATTACTGGATCGAGGCTTCGGGGTATGTTGATAAATTATGATAAGTGAATTCCCTTATGATTTAAAGTGTATAACCCCTTATGCTATGGCTCAGGATCCTAGTGTGACCAGAGCTAGTTTAGTTGGTTGGTTGACCCTAGAGAACTTGATGGATAAAATGGTTTATTAGTTATTTTTTAAAAGTGAAACATGTTTCTTGATAAAATTTGGTTAAATGGGTAATTTTTAAATGTCAAACATGTTCCTTTAGTTTCTATGTTTATTTATTTCACTTGTTTCCCTACATACATTGTTGTAAAGACTGTTTATTACTTTAGACACTGTTGTTAGTGGCCTACTGAGTTGTACTCACACCCTGCTCAGGCCTCCATGACACTTGGGTACCTGAGAAAAAGCTACTTGTTTCTATTACAGGTTCAGGATAGGGAACTGGTGTTTGGTTTATGCATGGTTTGTTGGTTTAAATCATGGTATGTTAGGACCAGGTTGGGACATAGGACTGTGTTCAGGATATTTTATGGTTTTGGTAATAGACATTTTATTTGTATGACCACCTGACATGTATTATATTCATCATGTTATTATAGCATGTGCTACTTGGTTACTTATTAGATTTTATTATATGATGTCCATTTATGGTTCGGATTGGTTCTTTTATCAGTCAATATTATTTTTTTATGTGATATACTCTAATAAGTAGGTATAGTCTCCCCAATGTATCTCTATAGACTCGTGCTTCTAGTCGGCAGCCTCTGGCATATGGGGAGGTGCGCATAAGGTCATGTGAGGACCTGGATCGGGGCACCAGTACAATGGATACCAGGTTGAGGATGTTACAAAGTGGTATAAAAGGAGGTTCTTTTATCTTACTAATTGGAACATGGTAGAAAGGATACTAGGATCTTTTCGAGACTTGGTAATAAGATCATGCTTGGGTTCCTACAACCCCACATATGAAGAAAAACCCAAGTTTCCAGGGGTGGGAATTGATGTTTTGTTTTATGCTTTTATGGTTGGTTGATAATTCTACCTCTAGTGGTGCACTTGGATGTGATGTTATTGATTTATGAGGTTTTACCTCTTGGCCTGGTATGGTAAGAGAGGGTGTGTGAGTTTATGAATCATGATAGGTATATAAGAGTGATAGGTCATCCGTATGTTGCTTGTGATTGATAGTTCATTGAGACTAACATCTTAGTAGTATTCTTTATGCCTCTGGTTTAATCTTGTTGATATCTCTTATAAATTTTCATTAATGAAAATGTTTTAAAATATAAAATTGAATTAAGCTTGGATTTTTGAAAATTTGGATTGTTAAAATGGTTTTTGAAAATGTAAATTCTTGGGTTTTGAAATGGATTTTTTTAAATGTGAAACCTTGGGTTTTAAATGGTAAATTTTAACTAAGAATGGATATGGAAAAATATGAAACCTGTTGGGGCATTGGGAATGGGTATCCTTATTGTTGTGATCTTACCCTGTGTATGGGTGGTTTTCATAGTGAGAGTGACCTAGTTTGAGACCTTAGTTTTGGGTGATGAGGCCATTTTGGGTTTTGGTGCATGGTAAAAGAGATGTGCTTGTTGTGCCCTCGATAGGGCTATAACCTTGGGCTATGAGATGTTGTCTGGTAATGTGGGTGTGGTAAACCTTGTGGGCTGCGACCGTGTGAGGTATGTTTTGGACCCTAGAATGGGTGTTTGGCTTGTAGTAAAGATGTGTGTGTATGGGTATCATTAGTGTGGGACCTAGAGTAAATGGTTTCTTGGAGTGTTAGACGTAGTTTTTTTGGAAAGAGGGTGGGATTGCCGCCCGTGAGCAGTAGATTGTTTGAGGTTTGATGTGCATGGATTAGAGGGAGAGACAATGGCCTTTTTTAAGTGTGTCTCCTGTTTAGGGAGTTGGTGTCGTTTGACCTTCAAGGGAAACTTGCGAGAGGGGTCGACATGGTTGTGGGTGTCTTTAGGTGTGTGAGGAACAGGTTGACATTTTGGGTCTTGAAGGTGACAAACATAGAGTGATGTCAAGTGTGTATTTGACCTAGAGGGCTAAGTGGAAAGTCAATGATTTTGGTGATGAAACTCGAGTTGTGGTTCTGATTTGAAAGTCTTGGGAAACTAAGGGTATGCCTCGAGGTAGGTTGTCCTAGTGTTGAAAGTTACTTATAATTTAAATCATGGGTGGTTACTTTAGAGGTCGAATCGATGCACAGTTGGTGTCATCAAATTTTGTAAAAGCACATGGTTATGACTTGGTCTCTTTCTTAGGGAGGCATCTGGGTTCTTGAGGTTGGTTTTTATGGGAAGGATTATTAGGGTGTCTGGCCTAATGATGTTAGTGATGTTCAATGAAGGAATTAGGTTAAGTTGGGCTAATAAGATATGGGTGGGAAAGGTGTGGATGGACGCTTTCATTATGGAGGTGACACTCGAGGTAATGGTGGTCACATAGTTGGGCTTGTTTGTACGAGTGGTTTGGTTGTTGGGTGAGATGTTGAGAATGACTTGAGGCTGATAAGGTTGACGGACTAGGAGTCATAGTTAGATGAGTAAGTGGGTGTTTGGGTCTAGCTTTGGAGATGAGCGAATCATGTGATCTAGAGTCGGGTTCAGTGAGTAGACATAGGAAAGTGTGAGACCTTGAGGGTTCTAATGAGGTATATATGTGGGCACATTCTAGGAAGGAATGATTCCATTTGGGAAGGGAAAACAGGTGGCTCGAGATAAGAACCTATTGTTTTCTGTGAAACCAAAGTGGGAAGCAATGGTTATGCGAGAGACTGATCGGTTCCGGATTGGTATGATGAATTATTGTGTTTCTGTTGTGAGCCACCAGGGTCATGTTGGAAGAACTTGAGAGGTGTGGCAGCAGTAGTTCCATAGGAAGCGTTGGTTCATGACTACTTGGTAAAGGGTTGTGAAGTGGTGGTGAGTTCGATTGGAAATCCCACTTGAGTTATGGTGGTCGGGTGTTGATGGAGGTTGGCGGGCAGGAAATCCCAAGACCTTCAGTAGGTTAAGGTGTTTTCTTGGTGGTAGGTGACGTCGGTGATAGATAAATTGTGGTGGTGTTCATCGAGGACTTCTTAGCGTACTTTTAGCTAATGACGATCATGATCAATATCTTGACATCATCTCAAATATGCCGAGAGAGCTCTAGCTTTACGTCCATCTACCTAAAAATATTTTGGTTAGATACGAATCCTCTTGGAGGATATGCTCGTGGAATGGTATATATGGAGTCGTATGGTGGGGATTACACCATCAACCATTTATGGGAGAGGTCCTTGGGATGGACCGGATGTCGACGAATGCCATGGGTGTTGTTCTCAGAAGCTGGGAAAAGGAAGTGGTTGGTGTTTTTTTGTTCTGGGGAAAGCTAGACAGCCACAACCAAGTTTAAGGGTTCAGCCTGTGATCGAAGCATGAGTCGTGGTTGTTGGAATTGCTTGAGGAAAACGGTGATAACGACACTCTTAATGTGGGGAGCGGTACGTAAGTCATAGATGTATAGAGAAGGACATAGAGTGGATGTGGTGGCACCGAGATACGGATAAGAGACCTGTGAAGTACATGTTTAGGTTCCTTTGGGAAGTCCAAGTGGGCCTTGGATGTGGGGGTTGATCAAGTTGAGTGGTGACTTCAGGCTCAGGCTGATTCTAAGAGAAAATCTAAGCGGTTGCATCATAGATGTGTTGGTGGTTGTTGTAGAGCCCAACACTGGTTTGCAGAGCAGCAAATTCTAGATTGTTGATGTTTCACCGAAGGTTGGTATTGGACTCTAGTGTGTGTGTGCAGATGATGGATGCATGCCTTAAGTGGGAAGGTGTCATGTCCAAGTAGAAGGGTGACATGCCAACAGTGGAAGTTGGGAGCCAACGGAGTGGGTTGGCCGGAATGGACTGACTCAATTGGGTAAAAGGGAATGAATGAGGTGGGTTGTAAGCCGCCTCCGGTTAATGTTGGAATGATAAGTGTGTCCCAGTAATGGGAATGGGTTTTAAGGAAGAACCTAGTAGTCCTTCATTGAGAAATGGATGGTGAAAGTGTGACCAATCCAGGTAGTTTCGATGGTAAGGTTGAATGCCAGAGTTTGGTGGAGTTCTCATGGACGTTTGGGTGTAGTGAGTTGGAAAATGAATCAGGTAAGTTGTGAAGGTTGAGTTGAGGTTTTGTTGGACTCTTTTTCGATGATGGAAGTGTCCAACATCAGAAAATGGTGGTGGTGAACTAAGGCATATGGTGGGGAGCACCATAGCGAGCAAGTAGTCGGTTAATGACGTGACCAGTGTTTCGAGTTGGATGGACTTGGGTAGGAGTCGTCTTGGTGTATCGGTTTTGGTGACGAGCGTTGGCTCGAGTTTTGACTGGTTGAGTACCTTGAGATGAAGGTTATGCTTGGGTTGTTTTTAGAATGTTCAAAAAAGGAGTGAGGCTATTGAGCCTCGAGTTGCGAACTAGTGTAGGTTGATAAATGTGGTTGGAATCTATGTGTCCCTTTGATGACACCGAGCTTAGGTCACCATTGGAATTTTGGAAACTAGGTGATATGGTGCCAAGCGATTTAGGCCATGAGCTATAGAGAGGATCAAACCAAAGGCGTTCTGATTGGCTCTACCAGGGTAGTGTGGTGCTTTGTCAGTATCCTATTGTGTGGTGGTTTAGAGATGTTACCCATACTTTTCTCTTGTGTTGATGATGGTAATGTTGAATTAAGGTGGATGTGTCCTCGAGGAGCATCGGGTGTGTGATTGTGGATCATAGTGGAGGGAATATTTTCTAGGTAGGATTGTTTTCTTGGTCTGAGTGTTGTTGCGGCATGACCGAGTTTAGGGAGAAACTTGGAAGATGGAAGTTGATAGGTGGGCCTGTGGCCCAAACTTTGGTCTTGGAGGATTCAGGAGGCTTAGGAAGTGCGGCTCGGGGATGATCCATTATAAAGTGGGGAGGTTGTAAGATCTTGACCTTTCATGGAGGTACATATCTGTTTAAATTTTGGTTAAAATTCCTTAGTTATGGCTAATGAAATAGTTCTTGGCTGTATGGAACATTTCGGGGGTGTCTTAGGGGTTCGGAACACGAAAGAAGGAGTAAAGAGACCAAACAGTGTGCAGCGCACGATTGGTGCATAGTTAGTACAAACTGTGCACCTAACCAGGGAAACCATAAGGCTATGCCTCCTCTCAGACATAGTTTGGCCCACATGCACTGCACGATTTTCCAAATCTTGCGGGTGATTTCAAGAGACCATGCGGCTTGGACCCTCTAGGACAGATGGAGTCGCACAGTTGGTGCACAGTTTGAACAACCGTGTGGGCAAACCGTATGAACATTAAAAAGTGGGAAATTCACATTTCCCCTTCTGGTCTTATTTCTCTCTCCTTCAAATTTCTCCCTCATTCGACCCCCTACAGCAAGGGTGAAAAACCGGTAGATCCTCCCTCCTTCATGAGTGATTCTCCTTTGATTCTTGGGTGTTTGGAGTGCCATTTAGTGCAAATCGAAGCTCTGGGTAAGTCTTCAACTCAGTTTCCTTCCATTTTATGGAAGAGTCTTAGTGTGTGGGTTTCTCTCGTCTTGAATCCCTAAAACACTCTTTTTCCAGCAAATTCTTGGATGGGGATTTGATAGTTGTTTGAGTTCGAATCAAGGGCCAAGTTTAAGCGAGTGTTCATCTACGAGCATGTGGTTAGTGGATTTTAAGTTTTTTTTCATAGTCTTGATGTTTTATAAGTTTATGTAGTTGTGCCAATTTACTACTTTGCTATGTTTGGGGTTCTTAAGTAAGGAAAGTGAGATTGTGCCTTGGATTGAGGTGTGAAACCCTCTACAGACCTCGTTGGATTTGTTGGTGTTTGAGACCGGATATAGGGCTACCCTTGGTGTATGCCAAACCCTTAAGGATGGTGAAATAATTTGGTAAATGTTGAAATAGGATAATTGTTAAAGTGAATGGGTTGTGGATTTTAAGTGGGCATGTGGGCAAGATTAATAGAATAATTGAAATGAGCAAATGGTATTTTTGTGAAAGGCTTTTGAAATGGATTAAATGTTGTTTTTTGGGTTTTGATTCAGTTATGGTTTCCAATGAAGGCAAATGATGTTTTGTAAGTGGGTGATGTTTTAAAAGGAGGCGTTGACCTCAAAGTGTTTTGAAAAAGGGATTTTCTTAATAGTTTTCAACGATGATTTGAAATGAGGGCATGGCTCCCCTTTGTGAAAATGATTTAATGTCCCCTTTTGTGGTTGTAAATGGAAATCAAGGTCTTGGGGCATGTTTGAGGTTTCAAAGAGGAAGACCCGTATTTTAAAGGGTGGCTTCAAGATGATTTGAAATGAGTATTTTGAATTGTGTTTTATGCCATGATTTGGTTTCAAAGGTCCATTGGGACCATAGTAATTGAAATGATTTATGGGTTAGTGAGATAGAACCCCAGATGTTATGTTGGCATGTTAACATGGTTTATGAAATGAACTAAATGATGAACATGCTTAGTTGATGACATAGCATAAGGGGTTGTTTTGCATAATGGTATATGTGTTTCATGTTTATGGTTTGTGTTTGGTAAATGTGTATGTTTAAAGAAGCACGCGCGCAAGGCTTGGTGGTATGTGAGGTATTGACTTGAGGTTCTACACTCACAGGTTGGGTTGGACTGAGGCTCCAAACCCCACCCCTAATAATGCATGGGTTAGGGAGTCGGACTGAGGCACTATTCCCCTAACGATTGTATTTGATGAGACTATATGTACTGAGGCTCCAATGTAAGTGTTTTGTGATGTATGGTTGGGATATCAGACTGAGGGTCTATGCTTCCCAACATATGGACATGGTGTGGTTTGTGATGTCGGATTGAGACTCTATGCTTCCCAAACACATGGACATGACTTGATTACCAGACTGAGCCTCCGGGGTATGTTGATAAATTATGGTTAGTGAATGCCCTTGTGATTTAAAGTGTATAACCGCTTATGCTATGGCTTAGGCTCCAGTGCGACCAGATCTAGTTTAGTCGGTTGGTCGACCCTAGAGAACTTGATAGATAAAATGGTTAATTAGTAATTGTTTAAAAGTGAACCCTCTTTCTTGATAAAAGTTGGTTAAATGGGTAATTGTTAAATGTTAAACATGTTTCTTTAGTTTCCATGTTTATTTATTGCACATGTTTCCCTGCATACACTGTTGTAAAGACTGTTTATTGCTTTAGACACTGTTATCGGTGACCTACTGAGTTGTACTCACACCCTGTTTGGGCTGTCATGACACTTGGGTACCCGAGTAGAAGCTACTTGTTTTTGTTACAGATTCATGCCACAGACTTGGTGTTTGGTCAATGCATGGGTTGTTGGGTTGGAGCATGGGATGTCAGGACCGGGTTGGGACTCGGTGTGTTCAGGATCTTTTATGGTTTTGGTACTAGACATTTTATTTGTATGATTGTTTGACATGTAGTGTATTCCATATTATTATACCATGTGATACTTGGTTACTTATTAGATTTTGGTGTCTATTTATGGTTCAAATTGGTTCTTTTATCAGTTGGTATTTTTTTTCTGTGATATCACTTTGATAAGCGGATATAGTATCCCCAAAGTATCTATATAGAGTTGTGCTGCAAGTCAGTACCCTTTGACGTACGGGGAGACGCGTCTGAGGTCATGTGATGACCCGACTTGGGGCACCGATTTAGTAGCTATCGGGCCAGGGATGATCAACACTCATAAAATATCATATCTAGATCAATCATATGTTTATTAAATATTAATCAACCATTACCGATTCATAAACTTTATTTATCTTATCTATTCGTGTCCTCTAGTATCCACCTGTCATTGGGTAGCCCAAGTCAACAATTCATATGCTAACCACAACCCCCATTTAATCTTCCCATCATAATATGAAGACATAACCTGTTCATTTCATTGATTTCATATTATCATTATTCAATAACTCTTACAGCTGGCCGTCCATTATTTTCGCACGCCTGCAGACTAAACGGGAAAAAAAAAGGATTGGGGTCATCTTGAAAGCCCCGTGTCTCTGGCGTCTTAACGAATCCTACGCGGGTCGCGTTGGGCACTCGGGTCAGGGTCAAGAGCTCCGACGCCGTCCAGCAACCCGACGTGGCTTACAGGAGTTTGATATGGGTGAAGGTGGTCAAAATAATGACCAGCTGGGAGGCCAAGTTGGGGTGTGTTTTTTATTTTTAAATGTTTTTTTTTTTGCCAGATTATTGTGTTAGAAGAGGTGAGAATAAATCATTCCCGCATACTATATTACTAGATTTTGAATTCACTGTTAATTTTTTTAAATAGTTCTAAAATTTGATAATTTAATATTAAAGTAATAATCTATAAATGCGTGAAATTGGTAATTTTTTTTAGTTGGAAACGGCTGTGCTCCGTTCATTGATTTCGGAGAAACCCTGTCGCCCTTCAATAATGACACGTCGTGGATAAGATACTAACTAATTTTCATTTATTAAAAAATGATAAATGATAATATCTAAAATGGACGAGGGTGGCATGGCGGGAAGCGGTGGCGGGCGGTCGCGGTGCCGTGGGGAGTCGGTCAATGGGCTCCTCCTCGCATGATAATAATAATAATAAAAAAATCAAATTATATGTTGTTTGTGATGTTAAAACAAATTAAAGTCACCTAATTAAATTTTAAACATCTATGCAACATAGAGCAAGTAATCAATTCAAGCACAAATATTTGTATAGTAATCTAATTATATATAGTTATATATTAATAAATATAAATGTAATTATATAAATATATTTATAATTATATACAAATATTTATAAATATAATTATTTATAATTATAATTATAAAAAATATATATATATTTAAATAATTATAATTTTATAATAAATATATTTATTATATTTAGAATTATATATATTTATATATTAATAAATATATATATATAATTATATGACTACATATAATTATATATTATAGGTATTTGAGGTACAATTACATCAAGACAAAGACACATACCTTACCCTACAACTCAATAATATAGCTCGGGTCTGGGTTCGACTTTATGGCCTCGGCTGAGTATTCTAGCGTTCATAGATATTGAAAGATATCGACTCATGCATTGACACACCTATAAAGCTTGACGACAACACCATTCAATGCAAGTTCAATTATCATGTTGAAGTCTTGAATAATATGGATATCTTGAATCTCGGACCTGATAGTGTCACTCTTATCGTGAATGGTGAAAGAATTGAAGTCGAGTTTGAATATGAGTACTTATCTTCTGCATTTTTTGCAAGCTCGTTGGACATGAGATTGTCAATTGCCGACAGGTGCATATGCTCAATTCCAAGTCTTTCAAGGGAACATGGTGGAAATTGGTTGAGAATAGAGGAGCGGCCTCGTCCAAAGGTAATGCTAAAAAAGGCAACTCAGGTCCCTCCAATGAAGACCCTACAACAAGTATGGGAAATGCTAAGAATGTGCAGGTTGGGCAATCAACTCCGTAGACTAGTGTTGGTGTTGTATGCATTGCTATGCAAGAAGTCCCTAATGACTGCATGAGTGGAGCCTTTCTCCCCATTGATTCTATGGAAGTTGACAGGGTGACTGTTGCAAGAATTCCTCAACTAATTGAGGAAAAACCCACTGAGGTTGTCCCAAATGCATAGGGGAAGGGCTGCAATTGAGGCAGGAGAAGCCCACTAAGGTTGTCCCAGGAGGCGTCTGATGTTCAGAATCTCGGTACAACTACTTCTGAGGGTGAAATTCTTGCACAAAACTTTGTGGCTCTCAATTGAGGCAAGAGCATTTAATCACCTCAAGGGATCGCAAGGGCAGACAAAAGTTTGATGCTGAAATTCCGTTGTGAGGTAAATTTAGAAAGCAATATGTTCTTGGACCTCACTCTACCACACCAGCTGTTGTAGCTAATGTGACTGAAGATGGGCAACATTCTAAGGAAAGGATGACGAAGTCAACAGTTGGTGCTCATGACACTGTTTTGACTATCGAATTCTGATAAAAATCACTTTAGCCTGTTTGACATCTTAAATAGGTCTAATAGCAAGGAGTTATTCCGTGAGCGTCACACCCAAATTTTTACTTTGGACCTTTGTTCTGATTTATCTCTTGGGCTTGGGTTTAGCCCTCGAGTTTCGAGTGTGACGAGTTTAAATTTGGAGTTTCAGAGTGTTTTTCTCATGTTGTATGGTTAGACTGCACAATTAGAGAAAATTGTGCGGCTCAACCCAGGAAACTGTGTGAAATGACTCAAATCTTTCCCAATTTTATTTTCAGAAATTATTTGGGAAAATTCCGAAACCAGGCGCTGAGACGGCGTGCGATTCCGTGGCCCGGTGTGCCCGGAACAATTCGTTGAAAAATGTTAAGTTTTAATAGCACGCGCATGCGACTTTCCTGAAAAAGTAAAATGTCTTTTAAATGGGTGCCCAGGTCAGAAATCTGATGACACTATTGAGCCCAAAATAGCGGTTTTACCCTAGTCGCGCCCTAACTTTGGTCGGCACGGGTCATCTGAAGAAAAAGTCACTAAGGACGTAACCGTAAATAAAATAATTAAATAAAATTATTTTATTTTAAAATCCTAATAACTCATGAACTATGACTCGGGTTGGAAATCTGAGACCACCGTTGAGTTTGTGATGTGGTGTTTTCCCTAGGTGAGACCTAAAATCGGTTGATGCAGATCGGGTGTGAAAAATAGTTTTTGGACATTTTAATAAATAAAATAAACTGCGAGTTTATTTTATTTTAACGTTACGTCAATGCTGTTTCTTTTAAATGAAGAGCTAGGCAGAGATCCGGGGTTAGACTCATAACCTTGGAAATTTCCTGGAGGCTCTGGAGAGAATCCTTAGAGAATTCTCTCGGTAGCAACGACAAACACCGGGATCAGAGATCATTCTTGACGAATTGCCAATGACAATCAATCCTCGACAGCGAACGATCCATATCTCAAGTAGGGCATTTGATTTCAGATTTCTTTTCCCCGTTCTTTATTTCAACGACGAACGTGGGTCAATCCACAAACAGATTGATCCACGGTTCGATCATTGTTGCGGGATGAGTTATTGTTGCGGGATTATCGAAAGATTAGTTTATCCTCTTCGTTTATCCTTCTAACGAGAACGAATAGATGTCGACATGAACAAATGTCAAGATTCGTTCTTCGGGCGTTCTTGGTGCTTTTCTCTCCCCCGTTTTTGGCGTTTTTTACCGTTGGATCATCGTGACCATGACTCAACTTGCCGGGAGGCTCCGAACGCGACCAGATTAGTGTAGATCGAGACTCGAGGATCACAAAGGTGATTTCGTTTCAGAGTTTTGAGCACCAGAGGAAGAATGGAGGCTCGCAGAAGTAGCGATAGTGGTGGCGACGCCACGCAAGAGGCGACAGTGGTCACGTGCAAGCCGGCGGGATCAGAGGCGGCGCTCGCCACAGGCGACCCCATGAGCGGACCGACCTAACAAACAGTCCGAGTTGGACCTCGTGAGTTGGGTCGGACCCCGCAGGTCGGGGTTGACCTGGGTTGGACCTGGGTGGCCAGACCGGGCCACGTTTGACTGTGGCGGTTGACCATGAGCCACAGTCGACAGAGTTGCCGCGCAACCACGACAGCTGGGCCGCGGTCGACCGTGGCGGTTGACCGCCACGGTCGGTCCAGGGCCCAGTGAACCCCCTTCTGAAATTTTCAAATGGCCATAACTTTCAAACCGAACGTTAGTTTGATGATCCGTCTGCGACATTGGGACCCTTACGACAATACAATCATTTAGAGATATCCTAAGTGGATTTTTGTGGGAGTGTGCATATGCAATAATGGCTTGAGGAGTGAGTTCTCCCGAAACGAGCGAGCTTCAAGCAAACATTTCTGTGGGTGGCTGTGACCTAGAGGTTGTGTGTCTTATAGAGACTGTGAGTCTTATGGAGACTATGTGTCATATGGAGACTATGTGTCTTATGGAGTCTGTGTGTCTTATGGAGACTATGCGTATTATGGAGGCTATGTGTCGTGTTGAGACTGTATCTTATTGGATTGAGTATATCGGGATGTTCTGGATATATTTGTTGTAAACATATATCTGTGTGGAGCTGTCTATGTAATTCCTTTGTGTTATTCCTTTGTGGTATTTCCTTTGTGATATTCTTTTGTGGTATTCCTTGGTGGTATCTCTTGGCGGTATTTACTTCGTGGTATTTTTTTGTGGTATTTTCTTCGTGGTATTCCTTTGTGGTTTCGGGGTGTCCTACTGAGTATTGTTTTACTTACCCCTGCACGGGTTTTTCCCCCACATGTCGTGTCTTGTGCAGACAATCGACTCTTCGACAGAGTTCTAGGAAGAACAGGACAAGGTGGTGCCTTGTGAGACCAGATAGACCGAGGTGTGTTCTGGCAGCTTTTCCGATGACAGTCCCATTACCTCTTACTTTATAGGTTGGACTTGTGGCTCCAGACTCTTCTTTTGGTGGGCTTGTTTTGCCCCTGTTTACTTTATAGTACTTTCACTGTTGTACTCTGGTTGTGGGATATAGTGATTTGCATGCATTGTTTATTTAGTGCTTTTACATTTCACCATTTGTGGCTTTGAGATGTGTGCGTGCGTACATGTACTTAGGAAAATTTCTCCCATTTGGGGGATATATCTACTCGGTGCTAGTCACCATCCCCTGGCCTATTGGAGGCGGGCTTGGGGTAGTCATGACACGAGCCCCTCTGAGATGGGTCATGACAGAGTGGTATCAGAGCAGGTTGGTTCTACTTTAGGACCGAGAGTCTATGAGGTTGGTTTCGGGTAACAATGTTAAGTGTTCTGAGTTCGGCTTTCAGGCTATGAAATCCCGTGTTGGTGCGGCAACTGACATATCCATACACTAGGACTTTGGACACCTGCTTTTCGACTCAATACATGAAAATACTGGTTGTTGGGAAAATAATGGTACATGCATCATATTGGAATGAGTTGTGTCTTTCATGTACTTCTTGAGTCAGCTTTCCAGATATACTCTATTGACCGTGGTACATCTTGTTTTATTACATGATGCCTCTACGCAGCCATCCAGTCAGGATTCCGTTGCGTGATCACAAGGATGATCCACCTAGCTATGAGGCATTAGTATATGGGCCTGTACCAGAGATAGCACCTTCAGGTGGTTTACCACCTATACCACCACCCATCGAGCAACAGTTACTATCGGCACTACCGGCTGAATATGCACATAGACTGAGTGTGTTGCATGAGTTTCAGAGGCAACAACCTCCCAGGTTTTAGGGTGAGCTAGATCCCCAAACAGTTAAGTATTGGATAGAGGCAGTTACCCGTGTCTTCCGCCTTGTGAGGATGCCTTCCGACCAGATGGCAGTCCTTGATGTGAGTCTTTTTCAGGGCTCTGTTGGGTGATGGTGGAGCTTAGTGACCCAGACACATGATGAAATGACTCTCTCTTGGGCAGACTTTGAGCGTCTCTTTAGAGAGGATTTCTTTTCAGCCACGTTGCGGTCAATGCGCATAGAAGAGTTTCTGCATCCATAGCATGGCGGTTAGACTCTCGTAAAGTATTCAATGAGATTTATCAATATTTCACGCTACTCCATAGATATGGTATGAGACCCGTTCTTCTGGGTTCGGACCTTCGAGCAGGGCTTACACTGGGAGATCAGGGCATCCATGATACTCCTTAGCATTCCTACTTATGTTGGGGTACTTGAGAAAGCCTTGCTAGTGGATAGATTTCTAGCGGAGCAGACATCAGTAGTGGGAGCTACTAGTAGGCACCGGGTAGCTGAGACCACGACAGCAGGTAGCCGACGACAGTTGTAGGGACCCAATCGGGTCAGGCACTTCGGGAGACGATCCCCGGACACAGGATCAGGGTTGCGGGGCTCCTAGGGTATCTCGAGTCAGTTGAGGGATAGGATGTGTTACTCGTGTGGTGGTTAGAGATATTTGGAATGAGATTTCCTGACCCATCATATGACCGATCAGGAGACGGTCGAGGGGCCACCGAGGTAGAGGAAAAGGTAGGAGCAGGGTGGTCCGCGGGGTGGCAAATGTGGTAGGGGAGCAGGCATGGCGGTATGAGGTGGTCGAAGGTTTGAGCTATTACCACCACCACCCCAAGTGGTCTACGACAAGCTCAGGGAGTTGGTAGACAAGGACGAGGCTAGCTACAGGCGATTTAGGCTTATGACCCTGAGGCTCCATGGATGATTAGATGTATGATATGTGTCTTTTCCACCTTAGCTACAATTTTGATAAACAGATGTTCCATTCATTATTTTCTTGCCACGAACCTTGTATGAGACTCAGAGATTTTGGTTGAACCGCTGACTCGACCCTTACGCTTATAGATTCATATGGGAGGAGATTTGATAATCACACACTGGTGCCGACAATGTGACCTTACTCTTGGAGGTGAGAGTTTTGGTTGAGATCTCTTGGTAGCGGTGTCAAGGCCTTATGATGTTAATCTCGATATGGACTAGTTATCCGCAATTCATGCTCATATTGACTATTTTAGGCACATAGTGCGGTGTGTACATATTTACGGGACTAGGTTTTCCTTTGTTTGTGAAAAGGAAATGCAGACAATACAGGATAGACTCAGACATAGGAGGGTGCATTCGATCACTCATCAGTTGGCTAGTCTGACCCTCAGTGCAATGGATGATTTGAGTCCACAGTTTCCTGCAGTAGTGGCTGAGTGTGAGGGAATCTTTCCTGAGGATGTTCCAGGATTACCTCCCTATAGAGAGGTAGACTTATACATTGATCTATACCCCGGGATGGTGCTGATATCTACACCTACATATCAGATGGATCTCACAGAGCTTTGTGAGCTGAGGGTACAGTTGGAGGACATACAGAGGAAGGGCTTCACGAGACTCATTATTTCACCCTGGGAAGCCCCAGTTTTGTTTTCCAAGAAGGTAGATGAGAGCTTGAGGTTATGTTTAAACTTTCAGCACTTGAACCGGGTGACCATGAAGAATAAGTATTCACTACCAAGGATCGATGACCTCTTCGATCAGTTGAAAGGGGAGCGGTGGTTCTCAAAGATTGACCTCAGATCTGGCTATCACCAACTATGAGTACAAGATGAGGATATTATGAATATGACCTTCAGATGTCATTATAACCACTATGAGTACTTGGTGATGATGTTTTGCGTGACGAATGACCGAGCAGAGTTCATTAGACTCATGAACCAGATCTTTCAGCCTTACTTAGACCAGTTCATGGTGGTTTTTATTAATGACATACTAGTGTACTTGGTGTTCAACGAGGAGAATGCGAGACACTTGAAAATGGTCCTAGACACACTATGAGAGCAACGACTTTACGAGAAGCTCTCTAAGTGTCAGTTCTGGATTCGGGAGGTCCATTTTCTGGGACACATCATTTCAGAGGCTGGAGTTGCAGTGAATCCAGTGAAGATTGAGGCAGTGCTTTATTGGAAGCGAGCCAAGAGTGTTACCGAGGTGCAGAGTTTCCTTAGTCTGGATGGGTACTATTAGAGGTTTGTACCTAATTTTTACAAAGTGGTATCATCCTTGAAAGCTTCAAAATGAAATGGACAACCTTTTGTGTGGATAGAGAAGTGTCAGGAGAGTTTTCACCAGTTGAGGTATAGATTGACAAGTGCTCCCATTTTGATATTTCTAGAGGAGGGTACCAAGTACGTAGTGTTCTGTGATGCATGGGGAACCAGTCTTGGTTGTGTCCTGATGCAAGGTAAAGCAGTGATTGCCTATGGTTCACTCTAGTTAAGGCCACACAAGCAGAACTATGCGACCCATAATCTTGAGTTAGCAGATAGGTGAGCGGTTTATTGTCTACTATAACCACGAGATTCTCAAGTATATATTCTCTCAGAAGGATATAAACTTGTGACAGAGGTGATGGATAGAGTTCCTCTAGGACTATGACTTTGAGATTATCTATACTATTGAGAAGGAGAACGTGGTGGTAGATGTTCCCAACAGGAAATCCATTTCGTAGTTTCTAAATGAGGCATCAGAGCAGTTGACCTTGTTGTAGATATCCTCTTTGAATGGGGATAGAGCAGCTTACCTCCAATCGATGGTTGTTACCCCTCCGATCTTACAGCGAGTCAGGGAGGCACAACTTGGGGATACTAACTATGAGACTCTACGTGCTCATATGTCCACAGGGAATTCCCCTAATGGATATTTGAAAGGTGGGGAGCACATAGTTCTTTTTAAAGGCCGCTTAGTAGTACCAGTGGCATTACGGGAGGAGGCTTTGAGGGAGTTACATACATCCTCTTTGCTGGTACATCCAGGTGTGGAGAAGATGTACCAGGACCTCTGAAGTCAGTTTTGGTGTCCAGAGATGAATAAGGGAGTTTCAAAGTTTGTTCTCAATGCCTCACTTTTTAGTAGGTGAAGGCCGAGTACCAGGTTCTAGAGGTTTTGAATCAACCCCTTGAGGTGCCAGAATAGAAGTGGGATGAGATATCGATGGACTTTGTGACATGTTTACCATGTACATATAGGGGATGCGATACCATCTGGGTGATCATTGATCGACTCACTAATTCATCCCACTTCCTAGCTATTCGGGTGCAGAGTTAAGTAGAGAGTTTGGGACGCCTCTACGTATAGGAGACAGTTCAAATCCATGGAGTTATATCAATGATAGTCTCAACCATGATTCTTTATTTACATCCTGGTTTTGGAAAGGATTGTAGGAGGTGTTTGGGACTCAGTTACGCTTGAGCACAGTGTTTCACCCACAGACAGATGACCAAATAGAGCGAACCACACAAGTTATAAAGGACATGCTATGAGATTGCATGTTAGATTTTTGTCGTAGCTGGGAGGATCACATACCCCTAGTGAAGTTTGTGTAAAACAATATCTACCATTTCAACATCAGTATGACACCATTTGAGGCCTTGTATGTGTGACCCTAAAGATCACCACTTTGCTGGACGGACCTAGGAGAGTCAGCACTCATGGGCCCGAAGTCGGTGCAGGCGACTACAAAGAAGGTGCATATCATCTAGGAGTGGATGAAGACTGTGTAGATCCATCATAAGTCGTATGCTGACAAACAACGAAGACCTTTCGAGTTTGAGGAAGGAGACCACGTGTTCCTTCGGGTCTCACCTCGATGCGGATTACAGAGATTTGGTTGGGGTAGCAAGCTATCTCCAAGGTTCATCGGATCTTTCCTGATACTATGTAGAGTTGGCGAGGTGGCATACCTCTTGGATATACCTCTACAATTAGAGCGGTTACACGATGTCTTCCATGTGTTGTAGCTGAGGAGGTACGTGCATGACCCATCACACATCATTGACTGGGGTGAGCTGGACATCGATGATGGGAAAAATTTTAATGAGTACACAGTGGAGATCGAGAATCGATGGGAGAGGATCCTTCGTGGGTGGTCGATTCCTTTGGATCCTTCGTGGGATAATGAAATGGATTTTATTTTCTTTGATTTTATTTTTAGAGATTATTTGGGAAAATTCCAAGATCAGGAACCAAGACGACATGCGATTCTGAGGCCCGATGTTCCCGGAACAATTCGTTGAAAAATGTTATGTTTTAATAGCATGCACATGCGGCTTTCCTAAAAAAGTGGAATATCATTTAAATGGGTTCCCAGATCAAAAATCTAAGGGTACCGTTGAGCTCAGAATGGAGGCTTTACCCTAGGTGGGACCGAACTTTGGTCGGTGCGGGTCATCTGGAGAAAAAGTCACCAAGGACGTAATTGAAAATAAAATAATTAAATAAAATTATTTTATTTTAAAATCCAAATAACTCATGAACAATGAATCTGATTGGAAATACGAGACCACCGTTGAGTTTGTAATGTGGTGTTTTCCCTAGGCAAGGCCTAACATCATCCGACACGTGTTGACTGTGAAAAATAGTTTTTGGACATTTTAATGAATGAAATAAACTGTGAGTTTATTTTATTTTAATGTTATGTCAACACAGCGACACTATTTATTTTAAATAAATATCTAGGTAGGGATCTAGGTTTAGTATCATAAACTTGAAAATTATATAGAGGCTCTAGAGATAATCCTTAGAGAATTCACTTGGTAGCGATGACAAACACTGGGATCAGAGATCATTCTTGACGAAACGCCAACGAAAATCAATCCTCGATAGCGAATGATCCATATCCTAGGTAGGGAATTTGATTTCTGATTTATTTTCCCCGATCTTTATTTCTAGGAATAACGTAGTTCAATCCACAAACAGATTGATCCACGGTTCGATCATTGTTGTGAGATGGATTATTGTTGTGGGATTATCGAGAGATTAGTTTATCCTTCGAATGAGAATGAATCGAGTCCAACACGAAAAAAATTCCAAGGTCCATTATTTGGGTGTTCTTGGTGTTTTTATATTCCCCGTTCTTGGTGTTCTTCACCGTTGGATCCTCGTGACCGCAGCTTGACGTGCCAGGAGGCTCCAAATGCGATTGGACCCCCCAGATTAGAGGCAAGACGAAATAGAGGCCAAATGAGTATAAATTGGGACCCAAGGATCACATAGGTGCCTTAATTTAGAGTTTTGAGAACTGAAGTAAGAATGGAGGCACACAAAAGAAGTGGGGGTGATGGCGGCACTGCGTGGGATGCGGCAGTGGCCGTGTACAAGCCAGAGAGATCGGAGGCTGCGAGATGCTGCGTGACACCGCGTGGGATGCGGCGACAGTCACCGCAGGTGACCACATGAGCATACCGACTTGAGATAGTGTGGTAGGATGAGTCGAAGAGGTGGGCCGGGCCTAGCTAGAGCGGGTTAGGCCCAATAGACTGGGTCAACCTGATGGGTCGGGGCAGACCTAGGTTGGACCTGGGCGACCAGATTGGGATATGGTCGACTGTGAGCCATGGTCGACCGAGCTGCTGGGCGACCGCAACATCTGGGGCACGATCGAACACTACAACAACTCGAGCTACTACGGGGTGGTCAACCACATGGGGTGGTCGGACTAGGTGGTCAACTTCAACGGTCGGTGGACCGACCACACAGTCAGTCCACGACCCAGTGAACCCCCTTATGAAATTTTCAAATGGCCATAACTTTCAAACCGAACATCCGTTTGATGATCTGTCTACAATGTTGGGACCCTTATGAATATACATTCATTTCAAGATATCCTAAGTGGATTTTTTTGGGAGTGTTCATACACCCTAATAGATTGAGGAGTGAGTTCTCCTGGAACGAGCGCACTTCAAGAAAACATTTTTGTGGCTGGCTGTGACCTATAGACTGTGCGTCTTATAAAGATCGTGTGTCTTATGGAGACTATGTGTCTTATAA
This sequence comes from Viscum album, assembly GCA_963277665.1. NCBI lineage: Eukaryota > Viridiplantae > Streptophyta > Magnoliopsida > Santalales > Viscaceae > Viscum > Viscum album. The sequence continues at coordinate 1,894,919,156 of OY728165.1, forward strand.
AGACTGTGTGTATTATAGAGACTATGTGTCTTATTGAGACTTTGTGTCTTATTGGATTGAGTATATCTGGATATTCTTGATATATTTTCTATAGACATATATTTGCCTGGAGTTGAATATTCAATTTCTTTGTGGTATTCCTTCATGGTATTTCCTTTATGGTATTACTTTATGGTATTCATTTTTGGTATTCCCTCATGGTATTTACTTCATGGTATTTTCTTTGTGGTATTTCCTTTATGATATTCCTTTGTGGTTTCTGGGTGTCATATTGAGTATTGTCTTACTCACCCTTGCATGGGCTATGCCTGAATGTGTCGTGTCTTGTGCAGATGGTCGACTCTTCAATGGAGTTCCAAGCATACCAAGTCCAAGTAGTGCCTTGTGAGACCAAATAGGCTGAGGTGTGTTCTGACAGATTTTCCAACGATAATCCCAATAACTCTTACTTTACAGGTTGGACTTGTGGCTGCAGACTCTTTTCCTTTGGTGAGCTTGTTTTGGCCCTATTTACTTTTCAGTACTTTCACTGTTATACTCTAGTTTTGGGATATGGTGGTTTTCATTCATTGTTTATTTAGTGCTTTTACATTTCAGCATTTGGGGCTTGGAGATGTCTGTGTGCGTACAAGTACTTAGGAAATGCCTCCCATTTGTGGGATATGTCTACTCAGTGATAGTAATCAGGCACTAGACTATTGAAGGCAGGCTTGGGGTAGTCACATAATGGGCCCCTCTAGGATGGGTCGTGACACCGTGTGGCTTTGGTTTGGTGTCTGGGACATAACACATGACTTGGGCACGGTTTGGGAAACCATGTGACAAGCATGCAATGGGATACTGGTTTTGGACATAGGCGATTGACATAGTTGTCACAAGGTTTGGGAAACCATGGGGTCAACCAGTGCGATGTTCCCTTCTTCTCTAACAAGGGGCACACGATTGGTGCATAGTTTGTCAAACCGTGCGGCCAAACCATGTGAGCTGCCCAAGTCATTAAAAATGTGAAATTTCCTTTCTACCATCTCGAGATTTTAGCCCCAATCCACCCATTCTTCCCTCCTCCTGGTTCGTATATCCCTATGGGATCTCCTCCTTGGTTCCTCAAGCCTCATCCTTCCTCCCTTGGTGTGGATCTAGGGATTTCTTCAAGTTCAAGGTTAGATTTCTCAAGGCAATCATCTATTCTCTTCTCCCTCTTCCTTATCCTTCCATTTTTGTTGAGGTTTCTCTTCTTCCATGGTCATTTGGATCTAGGTTTTATGTTTCCCTTGATTTATGTTGGGGGTTTTGTGTGTTTAAGGTTTCTTGTGGTCGTTCTTTCTTCCTCAGACCTTCGCGAGGTGGTTTCAGGTATGCGTTGTTGAGGTGTTGTGAGATTGAGGTAGGTTTCCATTTTCAATTTCCTTTTTAATTTAAGAATCATTGGTTTCATGATTTTCAAAACTTACTTGATTATTAAATAGTGATGTGTGATCTTTGGAATAACTTTTTGGTGTACAAATGGTGATTCTTCCTTGTTTTGTGATTAATGGATTTGTTTTGTTAAATGTTGCACACCTAGTGTTTGATAAAATGTTTGGTTGGAATTTGTGAATGATTTATGATATGAAAATCATTGTTTGACTTTTGTAAATGAATTTTTCAAATTTAAAAATCTATTTTTGGTTTCTTAAATGGGGTTTCTAAATTTTTTGGGTTTGGAAGCTATGGATGTTTCATATTTTGGAAAATGGTTAGACATGTGATGATGGTGAGTGGGCCATTTGGAATTTTAATGGAAGTGGTTTCGGTTTAAAAGTGTGGCGTGAGTTCCTAAGTGGAATTTTATAAATGATCATGGAATGAAAAATTGTGTATTGGTACCTTTTTGGAAATGCGGTTTTGGTTATTGAAAAAGTAATGGTTTCTTAATGAATGATTGAGGCCTGTTTGGCAGTTTGTGAAAATGGTGAAAGTGTTTATTATGAAAACTCTTCTTGGATAATATTATTTCCTTGGTTATGTGAATGGGTAGAACTTCCTCACTGTGGAGTCCTCATGAACCATTTAATTTGATATCTATGAGTTGAAAGGAAAGAGATTGATTCTTGGGGTATCTCGGGTGATGCTTGTTGTGTGAATTATTATTATATATGTTCATGTGATTGGATGATTAGTTGGAATAAATTCTCTCACCCACTTTATACATCTTGACATGGGAACCTGACATAATGAGTGAATTTTTTGAGAATGATTGATGCACTATCTTAGATTATGCACTGGCTAGTAGCCCATAGTCGGGGGTATATCTTGTTCTATTGCAATGGGATAGTGCCCCTCGGTCAGTACCAGGTAGGGTGTGGCTGGGTGTGTGAGAGAGTTCTTGATGTAATCGAGTGCGACATGATTTCTGGGATTAGTCAACATGTATTAGTATGTTATGGATTTTTCATGAGCTCTTAGGTCTACCCATGTATATTGGCACTTATTTTTCTACGATGAATGATTGTGATGCATTGTTGGATAGATACCCTTGTGTGTTACTTTACATTACCCTTTTTGTATAATTACTGTTCTTGATTCCTTGAATAGTGTGGCTTTATGCCAAAAATGATAGAATGTTTTCAATTCACTACTGGAATTTGGTGTTTTCCCAATGGTAATATACCAACAGTTTCTTCAAACTATTGCTATAGTTCAAAATAAGGCAACATTTTCCAACAGTTTGTTCAAACCATTTTTAATGTGTAAATATACTTAAGATTTCCCAACGGTTTTCCAAAACTGTTGGGAAATAATTAGTTTCTCTATGATATACCAACAGTTTTTATAAACTGTTGGTAAAGAGAGGATTTCCCAAAGGTTTTTAAAAACTATTGGGAAATTTTTCCCCCAAATACCCAGCACCCCATCTCCCACTCAGCCCGATTGAAGACCCTAATCCAAAGCTCCTCCCGAATTCTTATTGGATGAAAAACTCTTTCCAGCCACAGATCCATATTCAATCAAACAAATTTTTATTTCTACACTTCAAATCAGTAAGTGTTACCTTAGTTTTAATGTTCTCTCTCTTTTTTTATGTTTTCTATTTTGATTTCGGCTAAATTAGAGTTGATGCTATCTGTGGAGTACCGAACCCTTTGATTTGTTTTATGTTTTTTTTCTACACTTAAAACATGGTAAAGGGTTTGTTTAGTGGGGTGATATGGTAATTTCTGTGGACTTTAGTTTAGTTGAAAATTGGATTTGGATTTTGGAATTGGTTGGGTGATGGATTGGAATTGTGAACACTCCCCACCCCCAGCCCCTGGACACCTCCCACCCCCTGGATAACCCCCCCACCCCCTGGACCCCCCCATTGGACAACCCCACCCCCTGGACCCCACCATTGGACAACCCCACCCCCTGGACCCCACCATTGGACAACCCCACCCCATGGACACCCCCACCCCTTGGACATCTCCCACCCCCCTGGACACCCCCACCCCCACCCTCCCTGGACACCCCTCACCTCCCATGGACAACCCACCCCCTGGACACCCCCACCCCCTTGGACACCCCACCCTTTGGAACCCCCCCCACCCCTTAGACACCCCACTCCCTTGGACACCCCCACCCTTTGGACACCCCCTCCCCCCACCCCCTGGACACCCCCACCCCCCTGGACACACCCACCCCCACCCTCCCTAGACACCCCTCACCCCCCATGGACAGCCCCCACCCCCTTGGATAGCCTCCTCCCCACCTCCACCACCCATAGACACCCCCAACCCCATGGACACCCTCCACCCCCTTGGACAACCCCCCACCCACCCCCTTAGACAGACCCCCCTGGACACCACCACACCTCCTAGACACCACCACACCTCCTAAGTGGCTGACCCAATTTTTAAATTGGAATTAACAATGTAGTTGATTTCACCTTTCCCAAATGAAATTTTCTAAGTGACCCATAGAGCCTTATAAATTGAATTTGTCATGTTTTGATAAATTGAATTTCTCATGTCTTGATAAATTTAATTTGTCATGTTTTGATAAATTGAATGGGTTTTTTGGAATGAAATGGCTAATGCATGATGATTTTCCTTTCTTAATGAATAAAATGATTTTAAATAAAATTACCCTAAGGGGGGTTGTAGGAGGGGTATGGGGGGATGTCTAGGTGGGGGGGGGGGGGTGGGTTGTCCCAGGGGGGTAGGGGGGCTACAGGGGGGTCGGGGGGGGGGGGCTATAGGGGTGTGGGGGAGGGGGGTATGAGCTGCCCAAGGAGGGGGGTCGGGGGGGGGGGGGGGTATAGGGGTGTGGGGGAGGGGGTATGAGCTGCCCAAGGAGGGATGTGGGCTATCCAGGGGGGTCAGGGTGGGGTGTCCAGGTGGGGGAGGGGGTGTCCAGGGAGGGGGGTGGGTTGTCTAGGTGGGGGGGGGGGTGTCCAGGTGGGGGGTGGTGGTGGTGGTGGGGGGGGGGGTGTCCAGGTGAGGGGTGGGAGGGGGTATGTACAGGTGTGGGGTGGTAGGGGGTGGGATGTCTAGGTGGGGGTGGGATGTCCAGGTGTGTGTGTGTGTGTGAGGGGCTATCCAGGTGGGGGGGGGGGGTCTGTAGGGGAGGGGGTGTGGGCTGTCCAGGGAGGGTGTGGGCTGTTCGGGGGGGGGGGGGGGGGGTATCCAGGTGGGGGAGGGGGGTATGGGCTGTCCAAGGAGGGGGGGGGGGGCTTTCCAGTGGGGGGTGTGGGGGGGGGGGGGTGGGGGGGTGGCTGTTTAGGTGGGGGGTGGGCTGTCCAGGGGGGCTGTCGGGGGGGGGGGGGGTAGGGGGGATTTAGGGGAGGGGGCATATGGGTTGTCCAGGGAGGGGGTGGGCTGTCCAGGGGGTGGTGGTGGGTGGGCAAACCAAGTGGGGGAGGGGGGTGTGGGCTGTTGGGGGGGGGTAGGCTATCCAAGGGGGGTGGTCTGTCCAGGTGTGTGTGTGTGGGGGGGGGGGGGGGGTGTTGGTTGTCGAGGGAGGAGGGGGGTGGGTGGGTTGTCTAGGTGTGGTGGTGGTGGTGGGTGGGTCCAGGTGGGGTGGGGGGGCTATTCGGGTGGGGGGGGGGGTGCAGGGGGGGTAGGGGCTGCAGGGGGTGTGGGGGGGTGTGAGCTGTCCAGAGAGGAGGGTGGGTTGTCCACTCTGATACTCTAAAAAAATAGGAATAAAATATAACCAATGTATAGTTGATTTCACACATTAAGACTTTTCTTGAAGTTCCACACCAACACTCACTCTTACCCTTCCAAGAAGAAGTGATCTCTACAAAGAAATATCACTCAGGTTATTATCCTCTATCCATATTGATCTCATAAAAATTTAAAATTTTTACAAATCCATATCACCTAATGATATAACAAGGCTCATACTCCTATGAGTAGTCTCCCATCGAAACATGGATCATAAATCTGATCAACATATG